>CM026397.1:27185919-27488419 GCA_014843695.1 Archivesica marissinica | reverse complement strand
TATAATATATAAGAAGTGTAGAGGTACCAGTTACTATAATATATAAGAGGTGTAGAGGTACCAGTTACTATAATATATAAGAAGTGTAGAGGTACCAGTTACTATAATATTTGCGGAGAATAAATGCTTTCTTTTCTCGAAGGCTTTTGCAACAAATAACACTAATGTGGTCAAAATATACGAATTTTCGGAAGAGAGTATTTCTAATAAATGTTGGAATATTTAGTCTTTTCCAGAAATTTATCTTTATATATTCGTTCTAGGTTCTTTAAAAATGAACATTCTATTAAGATTCACTAGGCTAATTATTCATTGATGTAGCAAGTGTAAATCAGCCTGTAACCTGATACATCCAATTAATGGTGAGACAATCAGCACTTTTAAAGCAGCATTACATCGTATGAAATAAAATATATTTGAAAAATTCAATTTTTACGTATGGGTAGCAATGCTGCTACACATTCTAACAGTATACTTTGTATGCTTATGTTCATTTGGTAAACAGTGTTTTTTGGGGATAAAACTAACTCGAAACCGAAAGTAGGACTTTCCGAGTCGATCGGTCACGCACTTGTTTACAACCGGAACGCATCGTCCGCACTTGTTTGCATTCGGAATACATCGTTCACATTTGTCCCATGTTGTCTTTTTTAATTAAATTACTTGATATGTTGATTCATACCTCTGTTAGCTAAGGTTTTTTGGGACATATCTGCATCCCTCGAGGGGTTCGACATTAGAGGAAGATAGATAGATAGTCTTTCATGTTCAAAATATATACGTTCTTTTCTACATCTTCTGTTGTTTCATTTCGTGTGTTGATAAACAAATTCGCGTATACGACTGTTTAAATTTATTGGAATTTTATCGTTTCTGAGCGACTATTACGATTTTTGTAAACACACACACATTAGTATTTATATTTTACCAAAAAAACATCCTTTATTACGATGTAATGCTGCTTTAAACTGTCAATCTATTGTGCAATTGGCCACTCTCTAACGCTTGTGTTATGTGTATTTTGGAAGCTCTCGCTCCTATATATATTTTAGAGTACAACACACGTATGTTAAGTGTTAACTACAGTGACGCGAATTGAGTCGTCTGAGTCACCGAGTGCAAATCCAAATATACAGTGATCGATAATATCTAACAATTACAGACGGATCTGTAGTCCAGTGGTAACACGCTGGACTGGTAATCCAGGGATCGCAGGTTCGATCCCCCGTCTGACCCTAAAATAATTAACAATCTTTCAGATGGGACGTTAAACCGAGGTCTCATGTCGGTGCTTTACACCGTGCACGTAACAGAACCAGAGGAGATTCTGGAATGGGTCTCTGTCTGTATCATTGCACTATCCTCCAAAACTCTAAAATGACTAATATCTTCAGGAGGCGTCGCTCATATGGGCAACCGGTAGCGACGATAAATAAACGTAAATCACAACTAATCAATATATCAATTAAGGAAATCAATATGTATGTACATGTACATGGTCGTATGCATATATGTGACAATGATACAGTTTCCTACATTGATATTTTGCTTAGATTTCTCAGGTCTGAGATTCATTTGGAACTTTTATGATTTCATCTAGTCATTTACTTACCTCAAGTTAATTTCTTTTTCATATGTGAATATCTGAAGACCTACATGGGCCGGTAATTGCTACAGACCTTATCACTTCTAATGTGTGCGATTCATCTAAGTTGAATTCGTGAATTACATGACCTTGGCATAGATATTAACTCTTTCAGCGCCGAATTAATTCATAGCATGTGCAAATAACATAGATCCAGATCAGGATCTATGTTGTTTGCTATTCGGACAGGTGCTTCAGCTCCACTGTCTGAAGAGCAATCAGCAAATAGCCTGATCAGACGGCATGTTCTGTTCTGTCTGATCGGGTTCTCTACTTTTCTTCAAAGTCGCTTTTATGCGACATTGGCGGTGAAAGAGTTAAGCAGTTGTCCGCTACTCAAGAAAATTGGCATTGAATGTTCGAATTTCTCTGGGACATATAGTGAACGTGCTCGAGTAACAGTTATCCGCATTTTTTAGTCGCACTTCTTTTAATTTCTTTGACAACTCGATTTACACAGGGATCATTCTAGAGGGCGATGTGGGCGAAATAGTCGCCATAGGGACCCTGACTTCGCCCTCTGGGGGCCCCACTTCTCCCTAAAAAAAGTGTGTCTAGTAAGATACACTGACCCATTATAAATCACTCCTTCTATTGAAATGTTGTAATTAATGGTTGTACTGTGCATTTTAACCCTATTTTGCAGAAGTATATTAAAGAACACCATTTAAGGAAGCGATCACGTGCTTTCTCACTTCTCCCAAAAATTCTGACCTAGAATGAACCCTGTTTACATTTGTATATTGAAATGGTGGTAGAGTAACGGGGTTTGTCTACATCATTTTCCTCACGTATTGTACAGATGGGTGAACATATAGGTTCCATGCCCTTGGTATTTCTCCTATTACATATGTATATTTCCTGCTTGGTCTCCGAATGACGTTGATAACAGTCATTAAAGCGACATTACATCGCAAAAAACAACATAAAATGCATTTGTTTACGTATAAATGCATTACTACTACAAATTATTCCGAAATAATTCGAACACTAACATTACTCAATAAAGATTGTATCTGTGGCCTACACACTTTCAAAAGTGAAAGTAGGATTTCATATAATGGTCAGCCACGCTCCTGAATTGCGTTTGTTTATCATTGGAGTCTACACTATACATGTGATGCTATTGTTTAGAGATAATTTAAATCAAATTAGTCTAAAAATAAATATGCATTTTCACAAATGTGAACTATATCGGTTATTCAGTACCATAACTATGGTTGTATTACGCCCGGATGTTGACCCTATTACATTATTTTGCTATGTCAATATACGTCGTATAAGACGTTTGTTCATTAGTTGAAATAGGTCGTTTTTAAGGCAACGATTTGGAATAAAACTATACGATATAACGGGAAATTACATTCTGTAGAAATTTGCATTTTCGCCAAAGTAGTGTCACTTTAATCATTCGTACTATATTCGCATGATTAGTCACCAGAGACTTGTTATTTCAGTATTGTCGTGTTCATGAAACAATGAAAAGTGTATGTCAACATTATTTTGAATAACTAATATATTAGCTGAAAAGGTCACAGCCTAAAAAGCATGTGTGTTTTACGGTTAGTTATCGTCGCTACCGGTTGTCCATATAAGCGACGCCTCCCGTCTACAGATCCAGCCACCAGGAAACTATCTCGCAAGAAGGACTACCAAACGTCTACCTCTCGTGACGCTGAAATGATGAAAAACATACACGTAGTTGAGACTGGTGTGTGTGTTTGTGTTTTACGTTTATTTATCGTCGCTACCGGTTGCCCAAATGAGCGACGCATCCTGAAGAGATTAGTCATTTTAGAGTTTTGGAGGATAGTGCAATGATACAGACAGAGACCCATTCCAGAGTCTCATCTGGTTCGTTTACGTGTACGGTGTACAGCACCGACACGAGACCTCGGTTTAATGTCCCATCTGAAAGACTGTTTTATTAGGGTCAGACAGGGATCGAACCTGCGATCCCTGGATTACCAGTCCAGTATGTTACCACTGGACTACAGATCCGTCCAATTATAGCTAGAGAATCCCCATGTACCCCAAGCTGTGTTGGTCTGTGTTGGTCTGTGTTGGTGGCAAAAATAAGTTCTAAGAAATAAACCATTCTTTGTTGATTGTAAATTTAGACGCAGAAATTGAATAGCCATTTCCTTTACTCAAACTCATAACAGAAATGTACCCTATTATCCAAATCGATGTTGCTGTATTGGGGGGGGGGGCGTCTAACGAACTATTTCTTCCCTTTCCTTTACTCAAACTAATAGCAGAAATGTTCCCTATTATCTATATCGATGTTGCTGTATTGGGGGGGGGGGGCGTCTAACGAACTATTTCTCCCCTTTCCTTTACTCAAACTAATAGCAGAAATGTTCCCTATTATCTATATCGATGTTGCTGTATTGGGGGGGGGGGGTATGGCTATGGCGAGGGGGGCTTTAGCGTGGGCGGTTATGGCGGGGCGGCTAATGAAATATTACTTATGCCACTATTATATTTATGTATTTTCAAGATTTGTCTATCATGAAAGACGTTTATTCTTATCAAACAGGCATGCCTTGAAAAATAAATATTTCATGATAGCTGGCAGAGATGAGTGAAATATTTATTTTCATACCGCGATATGAAAATAAACACGTGTATTTATATCAAATTCTTTGATTTTCATACCGTGATATGAAAATAAACACGTGTATTTATATCAAATGCTTTGATTTTCTGTTTATGCTATGACTAAAAATAAATAGAAAACAAGGCTGCGGTAGTGTTTTGTCGTTTTAGTCCAGTTTAGATTTAGCACATCCAGTATACCCATTCAACACTAAATAACTGACATGGACTGGTCCATGATATTTTTAGACCAATGCATTGATGTAGTGTTGACATAGCGTAATCCGACAAGTAGAAAACCTGTTACCATGGTAACGCTGTGATATAGTTCACCCTGACCCATTTCCCTCAGTATTCTTTTTTAGACTTTAAGCTTTAACAACTTATATTAATCACTCTCGTTGGCACAGATGAAAGTGTAAATGTGGTCATTCGTGTGGGAGGAAACCAGAGTATCCGGAGAAAACCCATCTGTCCGATCTGGCGTCCACCGTACCATCTCACAAACTTCCCGGTCCGATGATCGAACCCGTGTTGCATTGGTGAGAAGCGAGCGCGCTAACCACTGCGCTAATCGGACAGCCTATTTCTTTATAACCGATGTATTAAAAAAAAATAGATCTGAAATATTGTAGATCTATTTGGTTATAGTGAGAGTATATTAATATGTACTACGGAATGATAACTGAACACTATAGTAAACGAATAAATACAAAAACAGATAAGCGTAGTTTTTCTAGTTTTCATAGTAAAAACACACCACTCCCATAGATTTGGAGTCATTTATCGTTTTCATCAAATTATTCCACACACAAAAAAACCTTTCTAATATAATGTATCTTCAGAGATAACGTTTGTTCGTGATTATTTTTGAACGTTTCAGCAGGCATCAAGTAGCGCTCCACCCGTACTGTAAAAGTATGACTGAATGGTGAAATCGTTTACCTAAACAGCAAGACAACAGCGTTTTTGTCCGAAAATTGAAAGTTTAATTTTCAAAAGAATGCGGCGTCGATCGTATCGCTGGCAGGTTCGGCTGTTAGAGGGTCATTCCATAAGTTACCGGAGTGGTACGAGGGATATTCCATAAATTATCGGAACTGTACGACGGCAATTCATATACTATCGGAGTGGCGCCGGGATGATTGCATAAGTACTGTGTACTGTGTAGTGAGCACGTGTGTGTAAAGATTGCATAAGTACTGTGTACTGTGTAGTGAGCACGTGTGTGTAAAGATTGCATAGTACTGTGACGTGTAGTGAGCACGTGTGTTAAAAATTGCATAAGTACTGTGTACTGTGTAGTGAGCACGTGTGTGTAAAGATTGCATAAGTACTGTGTACTGTGTAGTGAGCACGTGTGTGTAAAGATTGCATAAGTAGTGTGTACTGTGTAGTGAGCACGTGTGTGTAAAGATTGCATAAGTACTGTGTACTGTGTAGTGAGCACGTGTGTGTAAATATTGCATAAGTACTGTGTACTGTGTAGTGAGCACGTGTGTGTAAAGATTACATAAGTACTGTGTACTGTGTAGTGAGCACGTGTGTGTAAAGATTGCATAAGTACTGTGTACTGTGTAGTGGGCACGTGTGTGTAAAGATTGCATAAGTACTGTGTACTGTGTAGTGGGCACGTGTGTGTAAAGATTGCATAAGTACTGTGTACTGTGTAGTGGGCACGTGTGTGTACATATTGCATAAGTACTGTGTACTGTGTAGTGAGCACGTGTATGTGTAAAGATTGCATAAAAAGGTGACGGTATGTGCATTGCTGCATTGATAGCAAAAACTAAATTGAGACTGAGTGTTATGCCTATATAAGTTTGTATTAAGCTTACTCACATGCATCTTGTGTATAACCTGGACCCCCGGGTTACTACATCCCAGGACCATGTTACAACCCAAAATACATTGTAGCATCAATCAAATATCATTTCTAGACAAAGACACACACATTTCCGAAGAATTTGTTGTGTTTTTAACTTTTTTTATAACATACATTTTCGAAAAAAAAAATTCAAAATTATTTTTTCAGAAATGTGTGTATTTGTCCAGAAATGATATTTGATTGACGTTACACTATAGTTTGGGTTGTAACATGGTCATGGGATGTAGTAACCCAGGGGGTCCAGGGTATGGGCCGGGTGTCTGCGAATCTTCCTCCGAATGGGAGATATTCATGCTTATCTTATTAAGTCCGCCTTCGTGGTCGAATGGTTAAGGTCGCTGACTTGTATACCACTGTAACCTATCATCACTGATGGTCACGGGTTCGAGCCCAGCTCAGACCGTGTCTCATTTATATGAACAAGTTGGCAGTTTCTTACGGAGGTTGGTGCACCCCAAGTACTGGTTAACCGCTGGAGCCTGTCCAGGAAAGGCGTTGTTAGGTAAACTGCCCACCGGCGATATAGCCCAAAATGGTGCTGATGCAGGCGTAAAGCCCGAAATATAACATAATATATTATCTTGTTAAAGAGTGTACGATGGTCAAGGCCCACATATTTATGCGTTTTCGTCCGGGCCACATATGTATGCGTTTTCGTCCGCGCCAACGAGTGTGATTAATATTATAAGTTGTTAAAACTTGCTTCACTATCGTTGACTTGTAAAATAAATATAGGTTATACATTAATATAATAAATATCATACGTTATTGAACACCCCCTCCTCACACACTCACACACTCACACACACATAACGGACACACACAAATCACGTAGCTTCTCTCAAATCAATTACATGTCTGTGCTTCAAAAGTCGATTAAATCTAAGACACGTATACATTTACTGGAAAAAACTCACTCTGTTGATAAAATATACAAAACTTTGTCTTTTTAAAATTGCATTTATGTTCTAAGATATAAAAGCATGCTTATCAGATCTTAGAATTGAAATGCTCACATATGAAATGTCTTACAAATGACAGAAAAGTTATGATAAAATCCATCAACTGTAAACTAGATTTTAAATGGCTGACAAGAAAATGGGGAGGCTTATCGTGAAGCTCAGGCCTGCTTATAGATATATCATTCCACAAGTATAGAGCTCTATGCATACGAGCATTCACTAACTTACCATAATTACATTTATTGTCCAATCAAGCTATGGTTGTGCACGAGACGGGCGATTGTTGAATGATATTATATCGTTTGTTTGAATCTCTTCTGCAGAACAGATTATATATATTTTTTTATATACAAGTCAAGTCAGGGTCAAGTTGTCAGTTATTTACGTCTATTCATGTGTACCTAGTTATATAAAACATTTAGCACAGGGGCGTAGCTTGGGTCTGGTATATGTGTAAGATAGGGGTCCGGGGTGACTCCCCTTGAAGATTTTGAAATTCTAAATCCATGTAACTGCATACTTTTAATTTGTTGAGGGCCTCGTGGTAGATTGACTTAATTGTTCAAATGAGTTCTCTCGTTAAATAAAGTCTTTATTATTATTATTATTATTAATATTATTAATATTATTATTATTATTATATACTGAGGTATGTTAATACAAGTTTTGGCAAGAAATAAAGAACAGACTTTTGCAGTTCTGAAAATCTTCTTTCATAAAATAAAAAGGGGTTTCTATTCTATTTTCATATTAGATGCACATCATACACGTCTATCCCCTTAACCTTCATTTTCTATCGCATGTCATGTAATGACTTTACCGACGACAAGAGAGACACTTGTCTCTCGCGACACTTGTCTCTCGCGACACAGTTGAACATTTATTTTTGAAATGCCATTCCGTGTCGCAATGATACAATGTTCCTACATTATTGAACCTAATCGGAGAGCTTGCTGTAACAGTGTTACGTCCCAACATGGTTGTCATTGTAGTCAAGCTCTCTCTGACAATATCTAATTTGCACCAGATCGTTTCCATGAGGTATTTGAGATTTCTAGAGTGTTCGGTATGTTCTAACCTCAGGTCGCGATTTAAAGTTTAAAAGTTTAAAAATTTAAACTTTATTTATTTTACAACGATTGCGAAGCAAGTTTTAACAAATATTATTCACTCTCGTTGGCGCGGATGAAAACGTATATGTGGTCATTCGTGTGGGAGGAAACCGGAGTACCCGGAGAAAACCCACACGTCCGATCTGGCGACCACCGGACCATCTCACATACTTCTCGGTACGAGGATCGAACCCGGGTCGCATTGGTGAGAAGCGAGCGCGCTAACCACTGCGCTAATCGGACAGCATTTTACAGATTGGTTACTGGAAAGGCAGACATTGGGCAACGTTTTACTCTTCCTTTGTTTCCTAATGTTACTGATTTGTTTGGCTGCTGAAATCTTCCCTAATCAGGTCGCGATACATTCTGGACTTGACTGGCAGCCACCCAGTCGTGCCGTGCTGGTACATATTACATCGTACCGTTATTTTCTTTTTATGATATTGTTCTTATTCTAGAACCACCGAACGTTTGGCTACAAGCACTAGCACCGGTGTAATGATTGTTTTACCCCAATCAGCAATATCGCCCCCGGTCATTAATTATCTCGGAAAATTATGATCTCCTATAGTAAGAAGTTTGATTCCCATTTTGACTCACGTCGGAAATTACCCCCCCCCCCCCTAATATATGTTGCTCCTCGTTCTTTGTTCGATAAAAGCTCCCTTACTAAATCAACAAACAGGTCATTCTCTCTCTAGATGAAAACGTTTTCACTCACTGATCCGTCCGTCCGTCCGTCCGTCCGTCCGCCTGTTTGTCCGCATTCATAAAATGGTACTTACATGGCTAGGACAACAATTCCTTTACGGTGTAATGATCTAGGTTCTAACGCGGCTATAAATTCCGATTACGTGCTATAGGGAATAATGGGGTCGCCACATTTGTATACACATTTGTGTACGTCAGTAAGTCCTCTGAGCGTCATGTTCCAGTCTCGTCTTAAGACAAAGGTACCGGGGAGCATCTAGTCGATGGTGTGGCTGTACACCAGGCCGTAGTATCGACATCTTCCTGAATGGGAGACGCTCCAAGCTAATGGTGGGGTCAATTCTGATCTCGGTTAAGATCTAGTACCCGAACGCGAGCTGACAAAATGTGTGGATTTTCATGCTGACTAGCGGACCCCTCGATTGCCAACCGATGCCGTAGCCTATGCATGGTGTCATCTCATAGTTTCCGTCCTGTGGGAAATATGGCGAGTCCTTTCTGAGAAGTGGCATATAATCTCATGATTGCGTGACAGTAGCAGATTGGTATCCGTATGGGAGAACCCATATAGTGATTTGGAAATTACATAGAGTAGGGAATTCTACCTAAGCCACATTGTCTAAACCTGTCTCTAGATTCTTAACATCCATTGACGGCAAGTATGAAGTATGCTGGTCATACAGCCAGCGATAGGGATCGAGAATATGAATCGCAGGATATGGCTGCATCGGAACCGGGCCGTTCAGATTCTACCCTAATCCACAGAGCCGTCCTCAATGTTAGGATGTGGGCGATATTTTGTTTTCACGCATGCATTACCTAGTGTTGATAATACTCCCGAATAAGTGTAACCTGAAAAGAAGGTACTTTGTTAGGTATTGCCTGGTCTCTATTGTTGTCAACTAAACACCAACCCGTAGCTGCTGTTGGTAATTATCTTTATGTATTGGGTAAAAGAAGGTACTTTGTTAGGTATTGCCTGGTCTCTATTGTTGTCAACTAAACACCAACCCGTAGCTGCTGTTGGTAATTATCTTTATGTATTGGGTAAAAGAAGGTACTTTGTTAGGTATTGCCTGGTCTCTATTGTTGTCAACTAAACACCAACCCGTAGCTGCTGTTGGTAATTATCTTTATGTATTGGGTAAAAGAAGGTACTTTGTTAGGTATTGCCTGGTCTCTATTGTTGTCAACTAAACACCAACCCGTAGCTGCTGTTGGTAATTATCTTTATGTATTGGGTAAAAGAAGGTACTTTGTTAGGTATTGCCTGGTCTCTATTGTTGTCAACTAAACACCAAACCGTAGCTGCTGTTGGGAATTATCTTTATGTATTGGGTGACAGAAGGTACTTTGTTAGGTATTGCCTGGTCTCTATTGTTGTCAACTAAACACAAAACCGTAGCTGCTGTTGGGATTTATCCTTATGTATTGGGTGGGGGTGAATATGTTCTCCTAAGTTTATATTCAGGTTTAAAGTCGCGCTTAAACAGCTTAAGTCATATAGCGACTCTCCAGTTATTATTGATGTTGTAAGACACCGGGTACCCCTTCGAAACTAATTTCAGGCATGGACACACCCTCATAGAACCACCGTCCTTCCGCAAGCAAGCTGGATGACTTCCTAACATGAAAGAGTATACACTCCAGGTGGGAATCGAATCTACAGCGGCGAGGGGCAAGTGATTTGAAGTTAACGACATTAACCACTCGGCCAGGGAGCCCTCATTCGCCTAGGTAGTGTCGGGGCAGACACTTTCAGGTTGCTCCCAGACAACTGGATATATCACCACCATATACTTCATATGTAAATCTCTGTGGCCTAGTGTATGCTATGGCCTGGTGCACGCACTGGAAATGTTCCAGGCCATGGTTCTGATATCTGGGGACATGCCGACACCCTATGTGTTCAAGAAAGAATGCGGACATTATCGTCCATCTCCCCTCGTCCATTCAGCTCTGTCACAATTGAATTATCCGGTTTGGCGATTCAATCACCTATTGCTATTTAAGGTAACAATTCAAATATAAGGTTTGATGTACTTCGGCTTTCTCCATTAGTCCAATCAAGTGGACACCTACTCAATCCTACGTCTAAATCAAAACAGCAATTGGATAACTCGAACAGGATTTGATAAGGCTCACTTCGTGGTCTTCTAAGCTAAATTATGTTCGCAGATAACAGAATGTCCACATCATTTGACCAAGTTTCTATAACAAATATTAAATAATATCTATTATCACATAAACTACGCGTGAGTTTAATAAAGCCATTTCATAATTTCGGTAATACACTAGTGTATTAAATATGCAAATGAGGCAACTGCGTGGGCGAATCACGTAGCGATTCGCAGTGACATACATTTTTAAATCAACTAGCACGCGCTGTGTAACTTTGATTGTGACGTCATTTGCCAAAACATCGTGTACATTTTGTATTTGTATTTGTTAAAAAAGACTGTTTGAAAATAATTTAAAAGTGTTTAATATTGAATTGTTGCACATGATATGTTGTGATAGTTTAAAAACTGTTTACAAAAGAAGAAAATTTAAAAAAATTGGAGTATTTAGTGTCGCACTATTTTCTTGGCCCATTAAGTAGAAACCGCAGTACTACTCTGGCTTTCATTTGCTAAAGCTGTGTTCAATCGTGATACACTTTTAATGCGTATTTGGTTTATGTGCTAAAAAGAATCTTACATTCGTGTCTTTCCATATTGAATTTATTCAACTCGTTTAATAAATTCAATATGGAAAGCGAGAGCCGAGCATTTTATCATTTTTATTCAACTCGTTTAATAAATTCAATATGGAAAGCGAGAGCAGAGCATTTTATCATTTTTATTCAACTCGTTTAATAAATTCAATATGGAAAGCGAGAGCCGAGCATTTTATCATTTTTATTCAACTCGTTTAATAAATTCAATATGGAAAGCGAGAGCAGAGCATTTTATCATTTTTATTCAACTCGTTTAATAAATTCAATATGGAAAGCTCGGCAGAGCCTCGCATTTTATCATTTTATTCAACTCGTTTAATATATTCAATATGGAAAGCTCGGCAGAGCCTCGCATTTTATCATTGTATTCAACTCGTTTAATATATTCATCAACTCGTTTAATATATTCAATATGGAAAGCGAGAGCAGAGCCTCGCATTTTATCATTTTATTCAACTCGTTTAATATATTCAATATGGAAAGCGAGAGCAGAGCCTCGCATTTTATCATTTTATTCAACTCGTTTAATATATTCAATATGGAAAGCGAGAGCAGAGCATTTTATCATTTTATTCAACTCGTTTAATATATTCAATATGGAAAGCGAGAGCCTCGCATTTTATCATTTATTCAACTCGTTAATATATTCAATATGGAAAGCGAGAGCAGAGCATTTTATCATTTTATTCAACTCGTTTAATATATTCAATATGGAAAGCGAGAGCAGAGCATTTTATCATTTATTCAACTCGTTTAATATATTCAATATGGAAAGCGAGAGCAGACTCGCATTTTATCATTTTATTCAACTCGTTTAATATATTCAATATGGAAAGCGAGAGCCTCGCATTTTATCATTTTATTCAACTCGTTTAATATATTCAATATGGAAAGCGAGAGCAGAGCATTTTATCATTTTATTCAACTCGTTTAATATATTCAATATGGAAAGCGAGAGCAGAGCATTTTATCATTTTATTCAACTCGTTTAATATATTCAATATGGAAAGCGAGAGCCTCGCATTTTATCATTTTATTCAACTCGTTTAATATATTCAATATGGAAAGCGAGAGCAGAGCATTTTATCATTTTATTCAACTCGTTTAATATATTCAATATGGAAAGCGAGAGCAGAGCATTTTATCATTTTATTCAACTCGTTTAATATATTCAATATGGAAAGCGAGAGCAGAGCCTCGCATTTTATCATTTTATTCAACTCGTTTAATATATTCAATATGGAAAGCCACTCATGTAAGAGCCTCTATATAAACCATGGCACAGTCGTGTAATAAACTTTAAACTATTGTACATTCTCATTCAGTCCAACTGAAATTTAAAATTGATAAAGAAACTAAATAAAAACTAATAAATGCGAAAGAATGTCATAAATATATATCTGAATAGTCCTTAAATTTATTTTACAACGATTGCGAAACAAGCTGTAACAACTTATATTAATCACTCTCGTTGGCGCGGATGAAAGCGTAAATGTGGTCATCTTGTGTGGGAGGAAACCGGACTACCCGGAGAAAACCCACCTGTCCGATCTGGCGACCACCGTACCATCATACATACTTCCCGGTCCGAAGATCGAACCCGAGTTGCATTGGTGAAAAGCGAGCGCGCTAACAACTGCACTAACCGGACAGCCAAAATAGTCCATAAAACCGTATGAATAAATTGGAAGAAATATTCAAACATTGATAACAAAGTATTCATGTTTGAAGAAATGAGTTTCCATTGGGGTATGAACTACATTGGACATGTTTAAAGTGTGTGAAGGTTTACTGTAATTCATACCCCGATGGAAACTATTAACCAGCGAGCCATTACTTATATTTACATTAATTAATCTTTTCAATGAAAATAATATCTCACGTTGTCTTTAAAATGTATGTATGCCAGATTTGCGAGTTACCATGTGCCGGACCTGGTAAATAGATCATCATTGGAACAATGTAAGCTGTAAAACACGCATGTTCTTGTGACAAACACTGCCCAATACTGCGAATGCGCATGAGCGTGTCTTCCAGTGCGCGTGTCATCTGCATATCAAGTTTCAAGTTTATTAGCAAATCGGCAAAACATTTGCCTTTGGCCATTTACAATTTCACTAACTTATGGCAAAGACAATAAATATATATACATGACAATAAATATATAATTTATACAAATAACAAAACACACAAACACATCAGTACAGTAAACGATCAGTAGACAAATCTAATTTAATTTCCAAGAGTATTTTTACGTAGGCATAGCGCTTCTTTCACAAATCGAGCAATATTCAGCAAACATTTTCTATTTTTTATTGACATTAACATGTTGAATTTTTGAGTGGTGGGCCAGGAACACCTGCCCAGATATTTTGATCTTATAAATGTATACAATGGGCAGCACAACATAAAGTGAAATTCGGATTCTACCATATTTTGTGAACAGAGTTTACACAATCTATTTTGTCTGTCAACATTATTGTACCGGCCTATTTCAATTTCCAGACAGTGTGACGATAATCTCATACAGGTTAATAATTTTCTTAATTGATCATTTGGTATAATATCCAAATATGGTTCAAAGCAATACTCAGTCTTATATCTGCAATAATAATCTAATGTTGGGGATATAGAATTAATACAATCACGCCAGTCTTGGACAAATTGATCTCTTATTCTTAGTTTGAACATATTGTGATAGTTTGCACTTCTATCAAAGGTGATCCTTACATTTGTAAAACCAAGATGATCTACAATTGAATTTAATCTACTAGCCCAACAGACAACATTAACATTATTACTTAAATCATTATACATCGAGTACATGGGTGAATCACTATTTTTCATCATCTTTAACCAAAATTTAATAGCCCTTTCCTTGCATATTACAGACAATGGAAATCTCCCAAGTTCACCATATACACTATAGTTTGGTGTCTGACCTTTCACACCAAGAATGTATTTACAAATACATATCATTAGTGAGGAAATTCATTTTAAAAATCGATACAAACAGGAGGTACATGACATATACGTTCATAGAAGGGAATGCAATAGTGATGTAAATATATTAAAATGGTGCTGGAAATATTGTTTATGCCGTGGGACAGTTATGTCATATGTACCATTGCAGTGGAACAATATATGTTATATAATAATAAAACACCAAGTTCATAAACGTATACATGTATACCAGAATATAACATATATTTAAAGGATTGTTAATTTTCAATATATTCCAGACGGAACTGTAGTCCAGTGGTAACACGCTGGACTGGTAATCCAGGGAACGCAGGTTCGATCCCCCGTCTGACCCTAATAAAATTAACAGTCTTTCAGATGGGACGTTAAACCGATGTCTCGTGTCGGTGCTTTACACAGTGCACGTAAAAGAACCAGAGGAGACTCTGGAATGGGTCTCTCTCTGTATCATTGCACTATCCTCCAAATATCTAAAATGACTAATCTCTTCAGGAGGCGTTGCTCATATGGGCAACCGGTAGCGACGATAAATAAACGTAAAACATACACAATATATTCCATAAAATCGTGACACAAACTTAAAGTTAATTACAATACGAGGTTGCCATAAGCTACCAGAACCCTATTCACTAAATATCTGATTGTAAGTCAGTATTTTAATAAATAATCTGCGATTTTCACGTCAACTATAATTATTCACTACTCGTCATGGAGGTCCCTGCCTATGTGAAATGGAAAAAAACATATTCAGTTGACTGACATTCACAGTGAATGTCAGTGTTTACTGGAAGTTTGGGAACAACACCACAGTGTTTGTCTAGCTAGATCTCTATCTTAACTATGTATAAGAAATAACCTTTGTTTGTAAAATAATGCTGCAGCTGTGCGTTCGTGCACTTCGTGATAGCACACTCGCTTCAGGCATTGGAGGCCCGGAGTTCGCGCCCATCTATAGCCGTTACATTTGTGCCCTTAGACAAGGCACTTAAATTCCACAGGACCTCTTCTCTCTCCCTCGTGGCAATGGATTCCAGCAGGAATGAGTTCTCAATAGCGATTAATATAATGTTGTAAAACTTATTTCGCGAGCTAAAAAATAAATGTGTATAAACTTAGCAGTGTTAATGCTATGTGGGTATTTGATATATGTTCTCAAAAAATGTAACTCTTATTTATATTTATTGTCTCGTATAAAAAGGTATCTCTCTATTCCCAATCGCAACCTCTTCTACAATGCTTACATATTGCCTCACTTAGACTTTTGTTGTGTGATTTGGGGTAACTGCAACTCATCTTTAGAAGATAAAATAGTTCGGTTACAAAAGAGAGCAACTAGACTAATTCTAGATCAGGACTTTGACACTCCATCGCAATTAGTATTCTCCCAACTAAAATGGATGACCTTTCCAGAACGGGTCATATATCAGAAGGCTATACAAATGTATAAAACATCCACTTTTACTTCTGATATACATCCTAGAATTCTTAGATCAACCTCAGAATATCAATTATACACACCAAGACCAAATTGTGAATTATTTCGTAATACATTTGAATTTTCAGGATCATCTATTTGGAATTCATTGCCTCACTCAGTTCAAAATGCTCCAACTATCCAACAGTTCAAAATTCTCTACTTAAGGTGGAACTATAACAATTCAAACTAATCGCGTACTTCTACTGTTATTATAAACGTGTATTGCCATTGCTATATTTATTAGAATCGGAAAATTGCTGTCCTTAAGTTGATTTCATACATATTTTGAAGATACCACTACAAGTCAAATCTGCACATTGTTAGATAGATCTAGTATCATTAATTGTCTCATTCCCATGTTCTACTCTGCTAGCCAATTCCATATAATTATCATCATATTCCATTACATATTAAATATAGTTTCTCTATTTTTCAGCTTTTACATTGCTATAGTATTCCAATGTGCAGTTCTCACTTATAGTGCTATCTTTTGATTGCATTTGATTGTATATATGTTGAGGGCCTCATGGTAGATTAACTTTTGTTAAATGAGTACTCTCGTTAAATAAAGTCTTTATTATTATTATTATTATAGTATAAAACAATGCCAGTCTCTAATGGCAGATCTGTAGTCCAGTGGTAGCATGCTGGACTGCATTGTAATCCCGGGATTGCAGTTTCGATCCCCCGTCTGACCGATTAAAATTAACAGTATTTCAGATGGGACTTTAAACCGAGGTCTCGTGTCGGTGCTGTACACCGTGCACGCAAAAGAACCAGAGGAGACTCTGGAATGGATCTCTGTCTGTATCATTGGACTATCCTCCAAAAATCTAAAATGACTAATCTCTTCAGGATACGTCGCTCATATGGGCAACCGGTAGCGACGATAAATAAACGTAAAACACACATGGCGAAACTGCTGTGGTTATTACTCTCTGTGAAAAATGGAAGCGAATAAAGCAGTGAACGTTAAGAGCCCAACAGCGAAAAAGGGGCATTTTGATTGAAATTTGTTGCAAATCACTTAGTTTCCTTTTGTCATCAACTTATATCACCATCGTCAACACGATGTAAGACAGTGTTCATTTAGGTAAACGCCATTATATAGTGTTTGAGCTCGACACCTGGGTGCCAGAGTTCGATCCTATAGTAACAGCTAGTGTTTTACGTTTATTGATCGTCGCTACCGGTTGCCCATATGAGCGACGCCTCCTGAAGAGATTAGTAATTTTAGATTTTGGAGGATAGACCCATTCCAGAGTCTCCTCTGGTTCTTTTACTGCACGGTGTACAGAACCGACAAGAGACCTCGATTTAACGTCCCATCTGAAAGACTGTTAATTTTATTAGGGTCAGACGGGGGATCGAAACTGCGTCCAGCATGCTACCACTGGACTACAGATCCGTCTGTAGTACCAGCTAGGTCCACCACAAGTAGATACTCTGCCGATATGTGATATCAATGGCATCGGATGTTTCATAGAATAAGCTACGGTTTTGTGTCATGCTATATTTCTACGTGTCACGAAGGAAAGGCTAAGGTGACAACCTTCATATATGCGACTGTGACCGTGTTTGTACTGTTCAGAGGTTTTTATATCCTGGCTGTGTCACGAAGGAGAGGCTAAGGTGACAAGCTTCATATATGCGACTGTGACCGTGTTTGTACTGTTCAGAGGTGTTTATATCGTTGATGTGTCACGAAGGAAAGGCTAAGGTGACAAGCTTCATATATGCGACTGTGACCGTGTTTGCACTGTTCAGAGGTTTTTATATCCTGGCTGTGTCACGAAGGAGAGGCTAAGGTGACAAGCTTCATATATGCGACTGTGACCGTGTTTGCACTGTTCAGAGGTTTAATGATGTTGTTTTTTTCCGAAAGATGTAATTTTCTTGACGTACAGTCTACGTAATATCAAGTTTACTGACCATAAATAGAACTAATCGGGTTTACTCGTATTATAAAGCGTGAATCAAAATAAGGCTATATGTTCTCCTAATATGTAAGACCGTATTCATTAATTTGTATCTATAGAGGTGATGCGTAGCCAGAATAATGCGTGTTACAATTCAATTAAGGAGAGTTAGTTTCCACTTCTCCATTTCTCAAAAAAACACACACCGTGTATTGTTATACATACACTCTATTTTCTTCTTTAGATCTATACGAGTCAAAAGGGTGATACCCATTCTGACCCTAGTAATATTAACAGTCGTTCAGTTGGGTCTATATATAGCAGTGGTTAAGGCGTCCGCCTACGGAGCGGGAGGTCGAATCTCGTCAGGGGTTCGTTCTGATATGGCCGGTTGGTGAGCCGCCAGCTAGTTAAATAATGGTTACCGATTGCCTACCAGCCTGGCGCCTGGCATACAAGCATAGGATTCGGGAAGTACTGATGTTCATAAAAAGAGGTGTCTCATAAGTCAGAAATGACTGGCCCTTTAAATAGGGGTGACACTATAATAAACAAACACTTTACTTTTATAGCATGTAAACGAATGAAGGATACTTCTGAAATTGTAGTGTATTCTGTATCTTGCACTATCCTCCAAAAAACATAATATGACTAATATACTTATGGAGGCGTCGCCCCCCCCCCCGCTCTTCACCGCGATTAACCGAGGAAAGGCGATTAGTAAACATATCAGATATAATGTGAGTAACCTATCTGTGTGTTTTACGTTTATTTATCGTCGCTACCGGTTACACATATGAGCGACGCCTCCTAAAGAGATTAGTCATTTTAGATTTTTGGAGAATAGTGCAATGATACAGACAGAGACCCATTCCAGAGTCTCCTCTGATTCTTTTACGTGCACGGTGTAAAGCACCGATACGAGACCTCGGTTTAACGTCCCACCTGAAAGACCGTTCATTTTATTATGGTCAGACGGGGGATCGAACCTGCGGTCCCTGGATAACCAGTCCAGCGTGTTACCACTAGACTACATATCCGTCTGTTTATTAGACTCTATCACGCAACATAGTTTTATAACACTGGACATAGTAATGGCTTTTAAGCCAGACTGTTTGAATATACGTATCTGCATTTACGAGGCAGACACTTCATGTGTTTTGGCATTTCGAATTGCTTTCGCTGCGCGCTAACTATTGTGATTTCAAAAAACGTACAATTCAATTATGACGGGCATGACACTAAGATACCATGTTGATTGCCAGTGTCTGGCATTTATTATTAAAACAGGTTTCTAATTTATAAAAAAACATGGTTGCCGCTGCATGCAATATAGAGCAGATGCGAGTACGATCGAATTGATTGGCAGTGCCTGGCGTTTATTATAAAACACGCTTCTAATGTAAAAAAGCATGGTTACAGACGGATTTGTAGTCCAGTGGTAACACGCTGGACTGGTAATCCAGGGATCGCAGGTTCGATCCCCCGTCTGACCCTAATAAAATTAACAGTCTTTCAGATGGGACGTTAAACCGAGGTCTCGTGTCGGTGCTTTACACCGTGCACGTAAAAGAACCAGAGGAGACTCTAGAATGGATCTCTGTCTGTATCACTGCACTATCCTCCAAAATCTAAAATGACTAATATCTTCAGGAGGCGTCGCTCATATGGGCAACCGGTAGCGACGATAAATAAACGTAAAACACACACAAAAAGCATGGTTGCCACTGCATGCAACATAAAGCAGAACTGATGTGAGTACGATTGCATTAGAAGCATTAAAGGGTATATGAATATATGAATAAATGATAGCCAAGAAGTGTGACAGTGCAAACATTACCATAGACTATCTTTTCCCGGAAGAGTTAGCTATCAAATAGCACTCTGAATATTGTTATCAGTTGTTCGAAATGTTTCGACCATCTTCAGATCTACAACATTACCCTCCCAAACCAAATAGTGACTAGGCCTCCGTGGCCGAGTGTTTCAGTTCGTTGATTTCAAATCACTTGCCCCTCACTGCTGTAGGTTAGAATCCCACTGGTGTTGTTGAATAATGTCATGTGAGAAAGTTATCCAGCTGGCTTGTGGAAGGTCGGTGATTCTTCCCGGGCGTCCGCCCGTGCATGAACTATTGCTCGCAGGGGTCTTCCTCCACCAATAATAGCTAGATAGTCCATAAGCTGTTAGTGCGACGTTAAACCAAAAAAACGCACTGTGTACATCTACTATATCGTTTTATCGCTGTTAGTGCGCCGTTAAACCCCCCAAAAAAAAACACAAACATCCAAGGTCAAGTTGTGTGCCATACCAACGCGCAATCAATAAACAAACTTTAAATAAAAGAGGCATGCACAGCGCACTGTGTACATCTACTATATCGTTTTATCGTTGTTAGTGCGTCGCTAACCCCCTCCCCCCAAAAAAACATCCAAGGTCAAGCTGTGTGCCATATCACAGCGCAATCAATAAACAAACTTTAAATAAAAGAGACATGCACAGCGCACTGTGTACATCTACTATATCGTTTTAAGAATGAAGACCGTCTAATCCATTCATTTTTCTCCTTCGATTCCAATCACTAGCGTCCAGAATGAATGCGCTATATTAATGTCTTGAAGCCGCTCCCTAGTGTGTTTGTCAATGTAAATGGCGCATGCCAACGGATCACTGCTGGTCAGAGGGATGTTATTTACATAATAGAGGGTCTAGTCTTGGGATATTATATATGCATAACTTCTATGAGCTGTGGCTTTTCTATATCCAATGACTTATTTGGTTCAATTGAGTATCTGGTCAAATATTGTCCTTTTAGTTGGTACACATGTATTTTAGCTTGATTGCGAAACAAGTTCTTGCAGCTTATATTAATCGCTCCTGATGGAATCCATCGCCACGAGGAAATGTGGAATTTAAATGCCTTGCCTAAGGGCACAATCGTAACGGCTCCAGCGGGGCTCGTACTCCGGGCCTTTCGCACCTGACGCGCTACCACGAAATGTCATTTCAAGGAATGAATCGCGGGTTAATAGTTTCCATCGGAGGTATGAACTACATTTGGCGTGGAATAAATGTGCGGACACACGATTCATTTCTTATATTTACATTAATTATTCGTTTCAATGACACAAAGAAAATATATCACACACTTCATTAAAAATGTGTTTAGTCCAGATTTTGCAACTTACCGTGTGCCGGAACAGGTAACTAGATCATCCGTGGAACAGCGTAAGCTGTAAGAACACGCATTTTCTCGCGAGGAACGCTGCCTAACACTTCCGAGTGCGCATGCCCGTAACTTTGAGTGCGCATGTCAGTTGCATATCATTAGTTGGGAACCCTCATAGGAACATGCATACAAGCAGGACACGTTGACCGAAGGAAATGCAATATGTGATGAAAATATTTCTAAGAACACAATGTGGAAAAAATGATATTTTCTAAATTAAACAAAACACGTGTGTCAATGTTATTGTTATAAATGTTTAAAACGCATACGTTCTAAGAATATGAAAGTCAAATATGTTATTTTCTAAGTATATATGCTTTACCTGTACATGCATCATGTTCTAAGAATATGCAAATCGAATGTGTCTGTATGTTTGAATTGTATCACTTTCCAACAGTATGACAGTCGAATGTGTCATTTTCAATGTCTATATGTTTGAAATGTGTGTTTTACGTTTATTTATCGTCGCTACCGGTTGCCCATATGAGCGACGCCTCCTGAAGAGATTAGTCATTTTAGATTTTCGGAGGATAGTGCAATGATACAGACAGAGACCCATTCCGGAGTCTCCTTTGGATCTTTTACGTGCTCGGTGTAAAGCACCGACACTAGACCTCGGTTTGAAGACCCATCTGAAAGACTTAATATTATTATGGCCAGATGGGAGATCGAACGTGCGATCCCTGGATTTGCAGTCCACCTTGTTAACCACTGGACTACTGACAAGCAGCTGCACCGACACGAGACCTCGGTTTAAAGTCCCATCTGAAAGACTTAATTTTATTAGGGTCAGATGGGGGATTGAACCTGCGAAGAAAGTTTACAGACGTAATTCCTGACATTGCCAAGCTCATTGGTCATAACCGATGAAAACCTTCCCCAAGCCAGCGTGCCACTAACAGCTTAGATCATATGGCAACATTACAGTTATCATTGGTGGAAAAAGACCGACCCGCGAGCAGTACGTCAGGCTTGGGCGGGCACCAGGTAGAACCACAAACCCTCCCCAAGCCAGTGTGCCACTAACAGCTTAGTATGTCAGGCTTGGGCGGGCACCCAGGTAGAACCACCAATGTGGATATCATAGCTTCATCACATGAAATAATTCGAGACCCCCAGTGGGGTTCGAACCAGCAGCGGTGAGGGGCAAGAGATTTTAAGTGAATGACCGTAACCACTCGGCCACTAGCTAGATACCTAAATCGTAGCCCGTACCCTAACAAAACAACACCAAGTATTTGTTACACGATATATATTTCTTTGTGTAAGTTTATAAATATGTAGCTGTCCCTAACAATATATGTCCACCTCCGTGGTCGAGTGGTTACGGTTGCCGACTTGTATACCACTGTTTCTTACTCAGGTTGGTGCACCAAGTACTGGTTAACGGCTGGAGCCTGTCCATGTAAGATGTTGTTAGGTAAACTGCCCGCCGCTCAATGGGCAACCGGTAGCGACATAAAATAAACTCAAGTAAAAATAAAACAAAATATCACTACGAGCAAAGAAAGCACATACTAAACTAGGCTCACAATATTTTAGTTTATACAAATTTATTTTAGCTCGATTGCGAAACAAGTTAATCCATCGCTACCGAGGGAGAGAGAAGAGGCATGTGGAATTTAAATGCCCTGCCTAAGGACACAATCTTAAGGGCTCCAGCGGGGCTCGAACTCCGGGCCTTTCACAATGTATTAAAGGGTGAAGTCAGGGTATATACAGTAGCAAGTAGAACCATCTACCATCAGCAAGCTAGCTCGATAGGTTCTTACATTAAATCGGCTGTAATACCAACCCAATACCTGGAAGTAATGATAGCACAGTGGTAGCGCTTTCGCTTCAGGTGCGAAAGGCCCGCAGTTTGAGCCTAGCTGTAGCCGTTAGGATCGTGCCCTTAGGCAAGGTGCTTAAATACCACATTGTCTCCTCTCTCCCTCGTGGCGATGGATTCCATCAGGAATGAGGTCTCAAGAGGGATTAATATACGTTGTGAGAACTTGTTTCGCAATGGAGCTAAAATAAATGTGTATAAACTACCCGTAATACAAGAGCACCTGGACGTGATCCGATAACAGGTTGTACTCCCTATCCACCATAAGGCAACGACATCAAGTACAAAACCCAGCATCTGTTGTTCATAATAGCACTAAGTCTGCTTTATAAATACACTGTCAATCAAACCCAGTCATGTTCCTAACACAGATGGACAAGTTGGTAACACAACATAAATACATAACAAACCCACACCAACACAAACAAAACACAACAAAAACAAACAAACCCACACCAACACAAACAAAACACAACAAAAACAAACAAACCCACACCAACACAAACAAAACACAACAAAAACAAATCAAACCCAGTCATGTTCCTAACACAGATGGACAAGTTGGTAACACAACATAAATACATAATGTCAAACCCAGTCATGTTCCTAACACAGATGGACAAGTTGGTAACACAACATAAATACATAATGTCAAACCCAGTCATGTTCCTAACACAGATGGACAAGTTGGTAACACAACATAAATACATAATGTCAAACCCAGTCATGTTCTAAACAGCAACATTAACAATAATATTAAAAATTGTAAATCCGATATTAAATTTCATTATGCAATAAATATGAGAATTCAAAAAAATGTTTTACATGTATATCAATAGCACATGATAAATGTGGATAAACAGTTGCTACTCTCACATTGCTTAGAAAATTGTTCATCTACTCTAGAAAGTAGTCCATCACCACATAATACAGACAAACATTGCGCTATATACACGTTACATCTTCCATATCATCACCTAGCGACAGCCAAGTTTGGTTGCAAATGCCAATATGAGGCGAACTGGCGGCAGAACAAACATCACGTTAGGAATACTGTGGAACACAGTATGTGTGAATATAGCATGCTGGATTATTACGACGGATCTGTAGTCCAGTGGTCAACACGCTGGACTGGTAATCCAGGGATCACAGGTTCGATCCCCCGTCTGACACTACTAAAATTAACCGTCTTTCAGATGGGACTTTAAACCGAGGTGTGAGTGCTTTACCCCATGCATGTAAAAGAACCAAAGGAGACTCTGGAATGGGTCTCTGTCTGTATCATTGCACTATCCTCCAAAAATCTCTTCAGGAGGCGTCGTTCATATGGGCAACCGGTAGCGACGATAAATAAACGTAAAACACACACATATCTGTTTTACAGATAACAAAATTATTGCAGAAAATAAAATTAGTCTACACAAGATTTTGGAAGTTTGGTCCACATTTACTACAGCTGACAGTTAACAACAGATATCCCACAAAAGATTAAATTACAAAAGCTACCTTGTAGGCCCTATTTATAATAATTGGTTGGCTTATCTTGTGACAACCACATACAGATCTGTAGTCCAGTGGTTAACACGCTGGACTGGTAATCCAGGGATCGCAGGTTCAATCCCCCATCTGACCCTAATAAAATTAACAGTCTTACATTGGGACTTTAAACCGAGGTCTCGTGTCGGTGCTTTACCCCATGCATGTAAAAGAACCAGAGGAGACTCTGGAATGGGTCTCTGTCTGTATCATTGCACTATCCTCCAAAAATCTCTTCAGGAGGCGTCGCTCATATGGGCAACCGGTAGCGGCGATAAATAAACGTAAAACACACACATATCTGTTTTACAGATAACAAAATTATTGCAGACAATAAAATTAGTCTACACAAGATTTTGATAGTTTGGTCCACATTTACAACTGACAAATAGTTAGTAGCAGATATCCCACAAGCAAAACATTAAATTACAAAAGCTACCTTGTAGGCCCTATTTATAAGAAATCGTTGGCTTATCTTGTGACATACAAACACCGGATATGTCGAGATTCACAACTGTAAATGTACATCAAAGAACACAAGTATACAGTCAAACCTGCCTTAAATAGCCAGCCAAGGGAATCACAGAAAGTGGCTGCTTAGCACAGGTGGCTGTTTAATAGAGGTCAAATGTATAGCAAACAACATACTGGGAATCTGGAAACTGGCTGCTTAATGCAGGTTGGCTGCTTAATAGAGGTGATCACTAACACAGGTTTAACTGTATTGCATAGAAAAAACCCAAAACAAATGTGTGATTCAGGTAACAATGCAGTATACTAATTATTTGTAATCCAGGAAGTTAACCCATTTGATTCTGGATACCGTTCAAACTGTATTTGCAAAGAACATAGTTCCAGATCTACCGCCACGGAACATGCCGTCTGATCAGGCTCTATGCTGTTTGCTATTCAGATGATCTTGCTAAGACACTTGGCTATGTAGAAAACAACATAGATCCTGATCAGCACAGAGTCACGCTGCGGCTGATCTGGATCTATGTTGTTTGCAAAGGCCTTTAAATGTATCCAGAATCAAATGGGTTAACCACCCAGCGAGATAATGCCCTTGAAAATAAATTACGCAAGACGTAAAAGTGCATAACAAACATCTCTCCGTAATAAAGGAAAATTATTTGAGCTAAATCTGGTTTCGTTCGAGGGCAAATGTCCGAATATCGGCTCATCGGGAAATCAAATATTCACCAATACCATTTTTGCTCTTGATACAAACTGTTTGTATTCCATTTGATCAATTGGTAGATCTTCCTTGTATGTGTTTCATTTTCTGTCTTGCGGGGTTACTTATTCAGAATTGTTCACGCCATCACTAACAGTTGCTATGTATTACAAGTTAAATAGGGCAAAAGCGCACATTATAGAACACCGTGAGAAAACATCTAGTATCTATATTGTCTTTCGGGTCACCAGTTACCTGAACGCATATTTGTTACTGGTACCGCAAATCTAAAATACGGAATGTTTGCAGCGAACATTCTAAAAAATCATTCCAAATACAAAAAGGAGCATTACCAAGCAATACACAGTCATCTCCCTTACCAGTCAAGTCTGGTCACAAATAAACCATGCTGCCAAATGTACCCCCCCCCCCCAGCGATTGTTCATGATAATTATGCGCTATATTACTACATTTCACTGTACATTGGGTTGGTTTGTCAAAAGTACAAGATACGGAATCGGCTCATACAAAATGTAGTCACCATTCAGCAATACAAGTACAAGTGCATCACAATATGTCATGGAGAAATAATCTCACTTCCCCATATAGTCAAAGGAGATAAATGTCTCACTTCCCCATGGTGTCATGGAGAAATAATCTCACTTCCCCATATAGTCAAAGGAAATAAAAGTCTCACTTCCCCATTGTCACAAAATGACTCTTGTATTAATGAACACATTATTATAACCCTAAGTCGGGGCCTCATTTTCCCATTTTATAGAAGGGGTTTTCCAATCAAGGTAAACACATCTTCGAAGATCCAGGTATAAGTGGAGTATAAGGGGAGGTATGGTGATCTAAGGTGATCCAATCTTCTTGTATGTTATAGGGGAACTATTTAAAGCGTTTCCTGGCTAATATCGGACAGAGATAACATAATAAGGTTTAGTTCTGTGTAACCTATTGTAATAAATCCATATACCAGGGCCTCTATAAACTAGTTTATTTTACATATCACATGATAACGGTAGCACAGGGATTTAGTGAATTGTGAGATTAGCATGGGCTGAACAACTATTTAACACAGTAAGAGACCTGACATATTACCATTCACTTCAAACGACACAACACAAACTGACCGTGAGTGGAGCAAACGTTGTGAGAATTTGGTCAGAGCGAAATGCGGATTTGATCACGTAAGTGCAATTTATAGATATTTCTTTTTAAACTCAATTTGGCTACTATTCTCACTGTATAATTATAGCCAAATTGTGCAAGGAATCTTGACTGTTTTCACCAGCCTACAGAAGGTGGTGTCTTGTGCGTTATAGCTATTCGAGTAAATTATTGCAATGGTTTAGTATATAGTTTACTTTCACTTGAGTGCGAAACAAGTTCAGTATATAGAACTTGGTATGCAGTTTGCATTCACTTGATTACGATGCATTCACTTGAGTACGAAACGAGTTCATTATGTAGAACTGACCGGGGTTTCATTCATTGTAAATTAGTAACCAGGTGGTTATTTATACAACTATAGTTCGCCCGATGGCGAAACATGTTCCATTGGAATAAGGAGTCTAGGGCATGTTACTATGTTGCATACTTTGAATGTAATTACTTTATATTGTTACTTTATATTGTCAGGGATGTATAAATGTGAATGTCACTGTGAGATATCGTCCGTCTGATGTATGAATGGTGCCAGTCCGATACATTATACGGCATCCGTCCGTTATGAACTAATGTAACCATACACCGCGTACAGTGAATAATTGTGTTATGTACACAGCTTACAGTGTACAATTGACTTATTATGTATATACTCATGTATGAGGGAACTTGATTGATATCATGTAACGTTGATATATTAGAATGTCGATCATGGAACATTGATATACTGGAACTTAATTTGTATAATGGAACTTTGTCGATGTAATCACATAATTGATAAGATGTCACGAAACTGTCACGAAACTGTATGTATTGACGCGGAAACTGGTGAATTAGATGCGAAGGGCACTATGAGATAGGAGCTGAGCCTACACCAGGTGGAACCGACTTAGTGAAGTCACAGGTATGGACTACAAATGAACATGCATACTAGATGCTCGTCTTTAATATGACGTACTTATAAAATTGTAGCCGCACGCAACATGGAGTGGAGTGTGAGATGCTAACAGCTGGGGAACTGCCAATGTGTGGATAGCCGTCAAAGGACGTCACCCACGTAATCGCCAGATGAGTGACGACAGACCCACCAGGCTAAGCAACGAACAGTGTAACTGCAGACCGGAACGACCCGGAGTTACCACGTGACCGGACAACCAGGAAACCGGCATAGGAGGTTGGCCCAACACGCTAAGATCGGACCAACCCAGATATATGTAAAAACGTTACATCATTGAAATAGTCCGCGAATGATTAAATAAATCAACAAGTGTCTAACCAGCAAAGAGAACTAACAACGGAACACGTGAACTTTTCCAGGCCGCCACAGTCATTAAATATATATAGTATCATCATTCATTTATATGTAAATAAATTGTAGATATTGTCTTAGTATTCTACCATAGTGAGTAATCCCCCTTGGATCATCTTGTGTCACCCATATAGTCAAAGGAGATACAAAGTCTCACTTCCCCACATTGTCCAAGGAGATACAAAGTCTCACTTCCCCACATTGTCCAATGATATATAAAGTCTCACTTCCTCATGGTGTCCAATGAGATATAAAGTCTCACTTCCCCACATTGTCCAAGAAGATCCACATTGTCCAATGATATATAAAGTCTCACTTCCCCATGGTGTCCAATGAGATATAAAGTCTCACTTCCCCATGGTGTCCAATGAGATATAAAGTCTCACTTCCCTATATTGTAAAGGAAGAACTAGTCTCACTTCCCCCCATTAGTGTCAATGAGAAAAAGTATCACTTCCCAGGAATGTCAAAGTAGACATAGTCTCACTTCTCCATGGTATCAAGGAGAAATAGTTTCACTTCCCCATATAGTCAAAGGAGATAAAAGTCTCACTTCCCCATGGTGCCAAGGATAAATAGTCTCACTTCCCCATGGTGTCATGGAGGAATAGTTTCACTACCCCAATGGTGCCAAGGAGAAATAGTCTCACTTCCCCATGGTGTCAAGGAGAAATAGTCTCACTTCCTAATGGTGTCAATGAGAAATAGTCTCACTTCCCCATACTGCCAAGGAGAAATAGTTTCACTTCCCCATAATGCCAAGGAGAAATAGTGTTAACTAATTGATAAGAACTGTTTACAGAAAGGTATCCATTGGTTACACTGTATGATATTAGTAATCATAAGATGAGTCATTGATAGCATGTTGTGCAAAGGAAATAACGATAAAAACAAGAGGAAACAAATTAAGAGGACTTATCTTCTAGTACTAGTATTCAGGGGCAGTAACTGACCATAGTCCACATGTTGCAGCTGGATGGAGGATAAACCTATACCACACTGGTAGAGGAGCTGGGTGGAGGGTAAACCTATACCACACTGGTAGAGGAGCCGGATGGAGGATAAACCTATGATACACTGGTAGAGGAGCCATATGGAGGATAAACCTATACCACACTGGTAGAGGAGCCGGATGGAGGATAAACCTATGATACACTGGTAGAGGAGCTGGATGGAGGATAAACCTATGATACACTGGTAGAGGAGCTAGATGGAGGATAAACCTATGCCACACTGGTAGAGGAGCTGGATGGAGGATAAACCTATGCCACACTGGTAGAGGAGCTGGATGGAGGATAAACCTATGCCACACTGGTAGAGGAGCCGGATGGAGGATAAACTACCACACAAAAAAAAACCTATACCACACTGGTAGAGGAGCCAGATGGAGGAAAACCTATACCACACTGGTAGAGGAGCTGGATGGAGGATAAACCTATACCACACTGGTAGAGGAGCTGGATGGAGGATAAACCTATGCCACACTGGTAGAGGTGCCGGATGGAGGATAAACCTGTGCCACACTGGTAGAGGAGCTGGATGGAGGATAAACCTATGCCACACTGGTAGAGGAGCCAGATGGAGGATAAACCTATACCACACTGGTAGAGGAGCCGGATGGAGGATAAACCTATGCCACACTGGTAGAGGAGCTGGATGGAGGATAAACCTATGCCACACTGGTAGAGGAGCTGGATGGAGGATAAACCTATGCCACACTGGTAGAGGAGCCGGATGGAGGATAAACCTATGCCACACTGGTAGAGGAGCCGGAAGGAGGATAAACCTATGCCACACTGGTAGAGGTGCCGGATGGAGGATAAACCTATGTAACACTGGTAGAGGAGCTGGATGGAGGATAAACCTATGCCACACTGGTAGAGGAGCCGGATGGAGGATAAACCTATGCCACACTGGTAGAGGAGCTGGATGGAGGATAAACCTATGCCACACTGGTAGAGGACTAACAAATACGAGTACTTGCTTCATTCATGATAGCACTCATAAATATAGATGTTACATGTAACTTGAGCATAGCTAAATTATACAAAATAATAACCTAACAATACACTAAATGTATATGTATACAGAAGCGTAATTTGCTCCGGATTTCTCCATTGGTAATACATTTTGTAATCCTAAACTATAAGAATAAACCATCACCTCTATGCATGTATACAATATCACCATATAAACAGATTCCCTTTATAATGAAAACTTGATCAAATGAAACATGGTATTTCTTTTTAATACAGTGTGCAGTGTTCTATCTATTTAATATAGTATTGCATGGTGCATTGTTCTATCTATTTAATATAGTATTGCATGTTGCAATATTCTACATATTTAATATAGTATTGCATGTTGCATCATTCTACCTATTTAATATAGTATTGCATGTTGCAATATTCTACATATTTAATATAGTATTGCATGTTGCATTATTCTACATATTTAATATAGTATTGCATGTTGCATCATTCTACATATTTAATATATTATTGCATGTTGCAATATTCTACATATTTAATATATTATTGCATGTTGCATTATTCTACATATTTAATATATTATTGCATGTTGCATTAATCTACATATTTAATATAGTATTGCATGGTGCATTGTTCTATCTATTTAATATAGTATTGCATGTTGCAATATTCTACATATTTAATATAGTATTGCATGTTGCATCATTCTACCTATTTAATATAGTATTGCATGTTGCAATATTCTACATATTTAATATAGTATTGCATGTTGCATTATTCTACATATTTAATATAGTATTGCATGTTGCATCATTCTACATATTTAATATATTATTGCATGTTGCAATATTCTACATATTTAATATATTATTGCATGTTGCATTATTCTACATATTTAATATATTATTGCATGTTGCATTAATCTACATATTTAATATAGTATTGCATGTTGCATCATTCTACATATTTAATATATTATTGCATGTTGCATTATTCTACATATTTAATATAGTATTGCATGTTGCAATATTCTACCTATATAAATATACTGTGGCATAGTTCTACCATTTCAAAATACTGTAGTAATATGTCAACTTAATATGGCCGAGAGAAACGGGCGTACAAAATATGTTTTTTAAAATGTTTAAATCTTTTTTTAAAATTTCTTGGAACTTTATATAAAAGATATTTGATTTGACTTGTCTGTTTTATTTGATTTAATATACCATTAGGCATAGACAATTATTTAGAGCATAAACAATAGATATAGCTGACAAACAAACTTCATAGATTATTGTTGTGCATCAGCGCACTGTTTTATGATTTGTAATGGAATAAAGTCAACCAGATATCTCAAATTGAACCCAGGTCCATTCAAACATGAGTCCACTGTCCTAACGAAGGTCATTAATCCACTAAGTACCTATAGTACCACAACGTACCTATAGTACCACTAAGTACCTATAGTACCACAACGTACCTATAGTACCACAAAGTACCCTCGACTTAAGGAAGGATCCAGCTTAAAATCAGCCTTTTCAAGCCAAAATTTGATATTGAATATATGGCCGAGAATATAGGGTACCAAGAAGATGCTGCATGACTTACATAGGGTGTTTCTGATTACTAATCTGTGCTAGATTACACAATCCCCGATTGCTGCAAGTGTCAACCCACGGGTAACAATCCCGGATTGCTACAAGTGTCAACCCACGGGTAACACTCCCTGATTGCTGCAAGTGTCAACCCACGGGTAACACTCCCTGATTGCTGCAAGTGTCAACCCACGGGTAACACTCCCTGTAGTGTTTATATGTGTCAACCTACGGGTTAACAATGATATATGATACCCAATCATGCGTAAAGCATGATCCCACCATCAACTTAGCTAAAGTACGAAGCACCGCATCACCGCTCATATTATCCGTATAAATACACTAAGCGCATCTACAGTCTAACATTCTAAGAGCCACTACCCATAAACGAGTAACTGTCAAATGAGATATTATGCGTCCTGTGGTCGAAGTTTGAAGAGCGCATCCACTACGGTTTCATCGGCCATTGTGGTTATATCCCCTATATCACGATCCCCTACAGCAATCTTACGCAACACGCGCCTCATGATTTTACCCGATCTGGTTTTCGGAAGTCCTGGTGCCTCCTGGATGAAATCTGGCGAGGCGAATGCTCCTATTTCGCTTCTCACTGCAACAAACATTTGATATATTCCTTGTAATTCTACGCACCTGTACATGACTAAATATATTCTAATTACAATTAACAAAGTTGGTATTAGTGTGGCATCCGTGGTCCAGTGTCGCAATTGATATAGAAGGGTACCGGGTTCGATACTCGGTCTGGGCACGTATGTAGAGCCCTTGAATAAGGTATCTAACACACTTAGTACTGGCTAACCGGTGAGGCCGGCTAAGCCTGCCCAGGAAAACATGTCTAGGTCTGGACTCCACACGGAGGTTTCGACATAAATGGAACATACAGACATTGGATAAACAATTAGTTTAAACCTATTTACTCGACATTATAAAACATAAAATTTAAACTTGATTTATTTTACAACGATTGCGAAGCAAGTTCTAACAACTTATATTAATCACTCTTGTTGGCGCGGATGACAGCGTAAATGTTGTCATTTGTGTGGGAGGAAACTGGAGTACCCGGAGAAAATCCACTTGTCCAATCTGGCGACCACCGTAACATCTCACATACTTCCCGCTCCGAGGATCGAACCTGGGTCGCATTGGTGAGAAGCGAGCGCACTAACCACTGCACTAATCGGACAGTGTGAATGATATCTGTTTAACTGATCAATAGTGTTATTGTTTCTGATCTCCCTTTTAGAACAAACCCAATTTCCGACCCCAAAAGCTCACATATCAAACTTAAATTTGTTATTTGGATTTAGAGTTACACCAAAAGCTTTGGTCATATGGCTCCAGGTGCTCCTACGAGCAGTATTTCATGCACGTGCTCCTACGAGCAGTATTTCATGCACGGACAGGTACAGAGGTAGAACCACCAACCTTCCGCAAGCCAGCTGGATAGCTTCCTCTTCGAATTTACAACAGAGGTGAGAGAAGAGTGATTTGACGTCACAGATTGTAAACACTACAGTCGTTGACATCAAATCACGAGACTGTAGTAAGTGCACACTATTCCCTGAAATTCTACGTGCATGGAGAACTCTTTGCATGCTGGGTAAAATAAATAGTTTGTACAATTGTAGCAGATGACAATTCTTTAATGTGTTCCACAAAATGAACGCTATTGTTTGTGTTGCAATACACACGACATAGAGACCAAATATGCTTAAGTTTATTGAATTGTTGCAATCTAATAAAAGAAATATCCTATATAATTTAGCTATATAATAAAGCAGTTGACATTAAAATAACACTCAAATCCAATATCAGCACTAATTATTGTTCATCCTCATAATTAGATGCATTTTCTTATTATTATCAGATTCTATATGCCACATGACCACGATAAAATTGTTGTATATATTTACATCATATATATTTGTATATATGTATTTGACGATGTACCATGTACAAGTCTTAATAAAATTTCTGTTCTGTTCTGTGTTTTTCTTATTTGTAACTGGAAATATGACGAGATATTTCTAAGGAAATTCCGTGACATATTTGATTTTGATTTTCACCGCTATTGTGCAGCGCTAAATACACTTACAGCCACTTGTAACCCGACACTTATATAATTCGGTATATTTGGATTATTTGTAAACGGATTTCATTAAAATTTGGACTAGGAATAATTCAACACGGTATACGTTCTTCCTAGAAATTTCTTTTCAATTGATCAACAAAAAGATATAAAACTTAACAAATAAAAAACATCACTGTAAAATCCGAATTCACAAAATGACACAACTCAAAACCCGACGGTCACGTTTGCACGTGGGACAGGCACGATTTTGCCATTTTGCACGAGGAAATTTAGCTGAGAGAAAATATCGATTTTTACATTTTATGATTCTAGAAGGGAATTCACACGGAAAAACAAAACTTTTGAGTTTAAAATTGTTATGGTTCGAATGAATAACCAAGAGCGCGGTCGCGCTATTGGCATGTTGCACGCAGGCCTTTCACTCAGACACGTATGCAAAAATATGCAATATGAACTTATTCAGTATAAATCATAACAAAAAGTGAAATTTTATCTCTGAAAACTAGTTTATATTGTATTTTGTTTCTTTACAGGTAGCTCGAGTCTTTGGCAGGCATGTGTCCACCATAGTCAGCCTACTGCAGAAGTTCCAACGCACTGGCCGAGTTGATGACGAGCCCAGGCAGCCTTGCGGAAGGGTGACTACGCCGGTACAGGATGCGCAGATTGTTGCGGATCATCTTTAGAATCGTTTCAAGACCGCAACATGTACTGCGAGGATGACCAATGGAACGCACAGTAGGACAGTTAGTAGACAAACAGTCCTCAGGCGGCTCCACGATCAGGGAATAAGAGCTTTTAGTTTATACATTCCGAGGCCTTATTCTGACACCACGCCACCGGCTGCAGCGTGAGCGATGGGCCCGTCGGCACCAGCGTATGACTCGGGCGGAGTGGGCAAACGTCCTGTTCACGGACGAGAGCCGGTTTCACTTGTACCACAACGATGGAAGGATGCGCGTGTACAGGCGTCGAGGTGAAAGATTGAACGACGAATGTGTGTTTCTGCGAGACCAGTATGGCGGCGGCTCCGTGATGGTGTGGGCCGGAGTGTCGCTACACACCAAGACCGACTTGGTAATTGTTCAAGGGAACCTTAACGCTGCTAGGTATCAGCAGGAGATTTTGATCCCAGTTGCAATTCCGCACCTGCGAGCCGGTGGACGTGGCATGGTATTTATGCAGGACGGGGCACCAGCCCACACAGCGCGTACGACACAGACATTACTTCAGCAACAGAACGTCCGGCAGCTGCTTTGGCCTTCAAAGTCACCGGATCTTAATGTTATCGAGCATCTGTGGGACGAGCTGAACAGGCGAATACGGATGCGACCAGCAGCCGCTCGCAACCTACGTGAACTGGAACAGGCCCTTGTGCAGGAATGGAGGAATATTCCCCAAGGTTTCATCCGAAACTACGTGATGTCGATGAGACAAAGGTGTGTGCACGTCGTAAGAGCCATGGGAGGACACACGCGGTATTAGTTACTTGGACGTACGGATTTTATTGTGATTCAGTGACTTTTCACATTGTTCGGATTTTGCGTTGTATCATTTTGTGAATTCGTATTTTACAGTGATGTTTTTTATTTGTTAAGTTTTATATCTTTTTGTTGATCAATTGAAAAGAAATTTCTAGGAAGAACGTATACTGTGTTGAATTATTCCTAGTCCAAATTTTAATGAAATCCGTTTACAAATAATCCAAATATACCGAATTATATAAGTGTCGGGTTACAAGTGGCTGTAAATGTAGGCACATATTTACACCATGTAAACTGAATCACAATAAAATAATTCTCACCTTGCAATCGGAGTTCTTTTATTAACTCGGCTGTGAACGTGAACCCCTGTAATAAGAGTTTATGTATATTTAAGTTGTATTATTGCGTACACAAGCAGTGCTCCCGCTGTCGGTCGCCAATGATGCCAAAAACTGGCGCTAAATTGTTTATTGGCGAAAATATTTGGCACAACTTTTTTATATATATTTCGGGGGGGGGGGGGGCACATGGTTTGTCAAATACATGGCTTCAAATATTAACTATATGGTTCTTAGTTGGCTAAAGTTTTTCAAATTGGCTCCAGTCTTTTTCAATTGGCAATAGAAGTGGCGCAAACAAATATACAGACAGAGGGAACCCTGCACAAGTTTCAAGGGTAGAGGGCACTGTGCTTTACAACACACCAATACATTTTAAAGGAATGTTTGCATGAATAAATATCTCAATTCTCTAAGCAAATAAGATACATTTCGCAAGATATCTGAAATAGCTTTCACAAACATTAGAACATTCAACACTGCGTCCACATCCAGGATCGTTTTCTGTCACATACAATATGAGGTCGTAATAGCGCAGTGGTAACGGGTTCGCTTCAGGTGCGAAAGGCCCGGAGTTCGCGCCCAGCTGTAACAGCTACAATTGTGCCCTCAGGCAGGGCATTTTAATTCCACGTTGCCTCTTCTCTCTCCCTCGAGGCGATGGATTCCATCAGGAATGAGTGATTAATAAAAGTTGTAGGAACTTGTTTCGCAATCGAGCTAAAATAAATTTGTATACGCTAAGCATACAGTAAACGATTAAACAGTAGTACCTGTTTCAAGGTAACGAAGCAGTATGTACATTGCCCCTTGATATCATGTGGATGCCCAACAACAGCCGCCTCTGTCACTGCCTTGTGCTCCACCAACGCCGACTCTATCTCGGCTGTACTGAGCAGATGACCGGATACATTCAACATATCGTCTATGCGGCCTGTGATCCATATATAGCCATCCTTGTCTCTCCGGCCACCTAAAATAAATGTCTTTATTGTGAAATTACTTCAGAATAAAAACATTTCGAATACGGTACTTTGTTCAGTATGAAATTATTTACCAAGTTACTATAATTATAGTCAAGAAAGCATCGAGGTCACACCCAGAGCATAGCTCAGAGCTCAGCCTGGAGGTCATAAAGTTACATCTCCAATTGCAAGCTGCCGATTGGTTCAGATGAGGAAAATCTAGACTCAACCAATCAAATCACTTTAGATCTGAGAAGTTTTAAAAATTTAGTGCCTGGATAACAAATAAAAAGTTCACCCAAAATTAATCTGTACAAACTACGAGTTGTGACAAACAGCACTGTACAAACTACGAGTTGTGACATACAGCACTGTACAAACTACGAGTCATGACAAACAGCACTGTACAAACTATGAGTCGTGACAAACAGCACTGTACAAACTACAAGTCGTGACAAACAGCACTGTACAAACTATGAGTCGTGACAAACAGCACTGTACAAACTACGAGTCGTGACAAACAGCACTGGTATACAATCTAGACTATCTGTACAATCAGGTAACATGTATATACATTTATTTTATGCTAATTGATGAAATACAGTGTTCTATCAGTGAGATATAATCCGTATCACTCATTGCATATCACTCACTGTATTTTGCCGGACTACTTTTTTATTATCTCCCTTCCCAATACACTATTCTTGCACTATTCTTGTCACACATGTCATTTAATTTTCACCGTTTACCTGGCTTCAATGACACTATTTACCTGTATTATTGTTTTTGTTATGAAACAAATCAAAAGCGAAATACAACTGACAATGTCTCGAATTTTGTCACTGCAAATTGTAACAATAAATCCAATAAATGTTTTCATGTATCGACAGATTTGTGTATCGACTCACGACGTATAGTCGTCAATGTATTCATCCGCGCAAAAACACGGCGGCCAGCTATTATAATTTCTTCAGTTTGTGTTTGTTTTTCACCAATTAGCATAAAATAAAAAGAAAATTTGTTTGTTTCGAGGTGAGAAAATATGAACATTCTCAGTGAGATATATTCCATATTCACTCAAAACAAACAAATATCCTCTATATATTGTATGAAAATTGTAATAAAAGAGAAAAGAAAGATGATTATTATGGCAACTATTTCGCCAATGGTGTCCCCCTAGGATGAGCCCAGTATTAAAAACCTATCTATAAAGACAAACCGCATTGATTTTCCACTTAGCCTTTCTCCATACAAATTATAACCATTTATCACAGACCACATTGTCAGCAAATATAATTGTTTGCCATTCCTGTAGAGTGTATAGACAGCTTTGAATAATATTTTGCCATTCCTGTAGAGTGTATAGACAGCTTTGAATAACTTTTTGCCATTCCTGTAGAGTGTATATACAGCTTTGAATAATATTTTGCCATTCCTGTAGAGTGTATAGACAGCTTTGAATAACTTTTTGCCATTCCTGTAGAGTGCATAGACAGCTTTGAATAATGTTTTGCCATTCCTGTAGAGTGTATATACAGCTTTGAATAATGTTTTGCCATTCCTGTAGAGTGTATAGACAGCTTTGAATAATGTTTTGCCATTCCTGTAGTGTATAGACAGCTTTGAATAATGTTTTGCCATTCCTGTAGAGTGTATAGACAGCTTTGAATAATGTTTGGCCCATCCTATTAGTTGTATTATAGATAGGTTTGACTGCATAAAATATTTGTGACGCCCGAGATACTCACCATCTCCTGTGGTATAGTAGCCCGGGAACTTCTTGAAGTATGTGGTCTCAAACCTCTGTGGGTCTCCATACACTGTCCTCATGATACCTGGCCACGGCTGCTTGAATACCTGCAATAGATAATATACACAATAAACAACTTCTTTCATAGCAAATCTCAGCAACTATCCATGATAATTCTGTCACAATTTATCGAGGATGCTTGCCCCGACGAGGAGAGGTAATATTGATCATGACATTCCTCGCCATCAACAACCCCCCCCCCAAGAGATGACAGGTATTAAATGATCAACTCAAGACATATCCCTCACCATCACCCCCGCCCCCGCCAAGGCAACAGTAATACTAATAGAACCCATGACATATATCCCTCACCCCACCCCCCAATGAGGCACGAGGTAATAAATGATTGACTCACGACATATCCCTCACCCCACCCCCCAATGAGGCACAAGGTAATAAATGATTATCTCATGACATATCCCTCACCCCAATGAGGCACAAGGTAATAAATGATTAAATCACGACATATCCATCACCCCCCCCCCCCATGATGTACGAGGTAATAAATGATTAACTCACGACATATCCCTCACCCACCACCCCCTCAATGATGTACGAGGTAATAAATGATTAACTCACGACATATCCCTCACCCCAATGAGGCACAAGGTAATAAATGATTAACTCACGACATATACCTCACCCCCCCCCCCCCAATGATGTACGAGGTAATAAATGATTAACTCACGACATATCCCTCACCCCACCCCCCAATGATGTACGAGGTAATAAATGATTAACTCACGACATATACCTCACCCCACCCCCCAATGATGTATGAGGTAATAAATGATTAACTCACGACATATCCCTCGGCATCACCTTCCACTTCCTTTCCCTCATCATTCAGAATGACTGGCAACACACCGAAAAATGGGAATGTCTGAAATGACAACATAGTATTCATTTACACCGACGCATCTTACGCAATGTGGTAGCTTCTGCAAGGATCATTACAGACACATTAAGTCATCCGTACAATTCCACAGATTTTCATGGTTCATTCTAGGTCAGAATTTTTGGGAGAAATGAGAAAGCGCGTGATCGCTTCCTTAAATGGTGTTCTTTAATATACTTCTCCAAAATGGGTTAAAATGCACAGTACAACCATTAAATACAACATTTGAATAGAAGGAGTGCTTTATAATGGGCCAGTGTATCTTACTAAGTTTTGTTTGAAAATCCTTTTTTAAGGGAGAAGTGGGGCCCCCAGAGTGCGAAGTCAGGGTCCCTAGGGCGACTATTTCGCCCACTAGAATGATCCCTGGATTTTGCTACCATGCGTTTCTCCGCCATGAAATTATCTATAACTCAACTGAAATATATATGTATACTATGCACATAGTGTACTTCTCCAAACTATGTATGTTGTGCTTGGAACAATATATTAACCCTTTGCATGCTAGCGGCAGATAAAATCACTTTTGCAAACAGCATTGAGCCAGATCAGACGGCACAGAACATGCCGCCGTTATGACATCATACACTCTGCGTTATGACATCATACACGCAGAGTTATGACTTCATACACTCAGCGTTATGACTTCATACACTCAGCATTATGACTTCATACACTCAGCGTTATGACATCATACACGCAGCGTTATGACATCATACACGCAGCGTTATGACTTCATACACTCAGTGGTATGACTTCATACACTCAGCATTATGACATCATACACTCAGCGTTATGACATCATACACGCATCATTATGACTTCATACACTCAGCGTTATGACTTCATACACTCAGCGTTATGACTTCATACACTCAGCGTTATGACTTCATACACTCAGCGTTATGACTTCATACACTCAGCGTTATGACTTCATAGACTCAGCCCTATGGCTTCATACACTCAGCATTATGACTTCATACACTCAGCATTATGACATCATACACTCAGCGTTATGACATCATACACTCAGCCACCATACACTCAGCGTTATGACATCATACACTCAGTGGTATGACTTCATACACTCAGCGTTATGACTTCATACACTCAGCGTTATGACATCATACACTCAGCGTTATGACATCATACACTCAGCGTTATGACATCATACACGCAGCGTTATGACTTCATACACTCAGCGTTATGACTTCATACACTCAGCGTTATGACATCATACACTCAGCGTTATGACATCATACACTCAGCGTTATGACATCATACACTCAGCGTTATGACATCATACACTCAGCGTTATGACTTCATACACGCAGCGCTATGACTTCATACACTCAGCGTTATGACATCATACACGCAGCGTTATGACTTCATACACGCATCATTGACATCATACACTCAGCGTTATGACATCATACACTCGGCCCTATGGCTTCATACACTCAGCATTATGACTTCATACACTCAGCGTTATGACATCATACACTCGCGTTATGACATCATACACTCAGCGTTATGACATCATACACTCAGCGTTATGACTTCATACACTCAGCGTTATGACATCATACACTCAGCGTTATGACATCATACACTCAGCATTATGACTTCATACACTCAGCGTTATGACATCATACACTCAGCGTTATGACATCATACACTCAGCATTATGACTTCATACACTCAGCGTTATGACATCATACACTCAGCGTTATGACATCATACACGCATCGTTATGACTTCATACACGCATCATTATGACATCATACACTCAGCGTTATGACATCATACACTCAGCCCTATGGCTTCATACACTCAGCATTATGACATCATACACTCAGCGTTATGACTTCATACACTCGGCGTTATGACTTCATACACGCATCATTATGACATCATACACTCAGCGTTATGACATCATACACTCAGCGTTATGACATCATACACTCAGCGTTATGACATCATACACTCAGCCCTATGGCTTCATACACTCAGCATTATGACTTCATACACTCAGCGTTATGACATCATACACTCAGCCATCATACACTCAGCGTTATGACATCATACACTCAGTGGTATGACTTCATACACTCAGCGTTATGACTTCATACACTCAGCGTTATGACATCATACACTCAGCATTATGACATCATACACTCAGTGGTATGACTTCATACACTCAGCGTTATGACTTCATACACTCAGCGTTATGACATCATACACTCAGCCACCATACACTCAGCGTTATGACATCATACACTCAGTGGTATGACTTCATACACTCAGCGTTATGACTTCATACACTCAGCGTTATGACATCATACACTCAGCCCTATGGCTTCATACACTCAGCATTATGACTTCATACACTCAGCGTTATGACATCATACACTCAGCGTTATGACATCATACACTCAGCGTTATGACTTCATACACTCAGCGTTATGACATCATACACTCAGCGTTATGACATCATACACTCAGCGTTATGACTTCATACACTCGGCGTTATGACTTCATACACGCATCATTATGACATCATACACTCAGCGTTATGACATCATACACTCAGCGTTATGACATCATACACTCAGCGTTATGACTAGGGCTGCGTATTGCCAGACCCCTTCCGATACGATACGTATTGCAATACGGGACTGCCGATACGATACGATACAGGCAATATCGGAGAACGGATCCAGCTTTAGGGTCATAGCAAATGACCTCCGTTTAAGTCCTGTCTCATCTGGGCTACTGTAGGATAGAGTAACGTCAATGATGCTCATGATGTCAACATGTATTTGTTTATAGGACATTTGTTATTTAGCGCCGATTTTGACGTTTTGGATCCGTCTAATCAAGGTAGTAAAAATACTAAAAATAACCAACAGTCATTCAGAGTAGAACAGTATTAAGTTATTAATCAATAAAGTTTTTATAGATTTCTCTATATCCCCCAAAAAAACAATACCTAGATCTTAATACTTTGAAGGTCACTATCAAGAAGATTTTTCTTCAAAAAGATCAAAGAATCAACAGGCTCTGGGTCTAGCTCTGAAAATATATAGATCTAGTTCTTGTATGAGGCTATGAGCATAGGCCTACTGGTAATAAAACCAACTACAGGGTACATATTTTGTTTATTAGCCTACATATCCCAAACCATACAATAAATAATGGATTAGCTCTAGATTTATAATTCCAAGCTCTTGCAAATCTGGGATCCCAACTATTATATGGTTCTCTATGAGTCCGCGCCCGTTGCTAAAAATAGCAATGTCATCCGGAAGTCAACAAGGTCAAATAATTCGAAAAATACAACTCGTAGATTTTAAGCCCGATTTATAATTTCAAAGCAAATAAGCTGATATTCCCAGGTCAATATAGTTTAAACATTGGTTTGTTGTAGCATATAATAAAGACTAAAATGTGTAAAACTAAAGACCTGTTTCAATGTGGTGACGTTTTTATTGTTAAACACCACTTTAAAAATTCGAACTTGCGTGATAGCTTCAACGATAGCTCTGCAGCAGCAGGTGCACGCTTTGAGGAATGCTAAATATAAAAATAACAGCAAAGTTTTGCTCATTTAGCGAACGTTTTCAAGTATTTTAATTAGAATCGGTAGAAAAAACACACAATGGAATTTTACTCTTCGATACGGCCGATATACGCGATACAGACCCTCCCGATACGATACGCATATACGTTCGTCAGCGTATCGCGGTATACCGGTATATCGCCGCAGCCCTAGTTATGACATCATACACTCAGCGTTATGACATCATACACTCAGCGTTATGACATCATACACTCAGCCCTATGGCTTCATACACTCAGCATTATGACTTCATACACTCAGCGTTATGACATCATACACTCAGCCATCATACACTCAGCGTTATGACATCATACACTCAGTGGTATGACTTCATACACTCAGTGGTATGACTTCATACACTCAGCGTTATGACTTCATACACTCAGCGTTATGACATCATACACTCGGCGGTATGACTTCATAGACTCAGCGTTATGACACCATACACTCAGCGTTATGACATCATACACTCAGCGTTATGACTTCATACACTCAGCGTTATGACTTCATACACGCATCATTATGACTTCATACACTCAGCATTATGACTTCATACACTCAGCGTTATGACTTCATACACTCAGCGTTATGACACCATACACTCAGCGTTATGACTTCATACACTCAGCGTTATGACATCATACACTCAGCGATATGACTTCATACACTCAGCGTTATGACATCATACACTCAGCGTTATGACATCATACACTCAGCGATATGACATCATACACGCATCATTATGACTTCATACACTCAGCGTTATGACTTCATACACTCAGCGTTATGACTTCATACACTCAGCGTTATGACTTCATACACTCAGCGTTATGACTTCATACACTCAGCGTTATGACTTCATAGACTCAGCCCTATGGCTTCATACACTCAGCATTATGACTTCATACACTCAGCATTATGACATCATACACTCAGCGTTATGACATCATACACTCAGCCACCATACACTCAGCGTTATGACATCATACACTCAGTGGTATGACTTCATACACTCAGCGTTATGACTTCATACACTCAGCGTTATGACATCATACACTCAGCGTTATGACATCATACACTCAGCGTTATGACATCATACACGCAGCGTTATGACTTCATACACTCAGCGTTATGACTTCATACACTCAGCGTTATGACATCATACACTCAGCGTTATGACATCATACACTCAGCGTTATGACATCATACACGTTATTGTGCAAGGTTTATTATGCGCTGACTAATAAAGCAAAGTTTATACGGCAGGCCAGGGTTGTACGTCATTGTGCATGAAGGTAGGATAAACTAGTTTATGAATTAAATGTTTCAAAAACTAGGCACATATAATAATCAACTTACAGCTGATCCTGGTTTGGTGGGTGTGGCACCAGGCAACGGAGATATAACATGGCCGCCCTAAAATATAAACAAGATTAAATAACATATATATGCAGTTAAGTTAAAACAAATTTACACAACTTGAAACAACATTAGCCTCTTTAGATGGAATCCATTGCCAGTAGATAGAGAGAGAGGTGAGAGAGAGACTGTTCTCTCTCCTCTCCTTTCCTCTCCACCCACCCATCCCTCCCTCCCTCTCCCTCTCTCTTGACTAAGGCCACAATCACTGTGGTTCTGGTTGATTCAAACTCACAAACCCTCCTTTACGAGGTAGACACTGTATTCATTACACAAAGGAGACTCCAATAGACTGCTCCTAGAAACAAAATGATCTGTATTGAACTTCATTTAAAGTGACATTACATCGCAAAAAGCCAACAAAAATGCATTGTTCACGTATAAATGCATTGCTACTACAAATTCTTCAGAATATATTCGAACACAAATATTGAATCAATAAACAGTGTGTTTGTGGTCTACAAACTTTCAAAAGTGAATGTAGGAAGGGTTCCATATAACGGTCATCCACGCTCCTGAATTGACATTTGTATGTCATTGTAGTCAATACTAAACGCTTGATACTGTCTCTTAGAGAAAATAAATTTAACCAAGATTAGTCTACAAATAAATATACATAGGCACAAATGTGAGATATAACGGTAAATCGGTACTATAAATCTCGTTATTCGGGATACACGCGTTGTATTACGCATGTATGTTGACAATGTTTACATTATTTTGTTATGTCAACAAACCGCCTATACGACACTTGTTTATTAGCTGAAATACACAGTTTTTGAGGCAAATATTTGGGGGGGAAATTATACCATATAATAGGAAATTACATTCTGTATAAATTTGCGCTTTTACTGATGTGGTGTCGCTTTAATTAATAAAGACAACTGAACATTTTGAAATGAGATAAATTCAAGACACTGACTGTAACAATACTCGAAGCAACAACAAATAACACATTGTCCTCCTGAGATAAAAGACATGGGGGTGATTATGTCTACTGGAATGTGTCTACGCCAACAGATCAACACACTGTATGTAACATAAACAAATTGTATTTATACCTACCGTTTCTGTTTGCCAGAATGTATCTATGACAACAGATCAACACACCTGTATGTAACATACACAAATTGTATTTATACCTACCGTTTCTGTTTGCCAGAATGTATCTATGACAACAGATCAACACACCTGTATGTAACATACACAAATTGTATTTATACCTACCGTTTCCGTTTGCCAGAATGTGTCTACGACGGCACATTTCTTGTTTCCTACAACGTTGTGGTACCACAGCCATGCCTCGGGGTTTATGGGCTCGCCTACTGTTGCTATCACCTTCAGGGAATTAAGATTATACCTGAAACAATTGCAAGCATTTCTCAAAATCTATATCACGGTTATGCAAATTTCTTTTTAGCTCGGTTGCGAAACAAGGTCCTACAACATTAGATTAATCGCTGTCGATACCTCATTCCTGATGGAATCCATCGCCATGAGGGAGAGAGACGGTTATGTGGCTATAGAGTCTTGCCTAAGGGCACCACCACTGTGGTTCTGGTGGGGTTTGAACTGGATGCGGTCATCGTATCCATTACACCATTCGATGCTCTATATTATGTCCATTTTGACTAATGTCAAGACATAAACACAGCCAACAGGCCAAAACTTCCACGAAAACTGGCGACTTTGAAATAGCTTGAGGAAAACATTTATGTCCATTAGTGACTTGGGACTTAAATATCCGAAAGAACTGAAGACCTGGACTGCTATAATGGTCATGGAAATTTATTAATCAATGTGTAGAATTAATATCTAGGGGCATTGTGCAAGAATGTTAGAACAAACTTCCATAAAATGAAGATGTTACAATGCTGCACAGGGTTGATTCTAGGTCAGAATTGTTGGGAAAAGTGAGAAAGCGAAAGATCTGTCTTTAAAAAATGGTGTTATTTAATAAATTTCAACAAAATATGGCTAAAATGCACAGTATGACCATTAATTAGAACATTTAAATAGAACAAGTGCTTTATAATGGGCCAGTGTATCTTAATGGACAAAATTTTGTATGAAAATTAAAAAAAAAAAATTGGCGAAGTCATGGTTTCTAGGGCGACTATTTCGCCCACATTGCCCTCTGGAATGAGCCCAGAATGCAGTGTTATTTTTCCAGTTTTTGACTCGGACTATCACTGGTGGAGGAACACCCCGGATGCTCCCCAGTGCATTACTTCAGGCACAGACGTGCGCCCGGGTAGAACCACATAAAACTGGTACTTTTTGTGACCTTAGTTGAATTCATCCGTTCAATTTGAAAATTAGTATTCCATTATTTCCTGATAAGTTGGAAAATATGAAGTAACAATTGTTTATACATATTGTCATGGATAATCCGATATATAACATTGTGTGCCATCTCATCTGGCTCTATGCTGTTTGCAAAAGCGACTTTATTCGTGATTGGCAGGTTACGGGTTAAGATTAGTCGACCAACCTATTTTCTTAGAATCGTCTTTTTGTTTAACGTAGTATACAGTCTATACACCCTCGTCTTAAAAACCAATTCCTTCACAAATGTAGCGAAAATAAATGAAACTTACTTTGTGACATATTCATCACCAAAGCCCATTAAGGATCTAATGGCTGTCGGCGCAGTGTAGAACTTCGTCACTTTGTATTTTTCCACAATTGCCCAGAATCTTCCAGGGTCAGGGTATGTAGGAACACCCTCAAACTGAAAAAAGCATCCAATGCATACAACCGTGAACTACGTTCAATATTAACCCTTTCAACACTACAGACCTCTAAATAGGCTTATTTTTAGACCAATAAATTAATAAGAAAATTACATTTGCACCAGTTCATTTATCAAAATGGGTAATTTTTGTCTAAAAATAGTAATAATACTGGCAAAAGGTGCAGATCCAGATGAGAAACCGGAGTACCCGGAGAAAACCCACCTGTCCGATCTGGCGACCTCCTTACCATCTCACATACTTCCCGGTACGTGGATCGAACCCGGGTTGCATTGGTGAGAAGCGAGTGTGCTAACCACTGCGCTAATCGGACAACCCTATATTAAGCAGCCATTATTCCCAATGTGGCAATTTGTTCAACAATTAACCTCTATTGAGCAGCCACCTCTGACATACAGCCACTTTTCATCACTCCCTTGGCTGACTGCTTAAGACGGGCATGACTGTATAGGCAATACCATTGTTCACACTTACAACAAGGTAACTAAACTTGGCTGGAACATAGATCCTAGTGGATCTTGATATAAAGGCTTGCATTTACCAAAACATGATGGCAACAGTGACGTTAGGACAAGTCTATTCTGTAATTCTGGGACTAGCTGAGCTAACTCTGTTATATCTCGCGAACATTTTTTCAAATTGTCCTTTCTTAGAGTATAGTGAAAACCCCAACAAAAAAAACCCAACACAAAAAAAAAAACAATTACCGAACCGGTCACAGTGGACCAAACTAGGCTTAGAGGGTTGTCATTGGGTGGGGGGGGGTAGTCATTAAATAAAAGAGTCGACCAAAATAAAGAAATGCAGAATTTAATCTTTATTTGTAGTTGAAATATGTGCATACTTTTAAGAAAATGTACTCCGCTCCTGGAATAAATAGAGGTACTCCGGTTGTTGACAATATATAAACGGAAAATGAAGATAAAGTGTCTGGTTTGGAGAGAAAAGGAGAGTTTCGGTATTTCACTATATGTACTTTAAATGTTTGCGACAGCGTTATGTTATTAGATTGTATAAGTATTAAGCTATAGTTATTGTAGTTTATTCATGTGTTACAAACAATACCCCAATCTGCGGCTCAACCTACCTGCCCTGAAATACTTATTTATATGTTATTATGTTATATTTCGGGTTTTACGCCTGCATCAGCACCATTTCGGGCTATATCGCCGACGGGCAGTTTACCTAACAACACCTTTCCTGGGCAGGCTCCAGCGGTTAACCAGTACTTGGGTGCACCAACCTCCATAAAAAGAAAGTGCCAACTTTTTCATATAAATGAGACACGACCTGAGCGGGGCTCGAACCCGTGACCATCAGTGATGATATGTTACAGTGTTATTACAAGTCAGCGACCTTAACCACTCGACCACGGAGGCGGACTCTTCAAATGTAAACGAAAGCATCTACATTACTGAACTTATAGTCTGACCTGTATAGCATTGCGCATTGTTCGTGAGGCCAAGACTTTTATACACATTTTTATAACAAACTCCTACCATAACTGAAGTTGCTCCATTAGCAAGGGGACCGTAGGCGACGTACGTATGCCCGGTGATCCAACCAACATCTGCCGTACACCAGTATACATCCTCAGGGTGGTAATCAAAGTCATATTTGAACGTGGTAGCTGCATAGAGCATGTAACCAGCCTGGGTATGTACCACGCCTTTAGGTTTCCCCGTAGAACCACTGAAAACAAGCAAATTCCATGAATTGCCATCCCCCGACATACTGGCTCTGGGAAGACGAGTTTGTGCATTTTAACAATTAAATGACAATAACTTTGGTGATATTGGGTTGACTCAGACGAAACATGCATGTGCACCACCACACTAGTGTTACATAGTTCTTTTAAGTGGCTTGAAATTCCACCCATTGGTTACTAGTAACTAGCTGCAGACGCACTATGCCAGAACAATATACCTCCGATTCCCTCGCTGACTAGGTGGGGGGGATTCCCTCGCTGACCATGTGGGGGATTCCCTCGCTGACCATGTGGGGGATTCCCTCGCTGACCATGTGGGGGATTCCCTCGCTGACCAGGTGGGGGGGGATTCCCTCGCTGACCAGACAGAGGATAACAACAAAATCACCACTAAACAAAGTGGCTCAAAATAAATACTGGCAATAATGTAACAATGAAAATGTAATACAGGAGGCTTGTCAGCAGACTTGGGTTTACAATATGAAGGGACAAATAGTTCCCTTGATCCTATAAGGAGGGCAACACATAATCAGAATATGCCAATGCTACTACCCCTCTCAGTGCAGACTGCCTTATACAACACCAAATACCTAGCATCTGTTACAGAACACAGTCGAATAAACACAACACACATGCATCTGCTTCTCTACTTTATACAACCATTGAACTGGTGTGTTCTAGTATATAACTTAGTGGATGTAGGTTAAATATTACCAGGTATATAACATAAATATTGGATGTTTGTTAAATATTACCTGGTATATAACATAAATAGTGGATGTTTGTTATATATTACCTGGTATATAACATAAATAGTGGACGTTTGTTAAATATTACCAGGTATATAACATAAATAGTGGACATTTGTTAAATATTACCAGGTATATAACATAAATAGTGGATGTTTGTTAAATATTACCAGGTATATAACATAAATAGTGGACATTTGTTAAATATTACCAGGTATATAACATAAATAGTGGATGTTTGTTAAATATTACCTGGTATATAACATAAATAGTGGACCTTTGTTAAATATTACCTGGTATATAACATAAATAATGGATCTTTGTTAAATATTACCTGGTATATAACATAAATAGTGGACGTTTGTTAAATATTACCGGGTATATAACATAAATAGTGGACGTTTGTTAAATATTACCAGGTATATAACAAAATAGTGGAGTTGTAAATATTACCTGGTATATAACATAAATAATGGATCTTTTTAAATATTACCAGGTATATAACATAAATAGTGGACGTTTGTTAAATATTACCTGGTATATAACATAAATAGTGGACGTTTGTTAAATATTACCGGGTATATAACATAAATATGGATGTTTGTTAAATATACCAGGTATATAACATAAATAGTGGACGTTTGTTAAATATTACCTGTATATAACATAAATAGTGGACGTTTGTTAAATATTACCGGGTATATAACATAAATAGTGGATGTTTGTTAAATATTACCAGGTATATAACATAAATAGTGGACGTTTGTTAAATATTACCTGGTATATAACATAAATAATGGATCTTTGTTAAATATTACCAGGTATATAACATAAATAGTGGACGTTTGTTAAATATTACCAGGTATATAACATAAATAGTGGACGTTTGTTAAATATTACCGGGTATATAACATAAATAGTGGACGTTTGTTAAATATTACCGGGTATATAACATAAATAGTGGACGTTTGTTAAATATTACCAGGTATATAACATAAATAGTGGACGTTTGTTAAATATTACCGGGTATATAACATAAATAGTGGACGTTTGTTAAATATTACCGGGTATATAACATAAATAGTGGATGTTTGTTAAATATTACCAGGTATATAACATAAATAGTGGACGTTTGTTAAATATTACCGGGTATATAACATAAATAGTGGATGTTTGTTAAATATTACCGGGTATATAACATAAATAGTGGACGTTTGTTAAATATTACCGGGTATATAACATAAATAGTGGATGTTTGTTAAATATTACATGGTATATAACATAAATAGTGGACGTTTGTTAAATATTACCGGGTATATAACATAAATAGTGGATGTTTGTTAAATATTACCAGGTATATAACATAAATAGTGGACATTTGTTAAATATTACCAGGTATATAACATAAATAGTGGATGTTTGTTAAATATTACCGGGTATATAACATAAATAGTGGACGTTTGTTAAATATTACCGGGTATATAACATAAATAGTGGATGTTTGTTAAATATTACATGGTATATAACATAAATAGTGGACGTTTGTTAAATATTACCGGGTATATAACATAAATAGTGGATGTTTGTTAAATATTACCAGGTATATAACATAAATAGTGGACATTTGTTAAATATTACCAGGTATATAACATAAATAGTGGATGTTTGTTAAATATTACCGGGTATATAACATAAATAGTGGACGTTTGTTAAATATTACCAGGTATATAACATAAATAGTGGACGTTTGTTAAATATTACCTGGTATATAACATAAATAGTGGACGTTTGTTAAATATTACCAGGTATATAACATAAATAGTGGACGTTTGTTAAATATTACCTGGTATATAACATAAATAGTGGATGTTTGTTAAATATTACCGGGTATATAACATAAATAGTGGATGTTTGTTAAATATTACCTGGTATATAACATAAATAGTGGATGTTTGTTAAATATTACCGGGTATATAACATAAATAGTGGACGTTTGTTAAATATTACCGGGTATATAACATAAATAGTGGATGTTTGTTAAATATTACCTGGTATATAACATAAATAGTGGATGTTTGTTAAATATTACCAGGTATATAACATAAATAGTGGATCTTTGTTAAATATTACCAGGTATATAACATAAATAGTGGATCTTTGTTAAATATTACCTGGTATATAACATAAATAGTGGATCTTCAGCATCCAACCATACAGGTGGGCAGTCCTTGGAGGCTTTCTCCACAAGCTTATGGTACCATTTATCTCGTGGTGCATTCCATTTTATACGGAGAAGTCGGGATGGTCTTTTACCTGGTGGTTCTTTTTCGTCAGTACCATCGTCTGCACTGGTTTGTTCGGGGGGCAAGGAGAGGTGCCGACATACGACAACATGATCAACAGTGTGCCCGCTGTTACAAACAAGAATAGATCAGAACAATTAGACAGTTTATTTCTTAGAAATGGGGAGCTTACCATCATATTCCTATTCAAACTGATTTGTCACAATTTCTAAGAAAGTTGCTTTCATTACAAAACTAGTACAGTGAAACCCCTCTAAACCAAACAGCCATCCGACAAGAGGAAAAGTTCAGTTTTTGGAGGGGTTTTTGGTTTGGAGGGGTTTTTGGTTTGGTGGGGTTTTTGGTTTGGAGGGGTTTTTGGTTTGGAGGGGTTTTCGGTTTAGAGGGGTTTTCATAGTAGGGTAGATTTCTCCTAAATAAACAATTCAACTCTGTAATGCTTAGGAGGCAGGTTTATAGTTTGGCAGATAGTAAAAAAACTGATGTTGTGTACAATACGTTCTGAAAAGAATAGCTCAACGTGTGTTTGTTTAAAAGAAATATTCAGTTTCATATTTGATGTAGACAAGTTGCTGTTCAGTTTACAGTGGTAAATTACAGTTGAAAATATTATGTTATGTTATATTTCGGGTTTTACGCCTGCATCAGCACCATTTTGGGCTATATCGCCGACGGGCAGTTTACCTAACAACACCTTTCCTGGGCAGGCTCCAGCGGTTAACCAGTACTTGAAATCTTGTTTAAATATATATATATTTCGGGTTTTACGCCTGCATCAGCACCATTTTGGGCTATATCGCCGGCGGGCAGTTTACCTAACAACACCTTTCCTGGGCAGGCTCCAGCGGTTAACCAGTACTTGGGTGCACCAACCTCCTTAAGAAACTGCCAACTTTTTCATATAAATGAGACACGGTCTGAGCGGGGCTCGAACCCGTGACCATCAGTGATGATAGGTTACAGTGGTATACAAGTCAGCGACTTTAACCACTCGACCACGGAGGCGGACTTTGCTTGTTTAAAAGAAATATTCAGTTTCATATTTAATCTAGACAAGCTGCTGTTTACAGGGGTAAATTACAGCTGAAAATGTACAGATGTTTTAAAAATTATGTTAGGTATTTGGAAAAAGAGGGGTTCCGGTTTATACAGAACTTTTTGTACAATGGACAAAGAAGGGACAATTTCGGGACCAACAAATTTGTTTGGTTTAGGAGGTTCCAGTTTGTGAGGGTTTCGCTGTATTACCCAAATTTTCCAGTAGAGACACCCAATATTTTTAACAACTTTAACCCTTAAAATGCTGAATAAATTTGAAGGAATGTGCAAACAATAGATCCAGATCAGTCACGGCATTCCACGTCTAAAGCAAGCAAGTTCTAACAACTTATATTAATCACTCTCGTTGGCGCGGATGAAAGCGAATATGTGGTCATTCATGTGGGAGGAAACCGGAGTACCCGGAGAAAACCCACCTGTCTGATCTGGCGACCACCATACTATCTCACACTTCCAGGTCCGAGGATCGAACCCGGGTTGCATTGGTGAGAAGCGAGCGCGCTAACCACTGCACTTATCGGTCAGCCCTCATTGGGGTACAAGGATGAGCATGTATGATCTGATTACTTATGCCTGTTCACACTTGCCTGCACTTATCGGACTGCCCTCATTGGGGTACAAGGATGAGCATGTATGATCTGATTACTTACGCCTGTTCACACTTGCTTGCACTTATCGGACAGCCCTCATTGTGGTACAAGGATGTGCCTGTATGATCTGATTACATACGCCTGTTCACACTTGCTTGCGCTGATCGGACAACCCTCATTGGGGTACAAGGATGAGCCTGCATGATCCGATTACTTACGCCTGTTCACACTTGCTTGCACTTATCGGACAGCCCTCATTGGGGTACAAGGATGTGCCTGTATGATCTGATTACATACGCCTGTTCACACTTGCTTGCACTTATCGGACTGCCCTCATTGGGGTACAAGGATGAGCATGTATGATCTGATTACATACGCATGTTCACACTTGCTTGCACTTATCGGACAGCCCTCATTGGGGTACAAGGATGAGCATGTATGATCTGATTACTTACGCCTGTTCACACTTGCTTACAGCACTGTCTACAATGTCCTTCAGGTTGAGCAGCTTGGACCCTCGCCAAACACCATCTACATCAAATTACACATCGTTATTATATCAATAGGATAACCGCCTTTTCCGCAAGTGATTACGATGACATGTATAAAATATTCTCACATATTTAAGTTTTTTAATAACTTTGCACACATAAATAACTATACAATGTATTTACACAACATTTCAAAAGAAATGCTGAGAAACAGAAATCGGAGCAACAAGCAGAACAGTGTACATGCATAGATTTTAGTCTGCAAATCAGGGAGAAGAACTATATACGTTTTCATTCATTCTGATCCCTTTCAGTCTACTGCTGTTAAATTATATGTAAAATGTTCATTTCTTGATTACATGTACAAATACTGAAATAAATAATGTTTAAACTAAATGCAAAGTTTAAATTAAATACATTTGAAGGATAGTAGCACGATGTCAGTATGATAGAGTGATTTGAGGACACCAGATACATGTACATGTACTTTGTAGTCACACATGTTCATGGTCAGCCACAATGGACACAAAGTTCGAGCCCCGCTGGAGCCGTTATGATTGTGCCCTTAGGCAAGGCATTTAAATTCCACATGCCTCTTCTCTCTCCCTCGTGGCGATGGATTCCATCAGGAATGAGGTCTCGAGAGTGATTAATGTAAGTTATAAGAACTTGTTTCGCATTCAATCTAAAATAAATTTGTATAAACTAGTGATGGTGACTGTGCCGTGCTAGAGGCGGGAATAACGTCTAGAAACAGTATTACAACTTATCAAAGCATTATAGTTGACAGTTTTTGGGTTATATATATATACACCTGTCGTCCACGAAAAAGTGACTGCTACGTCTCTTGCTTTACACTAAACGGGTTCGATCCTCGGATAGGGAAGTATGTGAGATGGTACGATGGTCGCCAGATCGGACAGGTGGGTTTTCTCCGGGTACTCCGGTTTCCTCCCACATGAATGACCACATATACGCTTTCATCCGCGCCAACGAGAGTGATTAAAATAAGTTGTTAAAACTTGCTTCGCAATCGTTGTAAAAATAAATAAAGTATAAAAAAATAATAAAAAAAACACTAAACACGAGACAAAAATGTGCAAAACAAAATTATACAAGCTTGTCTACCTGAGGTAATAACAATTGAACATTTGGCGTCTAAAATACGGTCTGCTAATGACCCCGCTGAAAATCCGCCAAACTAAAAAACACAAAATAAAGAAAATTAACATAAATATTTAAAACAAACCAATAGCTATGCAGCATATTACAACGTGTACACCACCAACACTTGGCTGAAGAGAGTGGAGAGAATTACCAGAAGCTCCTGTAGCTTTCAATTCAATCCACTGGTCTTGATAGTTGTATGGTATGGATGTTATATGTACAGATGTTATATGTCATGTTTATCTTGATAAATAAAATATGTTTAAACCAACACTCGGCTGACAAATGCTTGACAGATGCCGGAGGATATATATATATCACAGGATAGATGCTGGAAGATAGATATCGGAGGATAGAGGTGACTTATCATGTCAGAGGATGTATATTGGAGGACATATGCTGGAAGATATATATCGGAGGATAGAGGTGACTTATCATGTAAGAGGATATATATTGGAGGACATATGCTGGAAGATATATATCGGAGGATAGAGGTGACTCATCATGTAAGAGGATATACATTGGAGGACATATGCTGGAAGATATATATCGGAGGATAGAGACGCATCATGTAAGAGGATATATATTGGAGGACATATGCTGGAAGATAGATATCGGAGGATAGAGGTGACGCATCATGTAAGAGGATATATGTTGGAGGACATATGCTGGAAGATAGATATCGGAGGATAGAGGCGACTCATCATGTCAGAGGATATATATTGGAGGACATATGTTGGAAGATATATATCGGAGGATAGAGGCAACTCATCATGTAAGAGGATATATATTGGAGGACATATGCTGGAAGATATATATCAAGGATATAGGTGACTCATCATGTAAGAGAATATATATTGGAGGACATATGCTGGAAGATAGATATCGGAGGATAGAGGCGACTCATCAAGCCAGAGGATATATATTGGAGGACATATGTTGGAAGATATATATCGGAGGATAGAGGCAACTCATCATGTAAGAGGATATATATTGGAGGACATATGCTGGAAGATATATATCAGAGGATATAGGTGACTCATCATGTCAGAGAATATATATTGGAGGACAGATGCTGGAAGATAGATATCGGAGGATAGAGGCGACTCATCAAGCCAGAGGATATATATTGGAGGACATATGCTGGAAGATAGATATCGGAGGATAGAGGTGACTCATCATGTAAGAGGATATATATTGGAGGACATATGCGGGAAGATATATATCGGAGGATAGAGGTGACTCATCATGTCAGAGGATATATATTGGAGGACATATGCTGGAAGATAGATATCGGAGGATAGAGGTGACTCATCATGTCAGAGGATATATATTGGAGGACAGATGCCAGAGGATATATATTGGAGGACATATGCTGGAGAATAGATATTGGAGGATAGATGCCACTCATCATGCCAGAGGATAGATGCTGGAGGATATATGCCACTCATCATGCCTGAGGTTATATATTGGAGGATAGATGCCAAGAGGATAGATGCTGGTGTACGACAACCATGCCATGCCAATAATTAGTGTTTCCCAATTCATACAAGCTAAAACTGTCCCACCGTCATTGCTCATACAACTCCCATTGTACAGTAAAGAAAGAGAAGCTATCATCTTGGGCAGAGTGGGGTACTTCCATGTGTTGCATCCTCTAGGGCCTTCGTGAGGAGAGGTGGAAGAAATATCCAATGGAAGTTAAAAGGGGTACAAATTTCATTAACTTGACGTCTTGCGCTCTTTAATTCTAATTCTTGACCGTTCTTCTTTTCTTTGTTCAACATGTACGACTACGTATTATAATTGTCCCCCCTTTGAAATGAGGTGTCCCCTTTTGTGCGCTAGAAATGGTTCAAATTTATGATTGATATTGGGTCAACATCTCTTTCTTAAATATACGATGTATATTTTAAATGTTAGTGACTTGTTCCCGGATGCTATTGCTATACATTCAACAACATGAATCTGTTCCCCTAGTTTAGCATGCAACCTATCAATAAACATCTGTTCCCCAGTCTACATGCAACCTATCAATAAACATCTGTTCCCCTAGTCTACATGCAACCTATCAATAAACATCTGTTCCCCCAGTCTACATGCAACCTATCAATAAACATCTGTTCCCCTAGTCTACATGCAACCAATCAATAAACATCTGTTCCCCCAGTCTACATGCAACCTATCAATAAACACCTGTTCCCCCAGTCTACATGCAACCTATCAATACACATCTGTTCAACCAGTCTACATGCAACCTATCAATAAACATCTGTTCCCCCAGTCTACATGCAACCTATCAATAAACATCTGTTCCCCTAGTCTACATGCAACCTATCAATAAACATTTGTTCCCCTAGTCTACATGCAACCTATCAATAAACATCTGTTCCCCCAGTCTACATGCAACCTATCAATAAACATCTGTTCCCCCAGTCTACATGCAACATATCAATAAACATCTGTTCCCCCAGTCTACATACAACCTATCAATAAACATATGTTCCCCCAGTCTACATGCAACATATCAATAAACATCTGTGCCCCCAGTCTACATGCAACATATCAATAAACATCTGTTCCCCCAGTCTACATACAACCTATCAATAAACATCTGTTCCCCCAGTCTCCCCCAGTCTACATGCAACCTATCAATAAACATATGTTCCCCCAGTCTACATGCAACATATCAATAAACATATGTTCCCCCAGTCTACATGCAACATATCAATAAACATCTGTTCCCCCAGTCTACATACAACCTATCAATAAACATCTGTTCCCCCAGTCTCCCCCAGTCTACATGCAACCTATCAATAAACATCTGTTCCCTCAGTCTACATGCAACCTATCAATAAACATTTCTGAGAAGCAGTACCCACTGTAGATTAGGTTATATTTGATGGTCAAAATCTTCTCAATTTTTGCCAGTATTTTTTAATCACAATTTTTGAACCCTTGCAAATGGAAATGTAATTAGAAATGTAAAACAACCGAAGATAGTCGCAATCGGATATAACAGAATATTTCCCAATAAAGTGACATACAACAGAACTCTTACTGTGCTGGAAACGAGTATTTCCGTTTTTTTGCAAACAGCATAGAGCCAGATCAGCCGGTACAGAACGTACACAGAACGTGCGATCTGATCAGGCTCTATGTTGTTTGCTACATGTATTTTGGATAATGGGGCTATGTGTAACCGCTTGGCTGAATAGCAAACAACATAGATACTGATAAGACGAGGTGCTATGCCGTGGCTGATCAGGATCTATGTTGTTTGCTACATGTATTTTGGATAGTGGAGCTAAATGTAACTGCTTGGCTGAATAGCAAACAACATAGATACTGATAAGACGAGGTGCTATGCCGTGGCTGATCAGGATCTATGTTGTTTGCTACATGTATTTTGGATAGTGGAGCTAAATGTAACTGCTTGGCTGATCAGAATCTATGTTGTTTGCACATTCCTTCCAATTTACTAAGCAGGTTAAGGATTAATACAAGTTCTAAATGTAAATATATCATTTGATTTCTTTGGTTTTTTTCACAAGTAAGTAAGACATATTGTCGTATCAGATTGAACTATGCATTATCGATCTCGTTTAAAAACTGTACGTGTATAATTTTTGAAAAAATTGACCACGAATTCAGCCCAGTCGACAGTATTGTATTCACGTGAAGCTACACAGTATCTACCTGCAGTTATAAGAATACTGCACTGACAACCCATCAACCGGTCCTTTAATGAATCTACAGAAAACCCTGCAAACTGAAACGATGAAACAATCATTAAATTGCATATATCCTGTACAAATATTGCATTATAATTAAATTATATATAATTATGCAAAACCTGGTTAAACTTTCTTGCTAGTATATATACCTTTATTCATGTTATATTTATATTTCAGGTTTTACGACTGCATCAGCACCATTTTGGGGCTATATCGCCGGCGGGCAGTTTACCTAACAACACCTTTCCTGGGCAGGCTCCAGCGGTTAACCAGTACTTGGGTGCACCAACCTCCGTAAGAAACTGCCCACTTTTTCATATAAATAAGACAGACACGGCCTGAGCGGGGCTCGAACCCGTGACCATCAGTGATGATAGGTTACAGTGGTATACAAGTCAGCGACCTTAACCACTCGACCACGGAGGCGGACTATACCTTTATTCAACATGGATTTCAGAAAAATTACAGAAAAAAAAAACTTTTAGCGAACCACTACAGCATTTGTGAACAGAGTCACTGGTATGGTGGGAGCTATTGTGAGTATAGAGAATTAGCTCTAAAATACACAGGGTTCATTCTAGGTCAGAACTTTTGGGAGAAGTGAGAAAGCGCGTGATCGCTTCCTTAACCCTTTCAACACCACAGACCTCTAAATAGGCTTACAAAAAGTGTAGATCCAGATGAGCCGGCGTCTCATCAGGATCTGCACTTTTGCCAGTGATATGACTATTTTTTGACATAATTACCCATTTTGATAAATGAACGTGTGCGTGTGCGCGCGTGCGCGTGTTTTAAGTTTATTCGACTCGCTACCGGTTGCCCATATGAGCGCAACCTCCTGAAAAGATTAGTCATTTTAGATTTTCGGAGGGTAGTGCAATGATACAGACAGAGACCCATTCTAGAGTCTCCTCTGGTTCTTTTACGTGCATGGTGTACAGCACTGACACAAGACCTCGGTTTAAAGTCCCATCTGAAAGACTGTTAATTTCATTAGGGTCTGACGGGGGGATCGAACCTGCGATCCCTGGATTACCAGCCCAGTACAATGATGTTGTTCCCGTACAAGATTATATACCTACCACAATAGAATGGATTACGCCTAATCTAGCACATGCTAACATAACCACTGCGATCTCTACAATCATAGGCATGTATATGGCCACCCCCCCCCACACCACAAAAACAAAAACAAAAAACAAACCACTCTACAATCATAGGCATGTATATGGTCACTCTGTCCCCCTTCTTCACACCTACAATGAAACAATAAATTCAATAAAACATATACCATCTCTACAATCATAGGCATGTATATGGTCACTCTGTCCCCCTTCTTCACACCTACAATGAAACAATACATTCAATAAAACATATACCATCTCTACAATCATAGGCATGTATATGGTCACTCTGTCCCCCTTCTTCACACCTACAATGAAACAATAAATTCAATAAAACATATACCATCTCTACAATCATAGGCATGTATATGGTCACTCTGTCCCCCTTCTTCACACCTACAATGAAACAATACATTCAATAAAACATATACCATCTCTACAATCATAGGCATGTATATGGTCACTCTGTCCCCCTTCTTCACACCTACAATGAAACAATAAATTCAATAAAACATATACCATCTCTACAATCATAGGCATGTATATGGTCACTCTGTCCCCCTTCTTCACACCTACAATGAAACAATACATTCAATAAAACATATACCAATTACCATGTCTACGCTAGACCAATCACTGAAGGTAGGTGATGAATACACACGGACGCTGCTGTAGTATAAGACATTGTATGTATGTTCCTTTAATGTCAAACCCCTTGCGGGGACTTAGACATGTTTTCCTGGGCAGGCTTAGCCGACCTAAGCGATTAACCAGTACTAAGCAATGTGTGCGAGGTGCCTTGCTTAATGACACTACATACGTGGCCTGACCGAGTATCGAACCCGGGACCGTTCGATTCCAAATCCGACGCTCTACCACTGGACCACACATTGTGATGGTCTGACTGTTAACTTGATATTAAGTTGCCACCACATAAATGCATATGGGCGACTATGATCGTCATGGTTTGGTGATCATCAGAGACATTGGACAGTTACTGCCCCTGAATACTCTTTGAGGATAGGTCCTCATATTTGTTTTCCTCTGTTTTTATCGTTGTTTCCTTTGCACCACATGCTATCAATTTTAATCCATTTTCTCATCACGTGATTATTAAATCTCACCCGATATCCTACAGTATATTCAATGGATTCTTCACTGTGAGAATTAGCTATCAATTAATTATTTTAAAAAACCATAGGGTCGGTAGGGAATGTTGATTTATTTTTAGCATACTCTTGAGCACACAAAAATGTGAAACCAAAATTGTTTTCTTCAAAATTTCATTTAAAAAAATACATAGGTATTCAAATTTGATCACTCAGTGAACCCTTGATTTAGAATATATATATATATGCATGTCATATTAATGAGGTGAAGTCACTTAATTATGGACAAGACATGAACTGTAATGAAAAGTAGCCATAGTAACTTCAGTTCCAAGAGTGACTTTAGCATTAAAAAACAACATGGCTGAAACCTACACGTTCAATCGGATGAATCCGCACATCATCTCAATATGGATCAACATGTGCAAAGAGATATGGACCAGACACGAAATACAGTTACTTGACTGTTGACTTACAAGTGTGGCTGTGATCTTGGATGCATATGTACTACATGCATGTACGGTGATCCGATTCAGGTGAACATTTGGTTTAAACATATATATTCATTCATAATGTACAGTACATATCTATTGTATACAGAATGAAAATGGATTTATCGAAAGCTTAAAGCTTATTGAGATTATCCCCATTACATATATAGATGTGTGCACTATAGGTGACTAAGACGTTAACTTATTATGTAGTAAGACCAAAATATATAATAAGTGAATGAAATTATAGCTATATAAACGGGGAATGGGAGGAGGTAGAAAAACGACGAAATAACACATGTATACAGTTTTCATGGTGTATCACTATGCAAGCGCATCAGTCCCTGTTTACATTTGATAAAAGTTTAATGAAAATCCTTATTTAAAGGCTGTGTAATGTTTCTCAAAAGTTAAATACTTTTGTTGGGTTGTATGTTTTACGTTTATTTATCGTCGCTACCGGTTGTCCATATGAGCACCGACACGAGACCTCGGTTTACAGTCCCATCTGAAACTGTTAATTTTATTAGGGTCAGACGGGGGATCGAGTCTGCGATCCCTGGATTACCAGTCCAGCATGTTACCACTGGACTACAGATCCGTTTGTTGGGTTGTAATCATGTCATGCTTATACAGTAAATAAAATTTCATGAACCGTGAAGGATTACAATAGCAGCTCTTCTTTGCATTTTACGGGCATGAAAACATGTTATTATAACGTGTATTAAAACACTGTCGTGACGTCATACCTTTGTACTTGCAGTCCATTATTAATAGTATTATATTAAATCATATGCGTAATGTACGAAATTAACAATTTTAATTAGTAGAATCTTGTTTAACCCATTCAACCCCAAGTAACTGACATGGACTGGTGCATGCTATTTTTAGACCAATAAATTAATAAGAAAATTACATTTGGACCAGTTCATTTATTAAAATGGGTAATTTTATCTAAAAATAGTAATAATTATTATTGGCAAAAAAGTGCAGATCCTGATGAGACGGCTCGTTACGAGCCGGCTCATCTGGATCTACACTTTTCATAAGCCTATTTAGAGGCATGTGGGGTTGAAAGGGTTAATTAGTAGAATCTTGTTATATAAGTGTGTTACATGCCTCACAGAGTCCAATTTTTACATATTGGATCATTTTCGACTTATATCCTATATACTTATTCATTGGAACAGTTGTCACCCAATTTTACTGTCAAATATTTTGGTTACATGCTATGCATGATAGCATGCTTTATAACAAATACAGTATACATGCCTTGACAAGAAACTACCAGCTTACCGTAATCGGCTTCTGCCCGACACATGGTATAGTGATTAATGTCGCCGACTTGTATACCACTGTAACCTATCTGCACTGATGGTTACAGGTTCAAGCACAGCTCAGACCATGTCTCTTAATATAAAAAAGTTGGCAATTTCTTATGGAAGTTGGTGCACCACGTACTTGTTAACTGCTGGAGCCTGCCCAGGAAAGATGTCATTAAGTAAACTGCCCGTCACTCATATGGGCAACTGGTAGCGCCGTTAAGTAAACTTAATAAAACAATGCAGCTTACCTAGATCTTTGAGTACATTAGAGAACTTGCAAACTTTGTCTTTGAGTTCACCGTAGGTGACCTGACTTTTATCGGCAGGATCATTTCCCTCCCTGAAACAATTGTGAACAATACAATGAAGTCTGAAATGCTAATGTTATTGAACATATAAAGCACAATTTTAACAGTTTGTGGACATTTTCAGGGGGGGGGATATCCTAGGACTGCTAGCAATCTCACTCTGAATGACAGGTGTGCCAATCATGTCAGAAAACACAAATGTAGTAATATTATTTCTTCTACTATAAAAGAGATTGATTAGAAGTTTTATTCACAGTCAAACCGTAGGTGAACGAATACATGGTACATATTAAATTGGTGTTTTATAATAAGCTGTTAAGATTAGATGTTATGCAAGCTGAGTTTATCCAACGGCATTAAATACAAGAATGATCACTTTACATAGTAATATTATTTCATCTGCCATAAATGAAATTGACTTAGTTATTCAACGTGCTTTAACCTACTACAGTGCAAAACTGAACAGTATAGGACATTAGGAGGTCATATTTTCCTCAAACCATCATTGATTGGAACTCTTTGAATGATAGTGTTGTGCGCGCTGACAAAGCAAGCAGCTTCAAAGCTGCCCTGATTCGGGACATATAATTAACCGAATTGCATCTCTCTCCCATCGCGATATATACCAAATTTGGTCCTGCGACGTATCCCGAGTGACCCTAATATCGGTGAATACTAATAAGCGGTGATATCAGAATTAATCCACATGTTCATTTTGTGCTTACAATTGACAATTTCCGTCGGATTTCTGCAACAGTTCATAGCAAAAACTAGCTGAAATGTCATTTTTACAGGTAAATTTACCTTAATTTATTCAAAACTTGTTTTTTCTTCTTACACTCGTATGTTTTCGTTCATGTTGTCAATATTTAGGTGAATTTCAATGAATTTGTTAATTTATCGGCTGCATTTGACATTTGTAAGGTACAAGATATAAGAAGCTTTATTTAACGTCGGATTACATTTACAAATAACAAGCTAATAAGCTATTTTTCCGACAAACATATATTATAATCAAAACATAAGAAAAAACAGCTAAGAAATAAAAGTTGGTTTAAACATGAATACAACACAGGACATAGCATAATTAAAACATGTTAAAGCGAGCACCTAAAAGACAAAAATAAAATTAATACATTGTGTTAATAGTTTTAACAATTTAAGGATAACATATGTTATGTTATATTTCGGGTTTTACGCCTGCATCAGCACCATTTTGGGCTATATCGCCGGCGGGCAGTTTACTTAACAACACCTTTCCTGGGCAGGCTCCAGCGGTTAACCAGTACTTGGGTGCACCAACCTCCGTAAGAAACTGCCAACTTTTTCATATAAATGAGACACGGCCTGAGTGGGGCTCGAACCCGTGAACATCAGTGATGATAGGTTACAGTGGTATACAAGTCAGCGACCTTAACCTCTCAACCACGGAGGCGGACTTAAGGATAACATACAGCTTAAGATACAAGCAACTATATAATATAGATAAATCTTAAGAATTCAAATAGAAATACACTATTGATTGATACACTGTGTTGTAGTTGCTGATCTTGGCCTGTGGCCTAAAAACTGCAAAGAACAAAAAATGTTAAGACACTGACAGGCAAAAAGGTACACTACTGTGAAATTAAGATATGTTTTAAAAAAACAGTTATCCCCCAAATCAGATTTGGAAAGGAACTGATCAGCAATTACCGCACAGGTATCTTAAAACAAAATACATAAAAAGCAGTTAAAGCAACTATTTGTGGTATGCAAATTTATAGAACACTAAAACTAAGTTACAACAATCAAATTAGAACATCAAGCTAGCACAAATCATAAATTATAAACATAAAAACACAAATAAAACACATAGCACACATTAAGCATGAGGAAATAAGTGGACACGACTAGGTAGAGGCAGGTAGAGCACATTGAGCACTTACAGGTGCCCGCTACTCATGTTACGTCACATGATTGCCATATATGGCATGTATTGCTACTGGTATAAACTTGTGAGGCGAAATTTACATTGTCACCGGTCATTGGTATCACTGTGTAAATAAAAGATGGAGGCATGTGCTGTTGCTTTCACTTTGTTTTTGATTCAGTTATGATCTATTTCTTACTAACTAATATTACATACAATAAAATAAATATGATTATGCTTAATTGAGAGTGAACATTATTTGCACAGCCTTGTTTTGGAACACAAATACACAGGTTATTGCTTATGTCACCGGTTACCCAGGATATACATCCAGACCAGACACATCTTAGAGGTTCGAAAACCGGTACGCCCCATGATATTTATCAAAACTATCATTTAATCTTGAAAAACAGCGTACCAAAAGTAGGCTACTTTGTTGGCAGATCCATTTGCAACATGTCTATCAACAGCGTTATAGCACAGGTTCGTCTTAGCACCTTGCATCCACTTGATGTAAATCGGCCCATTTCTTACGTCAAAATTGTAATCCAGAAATTTTCCAGTTGGAGGAGATTCCCAGTAGAATTCTTTAGCTATTTCACTCCAGAAGTCTTCTGGCTCTTCCACGGAACACTTATACATTTTTTTATATGCTTCCATACTATTGACATGGGCTTCATTCTTGATTGATAGCGGTGGAAGAAAAATCTCCGATTCTTGGTTGTGTAATTCAGCCATTTTGGGCTCGCGCGTTTTGGTCGCGAAGTCTGATTGGTCACGACACGACGTAAGTTCACGTTAGGTTGGTACTATAATCTGCGGTATGACTAATTAGCGCAAAGGGCGCAAGGAACGGGAACAGCGCAAGTGACGTGGGGTGTATAAAATAGATGGGGCTTACCGTAAGTCGGATCTGTAGTCCAGTGGTTAACACGTTCGACTAGAATCCAGGATCGCTGGTTTGAACCATGTCTGACCCTAATAAAATTAACAGTCTTTCAGATGGGACTTTAAACCGAGGTCTCGTGTTGGTGCTTTACACCGTGCACACAAAAGAACCAGAGGAGATTCTGGAATCTGTATCATTGCACTATCTTCCAAAATCTAAAATGACTTATATCTTCTGGAGGTGTCGCTAATATTGGCAACCGGTAGCGACGATAAATAAACATAAAACACACATAAGTCGGATACATGCACCATGTTCGGGGCACATCTCGCAGCAGCAGCGTAGGATTCTGGGATCTTCTGGTTGTCGACCTTGCAACAAGGAACACACTCTTCACCACCGGTGTTCTATGAAGGTGGTGTTGGCATGCACATACCCTGGAGCGACAGAGACGACACTATGTTTAACTGCAAGATCCGTATCTATGCTACTGTAGGTTGACCAACAGTGAGGAGGGTGGCCCTAAAATGGATTGTTTGGGGGGGAATACCAACACCTCAGGACTTGTCACACTAAAATGAAAGAAGAAGCCGTCTCATGATGTTATCTTTCATCGCACAATCATCGAACATAACAAGAACACTACTCTACAAAACAGCATCCAGCAAAATATGCATATCAACACGAATACCGGTAATCGACGGTGCAAGACACGTACATGTACTACAAATCATTTTGGAACGCTCGCCCACATGGTTCGCAGGAGGCGAGGATAATAAACGGAAACATCATCATCGTAAGTCGGATATAGACGTGTCAGTAGTACAGTGGTTAACACGCTGGATTGCGTATACCAGGTTCGATCCCTCATCTGATTCTAATAATATTACCAATCTTTCAAGTCTTTAAATGAGAAATATTAATAATCCATGGAAAATAAACCACATCACTTACCCACACATGTTACATAACACACAATTAAAGTGAACTGAACATTCTAAATATCTCGGAGTCACCATTAATAAGAAGGAATATCAAAACTAATACCAAACAGGTCAAAGCAACTATAGATACCACTTATGTTCGTCAACATGTTAAATACTGCTCCACTGTCTGGAATACCTGACAGAAACAATTTACCTACACACTAGAAATGGTCCAAAGATCTGAAGCCCGTTATATATTTAATGATTACAACTACAGTAGTGATAAATGATAGCCACCATCAATTGGAAAACTCTAAATCCTAGACGAAATCAGGCCTCATTGATCGTGTTATACAAAATAAAGAAATAAACTAATTGCTGTAGATCACCATCACCTAACACCCACAAGAAACATTGACTATCTAATTCCACAGAAGGCGAAAAAGCCTTTTTATTGACCCGGAAATGGTAATTATTTGACCACGTAGAGGACCTTGTATTGCCTATCCTCTCCACCCATCACGTACTACATGTAGATGGTACTAGCTTGTCGGTCTCAATGACCTCTGCTATCCTGCATTGGTTTCGTCAGTGGTCTTCTTATAGGCTGTAGTCGCCTGCATCATCGACGTTGCCACCGTAAATGCCGTCTTACGGCGGTAGTAATCGTCCTGATACACCGTTTGACCGTTGTGCTATGTTGTGCAAAGTGTTAATGATCACAAGGAGAGTTTTGGCCAGTCGTAGGGACACCATTCTCGTTGACCAATCCTGTGCTTTCAATGTTACGCCTCTGATGTTTGCAAACGAAGAAAACGACCAGAATAGACCAGAATGTGTCTTGAGATAAGTATGTTTTTCCCATCTAATGACCTAAGATGTTTGTGCGACTTAATGCTTTCATAACTTACTTTCTAGGGGCTGTTCCATGCCAGCATAACAAGTCACACACCGAAGAGTGAACTTGAATGTTTGCCAAAAATAAGTCCGATTTCAGAAATTATTTATGCGTCAACAAATCTCAAACATTATTATTTCTAAAGCGCCGTGGAACGTATTGCTTTCGCATACTCATCTTAGGCACAGGGATTCGGCACGTTTGGGGTACTAGTATATATATTTAAGTAATATATATACTAGTACCCCCAAACGTGCCGAATCCCTGTGATCTTAGGACTAATTATCTACACCCACAGTATGTCACCATGCCCCAAGAGTGACATTGAACTTGAATTTTGGCCAACATGAGTCCTTGTGTGTGTGTTTTTTACGTTTATTTATCGTCGCTGCCGGTTGCCCATATGAGCGACGCCTCCTGAAGAGATTAGTCATTTTAGATTGTTGGAGGATCGTGCAATGATACAGACAGAGACCCATCCCAAAGTCCCCTCTGATTCTTTTATGTGCACGGTGTAAAGCACCGACACTAGTCCGATTTCAGAAAGTTTTTATGTACAAACAACTCTAACATTATCAGTTCTCCAAATCCGTCTAAGTTATTGCTTTGAAACTTTGCAGTACACCCGGTGTACTAGTTCTCTACACTCATGTGTAGTTCCCACCCAAAAGTGACCTTGAACTGTAGCCATAATAAATCCCTTATCATTTCATAAAATCGTCGTTATTGCTTTGATTCTTTGCATACACATCCGTGTACTATTTGTGTAAACATCTTTACGTTCTACATGTAAATTTATTGGAATAAATACTGCTTAAACCAACTCTCTACACCCACAGTAAGTCCCCACCCTACCAGTGACCATGAACTTGAAAATTTGGCAATTCGTTGGAAAGCATACACTGCATTTTTATTTCGCGGAACGAACACTTGTACAGACAATCGTGTGTGGCGAGACACCCCTGGGGTGTGGGCTTTTCTTTACGATATATATTTGTTTTGATTAAGTGAATACACTATTGGTGCGACAAAGCCATTTTGGACTAAATTATTGGACCATATGATTGTTAGTCTATGACGTTTTCAATGACCATTTTATTACTTGCATATGACGTTTACAATGACCATTTTATTACTTGCATATGACGTTTACAATGACCATTTTATTTCTTGTCTATGACGTTTACAATGACCATTTTATTACTTGTCTATGACGTTTACAATGACCATTTTATTACTTGTCTATGACGTTTACAATGACCATTTTATTACTTGTCTATGACGTTTACAATGACCATTTTATTAATTGTCTATGACGTTTACAATGACCATTTTATTACTTGCATATGACGTTTACAATGACCATTTTATTACTTGTCTATGACGTTTACAATGACCATTTTATTACTTGTCTATGACGTTTACAATGACCATTTTATTACTTGTCTATGACGTTTACAATGACCATTTTATTACTTGTCTATGACGTTTACAATGACCATTTTATTACTTGTCTATGACGTTTACAATGACCATTTTATTAATTGTCTATGACGTTTACAATGACCATTTTATTACCTGTCTATGCCGTTTACAGTGACCATTTTATTACTTGTCTATGACGTTTACAATGACCATTTTATTACTTGTCTATGACGTTTACAATGACCATTTTATTAATTGTCTATGACGTTTACAATGACCATGATTACTTGTCTATGCCGTTTACAGTGACCATTTTATTACTTGTCTATGACGATTACAATGACCATTTTATTACTTGTCCATGCCGTTTACAGTGACCATTTTATTACTTGTCTATGACGTTTACAATGACCATTTTATTACTTGTCTATGACGTTTACAATGATCATTTTATTACTTGTCTATGACGTTTACAATGACATTTTATTACTGTCTATGACGTTTACAATGACACTCTATTACTTGTCTATGACGTTTACAATGACCATTTTATTACTTGTCTATGACGTTTACAATGACCATTTTATTACTTGTCTATGCCGTTTACAGTGACCATTTTATTACTTGTCTATGACGTTTACAATGACCATTTTATTACTTGTCTATGCCGTTTACAATGACCATTTTATTACTTGTCTATGACGTTTACAATGACCATTTTATTACTTGTCTATGACGTTTACAATGACCATTTTATTACTTGTCTATGACGTTTACAATGACCATTTTATTACTTGTCTATGACGTTTACAATGACCATTTTATTAATTGTCTATGACGTTTACAATGACCATTTTATTACCTGTCTATGACGTTTACAATGACCATTTTATTACTTGTCTATGACGTTTACAATGACCATTTTATTACTTGTCTATGACGTTTACAATGACCATTTTATTACTTGTCTATGACGTTTACAATGACCATTTTATTACTTGTCTATGCCGTTTACAGTGACCATTTTATTACTTGTCTATGACGATTACAATGACCATTTTATTACTTGTCCATGCCGTTTACAGTGACCATTTTATTACTTGTCTATGACGTTTACAATGACCATTTTATTACTTGTCTATGACGTTTACAATGACCATTTTATTACTTGTCTATGACGTTTACAATGACCATTTTATTACTTGTCTATGACGTTTACAATGACCATTTTATTACTTGTCTATGACGTTTACAATGATCATTTTATTACCTGTCTATGACGTTTACAATGAACATTTTATTACTTGTCTATGACGTTTACAATGAACACTCTATTACTTGTCGATGACGTTTACAGTGACCATTTTATTACTTGTCTATGCCGTTTACAATGCACATTTTATTACTTGTATATGATGTTTACAATGACCATTTTATTACTTGTCTATGACGTTTACAATGACCATTTTATTACTTGTCTATGACGTTTACAATGACCATTTTATTTCTTGTCTATGACGTTTACAATGACCATTTTATTACTTGTCTATGACGTTTACAATGACCATTTTATTACTTGTCTATGACGTTTACAATGACCATTTTATTACTTGTCTATGACGTTTACAATGACCATTTTATTACTTGTATATGACGTTTACAATGACCATTTTATTACTTGTCTATGACGTTTACAATGACCATTTTATTAATTGTCTATGACGTTTACAATGACCATTTTATTACCTGTCTATGCCGTTTACAGTGACCATTTTATTACTTGTCTATGACGTTTACAATGACCATTTTATTACTTGTCTATGCCGTTTACAGTGACCATTTTATTACTTGTCTATGACGATTACAATGACCATTTTATTACTTGTCCATGCCGTTTACAATGACCATTTTATTACTTGTCTATGACGTTTACAATGACCATTTTATTACTTGTCTATGACGTTTACAATGACCATTTTATTAATTGTCTATGACGTTTACAATGACCATTTTATTACTTGTCTATGCCGTTTACAGTGACCATTTTATTACTTGTCTATGACGTTTACAATGACCATTTTATTACTTGTCTATGCCGTTTACAATGACCATTTTATTACTTGTCTATGACGTTTACAATGACCATTTTATTACTTGTCTATGACGTTTACAATGACCATTTTATTACTTGTCTATGACGTTTACAATGACCATTTTATTACTTGTCTATGACGTTTACAATGACCATTTTATTAATTGTCTATGACGTTTACAATGACCATTTTATTACTTGTCTATGCCGTTTACAGTGACCATTTTATTACTTGTCTATGACGTTTACAATGACCATTTTATTACTTGTCTATGCCGTTTACAATGACCATTTTATTACTTGTCTATGACGTTTACAATGACCATTTTATTACTTGTCTATGACGTTTACAATGACCATTTTATTACTTGTCTATGACGTTTACAATGACCATTTTATTACTTGTCTATGACGTTTACAATGACCATTTTATTAATTGTCTATGACGTTTACAATGACCATTTTATTACTTGTCTATGCCGTTTACAGTGACCATTTTATTACTTGTCTATGACGTTTACAATGACCATTTTATTAATTGTCTATGACGTTTACAATGACCATTTTATTACTTGTCTATGCCGTTTACAGTGACCATTTTATTACTTGTCTATGACGATTACAATGACCATTTTATTACTTGTCCATGCCGTTTACAATGACCATTTTATTACTTGTCTATGACGTTTACAATGATCATTTTATTACCTGTCTATGACGTTTACAATGACCATTTTATTACTTGTCTATGACGTTACAATGACCATTTTATTACTTGTCTATGACGTTTACAATGATCATTTTATTATCTGTCTATGACCTTTACAATGAACATTTTATTACTGGTATATGACGTTTACAATGACCATTTTATTACTTGTCTATGACGTTTACAATGAACATTCTATTACTTGTCTATGACGTTTACAATGAACATTCTATTACTTGTCTATGACGTTTACAATGACCATTTTATTACTTGTCTATGCCGTTTACAATGAACATTTTATTACTTGTCTATGCCGTTTACAATGACCATTTTATTACTTGTCTATGCCGTTTACAATGCACATTTTATTACTTGCATATGACGTTTACAGTGACCATTTTATTACTTGTCTATGACGTTTACAATGACCATTTTATTACTTGCATATGACGTTTACAATGACCATTTTATTACTTGCATATGACGTTTACAATGACCATTTTATTACTTGTCTATGACGTTTACAATGACCATTTTATTACTTGCACATGACGTGTACAATGACCATTTTATTACTCGTCTATGATTTTTACAATGATCACTTGACTACTTGCATATACCGTTTACAAACTCGCCAATAACGTTAGCAATGTCCATTCGATTACTCGCTTATAATGTTTACAATAGAAAAAACAATTACTCCACAGTATCCTTACTATAATCCTTGACTGCTCGATATATCCGGGACAATTTCAATAGGGTCAATATATTTAGAGCTCGCGGTAGGTTCTGGTGCAAATAAATAGAGCGTTTCTATAGTAACCATTGATTTAATGTTTACTTTGTTAGCAGCCTCTATTTAATGGAACAATTAATGTATATTTTATTTTGTTCGGCGATGGACACGTATAGCGGAACAACCACAACCCGAACTGTCACTCTAAAGTCGAACACATGATTTAACTATGGTATAACACAATTGTAGAAAATGAAGATTTGTGGAATTGGTTAAAATGCTATACATTCAAAGGCAGCACTATTGGTGTTTATTGACTTTGTACGAATATTAATTTTAAATCAATGTTCGACAGCTGTGTGCTGGATACAATCACATACTTCAACTATACAGTTACAGCCACAAGGTAAATCATATCTCTATTGGGAAACAGAGCTACAATTAGTGTATACGGATGTATCGACAGGTGGAATTTACTGGCTGATGTTGTTTCATTGTTGTATATAAGCAAGTCGCATTTAAACAGCTGGACTTTGGAGAGTCACACGTGAGTATGTAAAATATTTCATAAATGTAGTCAATGATTTTTGATTTGTTGGTATGTTTCTTTATTTGTCAAAGTTTGGTAGTTTAAAAGTTTAACCCATTCAACCCCAAGTATCTGACATGGACTGGTGCATGCTATTTTTAGACCAATAAATTAATAAGAAAATTACCTTTGGACCAGTTCATTTATCAAAATGGGTAATTTTATCTAAATATAGTAATAATTATTACTGGCAAAAAAGTGCAGATCCTGATGAGACGGCTCGTCACGAGCCGGCTCATCTGGATCTACACTTTTCATAAGCCTATTTAGAGGCCTGTGGTGTTGAAAGGGTTAAAGTCGCACCAATGGCAACGTATGTGTGGTGCGGAAACTCTCTGCGCAGTATATCGGGAACGGACGGGCACCTGGGTAGAACCACCGATCTTCCATACGCCAGCTGGATATATATGTTTTGGTATTTAAGTTTTTTTTAATGTCGTCCTCATTTTACACACCATAGGTTTTATTAAAAAAAATCTAAAATAAAATTTAAAAAATACAAGCATAGCATTAGATATACATAATCTACATAAGCAAAATAGTGAATGTGTTTACAGTCGCATAGGTCGATACAATTGATTTGTGTCTAATAGTAACTGACTCCATTGTGGACAGAACAATAATTACACATAATTATTGTTTTAAAAAAAACGATAACTCGAGAATGTATGTGGGTCCGAACCCTAGCGTATGCGTATTTATTTTAAATTCATAAGAGCGTTATGTGTTAGCATTGTGGCGGCCATTACTGATTTCTCCTGTGATTTACGTTATTTATCGTCGCTACCGGTTGCCCATATGATGGTCATTTTAGATTTTTGGAGGATAGTGCATGCTACAGACAGAGACCCATTCCAGAGTCTCATCTGGTTCTTTTACGTGCACGGTGTAAAGCACCGACACGAGACCTCGGTTTAACGTCCCACCTGAAAGACTGTTAATTTTATTAGGGTCAGACGGGTGATCGAACCTGCGATCCCTGGATTACCAGTCCAGCGTGTTACCCCTGGACTACAGATCCGTCTGTATTTCGCCGTGCTTATAGTTAGTGTTATATCGTTCTAGGCCTGTCATAGGTGTGGTGTATTAATTGCATTGACACCCTCTTTATCGGCTATTGTTCTTTGCACACTAGAGTGGTCAGAAATGTTAATATTGCTATGTGACGCCGCCGTAGCGATGCCGGTTCGAAACCTGGATAATGCCTATATAATGTTATTTTAGGGCTGTATTCATGTGTGTGGTGTTTATTGAAGTGTCTGTAGATGTCCCGATATTGGGACTTGTTAATGAAGAAATCAAAATTTTGCGATTGTCCATCAAATTATATATTTTTGTTTTTGTTTTGTTATTTGATGTCTAAAGTCGCACCGACAGCTTAGGTCATATAATATGGCGACTTGCCAGATAATACTGGTGGAGGAAGACTCCAGGCAGAAACGGGCATCCGGATAGAACCACCGACCTTCATGCAAGCCAGTTGGATAGCTTCCTCACATGAAACAATACGACACCCCGAGTGATATACGAACCTGCAACGATGAGGGGCACGCGATTTGAAATCAACGACCTTAACCACTCAACTACGGAGGCCCCCTCAAATCATACACTAAACTTATATATAATACTAAATCAGTAACATGTACGATCTAACATTGCACAAATGCTTGCAATTCCATACAATGCAATGCATTTATTTACAGCAAGAACTAGAGGATATCACTAAGAGAGATATAACCCATCCCCGCTCTGGGAACATGTTAATGATGACCTTTGGTTTGACCATGAAAGGTCAGCCTCAAATGCATGGCTTATTTGAAAGGTCATATGAGGTTTCCTATCAGTGTTTCATAGAAACTGTGTACCAATCTTGCTTCGTTTTCGAGTTGCAAGCAAACATAGTATAACTATAGAAGCCAATGGGAGTCGGGCAGGTTGCTGCCCCCCCCCGGACTACAGACCTTGACCGATTTCACCCAAACTCATACCACTCCATTCTAGACCAACCCTCTATATATATCCACAACGACATATCCACATTCACCAACAACAATTTGAGTGGAAGTCGTAATAGCGCAGTGGTAGCGCATTCGCTTCATGTGCGAAAGGCTCGGAGTTCGAGTCCCCACTGGAGCAGTTACGATTGTGCCCTTAGGCAAGGCATTTAAATTCCACGTTGCCTCTTCTCTCTCCCTTGTGGCGATGTATTCCATCAGGAATGAGGTCGCGAGGGTGATTAATATAAGTTGTAAGAACTTGTTTCGCAATCGAGCTAAAATAAATGTGTATAAACTAATTTGAGTTATTCGGTTGCACGGACAGACCCACACACGGACAGAAGCAGCCAGAAACAATAACCCTAGTTCCTAACGGTTGGGGTTATTGGATCTAAGTTCCAAAACATGTATACTGGTAATTTTATATAAATGCTAGTAGTAGATTGTATATATATCAGATTGTGCGTGTTGAGAACATCACGGTAATAGAACTCCCAAGTATGTAATAAAACCCCAAGATACAAATGGCCATACTGTGATTATTTATAGTTCTAAAGAACTATTGTATGATAAATGTCTGCTGTGTTCAGGTATGTTAAGGTTAGTCCAAACACGTGAACGTTATTATCATGTGTGCGTGTTTTACGCTTATTTATCGCCGCTACCGGTTGCCCATGTGAGCGACACCTCCTGAGGCGATTAGTCATTTTAGATTTTTGGAGGATACTGCAATGATACAGAAAGAGACTCGTTCCAGAGTCTCCTCTGGTTCTTTTACGTGCACGGTGTACAGCACCGACACGAGAACTCGGATTAATGTCCCCTCTGAAAGACTGGTAATTTCATTAGGGTCATTAACATTCCTTATAAATATAACTGTGGACGAACGAACGTCGGTGTAGGTAACTAGAGCAACATAGTGGGGCTATGTTAATCTTAGCTTCTCCTAATACATTTCTAGTACACTTTATTTTATCTCCATTGCGAAATAAGTGCTTAAACATTAGTTTAATCGCTCTCGAAAGCTCATTCCTGATGGAATCCATCGCCATGAGGGTGAGAGAAACTACGATGTGGATTTAAGCGTCTTGTCTAAGGCGGCCGTCACCGTGTTATGAACGGAGCTCGAGATCACAACCCATCCACTACGAGGCGATCACCGTATCCATATCACAACGGAGGTAGCCTGGGAACAGGCGTCGATATATTTTGCCTGGTCAGTCAAATAAATATATTTTAACACCGAGACCAGTAACCCATTCTGACCGGGAAGTATGTGAGATGGTACGATGGTCGCCAGATCGGACAGGTGGGTTTTCTCCGAGTACTCCAACACGAATGACCACATATACGCTTTCATCCGCGCTAATGAGAGTTATTAATATAAGTTGTCAGAACGCGCAATCAATCATTGTAAAATAAATAACGTTAAAACCCATTTCATTTTGGATACATTTAAAGGCTTTTGCAAACAACATAGACACAGATAAGCCACAGTGTGACGCTGCGTGCTGATCAGGATGTATGTTGTTTGCTACATAGCCAAGTGTCTTAGCAAGATCAATAGCAAACAACATAGCGTCTGATCAGAAGGCACGTTCCATGGTGGCTGATCTGGCTTTATGTTATTGGCAAATACTGTTTGAACGGTATTCAGAATCAAATGGGTTATTTGGGCCGTATTGAGTTTCTCATAATAGCAACCTAACCACACCAGCATTTATAGACCGGAACCCAGGCTACCACGGAAGTTCCATTCCTGCGCAAATAATTTCTATATATTTTGATATTGTCCGACATCTTCAAACTGGAAAATATCCCTTTCAGAGAAACTGGCATACAGAACAGAACAGAAATTCTGTAGACTGGTACATGGTATAGTGGAGCGGATAAGTGATATAATCGTTCAGTTGGTGATACAAGCATGAAAATTGTCATGAGTAGTCTCCTTGGGTCACTTGACAAGAAAACGATCCTAGCCACTTGAAATTTCAAAATGGCGGCCATTTTCCAAGATGGCCGCCATCTGGATCTTTAAATTATACCTTTTCTCATAGAAATTGATTGGGTTGTCGGATCAAGGAGGTTTTGGTGTTGTTTCATATGTTTTAGACTATGCCGAAGCCAATGGTGCTAAAATAATCCACCTAAAATTCCAACATGATGGCCAATTTCCAAGATGGCCGCCATCTGGATCTTAAATTTGCCTTTTCTCATAGAAATTGATTGGGTTGTCCGATTAAGGAGGTGTTGGTGTCGTTTCTTATGTATTTGACTATGCTGAAGCCAATGGTGCTAAAATAGTCCACCTAAAATTCCAACATGTCAGCCATTTTCCAAGATGGCCGCCAACCATTTTCCAGGATGGTCATCATCTGACACAAACAAATCTAGTTTTTGTTAGAGTTGTCGGAGTAATGTGGTTTTGGTGTCATTTATTGTGTTTCGGATCATGTTGAAAGCAATTATGCTATGAAAAAGAACATATCATGCCCTTTTAATGCATCAAAATCAAATTTTGTTGATATGTTGATCCATAGATAGATCCAACAATGAGATGGATTAGAGACGAGTGAATATCTGCACTACCAGGGCACACTGGTGATATTTCACTGCTGTTAAACTCAGAATTGGGTTCAATGTCAGCTAACTGAAAGTTAGTATCCCAAATGCTATCTAATTTACCCCCAAAAGGTTAGATAGCCGCACCTGAATTGACAGGTTGTGCCAGCGCGGGAGAGCCGAGCCAAGGATAATGGGGTTTTTAGTTATCTGGATGGTGTACAGATCGCACGGGATTTAAATGGCATTGGATGAACGATCGGACTAGGTGTAGGGCTATAAAGCATGAACCTAGTTGAATCCCATACATCAAAGTGCATGGTAAAAGGTGGTAAAAGGATAAACCCTCGGCCTTTACCTATTTGGTAGATTCGAAAAAACGAGAAAAAAATTTCACCTTGTGACTTAGTTGGAATTTCGTTGGGACTTAGTCATTTCTGCCCTCTCAGCGACATTCATCCTTTGCATATAGTAGTCTGCACACATGGCAGTTCAGAAAATTAACTGGGACAAATGCTGCATTTGTCAGCAGGACACCAAGGAAAAACTCATTCAGCCAAGTTTATTCAACAGAGAGCAGGATCGTGCAGGTTATGCCAACATTGCAAGAAATGTTCCATTGTTTTACGAGATCAATGCTCTGCCAATCTTACTGAATCCGACCAGACTAGATGAAGGTGATGGCATAGATAGCACGTTGACGAAAAACAGAGCAAAATATCATCAGAGTTGTAAATTGTTGTTCAACAACACCAAGTTGGAAAGGGCCCAAAAGAGAGTGTATTCTACTGCTGCTGAAGCCGATACCGAAGAGATCCGTGTCAAGAGGCCAAGAACACCCCAGCCCTTGCAAGCTGTGTGCTTTATCTGTGAACTTGAGAGTCCAACGACCGCCTTAAGAGAAGCGATGACATTGAAAGTGAATGACAGGCTTAATGAATGTGCCAGGAATCTAAGCGACGAAAAGCTCCTTGCAAAGCTTAGTGCCGGGGATGCTGTTGCACAGGAATTTAAATACCACCTGCCTGTCTAGCAGGACTGTACAACAGAGAGAGAGCCCTTCTCAATGCCCTCAAGTATGAGCAGAACCCAGAAAGCTCAGCCAGCCAGAACTTGTATCCCTTTGCCTTTTCAGAACTTGTCATCTACATCATGGACATGAAGACCACAAGTGAAGGCAAGGATACAGTTATATTCAAGCTTGCAGATCTAGTCGCTCTCTACAAGCAACGACTTCAGCAACTTGGTGTGGAATCACCAAATGTGAATTCAACCAGATTGAAGGAGCAGCTGCTTTCTCGCATACCTGAGCTAGAAGCGCACAAGACAGGACGTGATGTACTGATTGCATTCAAGAAGGACGTCAGCTCTGTTCTTTCCGATGCAAGCAAATACAACGAAGCCATTCACCTAGCTAAGGCTGCCAACATCATACGTAAAGAGATGCTTAATCACAAGACAAAGTTTGACAACGAATTCCATGAGGGATTTGTTGAAGAATCCATTCCGCCAACGCTTCTTCAGTTCATCTGCAATATCGAACATGGTGTGGATATCAAGTCACATTTGAATCATGGTGTATTCCAATCAGACATTGCTATAGCACAATTGTTGCAATATAATTGCTACACTAAGAACAAAGATGGCGCAACAACCCACATGCACTCGAAAGACCGTGAAACACCATTCGCTGTATACATCGGGATGACGGTTTTTGCAAAGACACGAAAAAGACAACTAATTGACATACTTCATGAGAATGGAATTAGCATCTCCTACGACAGGGTGTTGGAAGTTTCCGCAATGCTAGGGGAATCCGTGGTGAACCAGTATGTGGCAGATGGGGTTGTGTGCCCACCGATTCTTCGAAAGGGACTCTTCACCACCTCTGCTATGGACAACATCGACCATAATCCAACAGCAACTACGGCAACTACATCATTTCATGGTACAAGTATTTCCATGTTCCAACATCCAAGCCCCGATAATGAAGGTGAGATAAGGCCACCACTCCAACTTTCAGACAACAGAGCAAAGAAAGTTCCTGAGATTCCTGAATCCTTCACCAACATCCGACCAGCTTTCTTCAATAAGAAAAACCCGGAGCCCCATCCTATAGCCAACATACCTTTGCAAGACCCAACCTTATTCAGTAGAAATTTCGCACCCGAGCATGACTGGCTAGAGAAGGTTAGCCTAACACAAGAAGTCAACGATTCTGCCAGCATAACATGGTCAGCTCACCATGCATCCCAAAGGAGGAGCCAGGGTTTTGACGTTAGCATTACATCACTGTTTCCCCTCCTCCGAGACCAGGCCCATTCTGTTTCGACAATAAGGCATGTCATGGACAAAGTTAGGGATACACTAGCATTCCTGAATCCAGGACAGACACCAGTTATAACTGCTGACCAGCCACTCTATGCTCTTGCTAAGCAGATCCAATGGCACTGGCCGGAGCATTATGGAGAAGACAAGTTTGTTATCATGTTCGGAGGTCTACATATTGAAATGACAGCATTGAAATCTATCGGAACGCTACTCAAAGACAGCGGATGGACTAGTGCCCTTGTTGAGGCTGGTGTAGCCTCACCTGGTACTGCAGATTCGTTTCTTTCAGCATCAAGTGTAACCAGAACACGCCTTTCACATCAGATCACAGTGTGCAGCCTGTATGAGCTCATGAAGGATGCATACAACACCTACAGGGAAGAGACACCTGACCACACTACCATAAGTTTTGAAAGCTGGAGCACGGAACAGAAGAGGCCACAATTCAAGTTCTGGCTTCTCATTTATAGGATGGAGCTGACCATTCTCATTTTGATCCGATCATTTCGAGAAGCTAACTTCAGACTGTACCGTGAGGCACTGTTTGAACTGATACCGTACTTCTTTGCTGACAACAACGTTAACTATGCTCGATGGCTTCCAATCCACCTCCGAGACATGATGTGCATTGAGGAGCAACATCCAGAAGTGGCTAGAGAATTTCACAAGGGGAACTTTGTTGTTCACAAGTCAAACAGAGAATTCTCTGCAGTCGCAATTGATCAAGCTCATGAACAAAACAATGCTGTCATCAAAGGTGATGGGGGAGCAGTCGGCCTGACGGAGGACCCATCAGCACTGAGAAGATGGATGGTAGCAGGTCCAGAGGTGAGCCGTCTGGTTGCAAACTATGAAGCTGTGTCAGGAGCCAAAGATGTGAAGAAAAGTAGGTCTAATTGCCACCATGAACAAACAGAGGCTGCTCAAAAAGCATTTTTTGAGAAAGTGAAACGACTCACATCAGTAATGCGGGAAATGGGCAACCCTTTCACGGAAGAATCAGATGATCTGCTTGTGTTGGACACGAAGGACATTGCTGATTCCAGTGCAGCTGAGCTGATAACAGTACATCACGAACGAGGCAAAGAGCAGTTCAAGTCATTCATGACAGGTCTACAAAGCGGCGAAGGTCAGTGCTCTTTCTACAAGCCTATCAAGAAGAATAATTAGGTGGAGTCTTTTAGCACCATTGGCTTCAGCATAGTCTGAAACATATGAAATGACACCAAAACCTCCTTAATCGGACAACCCAATCAATTCCTATGAGAAAAGGTATAATTTAAAGATCCAGATGGTGGCCATCTTGGAAAATGGCCGCCATTTTGAAATTTCAAGTGGCTAGGATCGTTTTCTTGTCAAGTGACCCAAGGAGACTACTCATGACAATTTTCATGCTTGTATCACCAACTGAACGATTCTGCCCAAAAATCACTCTTATCCGCTCCACTAGTACATCGTCAAATACATATATACAAATATATATGGTGTAAATATATACAACAATTTTATCGTGGTCATGTGGCATATAGAATCTGATAATAATAAGAAAATGCATCTAATTATGAGGATGAACAATAATTAGTGCTGATATTGGATTTATGTCATATTATTTAAGAGTGTTATTTTAATGTCAACTGCTTTATTATAGAATAAAGCTAAATTATATAGGATAGTTCTTTTATTAGATTGCAACAATTCAATAAACTTAAGCATATTTCTTTATGTAAAGTTTTCTCAAATCTGAATAGCACGGGCAAACAAGTATAACATGATATTCGTCTTCTAGGTCGTGTGTATTGCAACACAAACAATAGCGTTCATTTTGTGGAATTCTATTTTGTCCATATCTACCAGTATGTATTCGTAATGAATGTGCAGAAATTCTTAATCTTGTAATTAAAAAACGTAAGATATATGGTACAATATCTAGATAAGGTTCATATTCAAATTTTAATTTACAGCTATCATACACTTTTAGTACACCACTTGTCTCTTTGCTTACAAACCAACCTTGAATGAAACAATCAATTAAGCTGCTCTACGACACATGACGTAGATATCGGATACCTGCCAGGAACTATTTCAAGCATTGTCTAAAATCAAAACAGAATGCACGTGACATGAGCGATTAAGCCGACTTAAACTAAAACTATATATGACAACTACACCTGGGGCCATTGCACATTACGATAAGAATATTGATTCGTAGCCTGTATTCCAGTTTGCCGATTGGTCACGATTTTATTTCTGGTATAACAACATATTTAGAAACTCAAATCTGCTCAATTAACGGTCTGAGTGCTAAATAAATTTATGTTTAACCCTTTCAACACCACATACCTCTCAATAGGCTTACAAAAAAGTGTAGATCCAGATGAGCCGGCTCGTGACGAGCCGTCTCATCAGGATCTGCACTTTTTGCCAGTAATATTACTATTTTTAGACAACAATTACCCATTTTGATAAATGAACTGGTCCAAATGTAATTTTCTTATTAATTTATTGGTCTGAAAATATCATGCACCAGTCCATGTCAGTTACTTGGTGTTGAATGGGTTAATATATATAGCTATATGACGGACAAGGCAAACTATATCAATGACTGTTCCCATGCTAATTGATTCGACAGATAACTAAAAACGACGAATCACTGTGTTTCCACTACAGGAAAGTAAAATACATGTCATTAATATTTTACTAGAGCTATATATATATATATATATATATTATTAATTCGTGAATTGCTGATTTTACCTTGATAATCCGGCGGATATTTCTCCGGTATAGCGTATTCAGTAAGCGGAAGGTGTAAACCACAGACTAGTAACGCTTTTGCAACGTGTTCTGCAGAACTCCTATCGCTGGATCTGTTCTCCTAGACAAATAATTTCCAGATCTTTGTTTTTGATGCATTCTTGATTAATTGTGACAATTCCAATATAGCACACATATATGTATGTATGTGTGTGCGTGTATGCGTGCGTGTGCGTGCGTGTTCCATTAATGTCAAACCTCTTGTGGGGACCTAGACATGTTTTCCTGGGCAGGCTTAGTCGACCTAAGTGGTTAATCAGCACTAAGCAATGTGTGTGAGGTGCCTTGCTCAATGACACTACATACGTGGCCTGACCTAGTACCCAACCCGGGACCGTTCGATTCCAAATCCGACGCTCTACCACTGGACCACGGACGCCACATATATACATGTATAGGCTTGTTGTTATTAACTCTGTGCACGCTAGCAGTGGAAATCACAGTCAAATACACAACAAAACAACAACAACAAAACTGTCATGACATATTTCCAGAGTTTTCAGTTACAAATAAGAAACAACACATTATGAATTGTTGTCTGTTACAATTATTTGAACTATTTATAGCCTAAGAGTTAAAGAGGGAACTGCACGAAGTCCTGAGACAAATCTGTCAAAGTCTAACATAGGCCAAATATTGACATTAATGGAACATACATACATACATACATACATACCATACCATACCATACCATACCATACAGTAGTAAACATATATGCATGTCAGATTTTTAGCAGGGTGCGTGCATGTGTATTATAATTTAAATATTATAGAACTAGATCCAAATACAACCATAATTGTACGCTATATATTCTTTTTAGGTCCAGGACAGAAGGCGTTGGTGTCATGCAATCACCAAAATATGATTTTGTACAACAATACCACTTCGCTAAACGAATCTCTGACATCGACAGCCAATGTTACGATTTCAAGGCCTGTTGATTATGGCGACAATACAACCGCTCAAGATAATTCCACGATTACAGTGACTTGTATCAATGCAACAGACGTCATACCGATACATATCCAGCCGTCACATGACGCATTGATATATATAGTAACGGTGTTATTGTTTTATTCGTTAAGTATGGTGATTTTAATGGTGAAATACATTAGACGAGAACGAGAAGAGGCAGAAATGTCAAATTATTACTCTGAATTTGTGACACGTGAAAAATTCAAAACACCGAAATTTGAGTTGCAAAATTATATGAAAATGTTGCAATATAAGCAGGAGTATATAGCAGAAAGGAAGGGTAAACTTACAAACACTGAAGTGAGTGATGCATGTGTGTGTGGGCCATTAGTTCCAAATGATACGAATGGTGCATGTGTGGGTGGGCCATTAGTTCCAAATGTTACGAGTGTTGCATGCGTGGGTGGGCCATTAGTTCCACATGATATGAGTGATGCATGTGTGGGTGGGCCATTAGTTCCAAATGATATGAATGATGCATACGTGGGTGGGTCATAAGTTCCAAATGTTATGTGTGTTTGGGTCATTAGTTCTAAATGATATGAGCGATGTATGTGTGGATGGGCCATTAGTTCCAAATGACAATCAAAGAACACAGTCACAAAGGAAAAGGATGAAAGTACACCATCATTAGTAGAATCGGTTGGTATTAGTCACTAATAAAATCTGTATTCAAAGATGTCAGTCCATAGACCACATTGCTTACTCCACTATATAAAACCAGAGCATTAGTGAAGATGAAATTGTGCAATCGTGGAGGTCAAATCTTGAAGTGATGAAATCGTGGATTCGTGAAGTTGAAATCGTGACGAGAATTCATGAAGTTGAAATAGCGAATTTGTGAAGTTGAACTCGTGAATTCATAAAGCTGAAAATCGCGAATATGTGAGGTTGAAATGATGAATTCGTAAATTGGAAATAATGAATTCGTGTTGTGTATTCATGCAGTTGAAATAGAGAAGTTGTATTTGTGTAGCAAAAATGACGAAATAGCGAATGCCACAACCGATCTTTAATACATACGTTTATTTAACCTACGTATTTCATAGTGTAATTGGATATACAGTCAAACCTGTGTTAGTGATCACCTCTATTAAGCAGCCAACCTGCATTAAACAGTCAGTTTTCAGATTCCCAATATGTTGTTTATTACATATTTGACCTCTATTAAGAAGCCACAAGTGTTTAGCAGCCACTCTCTTTGATTCAGTTGGCTGCTTCAGAGAGGTTCGACTGTACCGGCGAGTTAAGAATTTAATTCTTTATGTTATATCCATATTTATGGATTTACACTGGGCGACTAATTAATTACTTGTACATGCATTTATAATTTTCTACAATATGCACACATATAGATAAATATATAAATGTATGTTTGTGTGGACACCACAATATTACATGTAATCATACCATTATTTTTATATTTGTTTTGTTTATAGGGTATATAATTTTAAACTTTATTTTACAACAATTGCTAAACAAGCTTTAACAACTTATATTAATCACTCTCGTTGGCGCGGATGAGTGGTTATTCGTGTGGGAGGAAACCGGAGAAAACCCACCTGTCCGATCTGGTGAACACCGTACCATCTCACATACTTCCCGGTCCGAGTATATAGTGCCGGCCAGTGAAGGTCTCGTGTTCCCGGACACATAATATACTGTCATAAGTGGCAGCATTTGAATAAAATATCTTTTGACACTACTTTAAATGTAATGGATCATCTATCCACCTTCAGTATTGCATGTTTCTATAATAGATGAAGCAACGTCCCCGAATAGTGTTCTTGTTTCATCAACGTTATTCTTTATCAATCGTCATGCGAGATGTACGGCGGTTGTCAGATCGGACAGGTGGGTTTTCTCCCACACTAATGACCACATATACACTTTCATCCGCACCAACGAGAGCGATTGATATAAGTTGTTAGAACTTGCTTCGCAATCGTAAAATATATAAAGTTTAAACTTATCAATCGTCAATAAAGGTATATACACCCGAAGGCACCGATCCCTTTGAGGTTTGAACCGGTCGTGTATCCCTTAAAATGGTGTACTTTTGAAAAGGTTCTAAAATTATAAAGTGTGTTTTCAATCGTGCCCTTAATTAATGTCTAATCAAGTTAATGTTGACATCAAACAATAATGGTTATGAAACAAGTTGAATTGTGCTTTGATTGATTGTACGTTTAGCATTGTGGATATTGCGAGTAGTTCCGCCTGGGCAGAATCCCAGACTGGTCCATGCGTGCTGCGTTTATATGCACGTTACTTGTTCTAGTACCCGACCGTGCTCACCAGACACTTGTTACTAGCGCTTTTTAAAAAAAAAACTTTATTTATTTGCAAAGCAAGTTTTAACAACTTATATTAATCACTCTCGTTGGCACGGATGAAAGCATAAATGTGGTCATTCGTGTAGGAGGAAATTGGAGAAAACCCACCTGTCCGATCTGGCGACCATATGACATACTTCCTGGTCCGAGGATCGAACCCAGGTTGCATTGATGAGAAGCGAGCACGCTAACCACTGCGCTAATTGGACAGCCTATCCGTCTACACGAGGCATTGGTGAAGCAAGACAACCGCCCCCGACCAATGTGACAACTCTCCAGGTATTATTGGTGGAGGAAGTCTCCGGGTACCCACACAGGCAATATTTCCAGAATCCAGGTAGAACCACTGACCGTCTAGCTAGCTTTCTATCATGATAAGACTTCAATCAACACACCTGGTGGGATTCAACAGATCCAGTTATGGATTTCAACCAATGTGTTCTGCCACCACTGGACAAAGAGATTCTGGCAAAAATGGTTTCCAGAAAATGAATATACTGCGATAACAAGTTAACCTAGCGCCATGTTGAATAAGGCCGATTATTGAAAAGTAGGTAGCATTGATGGAGCATAATCTTAAACGCCTTGAGCTCATGCAAGCTTGCAGCTCAGCAACTTAAAAATCTAACAATTCCAATCGTGTATGTTGTCTTGTCATAGTTTGCCGAAGACGACTAGAAGTAAAGCCGAAGACGACTAGAAGTAAAGCCGAAGACGACTAGAAGTAAAGCCGAAGACGACTAGAAGTAAAGCCGAAGACGACTAGAAGTAAAGCCGAAGACGACTAGAAGTAAAGCCGAAGACGACTAGAAGTAAAGCTGAAGACGACTAGAAGTAAAGCCGAAGACGACTAGAAGTAAAGCCGAAGACGACTAGAAGTAAAGGCCGAAGACGACTAGAAGTAAAGCCGAAGACGACTAGAAGTAAAACAGACGCTGGACTACTTTTAACATTGTATTTATAGAGAGCATGTTAGACAGTATACGAGCTGGACAATGAATTAGTACACAACGATGATGACAAAATAAACTTTTATTGTGGTATTCTTTTGTGAACGAAACTTTCTCGCTACTGCAAAGCGATCATTGGCCAATCCCAGAAATACACAAACATTGTGCATATGGCAATTCTCCAGCTTTTTTATTGTTGGAGGAAGACTTCAGGTGCCCCTCCGGGAACTATTTCAGACACGGACTGGCACCAGTGTAGAACCACCAGCCTTCCACAAGCCAGCTGGATAGACAAATATAGTATTCATCAGGAGATATGAAGCTGGTCTTGTTCATCGTGGTGTATGACAAATGAAAAGGGCCAATAATAAAATCTCTACCAAATATTAAAGATAATCTGGAAAGAAGGACAGATATAGGTTAATCCATTCAACAGCAAGTAACTGACATGGACTGGTGCATGATATTTAACCCATTCAACAGCAAGTAACTGACATGGACTGGTGCATGATATTTAACCCATTCAACAGCAAGTAACTGACATGGACTGGTGCATGATATTTAACCCATTCAACAGCAAGTAACTGACATGGACTGGTGCATGATATTTAACCCATTCAACACCAAGTAACTGACATGGACTGGTGCATGATATTTAACCCATTCAACACCAAGTAACTGACATGGACTGGTGCATGATATTTAACCCATTCAACACCAAGTAACTGACATGGACTGGTGCATGATATTTAACCCATTCAACACCAAGTAACTGACATGGACTGGTACATGATATTTAACCCATTCAACACCAAGTAACTGACATGGACTGGTGCATGATATTTAACCCATTCAACCCCAAGTAACTGACATGGACTGGTGCATGATATTAACCCATTCAACACCAAGTAACTGACATGGACTGGTGCATGATATTTTTAGACAATAAATTAATAAGAAAATTACCTTTGGACCAGTTCATTTATCAAAATGGGTAATTTTATCTAAAAATAGTAATAATTACTGGCAAAAATTGCAGATCCTGATGAGACGGCTCATCTGGATCTACATTTTTTGTCCTATTTAGAGGCCTGTAGTGTTGAAGGGTTAAGGTAGAAATATGGAATGGTATATTATTTCAAATTATGAAGAAAAATAATTCGAGGAGAAGAATTATATAAGACTCTGTCTTCCATTCTAATCCTGTTTCTGTATTCTGATTATGCGTGATGTATGCATTGTTCAATATGTATTATATTGGGAAATAAAATATGTTTAAACTAAGAAAAATAAATCAAGATAAAAAAATGTATGAATAGTTGAACAGAAGGTCCATCAAAATTGTCTATATAGTTATTTCAACAAACCCCAGTTGGTGACAATGTCATGGACTGACAACACTTTATTCATACTTAACCTCTGCGACCCCATGACCATGAAAGGGTTCTAATTTTAGAACACATCACCGCATAGAGCCGTTCTGTGCCGCCTGATCAGGCTCTATGCTGTTTGCTATTCGGAAAGCTAAAACACTTGGTTGAATATCAAACAACATAGATCCTGATCTGGATCTGTGTTGTTTGCACATACGGTCAAATTTATTCGTTAATAGAATGGACAAGCAAACTGGGTTGTAGGATATAGAGCAGACCTGTAATTCCCAAATCTGATTATGTAGAGAATGCAAAGATAACAAATATATGACAAATGCGGCAAAACAGTCATCATTCTTCATAAATACACATTAAATCTGACATAATTTGCACCAAAAAAATAGTTCCGGTATAATTCACAAAAAACTGAAAATGTGAGACAAAACAAATCCATTAGATGGATTCCATCAGAAATGAGGTCTCGAGAGTGATTAATAAAAGTTGTAGGAATTTGTTTCGCAATCGAGCTAATGTAAATTTGTATAAACTAAATTCATTAGAATAAACTATTTATAACTAACGGATCAGGATTTCACAAAATATACACAAAAGACCACACAACCATGGAGGAAGCTGGTGGAAAGAGAAATGCTGTTTCCATTGTTGGTGAAAGTGTGAGGGTAACCAAAATACCATAATACAAGTAATTATTTTGAAATGGGATGAGGGGTGCACCCAATAACCATCTATGTGATGAAACATTAAAATAAACACAATGTTTTAAGAAAACAATGATAAGATAATATTGACATGAATAGATAACTAGCCCAACTAAGTAACCATTTTTTAAATGTTTGTTTCTGGAGTTTAACGTGGCACCAACAGCTTAGGGTGTATGGTGACATTCCAACTATTAATGGTGGAGAAAGACCACAGGTTCTCTTCCAAACAGTATTTTTTGAGGCGCGGAAGGGTGCACCGGGTAGAATCACCAATCTTCCGTAAGTCATCTGTATAACTTCCTAACACTAAATCATTCGACACCCTCAGTGGGATTCAAACAAGCATCGTTGAGGGGCAAAAGTGATTTGAAGAAAACGACCTAAACCACGGTGGCCCCATGTATTTTCAAATCGGACCGGAGGTTTCAGGCACATTGGTTTGAAACAAGTGCAATATTTCATTGAGGTCTTTGATGACTTGGCATACTATGGAGAGTTGATGTCAATGCCCATGATGTTCTAGCCAAGTTTGATATCTAACCCGCAGCTTTAGAACACTTTGAATGGATGAGAGGCTGCTCTCAACTAATGTTGATGACTGGTGGACATCCCTCCTACAGCTCACCCCCCTCCCTCCCACATAGTCAAGTCAATATTACTTGTTGCCATTTGAATCAGTTGAGCAAGAGGGCTTCCAAGGGCTAAACTCATCTAGAACCATTCTGATTCCCGACATTCTACAACCATTCTGATGCCGACATTCTGCAACCATTCTGATGCCCGACATTCTACAACCATTCTGATACCCGCCATTCTACAACCATTCTGATGCCCGACATTCTACAACCATTCTGATGCCAGACATTCTGCAACCATTCCGATGCCCAACATTCTGCAACCATTCTGATGCCCGACATTCTACAACCATTCTGATGCCCGACATTCTACAACCATTCTGATGCCCGACATTCTACAACCATTCTGATGCCCGACATTCTACAACCATTCCGATGCCCGACATTCTGCAACCATTCTGATGCCCAACATTCTACAACCATTCTGATGCCCGACAATCTACAACCATTCTGAGGTTCAACATTCTACAACCATTCTGATACCATTCTGAGGTCCAACATTCTACAACCATTCTGATGCTCGACATTCTGCAACCATTCTGATGCCCGACATTCTGCAACCATTCTGGTGCCCGACATTGTGCAACCATTCTGGTGTCTGCCATTTATTTCAACAATTTATTTTATGCTACACAAACACAATTATGGGCATATTGCACCACAGGACAGAACATTTTGGTTTCACATCTCATTAACACATAGGAAATTTGCCAAAATACTGAAATAAGAGGATCGCAACACATCAAAAGTGAAAAAATACCTTTTTTCTGAACAGCTTAGCTTGAATCTAACAATATTATTTTTCAAGATTTTGACCAAAAGAAATCCTCTTAACCCATTCCCCCATAGAAGCACATCTTGACACCATTACCAATACGATATACATTGACAATGTAGTAGCCAAACCAATGTTCATAATCAAGGCCAGGTGGGATAGATATGGCCACTACTTATCTACTGCATGATAGCTAAATGGCTGTCATTTGTATGAAGATATAATAGTATATTAACCTAAATCTCTATGGAGGAAAGGGTTAAATGGGGAAGATTTTCACAGTTCTGAGACTGTATTAGTGACCTATTGCAGTGCAAAGGTAGTGCAGTGGCAACTGAAGTTCCAGAACCATGCAGAAAATCTCTATGGAGGAAAGGGTTAAATGGGGAAGATTTTCACAGTTCTGAGACTGTATTAGTGACCTATTGCAGTGCAAAGGTAGTGCAATGGCAACTGGAAGTTACAGAACCATGCAGAGCATAGAACTCGGCTTTGAAAGCAAGCTTCTGTGAGTATTTGGCTTAACGGCACATCAGTACATTTCAGGCTATATCGCGCCGGAAAAGAAAGCAAGCTTCTATCAGAAATGTTCTCACAATTAAATTCAGAAAAACTTTACTTCCATTCTAGTGGAATTTGTAATTGACAGATAGGCTAAAAGTACAACATGTAATTGATAGCATGCTAACATTGCACGCCATAGAATGACAGTGTTTATGATGTATGAAATTGACGACATGTATGAAATTGACGACATGTATGAAATTGACGACATGTATGAAATTGACGACATGCAAGATATTATAATGATAAAACTATATACAACTAATAAAATGTCCATTTATCACACAATTAATACACCCACATGCCCTACAGTCCTCCATGCCCACCATGCGCACGAATGTATTCAATTAAAACTATAAAAGAAAACAAATCCGGGTCAAACCCAAATTGTTTTGCTGGATTTTACAGACTTATTAAATAATCCATATTACAATTTTCATGATTTTCTTGGCAATTTTAATAAGGTGTCAGTCAAATAGGATAAAACATTATTATAAAACAACACGAAACGGATCCGACATCATCAATAATAAACATTACTATAAAGTACTATATTAAATTAATTTAACTCATTTTTAGCTTCGACAGTAGTTGCTGCTGCGTAGTTGCTGCAGCAGCAATTACTACCGTTAACAATAGAGCATTAATCTTTGATTTTGTGTACATGTATTGTTTTGTGAATGTATATAGTGGAATAAATATGTTTAAACTAGGGATGGCAACGAATGTTCTAATATTCGTTCGAACGTCCGAATATTCGAATATTAAAAAAAAAAATTCTAATCAAATTTTAATAAATCATAACTAAAAAGGATATATATGTTTGTTTAAATTTCAATCAATTAAGTTTCGAAAACAAAGAATGACCCAATGCGTGCCCGGAGGTGCGAAATGTCATCGTGATTTGGCTCCAAATAACAAAGGAGGGTGATGACATGTTGTTCACACCTTACAGGGGTCACGAATTGATTAATGCAGTCTATTTGACAGGATACAAACTGAGAAGCATTTGTTAATTGTAATTTAAATTAGTTTATTTCTTCAAACTTATCCTCATTCAGAGAGCAAAATTTTATTTTCACAAACCCACCAAGTCATCAAGCGGAGTTGTTTATCAATCAACACAAGCCGCATATTTAAAACGCCGACAGTAGACTTCACGTTTACATAATTCTAACATGCCACCACTTTCAATAGAACGGTGTTACCTGTCAGCGATGCAAGTGTAAAGCGAAAGTTGGAGAAATTTGCGAATATTCGTTCGGAAGATCATCCGAATATCACAATCACCATTCGTTGCCATCCCTAGTTTAAACAAACAATAGATCATTAAAAATTTATAGATGTCAGGTCTATTTCTTCCAATTTCTAATTTCAACACGTGGGTTTTGCACTTGGTTCCCTATATTTAACATGTTAAGACAGTGTTCGCTCAGATACTTGAAGCCGGTTCCCATTACACGGATTGCTTAGCTGCCGTATAGCTTGTAGTCTTGTAGACAACATCCAGTTGATTCATTCATCTAAATAAAACTGCATACGTGTTCTCATGAGATTATCTGAAATACACAATAATTAGTTTATATAAATTTATTTTAGCTTGATTACGAAACAAGTTCTTTCAACTTATATTAATCACTCTCGAGACCTCATTCCTAATGGAATCCATCGCCACGAGGGAGAGAGAAGAGGCAATGTGGAATTTAAATGCCTTGCCTAAGGGCACAATCGTAACGGCTCCAGCGGGGCTCGAACTCCGGACCTCTCGCATCCACTGCGCTATCACGACTTCCACTTCATACATAATAATTATAATGGAAGTTCCAGTAGTAGCTCGTTCGTTTCAGGTGTGAAGGCTAAGAGTTTGCGCCCCGCAGTAGCAGTGGCCTTAGACAAGGTACTTAAATTCTACATTGCCTCTTCCCTCTCTCTCATGGCGATGGTTCCACCAGAAATGAGGTCTCGAGAACGATTAAACGGATGTTGTAAGAACTTATTTCGCAATCGATCTAAAATACATTTGTATAAACTATAATATAATACAATATCAGGAGTGATATTATCCCAGGCTGATGAACCTGAACTGGGGTGTCAAGGTGGCCGCTATGAACCCCGGAAGCTCCCGAGATATAACAATTTTAAAGGGTATCGTCCATAAGACAAGAAATTTATACCCATATTTTGGTCTTCGAATTGGGGACCCGTCTTATAAGCGGATACTCAACGTTAATCCAAAACTACTAAGGTCAAAATTAGCCCTTCGGCATTTGATTGCCGACTAGCTCATTTTGTTTTTTGGTGGTGGTTTTACGTTTATTTATCGTCGCTACCGGTTGCCAATATGAGCGACGCCTCCTGAAGAGATTAGTTATTTTGGAGGATAGTGCAATGATACAGACACAGACCCATTCCAGAGTCTCCTCTGGTTCTTTTACGTGCACGGTGTAAAGCACCGACACGAGACCTCGATTTAACGTCCCATCTGAAAGACTTAATTGTATTATGATCAGATGGGGGATCGAACCTGCGATCCCTGGATTACCAGTCCATCCAGCGTGTTACCACTGGACTACAGATCTGTCTGTGTTTTGTGTGTGTTATACGTTTATTTATCGTCGCTACCAGTTGCCAATATGAGCGACGCCTCCTGAAGAGATTAGTCATTTTAGATTTTGGAGGATAGTGCAATGATACAGACAGAGACCCATTCCAGAGTCTCCTCTGGTTCTTTTACGTGCACAGTGTAAAGCACCGACACAAGACCTCGGTTTAACGTCCCATCTGAAAGACTGTTAATTTTATTACGGTTAGACGGAGGAACGAACCTGCGATCCCTGGATTACCAGTCCAGCGTGTTACCACTGGACTACATATCCGTCTGTGTTTTGTTTTTTGGTTCGCTATATTTCCATTTATTGATTTTTTTACCACATTAGAAATGTTCTTATAAAATAGAAATAAAATATAATTAGCATGTTTTTTATATTTCATTCAAGCACATTTATTTTAGAGATCATATATCATTTGTATGAATATTATGCAACAGTAAATAAAAACAAATTGAGCCAACTTTTAGGTAGCAGTATGACACTTCGTTCTATTACGCGTCTCGGTAAGGCAGAGTACAACTATAACTTACCTGTTTTACAGTACTTTTAATGAAATCTTTTCTATCCGTCAAATCAAAACTGGGATATTTTGCAAAAATCTGCAAGAGGAAACAAGACAGGAATGAAACGGTACATTGAAACTAAACGACAACATATTTACAGACATAAAGAGTACAGCAAATGCAATCTATGTACAGTAATGTTTGAATTAAATTCAAGTCCCAAACTATACTCTAAAGAACAACAATAAACAATTTGTTTACAAGAAGACTTGCAAGGATGTGTTTTACTGTTGTATCGTTATTTACATGTACCTGAAACCGTTTTACATTACTTATCAGGATCTATGTTGTTTGCTATTCAGCCAATTGTTTTAGCCCCACTATTGGAATAGCAAACAGCATAGATCTGGCTCTATGCTGATGCTTGAGCTTATTTACCCTCGCCTCTGGCGAACCATATGGGCGAGCATATTGCTGTTTGCAAAAGCCACTAACATAGCACTTTAATGGATAAATGAAAACACAGCTAGCTTAGGGAAGGCCTTAACACCAATTAGATGTCTACACGCTGAACGTACAGGATGGCGGCGTCACGTGACATTCAGACGTGGACCAACATATGACAACAAACGTTAATGGTTCAGATTAGTTATTCGAGTTAGACATGAAGAACTTACATCTTTTAAAACCGTTTTCATGGTAACCTGTTCCAGATTAGCACTATCTAACATCTTCTTTATGACTTCTTTCAACTCGTCATTCTGTAAAGAAAACAAAATATTTTAATAGCCTATATTATATATATACACCAGGGCTCATTCCTTGGGCGAAATAGTAGCACTAGCGACACTGACATCGCCCTCCCTAAATATACAAAATGTTGTCAAGTAAGCACTGCTTCTATTCATATGTTCTATTTAATGGTGATATTGTGTATTTTAACCATATTTTGATGAAATATATTAAACAACACCATTTAATGACGCAATCGCGCACTTTCTCACTTCTCCCAAATATTCTGACCTAGAATGAGCCCCGCACACACAGTATTATGAACAGACCGAACTAGATCGGATTGGACGTCGGAGTGAGTTGTGCAAACAATTTGTGATTTAAGTTCATAAACAATGAACTATATAAGTTTATAAACAATTTAAGTTCATAAACAATTGACCTTTCTGCAAACGCTACTTAGGCACGCCCCCCATAGTTACCGGTGCCCTCTGTAACCACGCGAGTCAAGCTATCTAACAAAATGGCGTCTAACGCAGTCCTGCATCGAGTTAATCTAGATAAAATTCCGTCGAATTTCTCCCAGTTTTATTTCACTCAGATAAGAATATCTCGTTGAAAGCAAGACAGCAATTGGTTTAAGTTCTTCAGTGAAGTTTATTTCTCTAAAGTACAGATATATTTAACGGATGAGGACGTGTTAAGTGTTCGTGGAAAATGCTTTCGCAATCAACGGAAGAGTGAACAACCATATCGTGTCAACTTTGACAACAAAAGAAATGAAATATGCCACCGTCTTGAGAGGCTCGACCCTATGCCTCCTAGAAGACTCGAACATTAGGCCCAAAAACTGAACACCAGTATGTTCACTGAGCTAATATGGGAATCCCACAGCTCTGCACATGCATGGGTACTATTACTACTATCTGATCCCTAGTCCACCATCCACGACAATATGTATGAACCACATGTATAATTTTAATCACCATTATACTCACATATCTCTTGTGAACAGTAAATCTATAAATGCAGAATATATTTTTTCGATACATTTTATTATGCATAAATAAATTAATTTCAACTTACTTTTGTGCAAATATATCTGTTTGCATTAATTTTGGATGTATTCAGCTGGTCGTCCACACAACTTAATTCACCTTAGATATGTTTCAAGATTTGTCTTAGGTTTTGGAAATGGCACGAATTTAACGTCACCTATCAATCGATCTGGATATCTACTATCACTGTCACACAGACCGTAACTACATCTTTTCACCATTGTCAATGACGGACAGCATTAATTAATTTGTAATTATTTTTCAAAACATAATTTCAGATCACGATCACTCGTTATCAGATTTGATTAAAACTTTACTAAATAACTTGGTTGTCTGACAGAACGATAAAACAATGACTCGGTGTAGTAATCAATACTATAATTATGTGCACACATGTTATAATTGACCAATTAGCACAATCAGTGCTAAATTCCGATGTGCAATACTTTGATCTTGATAATAGCAGTAGGCCCCTATCGGGATATTATAAAGTCGGTGCTCTCTGTGATGTACCGGTATTCGGTAAGTTGTTGATTACTCCCAATAAACAGTGACACGCTTAAATTTGATTGCTGTGTTTGCTAGAAAAGAATGACTATATGGGGTCAGTCGGTGTTTTTATAGATGCATTGTTTTTAAAGCAGCTGTCTGGTATTTTGTGGTTCATATACAAACTTAGATTTGTCCAAGGATTTTGAAATGGGTTGAATTTAACGTCGATCACCAGGATATCGACTAATTTTGTACTATAACTAACCCACACACCAAAGCTACACATTTTCAACATCATTAAAACAATTTTAAACCCGTATTTTCGATCAAATTCACGCCTTTTAAGTTTGTCTACTCGTTACTAGTTTGTCTAATATGCATTGTTTGTCTAACAAGATGGCAGCGATAAGCCGTTGCCGGGGGTGTGCGCGAATGGTGCGATGCGATTGGCTAACGCCAGCTGTCAATCAAAATCGGCAGAAAGGTCAATTACATGTACGCTATAATACATAGTACATCAACATATACTTATTATACTTATTTTATACCAAAGCTTAACTGCCAAATGTTTGAAAAAATGGGCCCAGGGGAGTTCCATTCTATAACATGAATAGGATCAATTTATAAATACACTGTGTTAGGCTATCAGGCTTACTACAGGTTGTAAACCCAATGCTGGTGTGGCCTAAAAAAATGGTTTGGTTCGGGTAACCCGATCCGAAAAAGAAAACGTTACTGTACTTTTTACTACTTTTCGCTCAGTATCACGTAGACGATCATAAAGAACGCCCTGTACGTCAACGTCTTGTAACACTGAACGAAAAAATAAAAATTGTCGGTTATAAATATTTGGAAAATGCATTGCAGTCAACATAACACTCCAGAAAGACGTGTTTTTAAACTTTTATCACCAACAACAACATTCGCACAAACCGAAGAAGAATATCAGTGCACACCAGATGGATTGTCAGAGGTGTCGATGGCAAAAACCGCCAACGGATCATGGACCAACTTAACGATGAAAAAAATATACATAAATAAAAAAATCCGACCTACCCTATCTAGCAATTTCGGGCATGTTACCTGAACCAAACCATTTTTTTAGGCCTGGGTAGCAAAAGGACAATGCATAGTCATCAACCCAGTCATCACTGGTAAAAGGAAGCTATAATGTAAAACCCTAGGTGTTAGCTTACCCTCTGAGCTTTATTATCCACCATGTACCGTAATTTGCTATGTATAACGCGCTATCATGCATAACGCGCACCCACCTTTTGGCACGAAAATCGGGGGGAAAACGTAGTTCTGGTGTATACCGCTCACAGTAAAATATCATTTTCACAAGCCAAAATTTCTCAAGATATGATATATTTCGATAAAAAAAGATGCAATTGTGGGGCCTTACGTGCAGAAGTAAGTGCATGGTTCTCAAATATAATCATACTCTATGATTTTTATATTCCCGTACAAAAAGAAAAAACTGTGCGGCCTACGTCTGGAAGTGCATGGTTTTGATAAATCCCCGACGCCGTACTGTGTTCGTGCCTTCCGATTGACATGAGCCTCTGCATACTTGATAATGGAGAGCTTATCTCTAGCAGTATAGGGGTTTCTGAATTTTAAGTACTGTGACAATAACTGAGATTTGACAATTCTGAGTTGTATTTTGAGTGATAGATATCAATCAACGGAGTGTACTGCTTGTCTAATGACAGCGTGTGTGTTTTACGTTTATTTATCGTCGCTACCGGTTGCCCATATGAGCGACGCCTCCTGAAGAGATTAGTCATTTTAGATTTTTGGAGGACAGTGCAATGATACAGATAGAGACCCATTCCAGAGTCTCCTCTGGTTCTGTTACGTGCACGGTGTATAGCACCGACACGAGACCTCGGTTTAACGTCCCATCTGAAAGACTGTTATTAGGGTCAGACAGGGGATCGAACCTGCGATCCCTGGATTACCAGTTCAGCGTGCTACCACTGGACCACAGATCCGTCTGTTAATGCCAGCTTCTATGACATTGAATTATATATGCATCAAGCAATAATTATTTTCTCAAAATTCACTACACCTGCTTATATTTCTTAACACCTCAAATATGTCCATGCAAACTTCAAAACGTGTCAAACTAATTAACAGGGGCCCCATTGTATTGGGTTCATAAACAGTGTTACAAACAATTTGTTAAAAGCTAACACATTATTTGTATTTGCTTATAAGAATTACATTTTAATATTTCTAATAAAGAAACAAATAAATATATTTAAAACACATGATATATGATCTCAATATCTCAGATAAACTATAAATTCTAATGTTCTGTTATCTTACCTACCTAGGCCTAGAGCTCAATAGAGAAGAATCGCTTTATACGATATAGTACGAAAATGTACGGGAAATAGACAATCAATAAAATCATTCAACATCCGCCATTGTTGTTTGGCATTTACGTTTTTGATGAAATTTCCCAAATTCAAAGCAAATAAATGCTATCTAAGTTCATAGTTGGTTTAAATCAATGCCATTATATATATATATCATCGGTACATTGTTAGAACAGTTATTTTATAACGTTTGCCAAACGTACCTACTTATACATAGCAAATTACGGTATGTTTCCATGGAGTGATGCATTTTTACTGACAGCGCTATAGGAATTTCACAGTTGCTCTATGAAACAAACAGAACAAATCGCCTTCGAATATCACGCCAGTTGTAATCTACTGCCTGGTTTATATGAGGTCCAGTTTCGTGTATCCTTGCTAGTTCTGACATGATAATCCTCAAGTATTGTTCTGTTTATGGATATCCCTGGTGTAGTTAATCCTATCTGTGGTATTGAATATTCCTGTTAAGTGATTGATGTATGTAAATGGGTGTAATTTGTTGTTTAGACCCAACTGTATTTTGTTTAGCATGTAGGCAGCCATCTTGAATGCACATTGTGTAATAGACGTTACGCGACGGTGTTCCATACATAAACCAAGAATACCGCTTATATATGTGGTATTTGTAGCGGGCAAACTTGCTGAAACGTAAGTTTCGGGTGCTTTTTATAAGTATATGTATGTGATTGGTATGTATGCAGTACTTAGTTGATGCAAGTCTTATTTTAGTTTGAGTACCTGTTGCACCACAAATTTGTGTGTGACGTAATGCAACATGTAGGTAGCGTCATGCGACGTGTGGATTCCAGTGTGCACCCACAGTTTGCACATCCCACACATTGCATGACCGGTTAGTATAAATACCAAGTAGAACTTCATTCTGAGCCTCCAACACTCTTAAGATAGCCGAGAATCCTTGCCTGTTTGTATTGCAGACGTCATATTCTAAGCATTGTAGAGTGATCGGTAGCATTCACGCACATGCATAGCAGTTGGTGCAGAGTAAAATAAGTAAAAGTACAGAGTTATCGTTGTCATCACTCCGTCAACTGTCCACTGTGATCCACCAACGTCCGTCCGCCCACTAGGACATCTCCAGCTTTATAGAAAGGTTACAATCCCGAACAGATACCCAGTAAGATCATGAATGTGTACACCTACCGTTGGTGGTCCTTTAGACTTCTGTTTGGTGATGAGGGGTTCATTATCAGATTCTGAGCTCACGTCCGATACCTCTTCACTCGATGCTGTAAATAAATCTTCATTGTTTATGCCCAGACAACCTACATACATTGCATAACATTATGAAAGATCAACTAGATTTTACTACAGGTTAGTCTATATAAACTTATTCTAGCTAGATTGCGAAACAAGTTCCTACAACTTGCATTAATCACATTCGAGACCTCATTCCATACATCGCCACGAGGGAGAGAGAAGAGGCCATGTGGAATTTAAATGCCTTGGTAAGGGTACAATTGTAACGTGTACAGCTGGGCGCGAACTCCGGGCCTTTCCCACCGGAAGTGAACATGCTACAACACACTGCGCTACCACTGCAATCGGTGTTATGTTATATTTCGGGTTTTACGCCTGCATCAGCACCATTTTGGGCTATATCGCCGGCGGGCAGTTTACCTAACAACACCTTTCCTGGGCAGGCTCCAGCGGTTAACCAGTACTTGGGTGCACCAACCTCCGTAAGAAACTGCCAACTTTTTCATATAAATGAGACACGGCCTGAGCAAGGCTCGAACCTGTGACCATCAGTGATGATAGGTTACAGTGGTATACAAGTCAGCGACCTTTACCACTCGACCACGGAGGCGGACTGATGCGATCGGTGTCCAACGCTGTTTATGTACAAATAAGAATAATCGGTATTCAAATTTCCAATGCGGTAATTTAAGAATAGTCTCCCTCACTAACACCTCTCCATACATGAATACAATTTTATTACTTCGGGCCCATTTGTTTGGGTTTTACGCCATGCCGTCATCAGCACCATTTTGGGCTATATCGCCGGTGGGCAGTTTACCTGACAACACCTTTCCTGGGCAGGCTACAGCGGTTAACCAGTACTTGGCGCACCAACCTCTGTAAGAAATGGCCAACTTTTTCATATAAATGAGACACTGGACTCGGGGCCCAGTTTGTTATAATTGCGTTGGGTCCCGACTACTTCGCCCGTGTCGCCCTCTATCATGAGTCCCGATATACTAACCTTTTTTCTTTTTAGGCGTAGCTCTCTTCTTAGGAGTAGCTTTTGGTGCTTTTGCTTTAGGAGTAGGTTTTGCCTTTTTGTTCTTCGTTTGTTTAGGAGTAGCTCTCTTGGCTTTCTTCTTGGGAGGCTCCTGTACCACGGAGAATTGAAACAGCACTATACATTATATTACTGGAGAGTAATCAGCAAAGTAACTGTGAACATTGCATCCACAAATATAAATGTAACAAATTTATAAAGCAAAAAATCATTTGTCAAAAGGAAAATCCAACAAAATTTACTTACAACGTTACTTGTTTGTTCAAATGTTTTATTTTTATTTTTGAGTTGCCATGGAGCAACCTGTTTATTTGTTTTTTTCTCCATATTTACAGAAACATAAATACAATTTCACCTAATAATAATTTATCGCAGGTCATCCCCACAATCCGATCCCCCGTCTGACCCTAATCCAGGGATCCCCCGTCTGACCCTAATCCAGGGATCCCCCGTCTGACCCTAATCCAGGGATCCCCCGTCTGACCCTAATCCAGGGATCCCCCGTCTGACCCTAATCCAGGGATCCCCCGTCTGACCCTAATCCAGGGATCCCCTGTCTGACCCTAATCCAGGGATCCCCCGTCTGACCCTAATCCAGGGATCCCCCCCCGTCTAACCCTAATAAAATTAAGTCTTTCAGATGGGACGTTAAACCGAGGTCTCGTGTTGGTGCTATACACTGTGCATGTAAAAGAACTAGAGGAGACTCTGGAATGGGTCTCTCTCTGTATCATTGCACTATCTTCCAAAAATATAAAATGACTAATCTCTTCAGGAGGCGTCGCTCATATGGGAGCGACGATAAATAAGGGGTAAAACACACAAATAATTTAATTTAAGTATTCATGTTATTTAGTCTTTAGCCATCTTCACAATATTGGGAGTTACCGGCAAGCCATCGGAGCAGCCGTCTAAATTAAAGTTATGAAAATAACAAATTAACCTCTTCCTCATCTTCGGATGAATCTGACCCATCACTCTCTGCATCATCTGAGTCGCCTGTCTTATTTTCTGCCTCATCATCATCTGAGTTATTATCTGCATCTGCATCACCTCTTTCACTCACTTCATCATCTTCGTCGTCATCATCATCATCATCCTCTGCGGTTTCTTTCGTTTTTGTTAACTTCTTCTTTCTTTCCCTCTTCTTTACTATCTTTACCTTTGCCTTCTTATCTGAGCCACCTTTTGACTTTCCTGTGTAATTTGTCATTTATCATGCATCAATGGTGAACATTTGTGCAAACTGGATTCAAAGACCTTCAATCGCTCTAAAGTTATGGAGCAGAACCATTTGAGCCACCTTTTGACTTTCCTGTGTAATTGTCATTTATCATGTATCAATGGTGAACATTTGTGCAAACTGGATTCAAAGACCTTCAATGGCTCTAAAGTTATGGAGCAGAACCATCTTGAGAGACAACGTAGAGATTCCTATATATATATATATATATATATATACACCAAACATCTTTAAAAACGCACAACATATATGAGACAACGTAGAGACTCCTATATATATATATATATATATCTATACACCAAACATCTTTAAAAACGCACAACATATATGGGGGTGATTTTTTGCACATTTGTAATTTGCGGAATTTCATAAAATTCGTCTCGGACTAAGACTGACAACTGCTCTGCCTATAAAATTTATATTATCTTTGAAAATGACTCTTACGCCCAAAACATACCCCTGAAAAGTGCGTGTTTTTTAAAAAGTTATTCAGTGTATATATATATATAGCAGGGGAGATAACACAACAAAGTCCAAGCATAGTTGGGCATGCTGGTAGAACCACTGACCTACTGCAAACCAACTTGATTTGACACCCCAGTGGGATTCAAACCTACAGCAGCGAAGTTAACCACTTGGCCACAGAGGTACCTTTTTTTACAGGGAAAAAAATAATATGCGTAGCTTACTATAAGTAAGATGTATTCATACAAAACACTAATGTATTTTTGATCTCAGCACTGTCAATGCAGATTTTATGATTTCTCAATTATTGTCTTACAATTTCAAGCGCTGTAATTTGGACATTTTGAATTTCTAAGCGCTGCATATTTTAGCGCTTAAAGGGGCTGGGGGGAAAGCCCTGTTTATAGTAAAGTTGACGTACACAGTCAAACCACAAGACGCGTGACCGTGAGCTGTTATATTATTTGTATAACAGAGTTGTGAAAATGACGATCACTTCTCACTTGCCCGTGGGACAAACTGGATGTAAAAATGTTAGTGTTAACCGCAAATCTCCTTGATCAAGATCAGTAAAGAGTTTAAACTTTATTTATTTTACAACGATTGCGAAGCAAGTTCTAACAACTTATATTAATCACTCTCGTTGGTGCGGATGAAAGCGTAAATGTGGTAATTTGTGTGGGAGGAAACCGGAGTACCCAGCGAAAACCCACCTCTCCGAACTGACGACCACCGTATCATCTCACATACTTCCCGAGGATCGAACCCAAGTGGCATTGGTGAGAAGCGTGCGCGCTAACCACTGCGCTAATCGGACAGCCAAATCAGTAAATGTTTATGTAAAGTTATTGCAAAGGTTAGAAGGACTGGGACTAACAATTTAAAGTGACACTACATTGGTGAAACGAATAAACAAATGTCGTATATATAGTTGACATAACAAAATAATGTAAATATGGTCAACATCCACGCATGTATCCTGAATAACAAGATTTATCTCCCATTTGTGTCGGTGTATATTTATTTTTAGTACTAATCTGATTTAGACTACAATAATAAACAAATGTCAATTCGTGTGGCTGACCACTATATGAAATTTAGTTAGTTTTGAAAGTTTGTAGGCTGCAAAAACACTGTTTATTGATTGAAAGTCAGTGTTCGAATTATTTCAGATGAATTTGTAGTAGCAATGCTGTTTATACGTAAAACATGCAATTTTCTTGCTTTTTGTGATGTAATTTCGCTTTAATACAATCAGAACAAATCAAAACAGTAAGTAATAAGGAAATAAGTAACATGAATGGCTTACTCTTGCGCTTGGGTTGTGGAATTTTCCTTCCAGAGTCTTTAGGTTTTTCCAACCAGTCCATTAGTCTGGTAATCAGTTCGTCTTTATTACCTCCCCTTGGTATATCCAGGATGTCCATTATGTGCTTGAGTAGTGCGGTTGTGAATGACCTATAATTGTTGAATGAAAACAGTTACATACCCTAATTGGCGAACTTACAGCAGTGAGGGGCAGGTGATTTCATCATATATTTAAATCCATTTAGAGGAAATATGTTTATATCTTGAGTAACACATTACTTTGAAGAAACGCAGACGGATATGTAGTCCAGTGGTAACACGCTGGACTGATAATCCAGGGATCGCAGGTTCGATCCCCCGTCTGACCCTAATAAAATTAACAGTCTTTCAGATGGGACATTAAACCGAGGTCTTGTGACGGTGCTTTACACTGTGCACGTAAAAAATCCAGAGGAGATTCTGAAATCGGTATCTGTCTGTATCATGCACTATCCTCCAAAATCTAAAATAACTAATCTCTTCAGGAGGTGTCGCTCATATGGGCAACCGGTAGCGACGATAAATAAACGTAAAAACACAAGTTGAAGAAACATGTGTGATACATCGTCATGGTAACATGTACTAGTACTCTGCCATGACCTACATACAACACAAGGGTTTGCAGAGTACACGAGTTACTTACTTCCCTTTCATCATCTGTACCCTCTTCTCGTACTCCGTGTCATCTTTAAGGAAAGGAAACCCAGAAAACTGTCGGATGTTCTTCTTCACCTCATTTTGCTAAAAACGGGAAGACAAGACCGTATTCACCATTTACTAATTATCAATGCTTTTAGACAGTTATAGATTATATGGACTGGTTTATACAAATATTATTTTAGCTTGATAAAACAAGTATTTACAACATTAGATTAATTGCTCTCGAGAGTCGAGACATGATGGAATCCATCGACACAAGTGGCAATTTGGCTTTAGATGCACAGGGTTCATTCTAGGTCAGAATTTTTGGGAGAAGTGAGAAAGCGCGTGATCGCTTCCTTAAATGGTGTTCTTTAATATACTTCTGCAAAATAGGGTTAAAATGCACAGTACAACCATTAAATACAACATTTGAATAGAAGGAGTGCTTTATAATGGGCCAGTGTATCTTAACCCTTTCAACCCCACATGCCTCTAAATAGGCTTATGAAAAAGTGTAGATCCAGATGAGCCGGCTCGTGACGAGCCGTCTCATCAGGATCTGCACTTTTTTGCCAGTAATAATTATTACTATTTTTAGATAAAATTACCCATTTTGATAAATGAACTGGTCCAAAGGTAATTTTCTTATTAATTTATTGGTCTGAAAATATCAGGCACCAGTCCATGTCAGTTACTTGGGGTTGAATGAGTTAATAGGGAGAATGATCCCTGGATGCAGTGTACATAAATATCGATAAAGGAGACATTGCTTACAACTTACTGCACACATGTATATTACCTATTTATTAGGAAACAGTTAATATGACTTTGACACATGCAAGTTATTTCTGCAGATTTTGACAGCTTTCTGAGCGACTAGTTCTAGTATAATCTATCATTTTGAACATCAGAAATAGGGGGGGGTCCGTCTAATAAGCGATGGCACCTTATAATCCGAGTAAATACAGTTAGCAGTTTTGCTCAAAACACTAAACACACACCACCAGTGCTCAATATATCGACTGTACCAATTAAGGAAAAAATTGCAAATAAAATTCTTTAGTACCGGTATTTAACCCATTCAACCCCAAGTAACTGACATGGACTGGTGCATGCTATTTTTAGACCAATAAATTAATAAGAAAATTACCTTTGGACCAGTTCATTTATCAAAATGGGTAATTTTATCTAAAAATAGTAATAATTATTACTGGCAAAAAAGTGCAGATCCTGATACGAGCCGGCTCATCTGGATCTACACTTTTCATAAGCCTATTTAGAGGCCTGTGGGGTTGAAAGGGTTAAAGCAACATTACACTGCAAAAAGCAAATAAAATGTATTTTTTCACGTATAAATGCAATGCTACTACACATTATTCCGAATACATTCGAACACTAACATGAATCAATAAACAGTGTTTTTGTGGTCTACAAAATTGAAAGTAGAATTTCATACAACGGTCATCCATGCTCTTGAATTGACGTTTGTTTGACGCGAGATAATGTCGCTTAGAGATAATTTAATTAAGATTAGTCTACAAATAAATATACACGTGAGATATAACGGTAAATATGTACCATAAATCATGTTATTCAGGATATACGAGTTGCATTACGCATGAATGTCGACCCTATGTTATGTCAACAAACTGCGCATACGACGTTTGTTTATTATTTACTCAGTTTTTGAGGCAAATATTTGGGGAAAATATATACCGGTACCATATAATAGGAATATACATGATGTAGAAGTTGCGTTTTCACCGATGTAGTGTCGCTTTAATAATTTTGTAAGATGAAAAGATCAATTGAATGTAACTGTACTATTGTGTACTATGCACGGTACTTACTGATCCCACCCTGCGGAACAACAACCGATGCAATGGTTTGGCATCTTCTGCTTTCGTCCTCGACAACTTGTGCTCAACTGAAAATAATCCAGAAATACAATATAATTCAAATATCTTGTATTAAATTGTTATTACATTGGTCAAGGCTCATTCCAGAGGGTGACATTGGCGAAGTAGTCGTCCTTGGGACCGTTTTTAAAATTTATTTTACAATTTTCAGACAAAATATTATCAAGTATGATTAGAGTATTAGAGGGCGATGTGGGCGAAATAGTCGCCCTATGGACCCTGACTTCACCCTCTGGGGGCCCCGCTTCTCCCTCAATATATATTTTTTTACAATGTTCATACAAAATATTGTCCAGTATTCACCCTCTGGGGGCCCCGCTTCTCCCTAAAAATATTTCATTTTTCTTTTTACAATGTTCATACAAAATATTGTCCAGTAAGATACACTAGCCTATTATTAAGCACTCCTGTATTCAAATGTTGTATTTAATGGTCATACTGTGCACGTTAACAATATTTTGTGCAAATTTATTAAATAACACAATTTAAGGACACAATTGCACGCTTTCTCACTTCTCCCAAACATTCTGACCTAGAATGAACCCTGTTTAATGGTCATTAATGGTAGTTGCATTTATTTGTTTGTTTTTAGATTTAACTGTATGCAAGCTAGCAATGAAAACAAAAGTGAAATATATCATACAATTTCATTAGAATTCTGTCATTACGACACATTTCTAATAAAAATTCCATAAAATATTTCCTGAGTTTTCATTTACAACTAAGAAAAACACATTAATGAAGAGTAATGTCCCTTACAATCATTTGACCTATCTATAGCCTTTGTTTTAGCCACTACGTTATGGTCGCAACGTCAGCTTAGGTCATATGGTGCCTACTGCCTCCTCAGCTATTATTAGTGGACGAAAACCCTGAGTGCCCTGCCAAGCAGTATTTCAGGCAACGCTTACTCGAGTAGAACCACCGACCTTCCGCAAGCCAGCTGAATACCTCACGTGAAAGAATTTGAAACCGCCAGTGGGATTCAAATCTTCAGAGGTAAGGGGCAAGTGAAAATATAACAAAATAATCACAATAGTTGATCACCGGCTCCATACAATATCTCGGTGTGCAGTACATTCTAAGTAAAAGCACAATGGGGCTTTAAGTATTAGGTCCGGAGTTCGAGCCCCGCTGGAGTCGTTACGATTGTGTCCTTAGGCAAGGCATTTAAATTCCACATTGCCTATTCTCTCTCCTTCATGGCGATGGATTCCATCAGGAATGAGGTCTCGAGAGTGATTAACATAAGTTGAAAGAACTTGTTTCGCAATCGAGCTAAAAAATAAATTTGTATAAACTAAGTATTAGGTCAGTGATTCATGGTTCTTCACTCTGTTTTAGACTTCTAGATACAGGTGCACGGTAATTTGTTCTGATTTCTGCATCTACAACTTACTGTATGGTATGTCTCCTAGAGATCTACCCATTCCTTCCTTGATTTTGAAACCTTCGTGTGCCTTTTCATCAGGCTGGAAAGATATCCTGTCCACTTTCTTTCTCTCCCGTTTCTTCCCGTCTTCTATTACAAGTGGTTTTTCCAAGAGACCAACTGAAAATCAACATAATTCGTAAGAGTTCCATCTTCAGAGAAACGCGGAGTGTTTTCTCACAAGTGATGGCATACGACTGCATTAGAAACAACATGGCACCTAACACATTCACAGAAACGCGGAGAGTAACAATTTCTCATAAGTGATGGCATACGACTGCATTAGAAACAACATGGCACCTAACACATTCACAGAAATGCGGAGTGTAACAATTTCTCATAAGTGATGGCATACGACTGCATTAGAAACAACATGGCACCTAACACATTCGCGGAAACGCGGAGTGTAACAATTTCTCACAAGTGATGGCATACGACTGCAGTGGAAACAACATGGCACCTAACATTTTCGCTGAAACGCAGAGTGTAACAATTTCTCACAAGTGATGGCATACGACTGCAATAGAAACAACATGGCACCTAACATATTCGCGGAAACGCGGAGTGTAACAATATTTAACAAGTGATGGCATACGACTGCAGTAGAAACAACATGGAACCTAACATATTCGCAGAAACGCGGAGTGTAACAATATTTAACAAGTGATGGCATACGACTGCAGTAGAAACAACATGGAACCTAACATATTCGCGGAAACGCGGAGTGTAACAATATTTAACAAGTAATGGCATACGACTGCAGTGGAAACAACATGGCACCTAACATATTCGCGGAAACGCGGAGTGTAACAATATTTAACAAGTGATGGCATACGACTGCAGTAGAAACAACATGGAACCTAACATATTCGCAGAAACGCGGAGTGTAACAATATTTAACAAGTGATGGCATACGACTGCAGTAGAAACAACATGGAACCTAACATATTCGCGGAAACGCGGAGTGTAACAATATTTAACAAGTAATGGCATACGACTGCAGTGGAAACAACATGGCACCTAACATATTCACGGAAACGCGGAGTGTAACAATATTTAACAAGTGATGGCATACGACTGCAGTGGAAACAACATGGCACCTACATGTAACATATTCTAAACTAAACACTATTTTAAATCAGCACAATTAGGGCAATACACAGTGAAAATTAAGGTGTGTTTTACGTTTATTTATCGTCGCTACCGGTTGCCCATATATAAGCGACACATCCTGAAGAGATTAGTCATTTTAGATTTTTGGAGGATAGTGCAATGATACAGACAGAGACCCATTCCAGAGACTCTTCTGGTTCTTTTACATGCACAGTGTAAAGCACCGACACGAGACATCGGTTTAAAGTCCCATCTGAAAGACTGTTAATTTTATTAGGGTCATACAGGGGATCGAACCTACGATCCCTGGATTACCAGCAGTCTTCACGAAATTTTGCCAGAGTTTGTCTGAAAATGCACTTAAACTTTCAATATATTTTGTCTGACCAAAGGGTTTTTTGTCTGACATGTCAGGCGGTCCTACGGATTTCGGGAAGACTGTACCAGTCCAGCGGATTAAGAGGTATTGATGAAAAATATATATCAACAGATAAATATCGATGATATAACAGAAATACTAAAAAATGTTAGTTTAAAATAATAAATAATAGTGCTGGCACGATTATGATGTTACAAGTTAATCGGCTTGTTTCTTAAACATTAGAGAACAAACATGGTTTAACTAGTTGCTTTGTTCTTATGACATGAAATCAATGATTGAACGGGTACTGCAACTCTCCATTTTACCACTGCGGGCTATGGTTTAACTGAACGCTTAATCGTATCGACATCCAGAATTTTAAATCAATATTGAACCGACTCGCGCAGCAATTGATGATACATTCATACCGCGATTATCAACGACGCCTCTAGCGAAATTATATTGCGTTCTTCACTTCTTCCAAACTACTTTGTTCACATATTGGTACCATGAGAGACATAGACTACAATTACCTTGTGTCAGTGACAATGAGCGAAGCCTATACTCAATGCTTACCTTGTGTCAGTCAACAGGAGAGAAGCCTACACTCAATGCTTACCTTGTGTCAGTCAACAGGAGAGAAGCCTACACTCAATGCTTACCTTGTGTCAGTCAACAGGAGAGAAGCCTACACTCAATGCTTACCTTGTGTCAGTCAACAGGAGAGAAACCTACACTCAATGCTTACCTTGTGTCAGTCAACAGGAGAGAAGCCTATACTCAATGCTTACCTTGTGTCAGTCAACAGGAGAGAAGCCTACACTCAATGACCTTGTGTCAGTCAACAGGAGAGAAGCCTACACTCAATGCTTACCTTGTGTCAGTCAACAGGAGAGAAGCCTATACTCAATGCTTACCTTGTGTCAGTCAACAGGAGAGAAGCCTACACTCAATGCTTACCTTGTGTCAGTCAACAGGAGAGAAGCCTATACTCAATGCTTACCTTGTGTCAGTCAACAGGAGAGAAGCCTATACTCAATGCTTACCTTGTGTCAGTCAACATGAGAGAAACCTACACTCAATGCTTTACCTTGTGTCAGTGACAAGGAGAGAAACATACACTCAATGCTTTACCGTGTCAGTGACAAGGAGAGAAACCTATACTCAATGCTTACCTTGTGTCAGTCAACAGGAGAGAAGCCTACACTCAATGCTTACCTTGTGTCAGTCAACATGAGAGAAACCTACACTCAATGCTTTACCTTGTGTCAGTGACAAGGAGAGAAACCTACATTCAATGCTTTACCTTGTCAGTGACAAGGAGAGAAGCCTACACTCAATGCTTACCTTGTGTCAGTCAAAAGGAGAGAAGCCTACACTCAATGCTTACCTTGGGGTTCGTCATCAGATTCTTCATCTTCCTCCTCCTCTTCGCCTTTGTCATCTTCCTCTTCCTCTGATTTATCAGCTGATTTGTCCTGTGAAGTCTCAGTTTCGTCTTGCTCCATGTCCTCTCCGTTAGCCTCGTCGTCGTCGTCTTTCTCTTCTGCTTTACTTGTCTGAAATAAGGATAAATCAATGCCAATCTCTGTATAGATCTAACGCACAGTACCAAGCCTACAGCACCTACACATTGTATCTCTGGAACCTCACCAGGGTTCATTCTAGGTCAGATTTTTTGGGAGAAGTGAAAAAGCGCGCGATTGTGTCCTTAAATGGTGTTCTTTAATTAATTTCTGCAAATTAGGGTAAAAAATACACAGTATGACCATTAAATACAACATTTGAATAGAAGGAGTGCTTTATAATGTACTAGTGTATCTTACTGGACAAAATCTTTTTTTTAAATTTCTTTTTAGGGAGAAGTGCCCCTAGTGGGCGAAGTCAGGTCCCTAGGGTGACTATTTCGCCCACGCCACCCTCTAGAATGAACCCTGCCTCACTGTTCCAAGTATAAATAAGAGTAAACTTTATTGTATTATTTAATATAATTTTCACATTATATCATACTATATCAGTCTCAGAATATTAGTAGGAAGACACGTTTCTCTGCAACTGCAAGATCTATTTATATTAGGGATGGCAACGAATGTTCGAATATTTGTTCGAACGTCCCGAATATTCGAATATTAAAACCATATTTGAATATAAAATAAAAAAATTCAAATCAAATTAAAAGGATATATATGTTTGTTTAAATTTCAATCAATTAAGTTTCGAAAACAAAGAATGACCCAATGCGTGCCCGAAGGTGAGAAATGTCATCGCGATTTGGCTCCAAATAACAAAGGAGTGTGATGACATGTTGTTCACACCTTACACAAACTTTTTGTTTTACAGGTACTAACTGTAGCCCTTGAAAACATACAAAGAGTTTATGATTCACACTAAAACATGACTGTCCCTGGTCATTACGATTATCGTCGAATGAAAGTGAAATTACAACTAGCAAACCACAGAGTAAAAGAAGGAAATTAAGCTTCTTAGTGTATGACACCCCCGAGAAAGAACAATCGGGCAAACTAAAATCGTACTTGCTAGAAAAAATGGATCCCCACTGTAAACCCCTAGAATGGTGGCGACGGAACGAACACATATTCCCAAAAGTGGCGCAAGTCGCAAAGAAAGTACTAGCCGTTCCGGCAACGTCAGTTCCGTCGGAACGTATTTTCTCCGCCGCCGGACTCTTTTGATAAACAAATTAAGGAATAGATTGCCCAGTGACCTTGTGGACAGCATCATAATTATGCTTGAATAAAAACAAGCTGCCTAAGGGGTGTGACATGCATGTAGGTGACACTAACTAGTGTTGTTAGATAAAATGGCCAGCTCTACGGGACTCAGAATATAATGTAAATGTGTTCTATTTGTTTGTGTTTGTTTGTTCCAATCTAATATAAAAAGATTGTGTTCACTAATTAAAATTGTTGTAATTTAAATTAGTTTATTTCTTCAAACTTATTCCCATTTAGAGAGCGAAATTTTATTTTCACAAATCCACGAAGTTAACAAGCGGAGTTGTTTATCAATCAACACAAGTCGCATATTTAAAACGCCGACAGTAGACTTCACGTTTACATAATTCTAACATGCCACCACTTTCAATAGAACGGTGTTACCTGTCAGCGATGCAAGAGTAAAGTGGAAATCGAAAGTTGGAGAAATTTGCGAATATTCGTTCGGAAGATCATCCGAATATCACAATCACCATTCGTTGCCATCCCTAATTTATATTATCATTTGAAAGTGCAATTGTGATATAAATACATTAATGTTGCATTTCATTGCATAAGTCACATTATTTTTGTTTTGTTGCTGGTGTGGTACACGTATGTTAATGCAATCCGATCGTCAATATTTCAGCTCAGGGAATTTTGCAACAATGCCTTGAATGCCAATATATTAAACAATGTCAATAACCTGGAAATAAAACGTTAAAGTACCACTGTTCTGCCACAAACCATGCGTAAATGGTGCCGTGATTCCATAATTCTTATATAAACACCATCGTGATCCATTAGTTCTGAAATAACCAACTGGTAGCATGAACTCTGGATATCTGTCTTTGCAAACAAGATGTAATGCAAGGTTCTCGAGAGACTTTGCCCGATAATTACCCACAGTGTATGAATATCAACAGGGAGAAAATAAGCACCTGTCCTAATATATATAAATATATAGCTGCACACTAATTTATATCACCGTGCACGTAAAAGAGTCAGAAGAGACTGGGTCTCTGTATCATTTCACTATCCATCAAAATCTAAAATGACTAATATCTCCATGAGGTGTTGCTCATATGGGCAACCATTAGCGACAATAAATAATGCAAAAACACACAATTTTATATTAGCAATATTAGGTAGTGCTTTATATAGAGAAACTTGTACTGTCTGATGATTGAGCTTATTTACCCTCGTCGCTGGCGAACCATGTGGGTGAGCGATTGTATTGTCTTTTTTTTAATGTTTATTTATCGTCGCTACCAGTTGCCCATATGAGCGACGCCTCCTGAAAAGATTAGTTATTTTAGAATGTCCCATCTGAAAGACTGTTAATTTCATTAGGGTCAAATGGGGGATCGAACCCTGGATTACCAGTCCAACATGTTAACCATTGGACTACAGATCCGTCTGTCCGACACCTGTTCACCTCCAGACACAATGGCGGATCGGGCGGCGGTGGGTACAAAGTGAATTTTCAAGCCCATGCCGACTACACAGACTCCTACGTTGGTTGAAGAGCCTCAAGAGGGCGATGTATGCATGTTCCATTATGTCAAACCCCTTGCTGGGAACTAGATATATTTTTCCTGGCAGGCTTTGACCTAAGCGGTTTACCAGTACTAAGCAGTGTGTGTGTGAGGTGCCTTATTCTAGGACAATTTGATACATAGTAACATATGTGACCTGACCTACTCCTAGTATCGAACACAGGGACTCTGTCGATTCCAAATCAGACACTCTACCATTGGACAACGAATGACCGGATTATAAAAATATGAAGAGGGGAGGAGTGTGACTGTGTATATAGGGAGACTGTCTCGCTATAGAGCTAGCTTTTATAGCGACACGGTAATGTTCGCCTCCAGGTAATGGAGGATTAGGCGGACTTGGGTTCAAACAAAGACTTGGTTACTTTATTACTCTAAAAACGACTTGACAGTTTCTGGACTCTACCAATAATGTTTTGTAATTACACATTCTACTTTGGAACATTCTTAACTAGCAATAAGCCAATATACCATTCTCCACCCACTTTTCATACAGCAATAATTGAAATGAGTTGGTGTTTATGATGTAAAAACAAATCACACGACGACATTCACTCTTGCACATTGAAGAAACAACAAAATAAGTATTACATCCGCTGATGTCAACGTTTCTTTTTGTTCGTCAGACATGTCTTTGCTAAAAATGTCTTCGATAAAATGCCTTCTTAAAATACCGCGGTAAAATGGCGAACTTCAACTGCACACCAATCCGATTGCTTGTTAGATGTTCCATGAAGAAAATTTGTTCAGACTATTCTGATTGGTCACGATTTTAATCAGATATTAGACTGCTTCACACATAATATTGTATATTTGGATACTGGAGTATAAACTCTCAATAAACTTTGCACCAGTCTAATATGGTTTTGACAGCTGAAATTATTGTGTTTATGAATTTATTCACGTTCTTATGTTCGAAAATCTGTACATATCATTAGGTGCTAATATAATAAACTGAATTCATGATTGAACGCTACAAAGGTATGTGGGTTAGAAACAAATAACATGTATATAGTCCACATTTAATAGAAGCTACGCCCAATCTTTTCAGTTTCTAAGAGCAACAAGGCAATAATGTTCAGTTTGTTGAACTTGGCCAGTAATTGGTAGAAGCAACTCAGTTGGATCAAGCTCATACAGAATACATGGACACTGTTATGGGTATGCAGATCTATAAGTAAAGTACCATATTGATTGTAATTGATGCTCATATCCTTCTGCCTATCCTCTGACCATTGTGTTAAGTGAACGAGCGTCGGATTTGGAATCGAAGGGTTCGATACTCAGTAAGGACACATATGTAGTGTCCTTGATGGCTTTAGCAAGTTACCATACACACATTGCTTAGTACTGCCTACTGGTTAGCCGCATATGTCTGCTAAGACTGCCCAGGAAAACATGTATAGGTCTCCCAAACGGTTTGACATAAATGGAACCTACATGTATGTCTTCTTCTCCACCTGCATGTACCATTGGCTAACCGGTAATAGGCCGTCTGAGGCTTTTCGGTGATTGGCTTCTTGTCAATCTGTAAGGTTGGAATAGCCGATGGGAGCCACTTATTTGCTGATCGTTGGGTCTGACTATCTGTGCTGCGTCCAGGATATATACCAGGCTCTGGTTGATTTTGAAACACAGTGGCTGCGTAACAGGCACCGGCTATATAGACAAAAATCTAGGTAGCCGGTGTCGGTTATATAGCTTGTAATTGTAGGCTATATAGCCGGCAGAGTTGTGGTGAGAAGTTCTTGAGCAGGTATAATAAATATGAGTGATCATAAGATTGTAATTTGCAGGATAACCCCTTCACCACCCTCACCCCAGTAATTAATGACCAGCCCCAAATGGATAAATGTTACTGATAACTGATTTGGTGGGTATCCCATTATCATGAACCTCTGTTATGCTTCAGGTAGTATTTTGTGGGGTCTTGATCAAGTCCTCATGCCCCTATCATCCATCATGTATGGGAGTACCCTCTGGGGAGAGGCCAAATGAGATTATTTCTGTGATGTAGTAAGGTTAGGTGTTAATCTTAATTAGATACAAATTTTCACACCTTAGCCACTTCAAATAAAATTATCTCTGTGATGTTGTAAGTTGTTAATCTTAATTTGATACAAATTTTCACACCTTAGCCACTTCAAATAAAATTATCTCTGTGATGTTGTAAGTTGTTAATCTTAATTTGATACAAAGTTACCCTCTGGGGAGAGGCCAAATGAGATTATTTCTGTGATGTAGTAAGGTTAGGTGTTAATCTTAATTAGATACAAAGTTTCACACCTTAGCCACTTCAAATAAAATTATCTCTGTGATGTTGTAAGTTGTTAATCTTAAGTAGATACAAATTTTCACATCTTAGCCACTTCAAATAAAATTACCTCTGTGATGTAGTAAGGTGTTAACCTTATGTAACCATTTTTCTAATAAAAGGCAAGTCACTTCCCACATTTTATAATGACTAATATCTTCAGGAGGCGTCGCTCATATGGGCAACCGGTAGCGACGATAAATAAACGTAAAAAAATCCAAACATTTTATCAAATCCAATTGTGATCTTTCAAGAGTATGTACATGATGAGTACCAGTATGTCTAAGAATAATTGACAGTATGGAAGTGTTTTCTATATATCACTCGTTTGGTTCTTTTGTGGAGTTAGAGGAGAAACGTAAAACTTTCCAGAGTGCCAACTATGTAAAATTATGGCATAGGGACTCCAGAACTATAGCTTTGAAGAGAGCACCACCAGGCCAACACTTCAACGAGAAACTAAAGTATACACAGCTTGTATACAACTGCATCCATGGAGGAAGAAAATATAATAGCAGATCTAAAGGGCAACTTCCAAAGCAGCAGACCTATTTAAGTGACTGTCCTTTTGTGATTCGCTTCAAAGCTACCAGAGATGGGACAGCACTAGAAATTGTGGAATATAATGATATACATTCGCATGATGTTGAGCAAGTGTTTTATGAGCATTTGCCCTCCCAACGACAACTGGATAATTCTGGATCCTGCAATCTTATTATCACCCGGTCTCAAATTTGCTATACCTGCCCAAGAACTTCTCACCACAACTCTGCCAGTTATATAGCTTGTAGGCTGCGTAACCGGCACCGGCTACCTAGATTTTTGTCTATATAGCCGGTGCCGGTTACTCAGACCGTATCTGTTCTATGAATACAACACAATATGCCTGCTGTCTCGTCCTGCCCATGCCAAGTTGGTATGCAACAGCTGGAGCCTCAATGGTGTAATAGATCTTGTGTCCGCCTCATAATCGAGGGGTTGCGAGTTCGAACCCTGCCAGAACCACGGTGGTGAGGTAAGATTCTTAAATCCACATTTCCCCTTTTCTCTCCCTCATGGCAATGTATTCCATTGATCAGGAATGAGGTCTTGAGAGTGAATATACTAATATTGTATGAACTTGTATCACAATTGGGCTAAAATAAAATTGTATAAGCATACAGGTGTGTTAAACACTGAGTGAAAATCTGATTACTATGGCAGGGTTCATTCTAGGTCAGAATTTTTGGGAGAAGTGAGAATCGCGTGATCGCTTCCTTAAATGGATGCACACAGTACAACCATTAAATACAACATTTGAATAGAAGGAGTGCTTTATAATGGGTCAGTGTATCTTACTAGACAAAATTTTGTTTGAAAATCGTAAAAACCCAAAACTATATATATATTTTTTTTTTTTAGGGAGAAGTGGGGGCCCCAGAGGGCGAAGTCAGGTCCCTAGGGTGACAATTTCGCCCACATCGCCCTCTAAACTGATCCCTGCTATGGTAGGCAGAATTACGCCTAGCTAGTACATGTACTTGATGATTTATTGGATAGTATTAAATGATTTCAGGTGATGGCAGCCTACTCTGCTAGCAAGAGTTCTGTGGACTTGGCTATCGACCCCTTGATAACGTGTAAGCTGTGTCTGACAGAGTACACGAAACATGGGACATATACCCTGCATGACTGCGGCTGTGTCTACTGCGAGTCAGTAAGTATAAAATGTCTAAACATGACACGTACACCCTGTACGAATGCGGCTGTGTCTACTGCGATTCAGTATGTATAAAATGTCTAAACATGACACGTACACCCTGTAAGACTGCGGCTGTGTCTACTGCGATTCAGTATGTATAAAATGTCTAAACATGACACGTACACCCTGTAAGACTGCGGCTTTGTCTACTGCGATTCAGTATGTACAAAACGTCTAAACATCACACATACACCCTGTAAGACTGCGGCTTTGTCTACTGCGATTCAGTATGTACAAAACGTCTAAACATGACACATACACCCTGTAAGACTGCGGCTGTGTCTACTGCGATTCAGTATGTACAAAACGTCTAAACATGACACATACACCCTGTAAGACTGCAGCTGTGTCTACTGCGATTCAGTATGTACAAAACGTCTAAACATGACACGTACACCCTGTAAGACTGCGGCTGTGTCTACTGCTAATGAGTTAGTGAAAACGTCTAAACATGACACGTACACCCTGTAAGACTGCGGCTGTGTCTACTGCTAATGAGTTAGTGAAAACGTCTAAACATGACACGTACACCCTGTAAGACTGCGGCTGTGTCTACTGCTAATGAGTTAGTACAAACGTCTAAACATGACACGTACAACCCTGTAAGACTGTGGTTGTGTCTACTGCGAATGAGTTACTAAACACGTCTAAACATGACACGTACACCCTGTAAGACTGCTGCTGTGTCTACTGCTAATGAGTTAGTAAAAACGTCTAAACAATGTACATACATCCTGTGTCTGCTGTAATTACAAACGATGAGGGCATGACACGTACACCCTGTAAGACTGTCTCATGCCTAGCTATTCTCTTAGTATAAACGTCTAAACATGACACGTACACTCTGTAAGACTGTCTCATGCCTAGCTATTCTCTTAGTATAAACGTCTAAACATGACACGTACACCCTGTAAGACTGTCTCATGCCTAGCTATTCTCTTAGTATAAACATCTAAACATGACACGTACACCCTGTAAGACTGTCTCATGCCTAGCTATTCTCTCTAGTCAGTATATTTTGATGCTTTTGTCAGAATTGAATTTGATTTTAATGAGAGACAATACTGGTTTTTCTATTACCTCCCTTGATGGATAAAGTCAGATTTATCCCTAAATGTATATTGATCCTTTTAGTTGGAATCCTTTGTTTTTACTGTTGTCGTTTAACCAGATGTTGCGTTAGGATAAATGTGATTTTATCAAAATCGTGTTAATTAATTGAACCAATTTTTACATTAAGGTATCCATTCCATTGGAGATGCTAAAGGATATCTGTTGAGATTTAATAATTTCATAATTATAAGACGAGAATACGGATGAGAATGGAAAACATGTTGTGCAAAGGAAACAACGATAAAAACGGAGGAAACCAATTACGGACCAATATACTATTAGGAGTGTTCAGGGGCAATAACTGACTAATGTTTCTCATTTGCTGTTGGGAGTTCTAGCTGCTCTGTTTCAATGGATGCTCAGGCTCGAAGCAATTACGGCAATTCTTATAAGATATTTTTTTCCATAAATGGTTGGTAACTGAGACCTCTGGTTAGTCTACTCAAGGTCATTACTACTTCAGAAATGTTAATAAAAACTATATATCTTTAATGGATGCTCAGAACATTTATTAACCCTTTATACACCATAGTGGAAGCCGTGATAGCGCAGTGTATGTGCATTCGCTTCAGTTGCGAAAGGTCCGGAGTTCGAGCCTGTTGGAGCCGTCACGATTGTGCCCCTAGGCAAGGCATTTAAATTCCACATGCCTCTTCTCTCTCCTTCATGGCGATGGATTCCATCAGGAATGAGGTCTCGAGAGTGATTAATATAAGTTGTAAGAACTTGTTTCGCAATCGAGCTCAAATAAACTTGTATAAACTAACATCACAGATCTCTAAATAGGCTTACAAAGAGTGTAGAACCAGATTAGCTGGCTCATGACGAGCCTTCTCATCAGGATCTGCACTTTTTGCCAGTAATATTACTTTTTTTAGACATAATTACCCACTTTGATAAATGAACTGGTACAAATGTAATTGTCTTATTAATTTATTGATCTAAAAATATCACACACCAGTCCATGTCAATTACTTGGTGTTGAGTGGGTTAATCATTATTTGATACTTTTCCTTTACAAATTGTTTGCTGATCTCCATCAATTTCATCAATAATTAATTACGTGTGAACTGTCAATCTGCTATATCTGTCAGTTCTGTGCTTGATTTTGTTTGGGGTCACAGGCAGAATACAATCCGGCATTGTGGAACTTCCTGCATAGGGATTAGACAGAGCAGTGTGACAATGATTTTTTGCTTTCTGTCTAAATGGATGCCTGTCTGGGGCTTAGCTAGTGATTTTTAATTTATAATACATACATAATATTTTTCGAACGTGTGTTGTTGCTAGAGGAGTCAGGAAAATTATGGATTCTAGAACTATTTAATGGCCTCTTAGACGTTCAAATTTCGAACGGTTCGCAGGTTCGATCCCCTGTCTGACCCTGTATCATTGCACTATCCTACAAAAATCTAAAATGACTAATCTCTTCAGGAGGCGTCGCTCATATGGGCAACCGGTAGTGACGATAAATAAACGTAAAACACACACTCAAATTTTGATAATTTGAGAGATATAATTCCTCCCTGCCCCCAATGCATTTTCGGGGATTTGGATTTTTCATTTTCTATGAAAATCTGCAGGCCCGGGCCTTCAGGGCCTTATAGTAGCTATGTCTGTTGCAATATTTGTCTGGACTAATTCTCTGATGTAAGTTAACCCTTTCAACACCACAGACCTCTAAATTGGCTTACAAAAAAGTGTAGATCCAGATGAGCTGGCTCGTGACGAGCCGTCTCATCAGGATCTGCACTTTTTTCAAGTAATATAACTATTTTTAGAAAAAAAAATACCCATTTTGATAAATGAACTGATCCAAATGTAATTTTGTTATTAATTTATTGGTCTAAAAACATCATGGACCAGTCCATGTCAGTTACTTGGGGTTGACTGGGTTAAGACTAGGGATGTCAACGAGTAGTGATTTTGGTACTCGAGTACTCGGAAAGGTATTCGATCGAGTACTCGGTTACCGTTACCGTGGATTATGCTTCTTGTCTCGTCAATCAGAGGTTGATTCTGCTGGAGGTCATTCTGCTGGATGCCTCAGATGAGTATGGCATCGCATGTCAGACTGGCATCGCACAACTTGCAAGAAACAATCTTGTTAAGTCTTTCAAAGTACTTCCATACCACAGATTTAGGTGGAGGCATTCTCACAATTCACTTATATTACTATTATATTCTAAAGATCTCTTCACAGTTTAACAGCGTTAACGTTAATGACAAACGTTACGATATTTATTATTTAACAACTATATCGGTATTGCCCTGCTATGGGTAGCTGCTTAAAGTTCTAAATTGAGTAATCAATTAAGTGTCAATTATAACATCAAAACAAGTTCCGACCACCAGACAAAAGCTGTCATTCACACGACAGACAATCGGACGACCCGCCTCAGTAGTGACGACAATGATAAAACAATTTGCATCAAACTTACGCTTCCCAATTAAGTTGAATCAACACTTTAATTATTCGGTCACTGTAGCCGGCTCTGTGTGATATACAGGTATTGTTAATCACCATGACACGCTGTATATTGCACTGTTTGGTACAGCGGAAATTTCGCTAATCCCACTGATCACGATTTGTTCACAGGCAACTCCGTATTTGCGCAAAATAAAGATTTGTTGATTTTATATTTTTTAACCGAGTACTCGATTATCTGAAAAGTATTCGATACTCGGACGTTCGATCGAGTACTCGAGTACTTGAGTACTCGTTGACATCCCTAGTTAATTAGTTCCTAGAACATGTAGATAATTAGAGTGTTAGACAGAGATGTAGGTGGACAGTTCACCAGCATATTGATGGTAAACCTGTGTATTCCAGATTATAGCTTCAGTCTAACACAGGATTGGTGATTGTTGAGGGATGTCAGGCAATATTGCAATACTGATCATCAAGTTTTATTGAGAATTTAGGCACACAAGGACGGGCATTTTCGGATATTTCGGGCACAAGGGCGGCCCCAAAAATGGGCAGGGCGGGCTTCCCTCCTATTCCTGCTATGGGAAACACTAGTATGAGATACATGAAAAAAAAAAAAAAGACAGAATTGTCAGTTTTCCATAATTTTGTCATTTATCTCATAAATAAATGCTCAATTCAAAATAAATGCTCAATTCAAAACAAGTGCTCAATTCAAACTTTTGTTATTATTTTGTCTTTTATGCTGTCATTTTAAGATATAAAGATTTAAATCTGATACTGTGTTACTATGGAAACAGAGTTGTGTTTTGTCAATTAATGACGTGCTTTCAATACTAGTGGTAACTGGATCAATGTTAGCATTGTGAGATGTGTGGTTAGTTCAATGAGAAGGAAATATGACATCAACACCGACAATATTCCAATATAGCTACATTGTGTATATCACATGACAGCGGCGTAGCTTTCTGTAGGCACTTGCCTACACATTTTCTTCAAAAATTCAAAATACAGTGAAACCTGTCTTAAGCAGCCAGTCAAGGGAATCACGGAAAGTGGCTGCTTAGCACAGGTGGCTGCTTAATAGAGGTCAACTTTATAATAAAATAACATATTGGTAATCTGAAAAGTGGCTGCTTAATGCAGGTTGGCTGCTTAATAGAGGTGACCACTAACACAGGGTTGACTGTATGAAGATGCTAAAAAGAGGTGGGAGGTAGGTGTACATGTATGATGTGATCCAACCCCGTCGAATATGAAAATAAGTCGATATTTCATTAATTTTAACCCATTTCATTCTGGATACATTTAAAGGCTTTTGCAAGCAACATAGATCCTGATCAGCACCCAGCGTGATGCTGCGTGCTGATCAGGATCTATGTTGCTTGCTACATAGCCAAGTGTGTTTTAGCAAGATCATCAGAATAGCAAACAGCATAGAGCCTGATCAGATGGCACGTTCCATGGCGGTTGATCTGGCTAGCGGTTCTTTGCAAATATTGTTTGAACGGTTAACCAAAATCAAATGGGTTAATTGATAAAGATTTTCACAAAGTTCTTCAATAGTTCCTTATTTCTCGTCAAAATGTCCGCCTCCGTGGTCGAGTGTTTAAGGTCGCTGACTTGCATACCACTGTAACCTATCATCACTGATGGTCACGGGTTCGAGCCCCGCTCAGGCCGTGTCTCATTTATATGAAGAAGTTGGCAGTTTCTTACAGAGGTTGGTGCACCCAAGTACTGGTTAACCGCTGGAGCCTGCCCATGAAAGGTGTTGTTAGGTAAACTGCCGCCGGGGATATAGCCCGAAATGGTGCTGATGCAGGCGTAAAACCCGAAATATAACATAATTCTCGTCAAAACATTCCTTAGCCCTGTCCTTCATAGAGAATTAGGTTAATATACTAGTACGGTTAATATACTATTATATTTCCATACAAATGACAGCCATTTAACTATCATGCAGTGGATAAGTAGTCGCCATATCTATCCCACCTCCTTAGATATTACTGGGACTACATGAGATTCTGGCCTTTATTATGAACATTGGTTTGGCTACTACATTGTCAATGTATGTCGTATTGGTAATGATGTCAAGAGGTGCTTCTATGAGGGAAATGGTTTATGAACATTGGTTTGGCTACTACATTGTCAATGTATGTCGTATTGGTAATGATGTCAAGAGGTGCTTCTATGAGGGAGAGGATTAAAATGTCCCAGAATGCAACTGCGGTGATATTAATTTTAATGATGCCTACACATATATCGAGACCAAGATACGCCCCTGCACGATGTTACATATCTGCATAATAGTGTTTTTGTATCAGAAATAACCATGGAAATAGTGGCTGGGGACTATTACCAAGACATTGTAATTGCAAACTGTCTGCTGAGTTCTGCTGAGATTAAAGTTAAAAGTTGCTTGCTTACCTAGCACTGGTGAAGCCGGGGTACATGAATGTACATGAAAGTACCGGTAGTGGTTGAAAATATTAAATATAGGTTGCTCGCTTTCCTAGCACTAGTGAAGCCAGGGTACATGGAACTTCCAGGAAGTACCGGTAGTGGTTGAAAATATTAAATATAGGCTTACACTGGCTGTTGAATTATATAGCAAAATATTTTACTCTTGAATCTGTGGAAGGATTTTGAAATAACGTGGCACAAATATTTCCCCACATTGAATCAGGTCAAGGTCACACCGAGATGTTAACGGTCACATGACCATTAGTGTTGTTTAACTATAATAGTTTTGTTCTTGTGAGAATCAGACCATGTGTACAGTTTTGCAACATATTTCCATATTTGCAGTGACAGATATTGACTGTGACATACTGACCTACTTTCATGTTTTTGGTACATCACTCCTGAAATATTGACTTATTTGTTCATATATATAATATTTACATTGACTGACCTTTGCCACAACCTTTGCAGCTGTGCTCTTGTTTTTGAAACTACAGTCATGAAATATTGACCATTTCTTCAGGACAGGTTAACCCTTTCAACACCAAGTAACTCACATGGACTGGTCCGTGATATTTTTAGACCAATAAATTAATAACAAAATTACATTTGGATCAGTTCATTTATCAAAATGGGTATATTTTTTTTCTAAAAATAGTTATATTACTTGAAAAAAGTGCAAATCCTGATGAGACAGCTCGTGATTACCGATTATTGTGTACCTGTAGTGAACACATTCTAATTACTGTCACGGTAAATTTGTCGAATCATAGCCGCACTTTGGCGATAAATTGGCACTTTTACATAACATGACATATTGTACATTTTTACCTAAGGGACCTGAAAAGGAATTCGATACAACGGAAAGTTTGACCTGCGAAATATGACATAAACGTAGGCAGTTATATGTAAAATGATAATGTTTCAAATGGGATTTTGGTCCGACTTTTAAGTTTTGAATTACCGACTGTTACCGGTATATGACAGATGTACATGTAGACTGTAATTTCTTGTTAGTCATGAAATTTAAACCATGTTTACAGGTTTGCAAATAAATTACAATGTTTACTTTAGATGACCTTGGCCATGACCTTTTGATCTCCTTCTTGATTGTGAAACTCCGAAGATAAAACTGGACCCTTTTTACAGTTTTGTACATTTCAAGCATACATAGACTTTAATAGGAACATCTTTAGTTTATACACATTTATTTTAGCTCGATTGCGAAACAAGTTCTTTCTTACAACATATATTTTATTACTCTCAAGACCTCATTCCTGATGAAATCCATCACCACGAGGGAGAGAGAAGAGGCAACATGGAATTTAAATGCCTTGCCTAAGGGCACAATCGTAATGGCTCCAGCGGGGCTCAATCTCCAGGCCGTTCGCACCTGAAACGAACACGCTACCACTGCGCTATCACGACTTCCACAGGAAAATCGTTCACGATATTCTTGTCTAAATGATGTTTGGAAGTTTCTTGCAGGTTATAAAGTTGGCTGCGTTTACTCAGGTGAGTGATGTGCGGTCATCTTGGTTCTTTAGTTGTTTCAGGTGGTGTGAACAGTATTTTGTATTCTTTTAATTCATGTATTTTGTAGTGTGTGAAGCAGTATTTGGTTGTCATGATAAATGAAGGGAATGTTCTGGCTATTACTTGCCCAGATTCTCAGTGCAGGAAGCAGGGAAAAATACTTCTCTCAGAGGTTAGTGTTAGCTGTAAGTTTCTTTATTTAGTCTATGCAAATTTATTTGAGCTCGATTGCAAAACAAGTTCTTACAACTTATATTAATCACTCTTGAGACCTCATTCCTGATGAGCCATGAAGGAGAGAAGGCAACGTGGAATTTAAATGCCATGTTTAAAGGCACAATCGTAACGGCTCCAGCGGGGCTTGAACTCCGGACCTTTCGCACTTGAAGCGAACGCGCTACCACTGCGCTATCACGACTTCCATATAAGTTTCTTTATTTCCCATTAATCATCGACATATTGTATCATTTCTATAATACTTGAAAATGTTAAATAAAACCTTCCAGTTATTCAATAATATGTTCTTTCGTAGGCTGAAAGTCCACCTTTAAGGTACTAACATCATTTTGGCAGGATGGCCATAACTAATGTTGTATCGATTATGTAAATTATGTAACCAAAAGTCGGTTGAATCGGAGTATCACTTTTTGCTATGTTGTATGAGATACACAAGTTTAAGAACTAAATATCTTGGTAATATATCGTGGCCGTGTGTACAGAAATTCAATAATATCATGTCTTCTAAAAATAAAATTGTTAAAACTATCTAAGTATATAAAGGAATCTATGTTTCTAAGAAAAAATACCGTAGATAATATCACTGTTTCTTAGTGTGTGTGTGTGTGTTGTGTGTGTGTGTGTGTGTGTGTGTGTGTGTGTGTGTGTGTGTGTGTGTGTGTGTGTGTGTGTGTGTGTGTGTGTGTGTGTGTGTGTGTGTGTGTGTGTGTGTGTGTGTGTGTGTGTGTGTGTGTGTGTGTGTGTGTGTGTGTGTGTGTGTGTGTGTGTGTGTGTGTGTGTGTGTGTGTGTGTGTGTGTGTGTGTGTGTGTGTGTGTGTGTGTGTGTGTGTGTGTGTGTGTGTGTGTGTGTGTGTGTGTGTGTGTGTGGTGTGTGTGTGTGTGTGTGTGTGTGTGTGTGTGTGTGTGTGGTGTGTGTGTGTGTGTGTGTGTGTGTGTGTGTGTGTGTGTGTGTGGTGTGTGTGTGTGTGTGTGTGTGTGTGTGTGTGTGTGTGTGTGTGTGTGTGTGTGTGTGTGTGTGTGTGTGTGTGTGTGTGTGTGTGTGTGTGTGTGTGTGTGTGTGTGTGTGTGTGTGTGGTGTGTGTGTGTGTGTGTGTGTGTGTGTGTGTGTGTGTGTGTGTGTGTGTGTGTGTGTGTGTGTGTGTGTGTGTGTGTGTGTGTGTGTGTGTGTGTGTGTGTGTGTGTGTGTGTGTGTGTGTGTGTGTGTGTGTGTGTGTGTGTGTGTGTGTGTGTGTGTGTGTGTGTGTGTGTGTGTGTGTGTGTGTGTGTGTGTGTGTGTGTGTGTGTGTGTGTGTGTGTGTGTGTGTGTGTGTGTGTGTGTGTGTGTGTGTGTGTGTGTGTGTGTGTGTGTGTGTGTGTGTGTGTGTGTGTGTGTGTGTGTGTGTGTGTGTGTGTGTGTGTGTGTGTGTGTGTGTGTGTGTGTGTGTGTGTGTGTGTGTGTGTGTGTGTGTGTGTGTGTGTGTGTGTGTGTGTGTGTGTGTGTGTGTGTGTGTGTGTGTGTGTGTGTGTGTGTGTGTGTGTGTGTGTGTGTGTGTGTGTGTGTGTGTGTGTGTGTGTGTGTGTGTGTGTGTGTGTGTGTGTGTGTGTGTGTGTGTGTGTGTGTGTGTGTGTGGTGTGTGTGTGTGTGTGTGTGTGTGTGTGTGTGTGTGTGTGTGTGTGTGTGTGTGTGTGTGTGTGTGTGTAAATGGCCAAAGGCTGATAAAGCCAATAAACTTGAAATTGTTGTTAAAACATGTGCCCATTTGCTTCAACATATACTGACAATTCTTATCTTATGCAAACAATGCCAGGAATCGTATGTCATACAATTCATTCATTAAATTAAAAAGGTTTGTTCATTTGTTTTGTATTACACATTGAATATTTAGAGTGCAATAAAATGTGATTAACCCATTTAACACCAAGTAACCGACATGGACTGGTGCATGATATTTATAGACCAAATAAATTAATAAAAAAATTCAATTTGCACCAGTTCATTTATCAAAATGGGTAAAAATAGTAATATTACTGGCAAAAAGTGCAGATCCTGATGAGACGGCTCGTCACGATAAATATTTTTATTGTAGGTGAAAGAGTTGGTGGATGAGAAATGTTTTTCACGATACAGAAAAATCAGATATCAGAAAGGTAAGAGAGGATGTCACTAGTACTTGGAGAATATGTGGGTGGGGTAATTATATCATTATATGGGAGTATATGTGAGTGGGGTAATTATATCATTATATGGGAGTGTATGTGTGGAGGGTGTTGATTACCTTGGGTCATAGGCATTCAAATTAAAGAAAATCGAAATAACGACTATTATAACCATACAGCAGGTTAACCCAGAACTACCATCTAAACATCGTTACCAGCAGCTGTAATCAGGGATTATTCTAGAGGGTGAAATAGTAGCCCTGGGGACTCTGACTTTGCCCTTTGGGGGCCCCACTTCTCCATAAAAAAATGTTTACAATTTCATACAAATTTTTGTCCAGTACACTGGCACTCTTTCTAATTCAAATGTTGTATTTAATGGTCATACTGTGCATTTTAACCATATTTTGTTGAAATTTATTAAATAACACCATCTAATGATGCGATTGCACACTTTCTTACTTCTCCCAAAACTTCTAACCGAGAATTAACCCAGTGTATTGTTAAGAAAATGTGTGACGATACAGCTATTGGCGTTTGAGCCACCCCATTGCAATTTTTGCACTTACAATTTGTATGGGGCCTCTGTGTTTGCATTCGTTGACTTCAAGACACATGCCCCTCACTGCTGTAGGTTCGAATCCCACTGGCGGTGTCAAATTTATTTCATGTGAGGAAGCAATCCAACTGGCTATATTAATAATTAATCACACTTGTTGACGCGGATGAAAGCGTAAATTTAGTCATTAGTGTGCGAGGTACCCATTGAATAAAGCCACATATCTGATCTGGCGACCGTCCGTACCATCTCACATGCTTCCTGGTCCGAGGATCAAACTTGTGTGGCGAGTCAGAGGTCCAGGAGCTAACACGTTGAACTGCTAATCAATCCAGTGGCTGCACGTTTAATTTACAGTACCACCATATAATATTAAGTCTTTCAGATGGAGCTATAAACCATAAGGTTTATCGGGGCTCATTCTAGAGGGCGACATTGGGGCAAAATAGTCGCCCTATGGACCCTGACTTCTCCCAAACAATTTTTTTTTTACAATTTTAGTACCAAATTTTGTCTAGTAATATACACTGGTCATTGTAAAGCACTGCTTCTATTCAAATGTTGTATTTAATGGTCATACTGTGCATTTTAACCCTATTTTAATTTATTAAATATACCAGTAATAGTTAAGGACACAATTGCGCGCTTTCTCACTTCTCCCAAAGATTATGACCTAGAACGAGTCCTGAATAAAGGCCACGTGTATTGTAGCCCCATTCTGTGGTTCAAGTTATCTCCCCTGACGTTACGTATATAAATATATGGAATGTTACTGATTAACGTTCACGTGTTGGACTACATGTATTGGTGCTATATATCGGGGGGCTGTCCGATTAGCGCAGTGGTTAGCGCGCTCGCTTCTCACCAATGCAACCCGGGTTTGATCCTCGGACCGGGAAGTATGTGAGATCGTACAGTGTTCGCCAGATCGGACAGGTAGGTTTTCTCCGGTTACTCTGGTTTCCTCCCACACGAATGACCTCATTTAGGCTTTCATCCGCGCCAACGAGAGTGATTAATATAAGTTGTTAGAATTTGCTTCGCAATCGTAAAATAAATAAAAAGTTTAAGCTTTATACATCGGGGCATGTGAAACAGGGAGGATGCTGGTACTGGAGCAGCTTCTGTACATCGCCATATTCGCCAAGAAATAAAATGACTAATATTTGTCTGAAGGTGTCTTCCTGAAGTTGTTATAGAGTACAATTTTCAGGGCCCAATCTAGCGGGCGACATGGCAAAATAATCGCCCTAGGGACCCTCACTAAAATAATTTTTTAAAAATAATTTTCAAACACAATTTTGTACAGTAAGATACACTGGCCCAATATAAATCACTCTTTCCGTTTAAACGTTGTATTTAATGGTCATATTGTGTATTTTAACCCTAATTTTAAACGTGCTCTCTCACTTCTCCCAAATATAATGACCTTCTCCCAAATATAATGACCTAGAATGAACCCTGAGTAATGAGTCTATGAAACACATGTTTGTAATTTTGTAGAAGTCGACCTTGACCCTCACAGAACATTTTGTCCAGAAGCTGGTTGTGAAACGGTGTGTCATGTATGCAGTACGTCTACCAGTAATGCCTTAAGTAGACCAACGCCTGTAGAATGTCCAACGGTTTGTGTTTTCATGCTTCCATCTGTAATTTCTGTCAAAAATGGAGATCACTAAGTCAAATTAAAAAGATATCGACTGTAGATTTTATAACAACTCTTATTATTAACCCATTTCATTCTGGATACATTTAAAGGCTTTTGCAAACAACATAGATCCAGATCAGCCGCAGCGTAACGCTGCGTGCTGATCAGGATCTATGTTGTTTGCTACATAGCCAAGTGCCTTAGCAAGATGATCTGAATAGCAAACAGCATAGAGCCTGATCAGACAGCATGTTCCGTGGCGGCTGATCTGGCTCTATGTTCTTTGCAAATACTGTTTGAACGGTATCCAGAATGAAATGGGTTAACTGAAGTGTTGTTTTGTGATGAAGTCTTGCTGAAAATTTGACAATCGGCCATTATCGTAAAAGACTAGGTTAAATTAAAGAGCCAAATTGTAAACACTGTACGTGAAACTCGTTTTTGACCTAGTTTTCAGATGAGCGACCCAGAACCGTGACACTGTTGTTTCTTAGTTTGATCACTGCCATCTGATATGATTTGAGGAAATGAATATGTTTTGTTTTAATTTTCAATTTTGTTGCCCCAAATTTTAGCCCCTTTATTTTCTAACGTATACATACATTGCATTATGAAAATACATATTACGTACAAATCAAACACAACGTGGAAGTCGTGATAGCGCGTTCGCTTCAGGAGCAAAAGGTCCGGAGTTCGAGCCCCGCTGGAGCCATTACAATTGTGCCCTTAGGCAAGGCATTTAAGTTCCACGTTGCTTCTTTCTCCCTCATGGCGGTGGATTCCATCAGGAATGAGGTCTTGAGAGTGATTAATATAAGTTGAAAGAACTTGTTTCGCAATCGAGCTAAAATAAATTTGTATAAACAACCGATTATCGTTGATTTTTTTGCTCGTCTCCATATATTTCAACAGGTAAGTTACTAATACACATGTATATAGCATCGGGGAAGCAAAATGGGAGAACGGTGTCAGTTCTCTGTGTATGATTTGTTCACAAAATGATCTCTCCCTGTGTTACAGTGTGGTCTGCAGTTCTGTTCTGTGTGCAAGTCGAGGTGGCATGATGCAAAATCGTGTGATGAAGTCGTCATGGCGGGTAAAAAAGAAGATCAAGGGTAAATGAATACAAGTCTTGTTGTTTGGAGAGGAATTAATATAAGTTTTATGAAAACTGGTTTTCCAATCCAAATTATTGGAACTTTGTGAAAATTGTAATCTTATGTTTTACATGTAATTTATTGGGATAAATACTGTTGTTAGTTTAAACATTATATATTTCAGTATTTGTACATGTAATTAAGAAATGAACATTTTACATATAATTTAACAGCAGTCGACTGAAAGGGATTAGAACGAAAGAAAAGGTACGGTATATAGTTCTTCTCCCTATCAATTGATTGATATACAATAGGCAGGAGAATAATATATATTATAAATATATATATATTATATTCACATATAACAATGAAAATACGTGAAATCTATTCTAGGTATATGCTAAAGAATTTCAGAAGTTATTGTATTAGTGAGTCAGTAGTTTTGGATGTTAAAAAGAAAATGGTTAATATTTAAAGGAATATTTGAAGAAAGTTCAAGAACATGAACTATCAAATCGGAGCACGAGAAGAAGAAGAGATTAGTATAGAGAAAAGTGGTTGAATAGGATCGGTTCTTGTGTCAATAACGACAGCATTCAGATTGGAATCCGCCATGTGAACCTTTTAGAAATCATCCATCTCAGAACCTTTCACTGCCAATAATGTAGTGTTGTTCAGTTTCTACATTTAATCCAAATTTATTTACATTTTTATTGAATTTATTTAATAAATAATTAATCCTTGTTATCCCTGTAAACCTGTGGAAATATTTGTTATGGGTTATGTGTAATACTAGTATGTGGAAGTCATGATAGGGTAGTGGTAGCATGTTCGCTTCAGGTGTGAGAGGCCCGGAGTTTGCACCAAGCTGTGGCGTAGCCATTGTGATTGTGCCTTAGGCAAGACACCTAAATTCCGCATTACATCTTCTCTCTCCCCCGTGGCGATTGATTCTATCAAGAATGAGGTCTCGAGAGCGATTAATATAATGTTCTAAATACTTATGTCGCAATCGAGCTAAAATAAATTTGTATACGGTAAACTAACTAAACTCTGTACCACTAGTAGGTGATTTCCTGCCACATCTAGGCATGGGAAACTTTGCCGTTCCTTAGACCGCATCCTTTAGTTCTCAGTTAGTTTTAGTTCTTATATAATAGAAATTTATTTTAGCTCGATTGCGAAACAAGTTTTTACAACATTTGCTTATTTACTATTGAATCCTCATTCCTGATGGAATCCATCGCTATGAGGGAGAGAAGAGACAATTGCCATGAGGGAGAGAAGAGACAATCACCACGAGGGAGAGAAGAGACAATCACCACGAGGGAGAGAAGAGACAATCACCACGAGGGAGAGAAGAGACAATCGCCATGAGGGAGAGAAGAGACAATCGCCATGAGGGAGAGAAGAGACAATCACCATGAGGGAGAGAAGAGACAATCACCATGAGGGAGAGAAGAGACAATCGCCATGAGGGAGATAAGAGACAATAGCCATGAGGGAGAGAAGAGACAATCCCAGAGGAGAGAGAGAGACAATCGCCATGAGGGAGAGAAGAGACAATCGCCGTGAGGGAGAGAAGAGACAATCGCCATGAGGGAGAGAAGAGACAATCGCCATGAGGGAGAGAAGAGACAATCGCCATGAGGGAGAGAAGAGACAATCACCATGAGGGAGAGAAGAGACAATCACCATGAGGGAGAGAAGAGACAATCGCCATGAGGGAGAGAAGAGACAATCGCCATGAGGGAGAGAAGAGACAATCACCATGAGGGAGAGAAGAGACAATCACCATGAGGGAGAGAAGAGACAATCGCCATGAGGGAGAGAAGAGACAATCGCCATGAGGGAGAGAAGAGACAATCACCATGAGGGAGAGAAGAGACAATCGCCATGAGGGAGAGAAGAGACAATCGCCATGAGGGAGAGAAGAGACAATGTGGATTTTATTGTCTTGCCTAAGGACACCACCGCAACATTCGTTTTACTAGTAATTAGTTTTCATCAATTTATTTCAATATAGACGATTTTTTCACGCTTCAGAATTCCATTTAATTGTGTATCGGAGGCAGAGATCAAACGGTGTCCCGTCTGTCACGTTCCTATTGAGAGAAACGATGGCTGCGCTCAGATGATGTGTAAACGATGTAAGCATGTCTTCTGCTGGTACTGTCTCACATCACTCGATGTAAGTACATACACTCTTACTGCCACTCTTCAGTGTTAAAGTCTTCATAAGTTAGTACCTTCAGAGAGGGGGGCGGGGTAGCGGTCATTGACTTCAAATCACATGCCCCTTCATCGCTGTAGGTGCGAATTCCACTTGGGTGTCAAATTATTTCATGTGAAGAAGCTATCCTACTGACTTGCGGTCACAGTATTAGGCAGAGAGCCGTCGGGCCGTCTTTTCGACGGCCTATCACCTAATAAGACGGTCAATTATATTGGCGACGGTTACCGACGGCCAGTTAAAAAAATGGCTGATAACAAGTTTTTTGGGTTTTTTTTCCGTGACTTCACTAGGTTTGTTAACATATATAAAATATGTAAAATATATAAAATATGTAAATATGTAAAACAATGACAAGAACTGGACCCTATAATAGGCTAATATTGTTCGCAATTCCTTTTTGGAGAGGCTTTCCCACCCGGGCTTTCCCAGTTTCTGCCGCATTTCGATCACGTCAGTTCGCCGTTCTCACATCGAGTCCGTGCGGCAATTTCCGTCATCATTCGAGTCCCGCTCTGGAGCTGGACTTATTTTTTTAGACTCCCATTTGGATATTTCTGCCTAATACTATGCTTGCGGTAGGTCAGTGGTTCTACCCGTCCGCACCTAAAATACTGCTCGGGGGGGCATCCGGGGTGGGGTCTTCATCCACCAATAATAGCTGAAGAGTTGCTATATGACTTAAAGCGACATTACATCGCAAAAAGCCCAAAAAATGCATTGTTCACGTATAAATGCATTGCTACTATTAATTCTTCCGAATACGTTCGAACACAAATATTGAATCATGTGTTTGTGGTCTACAAACTTTCAAAAGTGAATGTAGGATTTCATATACCGGTCATCCACGCTCCTGAATTGACATTTCTTTGTCATTGTAGTCAATACTAAACGCGTGATACTGTCGCTTAGAGATAATAAATTTAACTAAGATTAGTCTACAAATAAATATACATAGGCACAACTGTGAAATATACCGGTATATCTGTACAATAAATCTCGTGTTCGGGATACACAGGTTGTATTACGCATGCATGTCGACCCTGTTTACATTATTTTGTTATGTCAACAAACCGCGTATACGACGCTTGTTTATTAGTTGAAATACTCGGTATTTTAGGCAAATATTTGGGAAAAAATTATACCATATAATAGGAATTACATTCTGTATAAATTTGCATTTTCACTGATGTAGTGTCGCTTTAAACTGTTGGTGTGACGTAAAATAATAAATAAAAAAACAAGTACTTAGAGAATTGGGGAACTATGCTATGCCATATTTGTCGACGCTTGGTGTATTTTTTCCAGATATTTTACACCTTATGATTGTCCCAGAACTATTTAAATGCTTCTGGAGATATTTCAAACATTGTCTTTATCTACTGATATCAATTATGTAATAATTAATAATGTTAACCCAATCAACACCAAGTAACTGACATGGACTGGTGCATTCAACACCAAGTAACTGACATGGACTGGTGCATGATATTTAACCCATTCAACACCAAGTAACTGACATGGACTGGTGCATGATATTTAACCCATTCAACCCCAAGTAACTGACATGGACTGGTGCATGATATTTAACCCATTCAACCCCAAGTAACTGACATGGACTGGTGCAGGATATTTAACCCATTCAACCCCAAGTAACTGACATGGACTGGTGCATGATATTTAAATTGAGAATTGAATTCTAAAAATATATGTCGCTCAATAAAATGTTTGCAAAATGCACCGGTATGTTGAGCAAAGTTTAATATTATATTATTAACCCTTTTCCTCATAGAAGCACCTCTTGACAACATTACCAATACGACATACATTGACAATGTAGTAGCCAAACCAATGTTCATAATAAAGGCCAGAATCGCATGTAGTCCTAGTAATATCTATGGAGGTGGGATAGATATGGCGACTACTTATCCACTGCATGATAGCTAAATGGCTGTCGTTTGTATGGAGATATAACAGTATATTAACCTAAATCTATATGTAGTCCCAGTAATATCTATGGAGGTGGGATAGATATGGCGACTACTTATCCACTGCATGATAGCTAAATGGCTGTCGTTTGTATGGAGATATAATATTATATTAACCTAAATCTATATGTAGTCCCAGTAATATCTATGGAGGTTGGATAGATATGGCGACTACTTATCCACTGCATGATAGCTAAATGGCTGTCGTTTGTATGGAGATATAATAGTATATTAACCTAAATCTATATGTAGTCCCAGTAATATCTATGGAGGTGGGATAGATATGGCGACTACTTTATCCACTGCATGATAGCTAAATGGCTGTCGTTTGTATGGAGATATAATAGTATATTAACCTAAATCTATATGTAGTCCCAGTAATATCTATGGAGGTGGGATAGATATGGCGACTACTTATCCACTGCATGATAGCTAAATGGCTGTCGTTTGTATGGAGATATAATAGTATATTAACCTAAATCTATATGTAGTCCCAGTAATATCTATGGAGGTGGGATAGATATGGCCACTACTTATCCACTGCATGATAGCTAAATGGCTGTCGTTTGTATGGAGATATAATAGTATATTAACCTAAATCTCTATGAAGGAAATGGTTAATGTGAGTAACAGATACTAATGGAAATTCCTGTGAATTTACGCCAGAAATACACAATCAGCATCTCACACTGTGCTGGGCTGTATCAGGTGAGGGCATATGTCATGTAATGTTGCTTGTTGCCAAGTTAATGAGATACATTGGTCAGTTACTGCCCCTGAATACTCTTTTAAGGAGGAAATGTCTTTTTAATTGGTTTCCTCTGTTTTCATCGTGGTTTTCTTTGCACAACATGCTATCAATATTCATCCATTTTCTCATCTTTTATTTATTAGATTATCAAATCTCGACAGATATCCTGTAGCATATCCAATTTATAATTTACTGTACAATTTGTTATCAAATTAATTAACAAGATTTTGATAAAATCACATTAATCATACCGCAACATCTTGTTACGAAACAACAGTAAAAACAAAGGATTCCAACTAACAGGACCTATTTACATTTTGGGATATATCAGACTTTATCTGCCAAGGGAGATAATAGAAAAAGCAGCAATGTTTGTTCATTGGAACACAATTTTGGAGAGAAACTGAAGGTCTCACACAGTAATAATATTAAATAATGGATATAATATATGTTTATTATTTCAGGATGATTTTCTGTTGCGTCACTACGATAAGGGACCCTGTAAGAACAAGCTGGGACATTCCCGGGCCTCTGTGATATGGCATAGAACACAAGTAAACAACCTGTATAAATTACACTTATATTATGCTACTGTAGAACACTATTAATTCCCGGGCCTCTGTGATATGGCATAGAACACAAGTAAACAACCTGTATAAATTACACTTATATTATGCTACTGTAGAACACTATTAATTCCCGGGCCTCTGTGATATGGCATAGAACCCAAGTAAATAACCTGTATAAATTACACTTATATTATGCTACTGTAGAACACTATTAATTCCCGGGCCTCTGTGATATGGCATAGAACACAAGTAAACAACCTGTATAAATTACACTTATATTATGCTACTGTAGAACACTATTAATTCCCGGGCCTCTGTGATATGGCATAGAACACAAGTAAACAACCTGTATAAATTACACTTATATTATGCTACTGTAGAACACTATTATTCCCGGCCTCTGTGATATGGCATAGAACACAAGTAAACAACCTGTATAAATTACACTTATATTATGCTACTGTAGAACACTATTAATTCCCGGGCCTCTGTGATATGGCATGGAACACAAGTAAACAACCTGTATAAATTACACTTATATTATGCTACTGTAGAACACTATTACTTCCCGGGCCTCTGTGATATGGCATGGAACACAAGTAAACAACCTGTATAAATTACACTTATATTATGCTACTGTAGAACACTATTAATTCCCGGGCCTCTGTGATATGGCATAGAACCCAAGTAAATAACCTGTATAAATTACACTTATATTATGCTACTGTAGAACACTATTAATTCCCGGGCCTCTGTGATATGGCATAGAACACAAGTAAACAACCTGTATAAATTACACTTATATTATGCTACTGTAGAACACTATTAATTCCCGGGCCTCTGTGATATGGCATAGAACCCAAGTAAATAACCTGTATAAATTACACTTATATTATGCTACTGTAGAACACTATTAATTCCCGGGCCTCTGTGATATGGCATAGAACACAAGTAAACAACCTGTATAAATTACACTTATATTATGCTACTGTAGAACACTATTAATTCCCGGGCCTCTGTGATATGGCATAGAACACAAGTAAACAACCTGTATAAATTACACTTATATTATGCTACTGTAGAACACTATTAATTCGCCCTCTGGGGGCCTCACTTCTCCTTAAAAATAATTTTATTTTTTTTGCCAATTTTCATACCTTTTGGCCAATAGGATAGTCTGGCCGGCCCATTATAAGCACCCTATTAAAATGTTGCATTTTAACCATATTTTGTTGAAATTTATTAAATAACACCATAACACTTCTCCCAAAAATTCTGACCTAGAATGAACCCTGGTAATGGTCAAGGTTGTTGATTTATGGACGTTCTGTTCAATAATTGTAAAATCATTGTTCTTTCTAGGTGGTTGGTATCTTTGCTGGCTTTGGAGTTTTGTTACTTGTTGCCTCTCCATTCCTGTTGCTTGCGGCGCCCTGTATTCTGTGCTGCAAGTGTAAGGTCTGTAAGTGTTGTGAAGATGATGATGGGGAACCAGCATCAACCTGACCAATACCATGTGACTTGGAACAGCCAATCAGGAAATTTAGTGACTTAGTAATGCCAGTCTTGTGAAGATGTGGAACCAGCAGCTACATCTACCCAGTGGCATCATGTGACTTAGTGTAACCAATCAGCAACGATCAATTTATTCACAATGTTCAAAGCACATGGAACTGTTTTTCAGCAGGAAAATGTGCCAATAGAATTCGTGATCATGTTGTCATCTAGTCTCTACATTCTGGTACTAGGTTCACTGTTATTGCAACCTGTAAACAGAGTTTCTATTCTGTATAATTACTTATGCTTGACTAAGTCCTACAGCTGTCCGATTAGCGCAGTGGTTAGCGCGCTCGCTTCTCACCAATGCAACCCGGGTTCGATCCTCGGACCGGGAAGAATGTGAGATGGTACTGTGGTCGCCTGATCGGACAGGTGGATTTTCTCCGGGTACTCCGGTTTCCTCCCACACGAATGACCACATTTGCGCTTTCATCCGCGCCAACGAGAGTGATTAATATAAGTTGTTAAAACTTGCTTCACAATCGTTAAACTTAAGTCCTACAGAACATGAAGTAAATCTAGTAAATTACTAACTCACATTCGGTGATTGATTCGCACATTTCTTTCTATATCTGCAACAAAATAGTCCAGAAAATATTATATATAGGACAGTAATTCCCAACCAAACGCGATGTACCATCCAAAATCATATTCACCATATATCACATAGTGAAACAAATGTTATGTTACAATCTGACCAGGAGGTTATAAAACTATTTTCAATCTCAATCACTTCACGATTCCGGATTGGTTGAAGCAAGAGCAATTCTCAGACTCAACTAATCGTATTACTTGAGCTTGAGACAAGGTTTATAACCTTCGACCAAGGACTATTTGCAGAATTTAGCCATCAGGATTTGTAATAAAATTCATACGGTGATGCTGGAGCCTATGTAAATAATCTATTGAGAAGATAACATACAGAACAATAACTGTGATTGCAGGTTTATGTAATTAGTGTAAACCTAGGCTGGTTTGCAGCTTTTGTTCATGAAATTGCTCACCCGAACATGTGCTCAAGTTGAGCTATTAGTAAAGGTAAGTCATCCATCATACTGTGTCTATCGTTGTCATTTGTCTGTACAAGAACGCCTTCAAACGTCATTGCCATTGCATCTGGAACTGCTTCATCACATTTAAATGAAACATTGTGCCTAGACTTCAGGGATCATTCTAGAGGGCGATGTGGGCGAAATTGTCGCCCTAGGGACCCTGACTTCGCCCCCTGGGGGCCCCACTTCTCCATAAAAAACAACAAAAAAACAACATTTTTTTGGTTTTTACGATTTTCAAACAAAATTGTGTCTAGTAAGATACACTGGCCCATTATAAAGCACTCCTTCTATTCAAATGTTGTATTTAATGGTTGTACTGTGCATTTTAACCCTATTTTGCAGAAGTATATTAAAGAACACCATTTAAGGAAGCGATCACGCGCTTCTCACTTCTCCCAACAATTCTGACCTAGAATGAACCCTGAGACTAGTAGTATTGGGGCAACTACTTAGTTTAATCATATTTTATTGCATTCATTCTATATATGCAATGTACAGAACAAAACAAATGAACACATGCGTATAATTATGCATAGTATATATGATTTATGTACTACTATTGCAATTATATGTCAGACGTGTTGTTGGCTTAACGTTTCACACAATGTCTTGATTGAACTTCACACAAATGGAGTTGACATGTCATGCAAAGGACCCAGGGTCTGTATCTGCAAGGTCAATGTCACATTTAGCCTGTAACATTATCACCCAGGTTTTACTTTTGGTGATCAAGTTCATAACACAAGCCGTCAACAGTTTTACTCTCATATAATTACAACAGTGTCCACACAATATAACACTTTACATCAAATAGTATCAAGGTATCCACATTACATAAAGTATTTCCTATAATTATGATTATTATATTAACAACTTGTTTCTACACATGCTTCAGTCTTAGCCAGCTCCATTCTGGTTTACGTTACATATTGGGATCGTATTACTACGCATCCCAGCTCTTAGCTTCAAGCTAACTCCTAGCCTGCTGTATCCAGACTCCTCTCCATCCCAGCTCTCAGCATCCAGCTAACTCCTAGTCCGCTGCATCCAGACTCCCCTCTCTATCCCAGCTCTCAACATCCAGCTAACTCCTAGTCCGCTGTATCCAGACTCCCCTCTCTATCCCAGCTCTCAACGTCCAGCTAACTCCTAGTCCGCTGTATCCAGACTCTCCTCTATCTCAGCTCTCAACGTCCAGCTAACTCCTAGTCCGCTGTATCCAGACTCTCCTCTATCTCAGCGTCCAGCTTACTCCTAGCCCACTGTATCCAGACTCTCCTCTCTATCTCAACGTCCAGCTAACTCCTAGTCCGCTGTATCCAGACTCTCCTCTATCTCAGCGTCCAGCTAACTCCTAGCCCGCTGTATCCAGACTCTCCTCTCTATCTCAGCGTCCAGCTAACTCCTAGCCCGCTGTATCCAGACTCTCCTCTCTATCTCAGCGTCCAGCTAACTCCTAGCCCGCTGTATCCAGACTCTCCTCTCTATCTCAGCGTCCAGCTAACTCCTAGCCCGCTGTATACAGACTCTCATCTCTATCTCAGCGTCCAGCTAACTCCTAGCCAGCTGTATACAGACTCTCCTCTCTATCTCAGCGTCCAGCTAACTCCTAGCCCGCTGTATACAGACTCTCCTCTCTATCTCAGCGTCCAGCTAACTCCTAGCCCGCTGTATACAGACTCTCCTCTCTATCTCAGCGTCCAGCTAACTCCTAGCCCGCTGTATACAGACTCTCATCTCTATCTCAGCGTCCAGCTAACTCCTAGCCTGCTGTATACAGACTCTCCTCTCTATCTCAGCGTCCAGCTAACTCCTAGCCCGCTGTATACAGACTCTCCTCTCTATCCTCAGCGTCCAGCTAACTCCTAGCCCGCTGTATACAGACTCTCCTCTCTATCTCAGCGTCCAGCTAACTCCTAGCCCGCTGTATACAGACTCTCCTCTCTATCTCAGCGTCCAGCTAACTCCTAGCCCGCTGTATCCAGACTCTCTCTCTATCCTCAGCGCCAGCTAATCCTAGCCCTGTTCCGACTCCCCTCTCTATCCAGCTCTCGCGTCCAGTAACTCCTAGCCCGCTGTATCCAGACTCCTCTCTATCCCAGCCCGTCCAGCTAACTCCTAGCCCCTGTATCCAGACTCTCCTCTCTATCCAGCTCTCAGCGTCCAGCTAACTCCTAGCCCGCTGTATCCAGACTCTCCTCTCTATCTCAGCGTCCAGCTAACTCATAGCCCGCTGTATCCAGACTCCCCTCAATCTCAGCGTCCAGCTAACTCCTAGCCCGCTGTATCCAGACTCCCCTCTCTATCTCAGCTCTCAGCGTCCAGCTAACTCCTAGCCCGCTGTATCCAGACTCTCCTCTCTATCCCAGCTCTCAGCGTCCAGCTAACTCCTAGCCCGCTGTATCCAGACTCCCCTCTCTATCCCAGCTCTCAGCGTCCAGCTAACTCCTAGCCCGCTGTATCCAGACTCCCCTCTCTATCCAGCTCTCAGCGTCCAGCTAACTCATAGCCCGCTGTATCCAGACTCCCCTCTCTATCTCAGCTCTCAGCGTCCAGCTAACTCCTAGCCCGCTGTATCCAGACTCCCCTCTCTATCCCAGCTCTCAGCGTCCAGCTAACTCATAGCCCGCTGTATCCAGACTCTCCTCTCTATCCCAGCTCTCAGCGTCCAGCTAACTCATAGCCCGCTGTATCCAGACTCCCCTCTCTATCCCAGCTCTCAGCGTCCAGCTAACTCCTAGCCCGCTGTATCCAGACTCTCCTCTCTATCCCAGCCCTCAGCGTCCAGCTAACTCCTAGTTGTATCCAGACTCCCCTCTCTATCTCAGAGTCCAGCTAACTCCTAGCCCGCTGTATCCAGACTCCCCTCTCTATCTCAGCGTCCAGCTAACTCCTAGCCCACTGCATCCAGACTCCCCTCTCTATCCCAGCTCTCAGCGTCCAGCTAACTTCCAGCCCACTGTATCCAGACTCCCACCTCTATCTCAGATCCTCCCAAGTTAGCAACCAATATTCCCACCCACTTATTAACATAACGTTAGACTACATGACGTAGAGACAGGATGATACCCAATCGTGCGTACACTTCTATATATGGACATCTTAACTATCATTTAGCCTGAAGAGCATTTAAAGTGCCATGGTGTACCATTCATAATGTCACAAGCCTTCAAATTGAAATAAGTTCACACAAATGAATGTTCACCATATTGATTTGGCGTGATGCGGGCAAGACCTTCAATGTTAAGGTTTTGAAATAACTTCACTTCAACTAAGCGATTTGACACATGAGTCTGTGGCTTCCTTGGTTTCCATCCCCGGTCCTGTGTGTGATACCAAGATATATCGTTCTTTTTGTATTTATCAGTTCAAGATCATATCAAATTAATGCACATCAAAATACCTCCCTTAGTTTGTAGAAACAGTCAAAATGTCAACAGAGCAACATATTTATGAATCGGTATTAAATACAACTGCTCTCACCATGTCTACTTACTGTACAGTGCAACTATATAGTGAGCAAACTCCACCATGGAAAGGAATTTATATAAGCATTCTCTTTGCTTGTTTTCCGATCCAAATTCATTTGTTTGATGTACAGTCAAACCTGTCTATAAAGGCCACCCTCTGGGAAAGTAAAAAAGTGGCCTTTGTTGGCAGGTGGCCTCTCAATAGAGGGTTAAAATGCATTGAAAATGGCTTGACGGGGAAGAGAAAAATGGTGGTCTTTAGAGACAGGTTTTTCATATGCGGCCTTTATTCGGAGGTGGCCTTTAGCACAGGTTTGATGTACATGTATTCCGACGTTTATTATCATCTGAACTGAATAAAATATGTTTAAACTAAATAACTTCACAAAAGAGGGCATACTATGTGCTATTGATACCCTTTTCAGAGTTAGTCATCAAGTGCGTATTTATATTTACTGACCGTTGTATCCATATCTTCCCGGAACAAGAATACTAGGTTGAAAAAAATATAAAACAAGATCACGTGTAGGCGACAAAGAAAGCGACCGACAAATTGTACATGATCAGAAAGTCAAAGATCTGTCTACAAGGCAAATGCCAGTCAGTACTCATTTGGATTTTTTTATACAAATTTATTTTAGCTTGATTGCGAAAAAGTTCTTTCAACTTATATTAATCACTCTCGAGACCTCATTCCTGATGGAATCTATCGCCATGAAGGAGAGAGAGGGGTAATTGTAAAATGGACCTTAAATTTTCTGTTTCATCAATTACACAACGATGATGTTTCAGATAGATTAGCCTATTAGCCAAAGAACGTTGTTTCATTGATATTTTTTCTACGAAGTTAAACAGTATTTGATGATGCCGCAATATTGACGTTGCGCATACATGTGCATGCAAAATTGAAGTTGATAAATAATTGCACATGTCTTTACGCCATTTTGTTATTGCTCTGATTAATTAGAAAACGATTGGCAAACAATTAATGTAAAAAAGTAAAAAAAGTTGAAACGCCTATGATCTGTTTTATATTTTATATATAGAATGGTGGAACCTATGCTTGGCGTAAATCCCACATATAATGACCAGTATGAAATGTTAATTGCACTTGTCGTATATTATTATTTTTTTAAGTCGTGAAAACAACTTTCAAAACACTCTTATTGACAGTTTTAGCTTCATCACGTGACCTTGCTGCTCAATACAGCTATCGCAACGGTGTCAGGTCGGCACCCGTTTATGTGAGGAACTCAAGACTTCATGGCACCTATGCACGGTGTACTTGTTATTTTTTATTTATCCACCATAACTTGTTGAATATCTTATTTTGATATAGTACATCACTGAATAACACTTATTGGTCTTAATCACAAATGATATAGAAACTATTTTTCGGGTTAGGTCTAAAATATTTTTAAAATTTGGATCTGAATTGGTCAGTTTCAGTGGAAATATTCCCCCAATGATTTGTTTGTTTATATTCGTCTGCTGGACCAGTCACGTGACAGTTGCATAAGGCTACCGATACACATAATGGAATGCTATTGAACCATTCTTCATTTATTGGTCTTAATCAGAAATGGTATAGAAACTATTTTTTGTGTTAGGTGTAGATTTTTTAATTCAGATAGCTACCCGAATTGCTCATACACCGTAACAGTTTCGGTGGAAATATTCTCCCAATGATTTGCTTGTTAATATTCGTCTGCTGGACCAGTCACGTGACAGTTGCATCAGCTTACCGATACACTCAACGGAATGCTATTGAACCATGCTTCAGCTCTGTCAGCGAAATTAGCCTAGAACTATATAAATATTTTAAATACGCATGTAAATGGACAAATACGCCGAGCATAGGTTCCACCACTCTATATATATATATATATATCTCTCTATATATATATATATATATAGAGTTATTGTCTCAATCCTGCTAGCCATATTACAAAATGTATAAGATATTGATCACTGTATCTTCATCATTATGTTGTATTTAGCTTGTGTGAGCTATTGTGCGTCACCTTTTGTCGTTGTTTCTATTTTGTTCTCGCTCTATTGCTCTGAATTGTATCGGATTTTATCCACCTTTCTCACAGCTTACATCTTGATGAACGATGATAAGCATTATCCGTGTATACTAGGTCACTGGGTCAAAGTATACTAGGTCACTGGGTCAAGGTATACTGGGTCAAAGTATACTGGGTCAAAGTATACTAGGTCACTGGGTCAAAGTATACTAGGTCACTGGGTCAATGTAAAGAGTACTATTGTTCTCGCTATTCTTTGCTTGCTATATATGACATGGTCGAGTGGTTACGGTCGCCGACTTGTATACCACTGTAACCTATCATCACTGATGGGTCACGGGTTTGGGCTCCATTCATGCACTGTCTCATTTATATGAAAAACTTGGCAGTTGTCTTACAGAGGTTGGTACACCAAGTACTGGTTAACCACTGGAGCGCACCAAGAGAAGGTGTTGTTAGGTAGACTGCCCGCTCGCGATATAGCCCAAAATGGTGCAGATGCAGACGTAAAACCCGAACAAACAGTGATATTTTTTAATTATATTCCATTTCCATTTAATTCCATGAGTTTTCAAATTCAAATAAGAAAGACACATTAATGAATTGTCGTCTGCTACAATTATTTGAATTATTTATAGCCTTTATTTTACCCAGCATGCAAATAGTTGAATTTAGTCAACAATTGCATTTTAACGAAATCCAGATTTCTGTGGTAATCAGTTATCTGAATCAAAATAACTAGGTCACGGTGTTCATTCTGGATCTAGCAGTCTTAAATTTCCGATTTTGAAGGCATCTGATGTTCGCACTCTACCACACTCGTCATATCTAATAAATCAAAGCAATTAAACCATTTCATGCAAGACATCCCACGTGTTGTGTACATAGCCGTGTGTACACGCGTCGGGGGATTAGCTATCAAATGGACATATATTTTCATATCTTCTAGTCACAATGCACCACATTGACATATAATATTTATTGTTGCCTTGACCCTTTCAAATATATTCATACAGATTGTATAAATTTATATGCTACATTAAATTTTGAAAATATGCCAAACACTGTTAAATTTCAAGTTATGTTTGTTTTTGTTAATATTTTTTTTAGGTATAATGCACGTTTATAAAAAAAATCCATATTTCATGCAAGACAGATCGGACAGGTGGGTTTTCTCCTACACGATTGGTAGTTTCTTACGGAGGTTGGTGCACCAAGTACTGGTTAACCGCTGGAGCCTGTCCAGGAAAGGTGTTGTTAAGTAAACTGCCTGCCGGCGATATAGCCCAAAATGGTGCTGATGCAGGCGTAAAACCAGAAATATAATATAACATGCTCAGTTATGATATAATTTAAATAAATTGATTTAAATGGAAAACCAAAATATTTAGGTTTCATGGGTAGGTATGACAGACCATAGTGTATTTGTGAGAAGCTGTATATATACATTGTTGATGCAGATATCACCACATCCGTTATTATTACCACTTAGTTTGAATCTTATTGCATTGCTTATAACACATGTTTACTGTAACCACATTAATGAGATTACATGTACAGTAGGTGTATGCTACAGTTGTAACTATTCTTGCGTGTTGTGAAGAGTTATACTTTACTAGAACTTGTGATAATCTATAAATAATACCACCATTTTGTAAATCAAAATGTATTTTCTCTCGTTCAGTTGTATTACAGTTTGTATTTTGCTCAGATTGTGATGTTTTTGGCATTGTTCACTTACAATGACAAAATAGGCTGAACATGTCTGCATGTCCACAGTCACTATGTATTGTAGTACCAGTTTGCATTTAACTTCACTGTCTCCAATCACTTTGATTTTAACCCTTTCCTTCATAGAGATTTAGGTTAATATACTATTATAGCTCCATGCATACGATTGTCATTTAGCTATCATGCAGTGAATAAGTAGTCGCCATATCTATCCCACCTCTATATATATTACTGGGACTACATGAGATTTAGGTTAATATACTATTATATCTCCATGCATACGATTGTCATTTAGCTATCATGCAGTGAATAAGTAGTCGCCATATCTATCCCACCTCTATATATATTACTGGGACTACATGAGATTCTGGCCGTAACCCATTTGATTCTGGATACCATTTAAACAGTATTTGCAAAGAACATAGTCAGACCAGCTGCCACGAAACGTGCTGTCTGATCAGGCTTTATGCTATTCAGATGGTCTTGCTAAGACACTTGACTATGTAGCAAACATAGATCCTGATCAGCATGCAGCTTCACGCTGCGGCTGATCTGGATCTATGTTGTTTGCAAAAGCCTTTAAATGTATCCAGAATGAAATGGGTTAATTATGAACATTGGTTTGGCTTCTACATTGTTAGTGTATGTCGTATTGGAAATGGCATCTAGAGGTGCTTCTATGAGGGAAAGGGTTAAGAAGCAGGTCAAGTCTGGTATACTGAACTCTCCAACCGACAGCTTTCTCGCATATCCACTTTAGGCCCGTATAGGGTCTGTTCAAGAAATGTTTAATACTATTGCACCGACATCAGTTTCTTGCAAAGTTGGCGTAAACAGCACACCTTAATTATCAGCGGTTTAGACGAGATCAGAAAACGATTTTGGGTCATCTTACGAGATTCACGTTTAAAATTTATTTATTTTACGATTACAAAACAAACTTTAACAACTTATATTAATCACTCTCGGTGGCGCGGATGCGTAAATGTGGTCATTCGTGTGGGAGGAAACCCACCTGTCCGATCTGGCAACCACCATACCATCTCACATACTTCCCGGTCCAAGGATTGAACCCGCGTTGCATTGGTGAGAAGCGAGTGCTAATCTGACAGCTTACGTCAAATGGCAGAAAACTATGTTGCATCTCCCACAGACATCAGTGAAACAATTATTTGATAACATTTTAAAAGAAGTGTACTGTATCAAGTCACACACGACTCGTCATTTTGTCTGTGTACGCAGAGATGGAATTTACCATGTTTAAATCAACAATAAAACATGGTTACGCTCATGACATCATTTACACACAAGCTACTTTTGCACTGTTTAGATATTTCTGTCATGTTACACGGTTTGTCATTCCGAGCTCCAGAATTAACCACGTAGCTGTGTGGTTAATTCCTTCGCGTTGAAACTCCAAACCATATTTTATTTGCCATTAAAACTCTGTGAAGACAAATTTTATTTCCCCCAAGTCCAACATTACTTGTTATTTTGTTCTTATAAACAAAGAGCCAATCTGTTAAATTTGCAATAAACAACAGCTAGAGCCAGTCTATATTTTATGGCTGATTTTTGCTCCCAACCTTGGTTTCTTCGCCGATAAACAAAACAACGGCAACATTTTTAAATACTATCGATGAACTCAGCAACTTTCTAAATACTATCTATTGGCTCGGCAACATTTTTAAATACTGTCTATGAACTCGGCAACTTTCTAAATACTATCTGTTGGTTCGGCAACATTTCTAAATACTATCTGTTGGTTCGGCAACATTTCTAAATACTATCTATTGGCTCGGCAACATTTCTAAATCTATTGGCTCGCAACATTTCTAAATACCATCTATTGGCTCGGCAACATTTCTAAATACTATCGATGAACTCGGCAACTTTCTAAATACTATCTATTGGCTCGGCAACATTTCTAAATCTATTGGCTCGGCAACATTTCTAAATCTATTTGCTCGCAACATTTCTAAATCTATTGGCTCGGCAACATTTCTAAATACTATATTAGCTCGCAACATTTCTAAATCTATTGGCTCGGCAACATTCCTAAATACCACCTATTGGCTCGGCAACATTTCTAAATACCATCTATTGGCTCGGCAACATTTCTAAATACTATCTATTGGCTCGGCAACATTTCTAAAATATTAAATACTATTTATTGATGCCACATACACCAAACATTAAGATACAAGACATGTATGTAAATGTATCAAGATGCAGTAAGATACAAGACATGTATGTAAATGTATCAAGATGCAGTAAGATACAAGACATGTATGTAAATGTATCAAGATGCAGTAAGATACAAGACATGTATGTAAATGTATCAAGATGCAGTACTGTAAAATACACGATCTGTTGAAAGTCAACAGTATTGGATTATTGTCACTATTTCTACAAATCATTACAATTAACCCTTTCAACACCACATGCCTCTCGATAGGCTTACAAAAAGTATCGACCCAGATGAGCCGGCTCATAACGAGCAATCTCATCAGGATCTGCACTTTTTGCCGGTAATATTACTATTTTTAGACAAAAATTACCCATTTTGATAAATGAACTGGTCAAAATGTTAATTGGTGTTGAATGGGTTAAATATCATGCACCAGTCCATGTCAGTTACTTGGTGTTGAATGCACCAGTCCATGTCAGTTACTTGGTGTTGAATGGGTTAAGCAATATAAAATATCATGCGCTAGAAATTGATCTTGTGACCCATATCATCCAAACAATTCTAGCAACAAAAATTCCGTTATATATATATATTGATGGCGTGTACAATTTGTATTGTGATATTTCATGTGTGGTTATTGCGTTTGAATTATTTAATGTTGGATAAACCATGAAAATAAAAGCTTGCATGATTAACCGGTTTCGTTTAAATATTATCCCATAGGGGTATGCGTTTCCTACTCTGGAATTGTCGGTTCAAAACAAATAGTGTGGAATTCTGAAGTTGGCATGTTTCAGCCATGTTTGGTGAAGGTCGAGGCATGTTGGGTGAAGGTCAAAGCATGTTTCAGCCATGGTCAAAGCATGTTTCAGCCATGTTGGGTGAAGGTCAAAGCATGTTTCAGCCATGTTGGGTGAAGGAAAAATAATGAAACTATTGGAAGGGATTAGGGAGCAAAGGCAATTATAATTCAGCCCTTGGTTTGTACCGGGTTTATAGAAAATCTGGAAGTTGCAAATGAACTAATGGAACTAGTTCTATACCTGCACATGGTTTTAATATTGTAAACGGTTGTGCGAAATCATTTTAAAATAAATTGTTTTTGTTGATAATCCAATCATGTAAAAATGGCAATAAATCAACCAAAAATCATCCAACCCAGGCCTGTCCCCAAGGGTCGGTTATTTTACCAGGCTATTCACGCCCCAACCACCGGCTACTTTATAAAAAATCAAATATGCTAAAAGCATTAACTGAAATACCAGAACAAAAATTATTTTCCAAGCTAGCCTAGTAACAAAATTGCATTCTAAATGAACCACGACAGTACTGGTTCAACCCGATATGTGAAATATGTATATAAACAGAAAACCAATCAAATAAACACTATATAGGTGATCCAGGTATGAGATACAATCACTTAGTCAAAATAAAAGCGTGTTGCACTATATTTTAGTGTAATGGCATCTGCGTCCTCAAAATCGCATTGCATTCATACTATACAATTTATTATTATATATGCGACGCAATTCATCAAAAGGACCCACTGGGTGAAATTTTCAAAAATGTTTTACCCCCAGTCATTTCGTTTCCCATAGATTTGTTCCAACAATGAATTTTAAATTTGCATGTGTAACGCGAACGTTGCCGTTTTCGATGTAACTTTATAATGTCAATTCTCGACGTAACATCCACCCAGTGGGTCCCGTAAATTGCAGCACATATACAAATCATTTAAAATTTGTAATTGCTTAGCGACAATTCTTTATTTGTGGTATGCAAGGTTATATATCTTTAAAACGAGTGTATTCACGTCATAAATGTTGTCCCCATAATACAGTTTTTAAACTATAATTTTCCCCATAATACAGTTTTTAAACTATAATTTTCAAGTCATAAATGCCGTACACCGGTTACTACCAGTTCCCAAATTAAAAAATTTGCATACGTATTAAAGCTGGATTATCATAGAATGTTGTCTTGGAAGAACCCAAAACTTGTATTTCCGCTGGGGCTTTGTACTCCTGGACAAAATGGGCACTGTCCCCTTCTACTGCAAATCTTGGCAATATGTGCAAGACATACTTATGCTCTGGCATAGGTGTAAATCCAACAAGGCGTTTTGCAAATGCAGACTAGGTAAACAAACCGCAAACTAAGTTGCCCCCCCCCCCCATAGCAGACAGAATTCCCCAAAAAGTTATATACGAAGACAATTCCTACAAACCAAGTGTCGCCATGACCGAAATATTCTTTTACGAATCTTCTTGATAAGAGTAAATATTTAATAATTCCCACAATTGAAACAGCCATTTGAAGCTTAGACCAGCAACCTGCATTCTGCCTCAATGTAGGTAATATTTATGCAACGTAATTTTACAATTCCCGCAGGAGGTTTAAGTGTTCTGGAGTGAACACAAATATGTAACGGACCGAGACCATTCCTAAATACCCCTCGCGCTATATGGCAGGAATGAACAAAACTTGGTACAGCAATATCAGAATACATCTTCACAAAGTTTCAGCAATATTCTTGGATTGTTTCTAGTAAATGATGACACATAGGAAAGCAAAAACACATGTAATAAAATAATATTTATTTGTAAATCACGAGACAAGTAAAATATACAAACTACATACATACATACAGCACTCGTAAAACAACTAACATTCAACATGAATAAATAAACGTGACATGTATCCGCATTGATCGGATCAGCTACTCCATGTAAACATTGACACTAATTAAATATGAACACAATTCAAATATGAACACAATTCGGATGTTATGCATCTACCTAAATTTGAACACAATTCGGATAGTATGCATCTACTTAAATTTGAACACAATTCAGATATATGCATCTACTTAAATATGAACACAATTCGGATAGAATGCATCTACTTAAATTTGAACACAATTCAGATAGTATGCATCTACTTAAATTTGAACACAATTCAGATAGTATGCATCATTAGTTCATGAAGCTATGATTTTAAAATAGCAAACCAAATATTTACAAAAAATAAATTAAGAGAAAAGCGAGTTAAAACTTGAACTAATTTAAGACCGCACTATTTAACAACCGCGTTATCCATTTCCCTTTTCAATTGCAAATCCACAACTACATGCACCTTCGGAATCGGGACCATATTATAATAGTTCCACAAAACATTTCGGACCGTTAGTAAATTGACAGTAACTTTATGTTTGTTAATTGGCACTAATTCGATGTTTATTGTTAACCTTTAGAAAGCTGTAGGCGAACTGAGCAGAGAACAAATGTGTATTAAATATATTTCTTATTTTTCCTAGAAAGCAACATTTCAAAGCCTTACTTTCTAGGAAAAATATTACACATTTGTTATCTGCTCATTTCGCTTACAGTGTGCTAAAGGTTAATTGGCACTAATTTATTGTTTATTGCAAATGTCTAGAAATCTGCATCCAAGGTAAATGCACGACTTTCTGTATTGTTACCAGACATCACTCCCATTTTTTGATACTCCCCAACTCGTTTCTCGAAAAAGTTTGTCTTCCCTTCCAGTGATATATGTTCCATGAAATCGAAAGGATTTTCTTTGTTGTAAACCTGAAAACAAATAAAATGTAAATCACTTGAAAATGCATGGTTTTAAACTCCATACCAATAAAATTGGATCTAATATTCCAAGAAACAGAATTGCAAGTCAAGTAAATAACTTCCAGGAAAATACATTAATATGTCATCAATTCCAAGACAATTGGATCTACGAGGCATGGAAGCTTCAAACTTTATCATTCACATCAATTTAACCCGTAACCTGCCGGATCAGGCTCTATACCGTTTGCTATTCGGATAGTGGAGCTAAAACACTTGCCTGAATAGCAAACATAGATCCTGATCAGGCGCAGCCAATATGGATCTATGCTGTTTGCACATTCCGTCCAATTTATACTGCAGGTTACCGGTTAATCATATTCCATTCATCCCTTCGAGAGATATATATGGTCAAAGGAGAGTAATCAAGGGCCGACCAAGAACACTAAAACAATTCATTTTCCATAGACTTGCATTGTAAGATCTTCAGCCAAAACAAAAATATTCATAATGTCTATACGCACCTCCAGGACAACCGAGTGAACACTGAAAACGGTTCTACTCGGTACCAATTTTAATGATCAAATCTAGCTTAAAGAGTTACTATTTTATCAAAATCCGTAACGTGTCCATTTTGTACGACTTCTGCATTGAAGTTAATGTTCCAGAAAATAAAATATTTTCTTTTTTAAACATGCCCAGGTTCAGTCCAATTAAGTAACAAATTGGACTAGTATTACATCTAGATTTACTGGGCCAATTGATCAATACCACTTGTACGGACGCATCACGTTCAGTTAAAGCTACATAAAAATGTTCTATTCGTCCATTACTCGGTGGTATTATTCCAACATCTGGGAAGAGAACCAGCCAGATTGTGAAAATAACGTGCGATTTACACTAAAATTGTTCTACACATGACCTATGCGCGATTTGTGTATCAGGGTTCCCGCTGTCTGCGCCAATTAAAAAAACGTGTAGCCAACCAACTAAGAGCCATATAGTTCAAATAAATATTTGAACCATATATTTGACAAAACATGTCCCCTCCCCCAAAGTTGCGCCAATATTTATTTTTTGTCGCAATTGGCGCCCGACAGCGGGAACCCCCCCCCCCCCCCCCCGTATGTAATATATTTTTTAGCAAACTTGTTTAAAATCTTACCTTATCACATTTAAGTTCAAGCAGCAGTCTGTCAGCTACAAACTCTATGTACTGTTTCATGAGATCACCATTCATGCCAATCAGGCGTACAGGAAGGGCCTCGGTAAGAAATTTCTGTTCTATTTTCACGGTCTCGTCTATGATCTGGTGCACTCGCTCTTGGGACGGTTTATTTTCCAAATGGCTGAACATCAAGCAGGCAAAGTCGCAGTGAAGACCCTAAAATATAATCACAATTTAATAGTATGCACATATATTCGAGGGTTCATTCTAGGCCAGAATTTTTGGTAGAAGTGAGAAAGCGTGCTATCGCGTCCTTAAAATGGTGTTATTTAATAAATTTCAACAAAATATGGTTAAATTACACGGTATGACACATTAAATACATCATTTGAATAGAGGGAGCCAGTGTATCTTACTGGACACAATTTTGTATGAAAATTGTAAAAAATTTAAAAATAAATAAGTGGGACACCCATAGGGCGACGTCAGGGTACCTATAGGGAGACTATTTCGCCAACATCGCTCTCTAAATCGATCCCCGACATTTAATTTGACAAACACTTGTACAACATTTTTGGCGGTATATTTCGGCATCATCAAACTAGGAGATCTGCCAACATTATCGAGTATTGATCTTGAAGGTGAAGATAAACGACATAACTTGCGCATCAATGTGGTTGCAAGACGGATCTGTAATTTGAATACAGCGCACTATTTAATATAACGCCGAGCACAAACGGAGGAACAGTGTCCAGCTATATCACTAAAAACAACACTTTTCATGCACTTGCCTCGTCTCTACTGATGAGTTCGTTGCTGAAGGTAAGCCCAGGCATGATTCCGCGTTTCTTCAACCAGAAGATGGATGCAAACGAGCCCGAGAAGAAAATTCCCTCGACAGCAGCGAAGGCCACAACACGTTCACCATAGGAAGAATCGTCGCTGATCCAGCGCAATGCCCAGTCTGCCTTCTCCTTAACACACGGCATCGTCTCGATTGCATTAAACAGATAATCTCTGCAAAAAGAAACATAATACAGTGTTGCATTGCAGTAAGCAGACAAAAATATTACGGAAACTGTAATAAGAGTACATAAAAACGGTATAGGTGGGTTTGGTTCAACCCACACCCTAGGAGCTGCAGGGATCATTCTAGAGGGCGATGTGGGCAAAATTGTCGCCCTAGAGACCCTGACTTCGCCCTCTAGGGGCCCCACTTCACTTAGTTTTTACGATTTTCAAAATTGTGTATAGTAAGATACACTGGCCCATTATAAAGCACTCGTATTCAAATATTGTATTTAATGCTTGTGCTGTATACCCTATAGTTGTACTGTGTACCCTATAGTTGTACTGTGTACCCTATAGTTGTACTGTATACCCTATAGTTGTACTGTGTACCCTATAGTTGTACTGTATACCCTATAGTTGTACTGTATACCCTATAGTTGTACTGTATACCCTATAGTTGTACTGTATACCCTATAGTTGTACTGTATACCCTATAGTTGTACTGTATACCCTATAGTTGTACTGTATACCCTATAGTTGTACTGTATACCCTATAGTTGTACTGTATACCCTATAGTTGTACTGTATACCCTATAGTTGTACTGTATACCCTATAGTTGTACTGTATACCCTATAGTTGTACTGTATACCCTATAGTTGTACTGTATACCCTATAGTTGTACTGTATACCCTATAGTTGTACTGTATACCCTATAGTTGTACTGTATACCCTATAGTTGTACTGTATACCCTATAGTTGTACTGTATACCCTATAGTTGTACTGTATACCCTATAGTTGTACTGTATACCCTATAGTTGTACTGTATACCCTATAGTTGTACTGTATACCCTATAGTTGTACTGTGTACCCTATAGTTGTACTGTGTACCCTATAGTTGTACTGTGTACCCTATAGTTGTACTGTGTACCCTATAGTTGTACTGTATACCCTATAGTTGTACTGTATACCCTATAGTTGTACTGTGTACCCTATAGTTGTACTGTGTACCCTATAGTTGTACTGTGTACCCTATAGTTGTACTGTATACCCTATAGTTGTACTGTATACCCTATAGTTGTACTGTATACCCTATAGTTGTACTGTATACCCTATAGTTGTACTGTATACCCTATAGTTGTACTGTATACCCTATAGTTGTACTGTTACCCTATAGTTGTACTGTGTACCCTATAGTTGTACTGTGTACCCTATAGTTGTACTGTGTACCCTATAGTTGTACTGTGTACCCTATAGTTGTACTGTGTACCCTATAGTTGTACTGTATACCCTATAGTTGTACTGTGTACCCTATAGTTGTACTGTGTACCCTATAGTTGTACTGTATACCCTATAGTTGTACTGTATACCCTATAGTTGTACTGTATACCCTATAGTTGTACTGTATACCCTATAGTTGTACTGTATACCCTATAGTTGTACTGTATACCCTATAGTTGTACTGTATACCCTATAGTTGTACTGTATACCCTATAGTTGTACTGTATACCCTATAGTTGTACTGTATACCCTATAGTTGTACTGTATACCCTATAGTTGTACTGTATACCCTATAGTTGTACTGTATACCCTATAGTTGTACTGTATACCCTATAGTTGTACTGTATACCCTATAGTTGTACTGTATACCCTATAGTTGTACTGTATACCCTATAGTTGTACTGTATACCCTATAGTTGTACTGTATACCCTATAGTTGTACTGTATACCATAGTTGTACTGTATACCCTATAGTTGTACTGTGTACCCTATAGTTGTACTGTGTACCCTATAGTTGTACTGTGTACCCTATAGTTGTACTGTATACCCTATAGTTGTACTGTATACCCTATAGTTGTACTGTATACCCTATAGTTGTACTGTATACCCTATAGTTGTACTGTATACCCTATAGTTGTACTGTATACCCTATAGTTGTACTGTATACCCTATAGTTGTACTGTATACCCTATAGTTGTACTGTATACCCTATAGTTGTACTGTATACCCTATAGTTGTACTGTATACCCTATAGTTGTACTGTGTACCCTATAGTTGTACTGTGTACCCTATAGTTGTACTGTGTACCCCATAGTTGTACTGTGTACCCCATAGTTGTACTGTATACCCCATAGTTGTACTGTGTACCCTATAGTTGTACTGTGTACCCTATAGTTGTACTGTGTACCCTATAGTTGTACTGTGTACCCTATAGTTGTACTGTGTACCCTATAGTTGTACTGTATACCCTATAGTTGTACTGTATACCCTATAGTTGTACTGTATACCCTATAGTTGTACTGTATACCCTATAGTTGTACTGTATACCCTATAGTTGTACTGTATACCCTATAGTTGTACTGTACTGTATACCCTATAGTTGTACTGTACTGTATACCCTATAGTTGTACTGTACTGTATACCCTATAGTTGTACTGTACTGTATACCCTATAGTTGTACTGTACTGTATACCCTATAGTTGTACTGTATGTATACCCTATATTGTACTGTACTGTATACCCTATAGTTGTACTGTACTGTATACCCTATAGTTGTACTGTACTGTATACCCTATTTGTACTGTACTGTATACCCTATAGTTGTACTGTACTGTATACCCTATAGTTGTACTGTATACCCTATAGTTGTACTGTATACCCTATAGTTGTACTGTACTGTATACCCTATAGTTGTACTGTACTGTATACCCTATAGTTGTACTGTACTGTATACCCTATAGTTGTACTGTACTGTATACCCTATAGTTGTACTGTACTGTATACCCTATAGTTGTACTGTACTGTATACCCTATAGTTGTACTGTACTGTATAACCTATAGTTGTACACAACCCAAACACAACCCAAACACAACCCAAACACAACCCAAACACAACCCAAACACAACCCAAACACAACCCAAACACAACCCAAACACAACCCAAACACAACCCAAACACAACCCAAACACAACCCAAACACAACCCAAACACAACCCAAACACAACCCAAACACAACCCAAACACAACCCAAACACAACCCAAACACAACCCAAACACAACCCAAACACAACCCAAACACAACCCAAACACAACCCAAACACAACCCAAACACAACCCAAACACAACCCAAACACAACCCAAACACAACCCAAACACAACCCAAACACAACCCAAACACAACCCAAACACAACCCAAACACAACCCAAACACAACCCAAACTGTACTGTATACCCTATAGTTGTACTGTATACCCTATAGTTGTACTGTACTGTATACCCTATAGTTGTACTGTATACCCTATAGTTGTACTGTGTACCCTATAGTTGTACTGTATACCCTATAGTTGTACTGTATACCCTATAGTTGTACTGTGTACCCTATAGTTGTACTGTGTACCCTATAGTTGTACTGTGTACCCTATAGTTGTACTGTGTACCCTATAGTTGTACTGTGTACCCTATAGTTGTACTGTATACCCTATAGTTGTACTGTATACCCTATAGTTGTACTGTATACCCTATAGTTGTACTGTATACCCTATAGTTGTACTGTATACCCTATAGTTGTACTGTATACCCTATACTGTATACCCTATAGTTGTACTGTATACCCTATAGTTGTACTGTATACCCTAACTGATACCCTATAGTTGTACTGTATACCCTATAGTTGTACTGTATACCCTATAGTTGTACTGTATACCCTATAGTTGTACTGTATACCCTATAGTTGTACTGTATACCCTATAGTTGTACTGTGTACCCTATAGTTGTACTGTATACCCTATAGTTGTACTGTGTACCCTATAGTTGTACTGTATACCCTATAGTTGTACTGTATACCCTATAGTTGTACTGTATACCCTATAGTTGTACTGTATACCCTATAGTTGTACTGTATACCCTATAGTTGTACTGTATACCCTATAGTTGTACTGTATACCCTATAGTTGTACTGTGTACCCTATAGTTGTACTGTGTACCCTATAGTTGTACTGTGTACCCTATAGTTGTACTGTGTACCCTATAGTTGTACTGTATACCCTATAGTTGTACTGTATACCCTATAGTTGTACTGTATACCCTATAGTTGTACTGTATACCCTATAGTTGTACTGTGTACCCTATAGTTGTACTGTATACCCTATAGTTGTACTGTATACCCTATAGTTGTACTGACTATACCCTATAGTTGTACTGTATACCCTATAGTTGTACTGTATACCCTATAGTTGTACTGTATACCCTATAGTTGTACTGTATACCCTATAGTTGTACTGTATACCCTATAGTTGTACTGTATACCCTATAGTTGTACTGTATACCCTATAGTTGTACTGTATACCCTATAGTTGTACTGTATACCCTATAGTTGTACTGTATACCCTATAGTTGTACTGTATACCCTATAGTTGTACTGTATACCCTATAGTTGTACTGTATACCCTATAGTTGTACTGTATACCCTATAGTTGTACTGTACTGTATACCCTATAGTTGTACTGTGTACCCTATAGTTGTACTGTATACCCTATAGTTGTGCTGTATACCCTATAGTTGTACTGTGTACCCTATAGTTGTACTGTATACCCTATAGTTGTACTGTATACCCTATAGCTGTACTGTATACCCTATAGTTGTACTGTACTGTATACCCTATAGTTGTACTGTGTACCCTATAGTTGTACTGTATACCCTATAGTTGTACTGTGTACCCTATAGTTGTACTGTATACCCTATAGTTGTACTGTATACCCTATAGTTGTACTGTATACCCTATAGTTGTACTGTATACCCTATAGTTGTACTGTATACCCTATAGTTGTACTGTATACCCTATAGTTGTACTGTATACCCTATAGTTGTACTGTATACCCTATAGTTGTACTGTATACCCTATAGTTGTACTGTGTACCCTATAGTTGTACTGTATACCCTATAGTTGTACTGTATACCCTATAGTTGTACTGTATACCCTATAGTTGTACTGTATACCCTATAGTTGTACTGTATACCCTATAGTTGTACTGTGTACCCTATAGTTGTACTGTATACCCTATAGTTGTACTGTATACCCTATAGTTGTACTGTGTACCCTATAGTTGTACTGTGTACCCTATAGTTGTACTGTGTACCCTATAGTTGTACTGTGTACCCTATAGTTGTACTGTATACCCTATAGTTGTACTGTATACCCTATAGTTGTACTGTATACCCTATAGTTGTACTGTATACCCTATAGTACTGTACTGTATACCCTATAGTTGTACTGTATACCCTATAGTTGTACTGTATACCCTATAGTACTGTACTGTATACCCTATAGTTGTACTGTATACCCTATAGTTGTACTGTACTGTATACCCTATAGTTGTACTGTATACCCTATAGTTGTACTGTATACCCTATAGTTGTACTGTATACCCTATAGTTGTACTGTATACCCTATAGTTGTACTGTATACCCTATAGTTGTACTGTATACCCTATAGTTGTACTGTATACCCTATAGTTGTACTGTATACCCTATAGTTGTACTGTATACCCTATAGTTGTACTGTATACCCTATAGTTGTACTGTATACCCTATAGTTGTACTGTATACCCTATAGTTGTACTGTATACCCTATAGTTGTACTGTATACCCTATAGTTGTACTGTATACCCTATAGTTGTACTGTATACCCTATAGTTGTACTGTATACCCTATAGTTGTACTGTATACCCTATAGTTGTACTGTATACCCTATAGTTGTACTGTATACCATAGTTGTACTGTATACCCTATAGTTGTACTGTATACCCTATAGTTGTACTGTATACCCTATAGTTGTACTGTATACCCTATAGTTGTACTGTATACCCTATAGTTGTACTGTATACCCTATAGTTGTACTGTATACCCTATAGTTGTACTGTATACCCTATAGTTGTACTGTATACCCTATAGTTGTACTGTATACCCTATAGTTGTACTGTATACCCTATAGTTGTACTGTATACCCTATAGTTGTACTGTGTACCCTATAGTTGTACTGTATACCCTATAGTTGTACTGTATACCCTATAGTTGTACTGTGTACCCTATAGTTGTACTGTGTACCCTATAGTTGTACTGTGTACCCCATAGTTGTACTGTGTACCCCATAGTTGTACTGTATACCCCATAGTTGTACTGTGTACCCTATAGTTGTACTGTGTACCCTATAGTTGTACTGTGTACCCTATAGTTGTACTGTGTACCCTATAGTTGTACTGTGTACCCTATAGTTGTACTGTATACCCTATAGTTGTACTGTATACCCTATAGTTGTACTGTACCCTATAGTTGTACTGTATACCCTATAGTTGTACTGTATACCCTATAGTTGTACTGTATACCCTATAGTTGTACTGTATACCCTATAGTTGTACTGTACTGTATACCCTATAGTTGTACTGTACTGTATACCCTATAGTTGTACTGTACTGTATACCCTATAGTTGTACTGTACTGTATACCCTATAGTTGTACTGTACTGTATACCCTATAGTTGTACTGTACTGTATACCCTATAGTTGTACTGTACTGTATACCCTATAGTTGTACTGTACTGTATACCCTATAGTTGTACTGTACTGTATACCCTATAGTTGTACTGTACTGTATACCCTATAGTTGTACTGTACTGTATACCCTATAGTTGTACTGTACTGTATACCCTATAGTTGTACTGTACTGTATACCCTATAGTTGTACTGTACTGTATACCCTATAGTTGTACTGTACTGTATACCCTATAGTTGTACTGTACTGTATACCCTATAGTTGTACTGTACTGTATACCCTATAGTTGTACTGTACTGTATACCCTATAGTTGTACTGTACTGTATACCCTATAGTTGTACTGTACTGTATACCCTATAGTTGTACTGTACTGTATACCCTATAGTTGTACTGTACTGTATACCCTATAGTTGTACTGTACTGTATACCCTATAGTTGTACTGTACTGTATACCCTATAGTTGTACTGTACTGTATACCCTATAGTTGTACTGTACTGTATACCCTATAGTTGTACTGTACTGTATACCCTATAGTTGTACTGTACTGTATACCCTATAGTTGTACTGTACTGTATACCCTATAGTTGTACTGTACTGTATACCCTATAGTTGTACTGTACTGTATACCCTATAGTTGTACTGTACTGTATACCCTATAGTTGTACTGTACTGTATACCCTATAGTTGTACTGTACTGTATACCCTATAGTTGTACTGTACTGTATACCCTATAGTTGTACTGTACTGTATACCCTATAGTTGTACTGTACTGTATACCCTATAGTTGTACTGTACTGTATACCCTATAGTTGTACTGTACTGTATACCCTATAGTTGTACTGTACTGTATACCCTATAGTTGTACTGTACTGTATACCCTATAGTTGTACTGTACTGTATACCCTATAGTTGTACTGTACTGTATACCCTATAGTGTACTGTACTGTATACCCTATAGTTGTACTGTACTGTATACCCTATAGTTGTACTGTACTGTATACCCTATAGTTGTACTGTACTGTATACCCTATAGTTGTACTGTACTGTATACCCTATAGTTGTACTGTACTGTATACCCTATAGTTGTACTGTACTGTATACCCTATAGTTGTACTGTACTGTATACCCTATAGTTGTACTGTACTGTATACCCTATAGTTGTACTGTACTGTATACCCTATAGTTGTACTGTACTGTATACCCTATAGTTGTACTGTACTGTATACCCTATAGTTGTACTGTACTGTATACCCTATAGTTGTACTGTACTGTATACCCTATAGTTGTACTGTATACCCTATAGTTGTACTGTGTACCCTATAGTTGTACTGTATACCCTATAGTTGTACTGTATACCCTATAGTTGTACTGTGTACCCTATAGTTGTACTGTGTATACCCTATAGTTGTACTGTATACCCTATAGTTGTACTGTATACCCTATAGTTGTACTGTATACCCTATAGTTGTACTGTATACCCTATAGTTGTACTGTATACCCTATAGTTGTACTGTATACCCTATAGTTGTACTGTATACCCTATAGTTGTACTGTATACCCTATAGTTGTACTGTATACCCTATAGTTGTACTGTGTACCCTATAGTTGTACTGTATACCCAATAGTTGTACTGTATACCCTATAGTTGTACTGTATACCCTATAGTTGTACTGTGTACCCTATAGTTGTACTGTATACCCTATAGTTGTACTGTATACCCTATAGTTGTACTGTATACCCAATAGTTGTACTGTATACCCTATAGTTGTACTGTATACCCTATAGTTGTACTGTGTACCCTATAGTTGTACTGTGTACCCTATAGTTGTACTGTATACCCTATAGTTGTACTGTGTACCCTATAGTTGTACTGTGTACCCTATAGTTGTACTGTATACCCTATAGTTGTACTGTATACCCTATAGTTGTACTGTATACCCTATAGTTGTACTGTATACCCTATAGTTGTACTGTGTACCCTATAGTTGTACTGTGTACCCTATAGTTGTACTGTGTACCCTATAGTTGTACTGTATACCCTATAGTTGTACTGTATACCCTATAGTTGTACTGTATACCCTATAGTTGTACTGTGTACCCTATAGTTGTACTGTATACCCTATAGTTGTACTGTGTACCCTATAGTTGTACTGTATACCCAATAGTTGTACTGTGTACCCTATAGTTGTACTGCATACCCTATAGTTGTACTGTATACCCTATAGTTGTACTGTATACCCTATAGTTGTACTGTGTACCCTATAGTTGTACTGTGTACCCTATAGTTGTACTGTATACCCTATAGTTGTACTGTGTACCCTATAGTTGTACTGTATACCCTATAGTTGTACTGTATACCCTATAGTTGTACTGTATACCCTATAGTTGTACTGTGCATTTTAACCCTATTTTGCAAAAGTATATTAAAGAACACCATTTAAGGAAGCGATCACGCACTTTCTAACTTCTCCCAAAAATTCTGACCTAGAATGAACCCTGGAGCTGGCGGTTTTGTATTGTGCTACATGCATCGGTTAGCAGGATAATTTGGATGAAACTGGATATAGAGGGTTGGTCCAGGAAGAAGTGATCCCATGGGAGAAATCTGTCAAGTTATGTGGTCACGGCAGCCGCAGAGCGGGGGTTTGCATCTCATGTATTGCTATTCTCTAGTGTCATATTTTGGCAGTTCAAGACTCATTACATAAGAGCTGCCTTAAGAGGGGTATTGTAAAGTGACCGAGATCCGATACCCCATTCTCCTAGAGAGCCTCTGGTTCTCTAGGACGCCAGTAGACAACAGCACAGGAAATCGGACCTCGGTATACCCAGTCACAGTTGGGTACAGGTAATATACATGCAACGTAGTAAACCTAACCTTTGTTTGGTATCCTTAATGTACGTGTCGATGAGTAAGCTGTACATCTCGGAGTGGATGTTCTCCATAGCAATCTGGAAACCATAGAAACAACGAGCCTCAGTTACCTGAATCTCCTTGCTAAATCGTTCAACCTGAAACGTACAAATCGTGAAATATAACATTTTGCAGGCTCATTTCAGTGGTAGAGGCCTAGATATATAATTTCATAGATAAAAAACATACTAATACAATCGATTGTGGTTCACATAATAAGTTGCTTACCATATATACATTGAATAGATTTCATGTAGTTTAGTGTTTTCTCGCCTAGTGTATATCAAGTTATCAACCAATTGATAGGGGAGAGGAACAATAAAAAGTTTATTTCGTTCTAATCCCGTTCAGTCTACTACCGTTAATTTATATCCCGTTCAGTCTACTACCGTTAATTTATATATGTAAAATTTTTGGTTTATATGAATTGGCGAAAATATTATATATTATTTGGGCACACCGTGTTGTCAAATACATGACTTCAAATATTTACTGTATCTGAACAGTATGGCTCCAGTTTTTTTCTTCAATTGGACACCGAAGTGGCGCAGACAAAAGGAACACTCGTAATATGACACACAAGTAAACTATTTCGAGGATGACAAGCAAAATTGTCGAGGATTCATTACTAAATAAACACATTTGTTACACTATACTTAAATTACCTCCCCGTATGGTTATTAGTGCAACTAACATAAATTTAAGGAAACAAAATACATAACGGAAACTTAAAGCATTGAGAAAAATCCGTTATGCATCTGTAAACCGACTAATGAATATTCAATGCTGAAAGAATGACCTACCAAGTTTTCGTTGACAATACCGTCGCTGGCAGCGAAGAATGCGAGGACATGAGATATGAAGTGTTTCTCTTCGTCTTTCAATGCCTCCCAGTGGGTAATGTCTTTAGAGAGGTCAACCTCCTCTGCCGTCCAGAACGAGGCCTCGGCTTTCTTGTACATCTTCCATATGTCATGGTACTGGATGGGTAAAACTACAAATCTACGCGGGTTATCTCTCAATAAAGGTTCCGTTTCTTTCTCAGACTTCTTTTCCATTTGTTTAACTGACTGAAATTTAATAAACATACTATATTCATATATCACAACATCACTCGTCTAACTAGGTCATCAAAGCATACGAAGCAATAAAATTATGAATTTCTGAGAATTAAAAGGCAGTAAGATCGGATAAACCGACGGGATTGTAAATTGGATACATAATTTGTTTTTTTCTTTTCTGATTTGGGATTTACAGCACCAACAGCATACATGTACATACAAGTCAAATGGCGATATTCCAGCTATTATTATTGGCAGAGGGAACTGGATAGCTCCCTCACTTAAAAAGAATTTGACACAAATGGGATTCGAACATAAATCAGTGGGTGTAGGAATGATTTTAAGTCTACAATCTTTCCCACTCGACGAGAGGCACCGGCCTCAGTACCAATATTTTCCAGAAGACCTAGGATGAGCCCTGTACATGTAGGAGACGTGTTTTACGTTTATTTATCGTCGCTACCGGTTGCCCATATGAGCGACGCCTCCTGAAGAGATTAGTCATTTTAGATTTGTGGAGGATATGTTTTATTTGGATTGCTTTAATATACATGTATGATATATAACAAATTGTACGATTAATTACCAACAGTTATATGGCAGTATTATATATAATATGTTTTACCTTTATAGTTTTTACTGTTCCATTACTTGTGCTTCTTTGAAAATTCTGGAAGTAGAAATAAAACATTCAACTGAAACGTTTGGATAATTTCAATAAATCTATAAACCTTTACCATTGTCATCGATTCCGTTTTTTCACATTAATTTCGATAATTTTATATATAAAGTATGAATGAACTTTAAATTCATTGTATTGTACCAGGAGACAAACAGTATCAAGTTAACAGTTAATGACTGTTTTCCTTTTAACCCTTTCACCTTTTAACCCTTTCAACACTACAGGCCTCTAGATAAACTTACAAAAAGTGTAGTGCCAAATGATGAGCCGTCACATAATTTTAGATAAAAATTACCCATTAGGCATTTTCATAAATGAACAGGTCCAAATGTAATTTTCTTATTAATTTATTGGTCTAAAAATATCATGCACCAGTCCATGTCAGTTACTTGGGGTTGAAAGGGTTAAAGTACACACAAGATGAAGCAAGGTACATGTATCTCATATGAATGACCGATAGTTGGTATATGTATAAATAAATATGTGGGTTGTATAGAAGGACTTATTTTACATACCGTAATTTCACCAAGAATTTTTTTCTTCGGCTGAAAGAGAAACAATAAGTATATATTATTAAGTGTACAATGTAACTGTTTAGTCTTAGTTTTTTAACATTTTTTTTCTTGAAAAATACTAGTGATGTGAACCTATGCTCGGCGTAAATCCCACATATAATGACCAGTATAAAATGTTAATTGTACGTGCCGTGCCGTATATTATTATTTTCTTAAGTCGTGAACACAACTTTCAAAACACTCTTGTCGACAGTTTTAGCTTCATCACGTGACCTTGCTGCTCAATATAGCTATCGCAATGGTGTCGGTCGGCACCCGTTTATATGGTGGACTGAAGACTTCGGGGCACCCATGTACGGCGTACTTATTTTTTATTTATCCACCATAACATGTTGAATATATTTCATTGAGTAAACATTTATTGTCTTGATCAGAAATGGTATAGAAACTATTTTTCGGGTTAGGTGTAGATTTGTTAAATTCGGATAGCTATTCGAATTGCTCATACACCGTAACAGTTTCGTTGGAAATATTCTCCCCAATTGTTTATATTCATCTGATGGACAAGTCACTTGACAGTTGCATCAGCTTACCGATACACTCGACAGAATGCTATTGAACCATGCTTTCAGCTCTCGTCGGTTCAGCCTAGAACTATAGTGGTGTATTTTTCCAATTTACATCCGTATTTAAAATATTTAAATAATTTTAACATATTTTCGCTGACAGAGGTGAAGCATGGTTCAATAGCATTCCGTTGTGTGTGCGGGTAGCATAATGCAACTGTCACCTGACTGGTTCAGTAGCCGAAAATAAACATAACTGGATGGGAATTTTTTCCCACCGAAATGATGCGATTTATGAGCATTTCAGGTAGCTATCCGAATTGGGGGAAAATGTACAAATAACCAGAAAAAAGTTTTTATTAAGTTTTAATATTGTTAGTTATTGATGTTACTAAGTCAAATTAATATATTCAATATTTACACGTGCATACATAAACAAATTCATGTACGCCGTGCATAGGTGCCCTAAAGTATCTAGTTTCCCATGGAAACAGGTCCCGTTGCGATAGCTGTAGTGGTCACGTAATGAAGCTAAAATTTTCAACAATTTTTTGAAAGTCGTGTTCACGATTTAAGAAAATAATATACGGCAAGTGCATTTAACTTTTTTTATTTATTTATTTATTTATTTAATGGATATCTTGACGATATCTTATTTACCGACGCCTCAACCTAATAAGGTCATGTGGCGTCGAAAACATTTGTAAAAATAAAAATTGTTTAAAAAACGTGATCTATGTTAAAAGGTTACATTTTAAATAATATATATACTTGATAATCACAATAAGTTGCATTATAATCTATTTATAAGGTGAGTTTCTTTTAAAAAACCTAATATTGTACTTGGCAGTACTGAATCGAATAATTCTTGTATACTATTTGTATTAAAGTATGCATTCCTTGTAAAGATGAGGTCGGCACAGTGGAGCAAAAATTGCTTCACTGTGAATATCTCATCACAAGGAATACATATGGGTTGTTCTTCTGCATTTAAAATATAAGAATGTGTAATCCAAGTGTGTCCAATACGACACCGAGTCAAACGAACTTGTTCTTTTCGGTTTAGTTTTGTACGATATGTACTTGAAAATATGGGTTTAATTTCATGTAACTTATTTCCAACTTGTTTGTCCCAATTTATTTGACATTTACTATCGACAGATTTCCTAATATTGGATTTTAAATCCGTATGCGGTATTTTAGAGTTTGTTATTGGCAAGTCTAAAGCAGACTTTGCTAGAAAATCAGCTTCATCATTTCCTCGTATGTTTATATGACTGGGAATCCAACAAAAAACAACAGTTTTTGAGGAGCTAATAGATATGTATCTTTTAAAGATTTGTTGAATTAGGGGGTTGGAATGGTTTGGTTGTTTGAGAGATGTTAAAACCGACAAAGAGTCGGAAAATATAATAAATTTGTCGTTTTCGTTAACAGTTATAAGGGAAAGAGCTAGGTCGATAGCTTGTGTTTCTGCAGAGAAAATTGAACTGTCATCAGGTAATCTTACAGTACTTGATTTAGTATGGGTAACTGCTGCACATGCAACCTTTTCAAGTCTTTTTGAGCCATCTGTGTAGATGGATATATAATCTTTATATTTAGATTTTATTTCTAAACATTTTGTTTTAAAAATATCTGGACTAGTTTCACTTTTCTTATTCTCATACAAATGAAGATCTAAAATAATGTTTGGGGTAGTCAAAGTCCACGGTTCTTTATTTAACAACTTGTTTTCTTGTATAATTGTTGTATCTATTTTTGCTTCTACTAATAATGGTTTAATACGGAGACCTAGTGGTTTTATGGCGGATGGAGAGTTTCCGTAAACTATTTTGTTTTTAGGCTCGAAAACGCAATTAAATGCAGGATTTTTGGGATTTGCAGCTAGTTTGGTTGTATATTGCAACGAGAGTTTCTCTCTCCGTATGTATAAAGAGGGTTCATTTGTTTCAGCATATAAGCTTTCTATGGGAGATGTGCGAAAAGCTCCTAGAGCCAGTCGTAGACCTTGATGATGTATTGTATCTAACTTTTCAAGTAGGATTGTCTCGCCGATCCATACACAATGGATCCGTAATCCAGTTTGAACGGATAAGTGATCTGTATAGATTTATAAGAACTGGACAATCGCTTTCCCCAATTTGTATTGGAGAGCACCTTCAAAATATTTAGAGCTTTTAGACATTTCGTCCGTAGATAATTTATATGAGGTATGAATGTTAATTTTTTGTCAAATATAAGTCCTAGGAATTTTACTTCTACTACAGGAATTTGTGAACCGTAAATTTTTAAATTTGGATCTGGATGTAATCCTCTCAATTGACAGAAATGTACGCATTGAGTTTTAATTTTAGAGAATTTGAAACCATTTTTGTTTGCCCAATCTTCAAGTTTATTTAGACATTGTTGGAGTTTTTGTTCAATGGTTTCCATATTTTTAGATTTGTAGAACATTACAAAATCATCTACATATAAGGAGCAATCTGTTTCGTTTAAACATTTCACAATGCTATTTATTTTAATATTAAAAAGTGTTGGGGATAAAATACTACCTTGAGGCACCCCTTGCTCTTGTTTGTATGTATCGGAGAGCGTTGAGCCAATTCTTACTTTAAAATTTCTATTTGATAAAAAATTGGCAATAAAATTTGGCAAGTGGCCTTTCAGACCAAAATCGTGTAAATCTTTGAGAATACCATATGTCCATGTGGTATCATATGCCTTTTCTAAATCGAAAAAAACTGCTACCAAATGTTCTTTTTTGATGAAGGCATTACGAATATAAGTTTCTAGTCTTACTAGATGATCAGTTGTACATTTATTTTTCCGAAAACCCGTTTGGTAACTCGTAATCAAACTGTTTGATTTATTTATTTATTTAATGGATATCTTGACGATATCTTATTTACCGACGCCTCAACCTAATAAGGTCATGTGGCGTCGAAAACATTTGTAAAAATAAAAATTGTTTAAAAAACGTGATCTATGTTTAAAGGTTACATTTTAAATAATATATATACTTGATAATCACAATAGTTGCATTATAATCTATTTTATAAGGCGAGTTTCTTTTAAAAAACCTAATATTGTACTTGGCAGTACTGAATCGAATAATTCTTGTATACTATTTGTATTAAAGTATGCATTCCTTGTAAAGATGAGGTCGGCACAGTGGAGCAAAAAGTGCTTCACTGTGAATATCTCATCACAAGGAATACATATGGGTTGTTCTTCTGCATTTAAAATATAAGAATGTGTAATCCAAGTGTGTCCAATACGACACCCGAGTCAAACGAACTTGTTCTTTTCGGTTTAGTTTTGTACGATATGTACTTGAAAATATGGGTTTAATTTCATGTAATTTATTTCCAACTTGTTTGTCCCAATTTATTTGACATTTACTATCGACATATTTCCTAATATTGGATTTTAAATCCGTATGCGGTATTTTAGAGTTTGTTATTGGCAAGTCTAAAGCAGACTTTGCTAGAAAATCAGCTTCATCATTTCCTCGTATGTTTATATGACTGGGAATCCAACAAAAAACAACAGTTTTTGAGGAGCTAATAGATATGTATCTTTTAAAGATTTGTTGACTTAGGGGGTTGGAATGGTTTGGTTGTTTGAGAGATGTTAAAACCGACAAAGAGTCGGAAAATATAATAAATTTGTCGTTTTCGTTAACAGTTATAAGGGAAAGAGCTAGGTCGATAGCTTGTGTTTCTGCAGAGAAAATTGAACTGTCATCAGGTAATCTTACAGTACTTGATTTAGTATGGGTAACTGCTGCACATGCAACCTTTTCAAGTCTTTTTGAGCCATCTGTGTAGATGGATATATAATCTTTATATTAAGATTTTATTTCTAAAAATTTTGTTTTAAAAATATCTGGACTAGTTTCACTTTTCTTATTCTCATACAAATGAAGATCTAAAATAATGTTTGGGGTAGTCAAAGTCCACGGTTCTTTATTTAACAACTTGTTTTCTTGTATAATTGTTGTATCTATTTTTTCTTCTACTAATAATGGTTTAATACGGAGACCTAGTGGTTTTATGGCGGATGGAGAGTTTCCGTAAACTATTTTGTTTTTAGGCTCGAAAACGCAATTGAATGCAGGATTTTTGGGATTTGTAGCTAGTTTGGTTGTATATTGTAACGAGAGTTTCTCTCTCCGTATGTATAAAGAGGGTTCATTTGTTTCAGCATATAAGCTTTCTACGGGAGATGTGCGAAAAGCTCCTAGAGCCGTGCGAAAAGCTCCTAGAGCCAGTCGTAGACCTTGATGATGTATTGTATCTAACTTTTTCAAGTAGGATTTTCTCGCCGATCCATACACAATGGATCCGTAATCCAGTTTGGAACGGATAAGTGATCTGTATAGATTTATAAGAACTGGACAATCGCTTCCCCAATTTGTATTGGAGAGCACCTTCAAAATATTTAGAGCTTTTAGACATTTCGTCCGTAGATAATTTATATGAGGTATGAATGTTAATTTTTTGTCAAATATAAGTCCTAGGAATTTTACTTCTTCTACTACAGGAATTTGTGAACCGTAAATTTTTAAATTTGGATCTGGATGTAATCCTCTCAATTGACAGAAATGTACGCATTGAGTTTTAATTTTAGAGAATTTGAAACCATTTTTGTTTGCCCAATCTTCAAGTTTATTTAGACATTGTTGGAGTTTTTGTTCAATGGTTTCCATATTTTTAGATTTGTAGAACATTACAAAATCATCTACATATAAGGAGCAATCTGTTTCGTTTAAACATTTCACAATGCTATTAATTTTAATATTAAAAAGTGTTGGGGATAAAATACTACCTTGAGGCACCCCTTGCTCTTGTTTGTATGTATCGGAGAGCGTTGAGCCAATTCTTACTTTAAAATTTCTATTTGATAAAAAATTGGCAATAAAATTTGGCAAGTGGACTTTCAGACCAAAATCGTGTAAATCTTTGAGAATACCATATTTCCATGTGGTATCATATGCCTTTTCTAAATCGAAAAAAACTGCTACCAAATGTTCTTTTTTGATGAAGGCATTACGAATATAAGTTTCTAGTCTTACTAGATGATCAGTTGTACATTTATTTTTCCGAAAACCCGCTTGGTAACTCGTAATCAAACTGTTTGATTCCAAGAACCAAACAAGTCTATCGTTAATCATTCTCTCCATGGTTTTACATAGACAACTAGTTAGTGCGATGGGACGATAATTTGTGGGATTTGTATGATCTTTTCCTGGTTTGGGAATAGGAATGATTATGGCTTCACTCCATTCTTTGGGAAAGTTCTCACTTTCCCACGTCATATTAAAAATATCTAAAAGAGTTATCATTGCATTATTTGGTAAATGTTTTATAATTTGATAATGGATTTGATCTGGACCTGTGGCCGTTTCTTTTATTCTTTGTAGAGCAGTTTCGAGTTCTGACATATTGAATGGTAGATTATATTTTTCTTCATTTCTAGAATGAAAATCAATTTTTTCTTTCTCTTTCTCAGTTTTAAATTTCTGAAACTTCTCATTATAGTTTGATGTTGAAAAGTTGTTTTGAAAGTTTTCACCTAAAACATTGGATATGTCTTTTTTTGTTAAATGGGTTCTATTATTAGATGTATTTAGATGAACAATTTTTGAGCTTTTCCTCTTGCCATTTATTTTTGCTACCATATTCCAAACCCTTTTCATTGATGTATTAGAGTTTTGCATTTTTTATAGTTCTTCGAGCTTTTGCTCGTGTAATTTGTGTGTTTAAGAGATTTGCTTTTGTGGGAGTTTTATTAAATTTACGCAATGCATTCTTTCGTTTATTTATAACATTTTTACAATCGTCATTAAACCATGGTCTAATTCTTTTAGAAGATGTAGAGGATTTCGGAATGCATTCCGTTGAAATTTTTAAAAGTGAATTCGAAAACGAGGTGATTTGATCCTCGTTCCCAATCTTTTCCAATATCAAATGTTCTCTGCATAAAATTTGGAATTTTTCCCAATTAGCTTTTTGTAGATTCCATTGTGGGTAAAATTCATCTTTTGATTTGTTTATTTCTGTGATTACGATTGGGAAGTGGTCACTTCCATGTAGGTCATCATGTACGGACCATTCAAAATCTAAGAAAATGTTTGGATGACATACATAAATCTAAAGCAGAAAAATGTCCTGTGGCAGGATGAAGGTATGTCGATTTGTTATCATTTAATAGACAAAGATCATTTTCAGTTATAAAGTCTTCTATTATTTTTCCTTTATTATTGATATTTGTACATCCCCATAGTTTACTATGTCCATTGAAATCTCCAACTAACATAAAAGGGTGAGGCAATTGTTCAACAAGATTCTCTAAATCATTTTGTTTTAATGGCGAGTTTGGAGGTATATAAATGGAACAAATTGTAAATGTTTTTGAAAGTGTAACCTTGGCAGCAATGGCCTGTAAATTTGTAGTCAAGTCTATTTTACTATGTGGAACAGTCTTTTTTATGAGAATGGATGATCCACCAGATGCCTTTTGACAATCATTATTTATAAAATTAAACATGATAAAATCTTTAAAATATATATTGTCAGTCGATTTTAGGAAAGTTTCTTGCAAACAAAGGATATTTGGTGAAAGCAGAGATATAAGTATTAAAATCTCATTATAGTTTGCTTTTAGTCCCCGACAGTTCCATTGTATTATTGTATTATTCTTATCCATTATTTACGGAGAGAAGATTAAAAAATGGTACATAAAAAGATTACATTTTAGTGTTTGGAGGTGGATCTGGTACCAGCTCCATGTCTTCATGTTCTAATGAAGAGAATTTATTCGATTGTTTTATGGGATCCACTGATCCCTTCGGTGGTCTATCTGAGTTTTGTTTCAGGTTGCTAGGTCCATTTGGTTTATTTGGTTTTTTTGTTGGTTCGTTTTACTCTGTGATGAGTTTGATTTAATAACAGATGTTGATCGGGATTTACGAGATGTTGATTGGGATGAGGATTGAGAAGATAAGTGAGTTTTTGTTTTGTCATTGGAACTGTTTTTGGCTTCGGATTTTTCGGTAATAATTTCAGTAATAATTTCAGTTTGAGTGTATGCATTTTTCATTATTGGCTTATTTATTGCTGATTGAACTATTTTAGAGTATGATATATCTGGTTTATTTTCCTGAATTTTCCTTGCTTCGAAGTAAGAGATATTTTGTGAGCACTTTATTTTCATGATTTCTTTTTCTTTTATCCAAGTTTCGCATTTGTTTGATTTTGAGATGTGATCTTTTTTACAGTTTACGCATTTTGATTGATTGGGGCAATTTGCGGTAAGGTGATCGTTTTCACCCATACCACAATTTTCACAAATGGAGTATTTTGTAATTTTACAGTTGTCTTCATGGTGGCCAAATTGTTGGCAGTTGAAACATCGAAGTGGATTTGGTATATATAATTCGACATTTATAATTCTATAAAAGATTTTCAGATTTGGTGGAATAACTGTGTTGTTGAAGGTTAATAAAATTGTATTAGTTTCAAAAAATTTGCCGTCTTTTTTGTACATGAATCTTTTAGCTTGAGTGACGCCTTGTGGAGTTAAATTTTTAACAATATCTTCGTTCGAGACTCCTTTTAAAATGTGATCTTTGATTATACCTTTGGAACTGTTTAGAGATCTGTGTTCCGTTATAGTAACATCAATGTCGTATATTTGTTTTATTTTTAAAATATTTTCAGTTTGTGATCTGGATTTAGTTTCAACAAGTAACGTTTGGTTTCTTAGTTTTTTTACAGATTTTGGTGATCCAATTAAACTTTCCAATGATTTTTCGATAACAAATGGAGATAGTGAGCCAATTTTTTTTCCATGCATTTCTGATTCAATAATGAAGAATTTTGGATACGCTTTAAGTGGTATTTCTGAATCGTCTGATGGTCGTGGTCGTTTTAGGGAATTTTGGGAAGCCATGGTTATTGTTTTGATGTTCAACAGAAGAGGGCACCACCCGCCTCGGAGTCCTACCAGGGAACGCAGTTTAGAGGTGGTATTCCTACCTCTAGCGTTAATGCTACTCTTCTGTCATACTCTACTGATAGTAGAGGAAACTGTGATCCTGCCAGTAACTGGACAGTCACACAGATCCCCTATTTATCCATCGATTAACCCGTTAAGCCGCCGCTCATAAGAATCTACTTTAAGAAAGGAAAAAAGGTAGTCAACACACGGTTTGTATCTGACGATACATATATAGTAAGAAAGATAGGCAGATAAGTTTTTCGATTCCAGAGCAAGGCACGACTAGCCGATTGTCTAGGCCCGGGCCCAACCCAGACGCCACGTCTATCCGAAGCCAGGGTCGAAGTAGTGTGTTAGGAGCTGGAGATCCCTGAGCCCCCTCAACTACCAGAATCCCTATTTCCGGTTTACGGGTCGCCACCTACGGCAAACTGGTGGCGTCTGTTTTATCAGGGGATTTCACCCCAACCATCACAGACGTAAAATGATCTATATATTGTATCCCTACAGACAAGGGGTTAAATCGATTTGTTTCAAAATGTTTCGTAAGCTAGGTGAAGGCCTAAACATACTACTAGTTAGATGATACATTGGAGTACGGTTAGATGATACATTGGAGTACTGAACTATTTGGAAGATGTTACGTGGATATTCCGTGTGAAAATATTTCAAATAATCAAACAGTGGGATAAAATTTGTTCCCAATTTTGTATAAATTGTGCATAGTGATACGAGAATAGAAAATGTGAAACGTACACAACACAAATGGTATTAAATACAGATGAATGTTACAATCTTCGTCCCGTGCGCTACCCACAGGCACAAATGGTAAACAAATGAGCATTGTTAATATATGATATAGCAAGGATAGAGAGAAAAGACATACATGCAGGGTTTGGGAAGGGAAAAATATTTACCTAAAGAGATTTAATTTATTTAAAATCATTTATTTATATTTTTGTTAAACCTAGTTTGTTTTGTTCGTTTGTTTTGTTCATTTGTTTTTGTTTAGTTTTATTGTTCGTGTGTTTGAAATCCTAACAGTATAGTATTACGATATTTTAAACATAAGTTTAATAACTTAGAAAGTTTGTTTTTTTGTATTTAATTTCTCAGTTTTAATGGTTATATTTTTATATTTTCTAACGCGTTTTACATTTCAGTTCTGTGGTATATTTATTTTTCAAGACTTTATTTAGTTTTAGGATATGTATTTGAATTTAAATTTTAGAATATGTTTTTGGTGGAACGCGGTCGGCTGGTTTCGTGGGAGTTTTACCCAACCTGCACACCAGCCAGGCAGCAGTGAATTTCTTTTGCCCCCAGCCGCTGGGGCGGACATGCACTCAATTGCGGAGGCACGATTTACCCAATTCCACCCAAATCTACATGTGTTTGGGCTTTATACAGGTAAATAAAGTTATATATCCCACACTTACATGGACTAAAAACTTCATTGTGTCATTTTAATTCGTGTTTTGTACAAATAATGCACTAAATCGATCGTTTTTACATTCGATCAAGGGAGGCTACTGCTATGCAACATAGCATGATTTACCCAATTCCACCCAAATCTACATGTGTTTGGGCTTTATACAGGTAGATAAAGTTATATATCCCATACTTACAGGACTAAAAACTCCTGGTTGTATATATTGTCTATTCCATTTTCGTGTAACTTGTTGATAACTTCCTGTATGCTACGCATTATATCTTTGGGGTTACTGGTAGTGTGGATGTCATTACCACCCAGATTTACGTAGACAGTATGTGATTTACGTAGACAGTATGTGGCCTGAAATGTAACATATTTTCGAATGCCATACTAAATCTCTGATCCATAGATATTTGGTCGGCTCGCATGCCACAGACACCGAAAAACCGAACATCTGCTCCTATACCAAGGTCGCCTCTGCAAAATCTCTGCAGCCTCGAAATGTACGAGTCGCCGAAAATCGCTATTCTAGTCATGCTTTGTTATTATTATGCTGAATATGTAAAAGTAAATTAATATGTCGAACATTCCTATATTAGGTAGAATTGGGTAAATCGTGCCACCCCTCAATTGAGGCAGGGCGACTGGGTAACATTGATGAAAATCCACAAACAATAAGGGACAGGGCAGGTGCCAGCTCTACCTTGCCATGACATACTTGCCGCCATAAGAGAAAAAGAAACATTAAACTTTCAGCGACTATTCTATAACAAATGTACTAAGTAAACATGTGACGAACAATTCCAAGTGTTTTAAGTTAATCTCATGTAAAACTCAGGAACTCTTTTTTTCCACAAACAATAATTGATTGGAACAACCTAAATAACAATGTTGTGTGCGCAGCTACAGTGAGTAGCTTCCAATCTGCTCTCCAGTGTCGGTAAACAAGACACATCTCTCTCCCATCGCGTTACATGCCTTAAACGGTACTGCGATGTAATTATCCAGATCCAGGGACCCAAGGCCAAGCTTCCCAAGAAATATCATTGAAGGTCCTCATTCCGTGACTGTCCTAATTCCGGTGCTATTTGTTTAAATCTCGTAACGCGCGATATTTACTGACGTCATACACGCGCTCCGATGTAAATATTTACTAAAGCTGTAGCTATCTGTCAACATTCAAACAAGAGTAAAATGAGACAAAAACAGGTAAACATTTGTTGAAACATGTCACGCATATAAAATAATACCTTTTCTACTATTACCAAATAAATGTTCATTTAAATACCCTTTTTTGGCCCCAAAAACATTGTTCAGAAATGTTACCATCCGTCTGCTCTGAAACCAGGCTTTGATTGACAGATCTAATTCTGAAGTGGACTTTTTCTATAAGGCCAAGCCTAATTTATTTATTTTGTTTTCAGTCCTATCCCTTATAAACAATTTTAGTTTTTTTAGGCTAATCCTAGGCAGATGAGGAGAAAGAACAGACACTAAAGAGATTTCCAAGTGTTGATTGTGTGACAGAGTTAACTCTGTAACCACTGGGTGCATTTGACATATTGCACCACAGTCAGGGTACTTGGAAGAGACAGTCATGTGTCCTTGCTGTGACACTAGAGAGTAGAATAAAACAGTTACATAAGGCCATAATAAAATATTTCCTAGATTTTCATCCCCGCCCGCCCCGATTTTTTTATTACTATTTGGAAAAAAAAAAAAAATCTTGTCAAGTTTAATCTTGTCAAAACACCATTTTATCAGCATAAATATCGATATCCTGAAAATATAAAATAAAAAATAAAATTTCACCGCAAAAAAATGTTTGAAAATCTAGGATTTATTTTATTATGGCCTAAAACAGTTAATAATTTAGTGTTTTAACAGTTATTAGTGTTAACAAAGTTAAAAATAGATTTTGGAATTATATCTTATATTTGAACTGTTTGGAAAAACACCACATAATTAATTAAAGAGTGCCTAATTCACTGTTGCCCAAGAGTTACCGGAATTGGGTCACATGTAAAATTACGGACAAATTTACAGTAGTTCAGAACAAATCGTGATTACTCTTCTGTATTCTCTTTGCAAGCACATGCATTTATGTTGAAATTTGATGCAACATGTTGGAAAAGGATTTGTTGACTAAGATATGTATACGTCTTTGTATATTTTACAAACTATTATGCACATTTTAATGAGTGTTTCGTATCCTACCGGAATGAGGACCCTCGAGGCTATACTATTATCGGTGGCAGACACAAACTTGTGAGCAAGCGTCTCCAATGACGATACACTGCTAAACATTAATTAGATGGAATCACTCCAATATCTGCAAGGTATCCAATTAATGCACAGTAACAATATAATTCTGCATTCTGAAAGGCAAAATAAAATTCCCGCCATATTCAGGATATTATTTCACTCACCTTGTTTTCGTCTAAAATCTTCATTTTGCCAATGTTCGACGTCAGTTCGTTTTCCTTACGTGCATTAGTTGTGGAAAGCATACCGAGTTATTAAAGAAAAAATGTTTTAAATATTGTTTCATGAAAAAAATGCTGTCAGTTCTAAATGTCCTCGGCTGATGACAGTAAAAATCACTTTGTCTTTGTATATATCTCGCGCTTTATTATTACCCAATGAAATTGTAGTACGCATAAAATGATCCATTTCATTGGCTTGCGCTAATTTATTGGACGATTACAATTTTAGTAATTTTAGGTATTTTTTAAAATTATTTATCAGCCATAATGTGTCTATTTCATATTTGCATGACATTTGTACTGATATATTCACATAGTAAGATAAAACATGCATGCGTTTCTGTGAAGTTGATATCAAAAATCATTTGTATGCGAATTTTCAAGGCACAATGTATTATAATTCACCTAACATAAACGGTCCGCTAGGCTTCCTAAGCAACATGCACTATTTTAATTCTATTTGAGTAGTAATTTCCAGAACAAAATACATCAATATTTTAAGGAAGCACATTCCTTTACCAAAATAACACTTGGTTCTTTGTAATGAATTAGCTGTACACCACAAATATCATATCTATTACACAACATTAGGTTTCAAAATTAGAATTATATTTTATTCGTTGTAACTTCCTGTCGGAAGTGTACGTTGGTTGTTTAGACATGGCTGCCACTGACAGCATTAGAGTGGTCGACGATGATTATATGAGAAGAATTCACAGTAGAAACCCTTCTGGCCACTTACACAAAGGTCCGTGTGTGTATTATACATTTAGCAATAATTTACATATACGATTGTACACCATAATTAATCTACTCACGCACAAAACTGATTATTGCCATTGGCTCGTGAAACCAGTCTTGAAGTTGATAATACTGATATCGTATTAGTAGCCCGTTCGCTTTAGGTGGAAAATGCCTGGAGTTGGCGCCCAGCTGTAGCCGTTATGATTGTGCCTTTAGGCAAGGCATTTAAATTCCACAAGCCTCCCATTTACTTCATGGCGATGATTATATCAGGTTGTGCACGTCATTTCGTACTCTGTACGTTTCGTACTAAATTTGAAAGTTTCGTACCCAATGTATGAGACGTTTCATACCCTAGGATTACGGTTAGTGTTACAATTAAAGACGTTTCTAACAAAGTCTCTAACACTAGCCCTTAATCATAGGATACAAACCGTCCAGACTTTGGTACGAAACATCTAACACTAACCTTTAATCATAGGGTACTAACATATTTTCGAAATAAAATGTGAATATTTACAAGCTTTATGCTCTTTGAAAAGTTGAACCCCTTAAGCAAAGCACATGTTGCTGAGAGTGGTGACGTCATTCGCATTCCAGGCGTAGATGACGTGAAAAAAACAAAGATCCGAAAACAGGCGATGTACGAAAACAGGGCGATTGATGACGCAAATCCCGGGGACATAGTATCCTGTCTGGGCTTGTAACATAGGTACCTATCCTGACGTGGGACATAGTATCCTGTCTGGGCTTGTAGCATAAGTACCTATCCTGACGTGGGACATAGTATCCTGTCTGGGCTTGTAACATAGGTACCTATCCAGATGTGGGACATAGTATCCTGTCCGGGCTTGTGACATAGGTACCTATCCGGACGTGGGACATAGTATCCTGTCCGGGCTTGTGACATAGGTACCTATCCTGACGTGGGACATAGTATCCTGTCCGGGCTTGTGACATAGTTACCTATCCTGACGTGGGACATAGTATCCTGTCCGGGCTTGTGACATAGGTACCTATCCGGACGTGGGACATAGTATCCTGTCCGGGCTTGTGACATAGTTACCTATCCTGACGTGGGACATAGTATCCTGTCCAGGCTTGTAGCATAGGTACCTATCCTGACGTGGGACATAGTATCCTGTCTGGGCTTGTAGCATAAGTACCTATCCTGACGTGGGACATAGTATCCTGTCTGGGCTTGTAACATAGGTACCTATCCAGATGTGGGACATAGTATCCTGTCCGGGCTTGTGACATAGGTACCTATCCGGACGTGGGACATAGTATCCTGTCCGGGCTTGTGACATAGGTACCTATCCTGACGTGGGACATAGTATCCTGTCCGGGCTTGTGACATAGTTACCTATCCTGACGTGGGACATAGTATCCTGTCCGGGCTTGTGACATAGGTACCTATCCGGACGTGGGACATAGTATCCTGTCCGGGCTTGTGACATAGGTACCTATCCTGACGTGGGACATAGTATCCTGTCCGGGCTTGTGACATAGTTACCTATCCTGACGTGGGACATAGTATCCTGTCCGGGCTTGTGACATAGGTACCTATCCGGATGTGGGACATAGTATCCTGTCCGGGCTTGTGACATAGTTACCTATCCTGACGTGGGACATAGTATCCTGTCCAGGCTTGTGACATAGGTGCCTATCCAGACGTGGGACATAGTATCCTGTCCGGGCTTGTGACATATATACCTATCCGGATGTGGGACATAGTATCCTGTCTGTGGGCTTGTGACATAGTTACCTATCCGGACGTGGGACATAGTATCCTGTCCGGGCTTGTGACATAGGTGGTACCTATCCATATGTGGGACATAGTATCCTGTCCGGGCTTGTGACATATGTGGTACCTATCCATATGTGGGACATAGTATCCCTATAGGGTGCATAGATATTTTGTGTTACAGACATACTGTTTATATTTGTAGGTCATGGCATTGTGCTGTTTATATTTATAGGTCATGACATTGTGCTGTTTATATTTGTAGGTCATGGCATTGTGCTGTTTATATTTATAGGTCATGACATTGTGCTGTTTATATTTGTAGGTCATGGCATTGTGCTGTTTATATTTGTATGTCATGGTATTGTGCTGTTTATATTTGTAGGTCATGGCATTGTGCTGTTTATATTTGTACGTCATGGTATTGTGCTGTTTATATTTGTAGGTCATGGCATTGTGCTGTTTATATTTGTAGGTCATGACATTGTGCTGTTTATATTTGTAGGTCATGGCATTGTGCTGTTTATATTTGTAGGTCATGGCATTGTGCTGTTTATATTTGTAGGTCATGGCATTGTGGCAGCCACATCATCAATACCCAGTAGATATCAAACAATCGTGACAGACAACTCAGACAGAAAAGGTTTTGCTGCACAAGCCAAGAGATTCCAGCCAGACGGTTGCTTTGTAAGTGTATAGCCAGCAACGGTCATACTATCAATGTAACCCCGCTGGAGCCGTTACGATTGTGCCCTTCGGCAAGGCATTTAAATTCCACATGCCTCTTCTCTCTCCCTCGTGGCGATGGATTCCATCAGGAATGAGGTCTCGAGAGTGATTGATATAAGTTGTATGAACTTGTTTCGCATTCGAGCTAAAATAAATTTGTAGAAACTACCATAAATTTTATCTCATTGTCATTACATATTGCTTTGTGTATAATACTATATTATACATAATGATAAGTAAATATGTGAAACCAAGCCAAGTCGGTTCAAAAGCTCACTCAGAGCTTGTGTTGTACTGTTGCTAGCTTGCCGACTCAAAATAAAATTGATCTTATCTTATCTTACAGTCATGATGTTTGGGCTACATAGATGTTATATAAATATATATACGGTGTGGACCTGAATTTTAAGTTACACAAGTAAAAAATGTTATACTGCACAAAACGCTAAAATTTCATTGAAAATCAGCATGTAGCTTGTAACGGAACAGTATTTTTTTTCTCGAGCCCCGTTTATTCACATACAAGTACATAGTTATACATAAAATACATGTAGTCATAAACATAAAACATGACAATTATATGAGATGCAATTAACGGTAATCAATATTAGACTCTTTTACTTCTGTACACATATACATATATACATCAGGGATCATTCTAGAGGGCCATGTGGGCGAAATTGTCGCCCTAGGGACCCTGACTTCGCCCTCTGGGGGCCCCACTTCCCTAAAAAAAAATTAAAAAATTTAAATATATTTTTTGGTTTTTACGATTTTCAAACAAAATTTTGTCTATTAAGATACACTGGCCCATTATAAAGCACTCCTTCTATTCAAATGTTGTATTTAATGGTTGTACTGTGCATTTTAACCCTATTTTGCAGAAGTATATTAAAGAACACCATTTAAGGACGCGATCGCGTGCTTTCTCACTTCTCCCAAAAATTCTGACCTAGAATGAACTCTGATATATACACCGTACATAGTGTGGCGTCCGTGGTAGAGCGTCGGATTTGGAATCGAGCGGTCCCGGGTTCGATACTCGGTCAGGCCACGTATGTAGTGTCATTGAGCAAGGCACCTCACACACATTGCTTAGTACTGGTTAATCGCTTAGGTCGACTAAGCCTGCCCAGGAAAACATGTCTACGTCCCTGCGAGGGGTTTGACATTAAAGGAACATACATACAAGACAGATACCGATAATATTTGGAAAAGATGTGTTTGATAATTTCATGATTAAAAATGGCATTAATTGTAGGAGGCAATTCCCCATGGCCACCTGACCCAAGTTCAAGCAACATCTAAGTATATGCAATACTGTTCCGTTACATTAATATTGTAATGTATTTACGTGTGGAGGTTGGGGAATTACAACAACAACAACAACAAAGAAACAACAATATATATAAGCTAACTCCATCAACGAGCATTTAGTCCTATCAGTCATGGAGTGTTAATCCAGATATACAATGGATGATGATATCTTACTAGTGAAACTCATTAATGTATTAATTAAGGAACTCGACATACATGTATAAATTGTTTATGCACACATGTGACTATATTACATTAGTGACTTGAAATAAATTGCTTTATTATGCTAAAATAAAGTTTCTGACTTGAAATAAATTGCCAAAGCCACTTGACCAATATAGTTTTACATATCATTCTCAGATGAGAATTTGTAAAATTTATGCTAAAATAAAGTTTACTGACTTGAAATAAATTGCCAACGCCACTTGACCAATATAGTTTTACATATTGCTCTCAGATGAGAAGTCGTAAAATTTATGCTAAAATAAAGTTTACCTTCATTTCCACAGTTATTCTGAAATAATTACAACTTCATGCATTATCGCGATTCTGATTGGCTGATTCAGCCCATGTGATCGCCATCCACCATAACCCAATGAATTGCACAATTATCCTATTTTCATTAACACAGACGGATCTGTAGTCCAGTGGTAACACGCTGAACTGGTAATCCAGAGATCGCAGGTTCGATCCCCCGTCTGACCCTAATAAAATTAAGTCTTTCAGATGTTACTTTAAACCGAGGTCTCGTATCGGTGCTGTACACCGTGCACATAAAAGAACAAGAGGAGACTCTGGAATGGGTTTCTGTCTGTATCATTGCACTATCCTCCAAAAATCTAAAATGACTAATCTCTCTAGGAGGCGTTGCTCATATGGGCAACTGGTAGCGACAATATATAAATGTAAAACACACACATACACACACACAATTCTCATTAACTTTCATAGCGGACTACATTTTGTATGGTGTGACAAATCAAAAGGACAACTTGTTTTATAATTTGTAACATATTGGTCGTAATTATATAACAATTGAATGTTCTTTTTCTGCATTTTATCGAAGTATGAACTGTCAGTTTCTTTTTACACCTAATTTGCACAAAACTTTCGAGCAAACTGTCAATACAGACAAAATAAACATACCGATAATTTATTTGCAAAAACATCAATACGGGCGTGTGAAGGTTTACTAAGGGCAAGTGGATAAGAGATTAACCCCCAGGTCGCATTTGAGAGAAGCCAGTGCGCTAACCACTGTGCTAATCGGACAGGTTTACTAATGGCTAGTGGATAAGAGATTAACCCCCAGGTCGCATTTGAGAGAAGCCAGTGCGTTAACCACTGTGCTAATCGGACAGGTTTACTAAGGGCAAGTGGATAAGAGATTAACCCCCAGGTCGCATTTGAGAGAAGCCAGTGCGCTAACCACTGTGCTAATCGGACAGGTTTACTAAGCAGTGGATAAGGATTAACCCCCAGGTCGCATTTGAGAGAAGCCAGTGCGTAACCACTGTGCTAATCGGACAGGTTTACTAAGGGCAAGTGGATAAGAGATTAACCCCCAGGTCGCATTTGAGAGAAGCCAGTGCGCTAACCACTGTGCTAATCGGACAGGTTTACTAAGTGCAAGTGGATAAGTGATTAACCCCCAGGTCGCATTTGAGAGAAGCCAGTGCGCTAACCACTGTGCTAATCGGACAGGTTTACTAATGGCTAGTGAATATTTCATGTCACTTGATTGGCTTCAGTAGACATCGTCAGTGGTGTTGAAGAGTATTTCGTTGAAGTAGCTTTGCAAATATTCTTTGATGGCTATGTTGTGTTGGTGGTTGTGTTAACTGTTGCATTATATATTCAGACAGATGCCCCTGGTCCAGGCAGTTATGTTGGTCAAGGTAAAGCAGAAAACACCAGTTCATCATTCTCCAAGAAAGGAACCGGTGGATTTGCATCAAAGGTATGAAGATATGGGCGTAACTGATTATAAATATATCTATTAGACAACGGCCCGCACCAGAGACAACGGCCCGCACCAGAGACAACGGCCCGCACCAGAGACAACAGCCCGCACCAGAGACAACGGCCCGCACCACATACAACGGCCTGCACCAGAGACAACGGCCCGCACCAGTATATCTATCTATCTTCCTCTAATGTCAAACGCCTCGCGCGGTGGTAGACATGTTGCGTCAAAAACCGCAAAGAAGTTAAAAGTATGAGTAGTTAAAAGCATAAGTATAAAAAAATATTGAAAAATAAGTCGGGTTAAAAGTTTAAAAGCAGCTGTGCAGAACAACTAGGGGCTGGCATGATCAATACAACAAACAGCCGTATTGAATTGCTCTATGGTAGGGAGATGGACAATGTCTGGGGGGAGATGGTTCCAATGATAAATTGTTCTTGGAAAAAGGGAAAACTTGTAATAATCTGTAGTTGCTCTTATAGCTTATGGAATGGCAATGGCGTGCGGGACGGGAGAGGGAAACTAGGTAATTTTCAATGGGTATAGCAACCAGATCATTATGGCGTACAGAGTGTACATTTACTTGCATTTGCATATAGATCTATTTATCAAGAGGAAATTTCTTGGAGAATAACAGGCTCAGTACAATCTTTCTTGTCATAAATCAGCACTTTTTGAAATAAATCAGTCATCAAAGATAAGGATATCCTGGGCTCTCTAGCAACTGAGTCATGAAATTGTTTTATATTTCTTAGGAAAGACTGTCAGTATGGATAGCCATCACAAAACTATATCTCGCTAGACGGGACGAGTAATCTGGTGTACACTGTAGTTAGTCCATTCTTCCCCCAGAAATATCTTCCCCCAGAAATATCTTCACCCAGAATTATCTTCACTCAGAAATATCTTCCCCCAGAAATATCTTCCCCCAGAAATATCTTCACCCAGAAATATCTTCACCTAGAAATATCTTCACCCAGAAATATCTTCACCCAGAAATATCTTCACCCAGAAATATCTTCACCCAGAAATATCTTCACCCAGAAATATCTTCACCTAGAAATATCTTCACCCAGAAATATATTCACCCAGAAATATCTTCACCCAGAAATATACTGACATATAGTTTTATGTAATCAGGTTTGTGTTTGTAACCAACAATTTCTGCAAACGAAAATAGGTTACTACAAAAAAAAGTGTCACCCCTGTTTAGTATAGTGTCACCCCTATTGAAAGATTGGTCCTATGAGACACCTTTTAACTCTTTCAACACCAAGTAACTGACGTGGACTGGTCCATGATATTCTTAGACCAATAAATGAATAAGAAAATTACATTCGGACCAGTTCATTTATCAAGATGGGTAATTTTGTCTAAAATTAGTAATACTACTTGCAAAAAGTGCAGATCCTGATGAGACGGCTCGTCACGAGCCGGCTCATCTGGATCTACACTTTTTGTAAGCCTATATAGAGGTCTGTGGTGTTGAAAGGGTTAAACAGCATTATTTCCCCAATCATGTCGATGCAGGTCCGGTTATCAGTAACCATTATTTACCTAGCTTGTCGCTCACTACTCTAGTTACCTCCCCTGATATTCGTCCACAGGTTATTTAAGGAATGTTAATGATATGACAATAACGTTCACATGCTGGACTAGCAGCTCACCAACTGGCCATATCAGAATGAACCCCAGACTTGGTTCAAACCCCAGACATTGTTCAAACCTTTGGCCTCGCACCCCTTAAGATAAGATTAAATACAGTTCAAAAACACTTCATCCTTTTTTTTGGTAACAAAGTTCTAGAAAGTGGAGTATTGTTTAGTCACTAATTAGGTCGCTAGTCGACATATATAGGCTTTGTGTATCCAATCACAGAACAAATTATACTAGAGGGGGGTGTCCTAGGGTATCGGTACAAGTTTTTTTGGTGTCTTATTGATAAAATCTCAAATTCCTGTGATTGGTTTAAACATATTTATTTTTCAGGATGCATGTAATATACATTGAGAAAGAGACAGAAACATACATCTCAAGTTCCTGTGATTGGTTTAAACATATTTATTTTTCAGGATACATGTAATATACATTGAGAAAGAGACAGAAATATACATCTCAAGTTCCTGTGATTGGTTTAAACATATTTATTTTTCAGGATACATGTAATATACATTGAGAAATAGACAGAAATATACATCTCAAGTTCCCTGTGATTGGTTTAAACATATTTATTTTTCAGGATACATGTAATATACATTAAGAAATAGACATAAATATACATCTCAAGTTCCTGTGATTCAATGCATTCCATTCAACTATCCACCACAATTTATTTTGTCATGCGGCTTATAAGGTCATCTTGAGAATTCCAGGGATTTACACCAAATTTGCAATTTTCCAGGAAATACTTGCCAAGCAATCAAACACTGCACATGCCTTCAGCATGTTCCACTTGGATGACTTTTCATGACATTATATTAAATTAATTTAATGCTTTTCAGGCTAGTCATTTTTGTTGGGTATCATAAATTCACCACAATTACTTGTTTTTCTATTATTTACTTTCAGACTAAAAGACAGGCGAGATATCTGATGTCGAATGCACCAGGACCGGGAATATATGCCTTACCTAGCCTTCTTACTACACAGAGAGACTTCAACAAATCTGGAGCTACTGGCAACTTTCACAAACCTATAGCAATACATATTGAAAATGATCCAAAGCATGATAAGCCTGCCCCCAATGCATATGATGTAAGTGTCCTGTTACCCATAATATAAACTGTGACAACACCTGAAATATCATAATGGAATATCTCCCTCTTCTCACCCCTCTGTCCCTCTATCTCGCTCAATAAGAGGGATCATGTTTCATCTGTGTCCAATCTCCCTCTTCTCACCCCCCCTGTCCCTCTATCTTGCTCAATAAGAGGGAGCATGTTTCATCTGTGTCCATTCTGTCTGTCCTCTACATATTTCTATCTTTCCTGTCCTCCCTCTCCATTACAACCATTCTATTCCACTCCCCATTCCCTCTCCATTACAACCATTCTATTCCATTCCCCATTCCCTCTCCATTACAACCATTCTATTCCACTCCCCATTCCCTCTCCATTACAACCATTCTATTCCATTCCCCATTCCCTCTCCATTACAACCATTCTATTCCACTCCCCATTCCCTCTCCATTACAACCATTCTATTCCACTCCCCATTCCCTCTCCATTACAACCATTCTATTCCATTCCCCATTCCCTCTCCATTACAACCATTCTATTCCACTCCCCCATTCCCTCTCCATTACAACCATTCTATTCCACTCCCCATTCCCTCTCCATTACAACCATTCTATTCCACTCCCCATTCTCTCTCCATTACAACCATTCTATTCCACTCCCCATTCCCTCTCCATTACAACCATTCTATTCCACTCCCCATTCCCTCTCCATTACAACCATTCCACTCCACTCCCCATTCTCTCTCCATTACAACCATTCTATTACACTCCCCATTCCCTCTCCATTACAACCATTCTATTCCACTCCCCATTCCCTCTCCATTACAACCATTCTATTCCACTCCCCATTCCCTCTCCATTACAACCATTCCATTCCACTCCCCATTCCCTCTCCATTACAACCATTCTATTCCACTCCCCATTCCCTCTCCATTACAACCATTCTATTCCACTCCCCATTCCCTCTCCATTACAACATTCCATTCCACTCCCCATTCCCTCTCCATTACAACATTCTATTCCACTCCCCATTCCCTCTCCATTACAACCATTCCATTCCACTCCCCATTCTCTCTCCATTACAACCATTCTATTCCACTCCCCATTCCCTCTCCATTACAACCATTCCATTCCACTCCCATTCTCTCTCCATTACAACCATTCTATTCCATTCCCCATTCCCTCTCCATTACAACCATTCCACTCCACTCCCCATTCTCTCTCCATTACAACCATTCCACTCCACTCCCCATTCTCTCTCCATTACAACCATTCCATTCCACTCCCCATTCTCTCTCCATTACAAGGATGAAGCTTCATCCATCTTAAATCTTTCGATCCGTCCTCTATGTCTGTCTTCCCTTCCTCTCCACTGGTCTGTCCCTCTATCCCCATCTCTCTTCATCAGAAGGATGAAGCTCCATCCATTTTAAGTCTTTCGATCCATCCTCTATGTTTGTCTTCCCTCCCTCTCTACTGGTCTGTCCATCTATCCCCATCTCCCTCCATCAGAAGCCTGAAGCTCCATCCATTTCATTATTTCTATGCTTCCTCTATGTTTGTCTTCCCTTCCTCTCTACTGGTCTGTCAATCTATCCCCATCTCCCTCCATCAGAAGCCTGAAACTCCATCCATTTCATTATTTCTATGCTTCCTCTATGTTTGTCTTCCCTTCCTCTCTACTGGTCTGTCAATCTATCCCCATCTCCCTCCATCAGAAGCCTGAAGCTCCATCTATTTCACTATTTCTATGCTTCCTCTATGTTTTTTTACCTTCCCTCTCTAGTTGTCTGTCCATCTATCCCACCCCCTCTCAAAAGTAAAAGTATGATTTCATATAACGGCCAGCCACGCTCCTGAATTGATGTTTGTTCATCATTGGAGTCTCCGCTAATCGCGTGATACTGTTGTTTAGGGATAATTTAAATCAGATTAGTCTAAAAAATAAATATACACAAGCAGAAATGTGAGATATAGCGGTAAATCTGTACCATACATCCTGTAATTCAGGATGCATTCATTCTATTATGCGTTAATGTTGACCCTATTTACATTATTTTGTTATTTCAACATATACAACGTTTGTTTATTAGTTTAAATACTCAGTTTTTGAGGCAAACATTTTGAAAAAACATAGCATATAGTAGGAAATTACATTCTGTAGAAATTTTCATTTTTACCAATGTAGTGTCGCTTTTAGGAAATGTGAAATCTGAGAATGTCTGTCATACAGATGTATTTTGTTGATGTTGTTTCTGCAGGTATTGAATAGCAAATATGGAAAGACAAACAACGTATCGGCGGAAGCTGTGTTCAAATCACGGACAAAAAGAGAAATTATCAATATGAAGGAAGCGACGTCGAAACCAGCTCCAGGTTATATTCTAGTCTTCTGTGATATTTATCTCAGCTAACAGTAGGAGAGATTACTCAGTCAATATAATGTACAGTCTACATCCGCTATGTCGAATTCCGTCGGACCAAACAAAATACTTCGACATAACCGAAGTTTGACTTAACGAAATTCGATATAAACGGATCCAGTTATATGTAAAATGATAGTGTCTGAAACAGGACTTTGATCCGACTTCGAGATAACCAGAGGATTCGACATAACCGACTTTGACATAGCGGATGTAGAATGTATTTATCACATAACATGGTTTGTATTCAGTTACATACAGCCATCACATATTTTCTTGTATGTACACACGTGTAATATAACCCGGAAGGATTCTTATTGTTCGCGGCTTACTTTTGACACATTCGACATAGATTTCTCTCTTGCTTGAAAATCAACTGTTTAAATCAATAAAATGCCAAATATGCACTAGTGGTAACGGGCCCATCACACGTCAACCTTCTGGCCAACGTATTAATCATTCAATTTTCGCGTGTTTGCAGCCGATCTGGACACATCTGGCGCATGAGGAGCATGACCAGCGATAAAGTAACTCACCTGGAAAACTGTGTAATTTAATCAGGGTGAGCTGGCTTGTCTAACTGGCGCTCGATGAACGATTAGTCAGCATTGACCAGTGTGCTAACGGCCGTTTGAAGTTATTCACACGCTGCATGCGCTAGGGTGCTTTTAGTGGATGCAGACAGGTCGCCAGCGAGTCGTTCACTGAAAAGCAAACGATTGTGAAGATTAATGACGAACGTTCTCCAGCGTTCTCCAACCTTTAAATTTAAACTTTGGAGAACGCTCATCTAGATGAAAACTTGTGTGCATGTTCAAAACTTTATTTTCGGACCAGTGTTCTCCAGTGATCAACGATGATTACCAGCGTACCCCAGCGTGTTCCAACGTGCTGCTAACGCTCTCCTGACGTCATTCCAGCGACCACCGATGATTACCAGCATTCACCAGCGTATTCCAACGTGCTGCTAACGCTCTCCTGGCGTTATTCCAGAGACCACCGATGATTACCAGCATTCACCAGCGTATTCCAACGTGCTGCTAACGCTCTCCTGATGTTATTCCAGCGACCACCGATGATTACCAGTGTTCACCAGCGTGTTCCAACGCGCTGCTAACGCTCTCCTGACGTTATTCCAGCGACCACGGACAATTACCAATGTTCAGCAGTGTATTCCAACGCGCTGCTAACGCTCTCCTGGCGTTATTCCAGTGACCACCGACAATTACCAACGTTCAGCAGCGTATTCCAACGCGCTTCTAACGCTCTCCTGACGTTATTCCAGCGACCACGGACAATTACCAATGTTCAGCAGTGTATTCCAACTCGCTGCTAACGCTCTCCTGGCGTTATTGCAGTGACCACGGACAATTACCAATGTTCAGCAGTGTATTCCAACTCGCTGCTAACGCTCTCCTGGCGTTATTGCAGTGACCACGGACAATTACCAATGTTCAGCAGTGTATTCCAACTCGCTGCTAACGCTCTCCTGGCGTTATTGCAGTGACCACGGACAATTACCAATGTTCAGCAGTGTATTCCAACTCGCTGCTAACGCTCTCCTGGCGTTATTGCAGTGACCACGGACAATTACCAATGTTCAGCAGTGTATTCCAACTCGCTGCTAACGCTCTCCTGGCGTTATTGCAGTGACCACGGACAATTACCAATGTTCAGCAGTGTATTCCAACTCGCTGCTAACGCTCTCCTGGCGTTATTGCAGTGACCACGGACAATTACCAATGTTCAGCAGTGTATTCCAACTCGCTGCTAACGCTCTCCTGGCGTTATTCCAGCGTCCACGGACAATTACCAACCCTGCCTCAAATATTGGCAAACGCTGGCCAGAATGTTGACGTGTTACGGGGCCCTTTACAGTGAAAGAGCATTTCCTTTCACTGAGAAAACTCAATCATTCATTGGAAAGCATAAAAGAAAATTCATTCCCTTTGTAAATCATCTGTACATATAGTATATATTCTCTGTCCTCCTCCATGGTTGAGTGGTTACGGTCACTGACTTGTATACCACTATAAGCTATAATCACTGATGGTCACCGGTTCGAGCCCCGCTCAGGCCGTGTCTATTTATATGAAAAAGTTGGCAGTTTCTTACGGAGGTTGGTGCACTAATTACTGGTTCCTCCGCTGGAGCCTGCCCAGGAAAGGTGTTGTTAGGTAAACTGCCTGCTGGCGATATAGCCCTAAATAGTGCAGATGAAGTTGTAAAACCCGAACGAACAAACAAGTATATATTCTCCATCTGTTGCAGGTCAGTATGATGTCAATGATGCACTGTTACATGAAAACGTGAAAGTACCCTTCTCTAGTTTTAAATCTACCACTAAAAGGCAGATGGCACCAGATCCACCAAAGGTAAGTAGGAATAGAAAGAAACAATTGTTTACATCAGGTCTTCTTATATTTTCAAAACCAAATCGGTCCAGGCCCAAATCGACAGTCAGGTGTTTGATCAAATATGTTGGTGATGTGATACGACCCCCCCCCCCCCATAAATTTGTTGCTGTCTTTCTTTATTTCTCAACAAGTTTGACATGCTTTGCTGTGTTTGAGAAAATATTTCGGAGATATAGCTCTCGTCATTTGCGATATATAGGCTGAGGGCATAGGCTGCCGATTGCATAGATATACCCCATGTAGCTCTGACATATATACATGCACACGGTCAACCCGTACCCTAGTCAACTCAGCCTCGTCTTATGTAGTAGTACCACTGACGTTGTACGTGGCGATTTTTGATTTTAATGAATGACCCGCACTTAAATATCAACAAACTTTTAATATAATTTTAAAAATGACAAAAAACACCGATTGTACTATAGAAATATTCTTCGTGTTGACTTGGGTACGGGTTGACAGCGTACATGTATATATGGCAGAGCGTTATGGAGCGTATCTATGCAATCTGCTACCTATGGCTGATCCTTGAATTCCTGCAGTATTGGTCCATTAATAGACACATGCATCAACTCATCAAGTAAGTGTGCATGCACTGTGTAGCAGAATCAATTTTCTACAAATAGAACATGGAAATTCCATATCTATTTTTAGACATGTACCTGTTGTAATTTTAAGAAGCTCCGTAGCGGTTACTTCCCTTATAGACTATAATCTATAATGTGTTTATTACAGTTGACGGATTTATTGACATTTTAGTGCCTCTGGGAAAACATCTGTCTCTGATTAATGTATGGCTTTGGGATTATCGGACAATAGGTGCAATTAACATGGATCAGTCAAGCAGGTCGCATATCGATCTTAGACCGGAAACAGGTGTGAAGAAATGCATACACCTTAGTGTGGGATTATATTTAACAATTTTGATTTGGCTTTTTCAACAGTTTAAAATTCGGCTCTGGACGTTTTTAGAAGCACCAACTTAATTTTGCTCGCATTATATGGAAATATTTATATATATATATTTATTTTAGCTTGATTGCGAAACTTATATTAATCACTCTTGAGACCTCATTCCTGATGGAATCCATCGCCACGAGGGAGAGAGAAGAGGCAATGTGGAATTTAAGGGCACAATCGTAACGGCTTCAGCGGGGCTCAAACTCCGGACCTGAAGCGAACGCGCTATCACGACTTCCACGAAGAATGTACTTGAGGGGGGTTCAAATCAAATCCTATTTTATTTACTGTCTGCATGGTACATACAATCAACATAAGCTATGTATAGCTTTTGACTGACAGTCTGCGTACTAGAATGTGCCTACTGACATCTTACCTGTACTGACAATCTGTGTACTTGAGGAGGATGGGGGCTTACCTGTACTGACAATCTGTGTACTTGAGGAGGATGGGGGCTTACCTGTACTGACAATCTGTGTACTTGAGGAGGATGGGGGCTTACCTGTACTGACAATCTGTGTACTTGAGGAGGATGGGGGGCTTACCTGTACTGACAATATGTGTACTTGAGGAGGATGGGGCTTACCTGTACTGACAATATGTGTACTTGAGGAGGATGGGTGGGGGGCTTACCTGTACTGACAATCTGTGTACTTGAGGAGGATGGGTGGGGGCTTACCTGTACTGACAATCTGTGTACTTGAGGAGGATGGGTGGGGGGCTTACCTGTACTGACAATCTGTGTACTTGAGGAGGATGGGTGGGGGGCTTGTCTGTGCTGACAATCTGTGTACTTGAGGAGGGTGGGGGGCTTACCTGTACTGACAATCTGTGTACTTGAGGAGGATGGGTGGGGGCTTACCTGTACTGACAATCTGTGTACTTGAGGAGGGTGGGGGGCTTACCTGTACTGACAATCTGTGTACTTGAGGAGGGTGGGGGGCTTACCTGTACTGACAATATGTGTACTTGAGGAGGATGGGGGCTTACCTGTACTGACAATATGTGTACTTGAGGAGGATGGGGGCTTACCTGTACTGACAATCTGTGTACTTGAGGAGGGTGGGGGCTTACCTGTACTGACAATATGTGTACTTGAGGAGGGTGGGGGGCTTACCTGTACTGACAATCTGTGTACTTGAGGAGGGTGGGGGCTTACCTGTACTGACAATCTGTGTACTTGAGGAGGGTGGGGGGCTTACCTGTACTGACAATCTGTGTACTTGAGGAGGATGGGTGGGGGCTTACCTGTACTGACAATCTGTGTACTTGAGGAGGTGGGTGGGGGCTTACCTGTACTGACAATCTGTGTACTTGAGGAGGATGGGTGGGGGGCTTACCTGTACTGACAATCTGTGTACTTGAGGAGGATGGGTGGGGGGCTTACCTGTACTGACAATCTGTGTACTTGAGGAGGATGGGTGGGGGGCTTACCTGTACTGACAATCTGTGTACTTGAGGAGGATGGGTGGGGGGCTTACCTGTACTGACAATATGTGTACTTGAGGAGGATGGGTGGGGGGCTTACCTGTACTGACAATCTGTGTACTTGAGGAGGGTGGGGGGCTTACCTGTACTGACAATATGTGTACTTGAGGAGGATGGGTGGGGGGCTTACCTGTACTGACAATCTGTGTACTTGAGGAGGATGGGTGGGGGGCTTACCTGTACTGACAATCTGTGTACTTGAGGAGGATGGGTGGGGGGCTTGCCTGTGCTGACAATCTGTGTACTTGAGGAGGGTGGGGGCTTACCTGTACTGACAATATGTGTACTTGAGGAGGATGGGTGGGGGGCTTACCTGTACTGACAATATGTGTACTTGAGGAGGATGGGTGGGGGGCTTACCTGTACTGACAATATGTGTACTTGAGGAGGGTGGGGGGCTTACCTGTACTGACAATATGTGTACTTGAGGAGGATGGGTGGGGGCTTACCTGTACTGACAATCTGTGTACTTGAGGAGGATGGGTGGGGGCTTACCTGTACTGACAATCTGTGTACTTGAGGAGGATGGGTGGGGGGCTTACCTGTACTGACAATCTGTGTACTTGAGGAGGATGGTGGGGGGCTTGCCTGTGCTGACAATCTGTGTACTTGAGGAGGATGGGTGGGGGCTTACCTGTACTGACAATCTGTGTACTTTGAGGAGGATGGGTGGGGGGCTTGCCTGTACTGACAATCTGTGTACTTGAGGAGGATGGGTGGGGGGCTTGCCTGTGCTGACAATCTGGGTACTTGAGGAGGATGAATGGGGGCTTATCTGTACTGACAATCTGGGTACTTGAGTGGGGCATACTGACAATAAAAAGGTTATAAAATTTATTTAAAATTATAATTTGATATAAAAAATGGATGCCATGCTTATAATGAACTTTTGTTTTATTTTACCGACAGTGAGACTCGTCAGAGGAACAATTAAATCTAAACAGAAGAACAAATATCCACATTTGATTTCATGAAAACAATTAAGATAAACAAAACATTAATACGCTTGTTGTTGTTTGTTTGCTTACAGACCTGATGCTGGAGATGCTTGTATTTCACACTATTTATGTGTTTATGTGATCGTCGGTCTGCGAGTGGGATGTTATTGCCAGTGGACAACATGGAGACAAACAATTGCATTCATTAAAAACTGCGACATATTGTCAACAAATAACAGCAGGATTTTCCAATAGCAGATATATCTGTTGAAAACCAATAATTATTGCAATACAGTGCGACTATATCACACACAGCCTTGGTCGATCCTGTCTCAACAATTTTAGAAGCGATCAATTTTTCGAAACGTACGTGAATGACAATGCAAATAATTGTTCTAGTCATTTGTTGAAAATATTTGTTGGAAACGCAGAATTCCTGCTCCAGGGAAAACAGTCATTAAATTCTAATGTAATTACAGTATCCTGGGTCTGGTTCCCACAAACAGTTATTAAATTATAATGTATTTACAGTATCCTGGGTCTGGTTCCCACAAACAGTTATTAAATTATAATGTATTTACAGTTTCCTGGGTCTGGTTCCCACAAACAGTTATTAAATTCTAATGTATTTACAGTACCCTGGGTCTGGTTCCCACAAACAGTTATTAAATTCTAATGTATTTACAGTATCCTGGGTCTGGTTCCCACAAACAGTTATTAAATTATAATGTATTTACAGTCCTTGACCTTGCACCTACACACACTCATTAAATTCATTAATTCATTCTAATGTATTTACAGTTTCATGGACCTTGCACCTACAAACAGTCATTAAATTCTAATGTATTTACAGTTTCCTGGACCGTGCACCTACAAACAGTCATTAAATTATAATGTATTTACAGTTTCCTGGACCGTGCACCTACAAACAGTCATTAAATTATAATGTATTTACAGTTTCCTGGACCATGCACCTACAAACAGTCATTAAATTCTTATGTATTTACAGTTTCCTGGACCTTGCACCTACAAACACTCATTAAATTCTAATGTATTTACAGTTTCCTGGACCTTGCACCTACAAACACTCATTAAATTCTTATGTATTTACAGTTTCCTGGACCTTGCACCTACAAACACTCATTAAATTCTTATGTATTTACAGTTTCCTGGACCTTGCACCTACAAACACTCATTAAATTCTTATGTATTTACAGTTTCCTGGACCTTGCACCTACAAACACTCATTAAATTCTTATGTATTTACAGTTTCCTGGACCTTGCACCTACAAACACTCATTAAATTCTTATGTATTTACAGTTTCCTGGACCTTGCACCTACAAACACTCATTAAATTCTTATGTATTTACAGTTTCCTGGACCTTGCACCTACAAACACTCATTAAATTCTAATGTATTTACAGTTTCCTGGACCTTGCACCTACAAACACTCATTGAATTCTTATGTATTTACAGTTTCCTGGACCTTGCACCTACAAACACTCATTGAATTCTTATGTATTTACAGTTTCCTGGACCTTGCACCTACAAACACTCATTAAATTCTTATGTATTTACAGTTTCCTGGACCTTGCACCTACAAACACTCATTAAATTCTTATGTATTTACAGTTTCCTGGACCTTGCACCTACAAACACTCATTGAATTCTTATGTATTTACAGTTTCCTGGACCTTGCACCTACAAACACTCATTGAATTCTTATGTATTTACAGTTTCCTGGACCTTGCACCTACAAACACTCATTGAATTCTTATGTATTTACAGTTTCCTGGACCTTGCACCTACAAACACTCATTGAATTCTTATGTATTTACAGTTTCCTGGACCTTGCACCTACAAACACTCATTGAATTCTTATGTATTTACAGTTTCCTGGACCCGGTACATACAAACACTCATTGAATTCTTATGTATTTACAGTTTCCTGGACCTTGCACCTACAAACACTCATTGTATTCTTATGTATTTACAGTTTCCTGGACCTTGCACCTACAAACACTCATTAAATTCTAATGTATTTACAGTTTCCTGGACCTTGCACCTACAAACACTCATTGAATTCTTATGTATTTACAGTTTCCTGGACCTTGCACCTACAAACACTCATTGAATTCTTATGTATTTACAGTTTCCTGGACCTTGCACCTACAAACACTCATTGAATTCTTATGTATTTACAGTTTCCTGGACCTTGCACCTACAAACACTCATTGAATTCTTATGTATTTACAGTTTCCTGGACCTTGCACCTACAAACACTCATTGAATTCTTATGTATTTACAGTTTCCTGGACCTTGCACCTACAAACACTCATTGAATTCTTATGTATTTACAGTTTCCTGGACCTTGCACCTACAAACACTCATTGAATTCTTATGTATTTACAGTTTCCTGGACCTTGCACCTACAAACACTCATTGAATTCTTATGTATTTACAGTTTCCTGGACCTTGCACCTACAAACACTCATTGAATTCTTATGTATTTACAGTTTCCTGGACCTTGCACCTACAAACACTCATTGAATTCTTATGTATTTACAGTTTCCTGGACCTTGCACCTACAAACACTCATTGAATTCTTATGTATTTACAGTTTCCTGGACCTTGCACCTACAAACACTCATTGAATTCTTATGTATTTACAGTTTCCTGGACCTTGCACCTACAAACACTCATTGAATTCTTATGTATTTACAGTTTCCTGGACCTTGCACCTACAAACACTCATTGAATTCTTATGTATTTACAGTTTCCTGGACCTTGCACCTACAAACACTCATTGAATTCTTATGTATTTACAGTTTCCTGGACCTTGCACCTACAAACACTCATTGAATTCTTATGTATTTACAGTTTCCTGGACCTTGCACCTACAAACACTCATTGAATTCTTATGTATTTACAGTTTCCTGGACCTTGCACCTACAAACACTCATTGAATTCTTATGTATTTACAGTTTCCTGGACCTTGCACCTACAAACACTCATTGAATTCTTATGTATTTACAGTTTCCTGGACCCGGTACATACAAACACTCATTGAATTCTTATGTATTTACAGTTTCCTGGACCTTGCACCTACAAACACTCATTGAATTCTTATGTATTTACAGTTTCCTGGACCCGGTACATACAAACACTCATTGAATTCTTATGTATTTACAGTTTCCTGGACCTTGCACCTACAAACACTCATTGAATTCTTATGTATTTACAGTTTCCTGGACCCGGTACATACAAACCTAATGAAGCTATAGATGCTGTAAATAAACAACTTTTTCCGTAAGTATTTATCTTTTCTCTTTCAGCCTGTCCAATAATTACACTTTGTTTACCCGTACTGTCCATTGAGCGTATGGCTTCTGAATAATTACACTTTGTTTACCCGTACTGTCCATTGAGCGTATGGCTTCTGAATAATTACACTTTGTTTACCCGTACTGTCCATTGAGCGTATGGCTTCTGAATAATTACACTTTGTTTACCCGTACTGTCCATTGAGCGTATGGCTTCTGAATAATTACACTTTGTTTACCCGTACTGTCCATTGAGCGTATGGCTTCTGAATAATTACACTTTGTTTACCCGTACTGTCCATTGAGCGTATGGCTTCTGAATAATTACACTTTGTTTACCCGTACTGTCCATTGAGCGTATGGCTTCTGAATAATTACACTTTGTTTACCCGTACTGTCCATTGAGCGTATGGCTTCTGAATAATTACACTTTGTTTACCCGTACTGTCCATTGAGCGTATGGCTTCTGAATAATTACACTTTGTTTACCCGTACTGTCCATTGAGCGTATGGCTTCTGAATAATTACACTTTGTTTACCCGTACTGTCCATTGAGCGTATGGCTTCTGAATAAATTACACTTTGTTTACCCGTACTGTCCATTGAGCGTATGTCTTCTGAATAATTACACTTTGTTTACCCGTACTGTCCATTGAGCGTATGAATAATTACACTTTGTTTACCCGTACTGTCCATTGAGCGTATGTCTTCTGAATAATTACACTTTGTTTACCCGTACTGTCCATTGAGCGTATGTCTTCTGAATAATTACACTTTGTTTACCCGTACTGTCCATTGAGCGTATGGCTTCTGAATAATTACACTTTGTTTACCCGTACTGTCCATTGAGCGTATGGCTTCTGAATAATTACACTTTGTTTACCCGTACTGTCCATTGAGCGTATGTCTTCTGAATAATTACACTTTGTTTACCCGTACTGTCCATTGAGCGTATGTCTTCTGAATAATTACACTTTGTTTACCCGTACTGTCCATTGAGCGTATGGCTTCTGAATAATTACACTTTGTTTACCCGTACTGTGCATTTAGTTTGACTGCCATTACGATTGTGCCCTTAGGCAAGCAAGGCACTTAAATTCCGGGTTGGATTCCATCAGGAGTGAGGTCTCGAGAGCGATTAACTGCTGTGAACACTTGTTTCGCACTAGAGCTAAATCAAATTTGTATAGACTTGTACTTTTCATTAACATCGGAACATTAAATACATAGAGGAATATCAGGATGTTTTATTTTCGGCTTAAAAATGCTAAATGTGCTTATTTTGGGTACTTTTTACCATAGACATGTTGTTGTTTTTGTTAAACTTAAACTTTATTTATTTTACAACGATTACGAAACAATCTTTAACAACTTATATTAATCACTCTCGTTGGCTCGGATGAAAGCGTAAATGTGGTCATTTGTGTGGGAGGAAACCGGAGTACCTGGAGAAAACCACCTGTCTGATCTGGCGACCACCGTACCATCTCACGTGTTGTTGAATTCCGTAATGTCCGTGATGGATATTTTCTGCTTTAACCCTTTTGCTCATAGAAGCACCTCTCGACGCCATTACCAATATGACATACATTAACCCTTTCGCTCATAGAAGCACCTCTCGACGCCATTACCAATAGGACATACATTAACCCTTTCCCTCATAGAAGCACCTCTCGATGCCATTACCAATATGACATACATTAACCCTTTCCCTCATAGAAGCACCTCTCGACGCCATTACCAATATGACATACATTAACCCTTTCCCTCATAGAAGCACCTCTCGACGCCATTACCAATATGACATACATTGACAATGTAGTAGCCAAACAAATGTTCATAATAAAGGCCAGAATCTCTATGTAGTCCCAGTAATATCTATGGAGGTGGGATAGATATGGCTACTACTTATCCACTGCATGATAGCTAAATGGCTGTTGTTTGTATGGAGATATAATAGTATATTAACCTAAATCTCTATGAAGGAAAGGGTTAACAAAGATATACCCAATATATGGCCACTTGTGGGAACAACAATCTGTCCATTAACATTCGTTTTTTTGTTGTTGTTGTCGACCTCCGTGGTCGAGTGGTTAATGTCGCTGACTTGTATACCACTGTAACCTATCATCACTGTTGGTCACGGGTTCGAGCCCCGCTCAGACCGTGTCTCATTTATATGAAAAATTTGGCAGTTTCTTATGGAGGTTGGTGCACCCAAGTACTGGTTAACCGCTGGAGCCTTCCCAGGAAAGGTGTTGTTAGGTAAACTGCCCGCCGGCGATATAGCCCAAAATGGTGCTGATGCAGGCGTAAAACCCGAAATATAACATAACATAACATTTGTTTTTTAAGCACTGTAGCTGTAAGACTGATAATAAACACTAGCAAGCCCATTATTTATTGTTTAAAGTTTAAATTAGTTTATGTCCATTAGTTTAGACAAATTTATTTTAGCTCGATTGCGAAACAAGTTCTTACAACTTATATTAATCACTATCGAGATCTCATTCCTGATGGAATCCATTGCCACGCTGCAGATGGAAGAGGCAACATGGAATTTAAACGCCTTGCCTAAGGGCACAATCATAACGGCTCCAGCTGGGCTTGAACTCCGGGCCTTTCACACCTGAAGTGATCACGCTACGACTGCGCTATCACAAATTCCGCTGTGCATTTTTGTCCATTATTTATTGGATTTTGTCCATGCTTTCACAAACATGTTCTATTTAACTCTTTCAACACCAAGTAACTGACATGGACTGGTCCATGATATTCTTAGACCAATAAATGAATAAGACAATTACATTCGGACCAGTTCATTTATCAAGATGGGTAATTTTGTCTAAAATTAGTAATCCCACTTGCAAAAAGTGCAGATCCTGATGAAACGGCTCGTCACGAGCCGGCTCATCTGGATCTACACTGTTTGTAAGCCTATAAATAGAGGTCTGTGGTGTTGAAAGGGTTAATGAAGCTCGGTAACTTTCAATATTTCTTGTTTTCACCGTAATATTTTCAAGCATGGTCACAAGTTATATCGTTACGAAAGTCTGGTTTCTGTCGATAATCTGTCATTTGCAAACACACTACTGGTAGGTCAAATTACAGAAAATGCTTGTGGACATGTTATCAACTAGGTTTATAGTTATGGTTTAGACAGCATTATAATTATGTCAAGACTTTGTTTGTCTTATCGTTAACTCTATGTACCAATTCACCTAGAAAGAGGCATAATTTACAGTTTAATCTACAAATAATGAAGATTATTCTCTCAACCAATCAGAATCCTTCCAGGTTGTATTACACATGTGTACATATAAGAAAATATGTGATGGCTGTATGAATCTTAATACAATCAAAGTTATGTGATATTATATGATTATTAGTTTGCTCCAAATACTGTAATGCACCAGGTGACCGAATATGAATTTTGTTAACCCTTTCAACACCACAGACCTCTAAATAGGCTTACAAAAAGTGTAGATCCAGATGAGCCGGCTCATGACGAGCCGTCTCATCAGGATCTGCACTTTTTGCCAGTGATATGACTATTTTTAGACATAATTACCCATTTTGATAAATGAACTTGTCCAAATGTGATTTTCTGATTCATTTATTGGTTTATGAATATCATGGACCAGTCCATGTGAGTTACTTGGTGTTGAATGGGTTAACTCTTTCATTAAAAAACTTTACATTCGGACCAGTTCATTTATCAAGATGAGTAATTTTGTCTAAAATTAGTAATACTACTGGCAAAAAGTGCAGATCCTGATGAGACAACTCGCCACGAGCCGGCTCATCTGGATCTACACTTTTTGTAAGCCTATATAAAGGTATGTGGTGTTGAAAGGGTTAAGTATATATTTGTGCTATTTGATGCCTTGTATACCATCAGTATGGAAAGTCGTTATGGTTTGTAATTATGGTTTCAGGCGAAAGCACTACCTGTGTATATCGGCTCCTGCAATGCCGTTGCCTGACACCCCTCCCCCGCCAGGACCAGGCAGTTATGAAGTTGTTGATTATGAAGGGCCACCAAGACACTATATGTCCGGGGCTGCCTTCGTCTCCACGACAAGTAGATGGACCTCTAATGGTATTAAAAGTATAGATCAACCTGGCCCAGGTAAGCACCAGAAATAATGTATTTAAACCACATGTAGATGTGCACTTTACTTTATTCTATACACTGTAGATGTACACATTACTTTATACTGTACAATGTAGATGTGCACTTTACTTTATTCTATACAATGTAGATGTGCACTTTACTTTATTCTATACACTGTAGATGTACACATTACTTTATACTGTACAATGTAGATGTACACTTTACTTTATACTGTACAATGTAGATGTACACATTACTTTATACTGTACAATGTAGATGTACACATTACTTTATACTGTACAATGTAGATGTACACATTACTTTATACTGTACAATGTAGATGTACACATTACTTTATACTGTACAATGTAGATGTGCACTTTACTTTATTCTATACAATGTAGATGTACACTTTACTTTATACTGTACAATGTAGATGTACACTTTACTTTATTCTATACAATGTAGATGTACACTTTACTTTATACTGTACAATGTAGATGTGCACTTTACTTTATACTGTACAATGTAGATGTACACTTTACTTTATTCTATACAATGTAGATGTGCACTTTACTTTATACTGTACAATGTAGATGTACACTTTACTTTATTCTATACAATGTAGATGTGCACTTTACTTTATTCTATACAATGTAGATGTGCACTTTACTTTATACTATACACTGTAGATGTGCACTTTACTTTATTCTATACACTGTAGATGTGCACTTTACTTTATTCTATACAATGTAGATGTGCACTTTACTTTATACTATACAATGTAGATGTACACTTTACTTTATACAATGTAGATGTGCACATGTCTAACTTCGTGCCAACATTTGTTTTGGTCCATGTGATCAGGAGGTCATGACCTGGCTATATCACAGATGATAGAAAACATATATTTTGCGTACACTATGCATAAGTTTAAACGTTATTTATTTCACAAAGATTGCGAAGCAAGTTTTAACAACTTATATTAATCACTCTCGTTGGCGTGGATGAAAGCGTATATGTGGTCATTCATGTTGGAGGAAACCGGAGTACCCGGAGAAAACCCACCTGTCCGATCTTGCGACCACCGTACCATCTTACATATTTCCCGGTCTGAGGATCGTGAGAAGCCAGCGCGCTAACCACAGTCGGACAGCCAATGCACTATGCATAGACTATGTAACAATCTCAAATTCCTGTTTATTAAAAATGTTCAAAGCAGTTAGATCAACAAATGAACATGGTCAAAGAAATACACCGGTACTTTGATAACAGGATAATAATACAAGTGCATGTATGAGGAAAATGGTTTTTATATTTTTATGAACAACTGAGGCATAAGATTATGGATCTAAAATATTTTAGAGCACATTTTATGTTCAGTTATGGTTGATTTATAACCGAATATTTACATCGCTATTGCATTTCCTTCGATGAACGTATGTGCCCTGATTGTATACAATTTCGTACAAGGGTTTTCAACTAATGATATGCAGCTGACATGCGCACTCGATGCTACGGGCATGCGCATTCGCAGCATTAGGCAACGTTCGTCACATGAAAAGGCGTGTCTTACAGTTTACGCTGTTCCAAGAATGATCTATTTACCAGATCCCCACCAGACGGTAAATCGCAAATTGGACTAAATACCGTATCATTGGAAAGTGTGATATCTATTTTCTTTGTCACATTGAAAACAATAATTAATGTAAATATAAGGAATGAATCGCTGGTTAATAGTTTCCATCAGGGTATGAACTACATTGGGGGTGCTTAATGTTAGCATGGATGCTTTCGGCCTCCACACACTTTAACAACGCACAATGTAGTTCATACCCTGCGATTCATTCCTTAAATATTTACGGTATTGACAACTGAAGATAGTAGAGTTATATATCGACCGGCAGCTGAGCATCGTACTGACCCGTTAAAGTTATGCATACAAATCACAAGAACATGCAAAAAATGAGTACAGGTGTGTTTACGTTTATTTGTCGTCGCTACCGGTTGCCCATATCAGCGTCTCCTCCTGAAGAAATGAGTCATTTTAGATTATAGTGCAATGATACAAATGATACAGACAGAGACCCATTCCAGTTTCCTCTGGTTCTTTTACATGCATGGTGTAAAGCTCTGTTTAATGTCCTATATGAAAGACTATGATACAAGTTATTTTAGTATGGTATAGCGGGGATCGAACATACGACCACTGGATTACATGTCCAGCGTGTTAACCACTGGACCAAGTACAAATACTATACCCTTGCAGGGTTCCAGTCTGAATGTTTGTCTGTGCCATTTCTGTCGCCAATTGAAAAACACTGGAGCCAATTTAAAAACCTTGGAGCCAACTAAGAGCCATATAGTTCACAAATAAATATTTGAAGCCGTATATTTTTTAAAACATGTGCCAAAAAAAAAAAAAAAAGGTTCCACCAAATCACAATATTGGACGCCAATATTTATTTTTTGTCGCAATTGGCGCCCGACAGCGAGAACCCTGCCTTGTAAGGTTGGAGCTGGCAGTTGATTTGGAGAAATAGTCTCCCTGATTCTGATTTTTTATTTATAGTTAGGGGCTCTGTGGCTGAGTGGATACAGCCGTTGACTTCAAATCACTTGCCTCTCCTCACTCTAGGTTCGAATCCCACTGGATGTATCAAATTCTTTCATGCGAGAATTCTTGCAGAATGTCGGGGGGTTCTACCCGGGTGCACATCCGTGCCTGAAATACTGTGAAGGAGCACCTGGGCCCATGGTCTTCCTCCACCAATAGACAGTCGCTATATCTCCAAAGCTGCCAGTGTGCCTTTAAGCCCAAAAATTTAACAAACATATTTAGTTTATACAAAATTTATTTTAGCTCGATTGCGAAACAAGTTCTTACAACTTATATTAATCACTCTCGAGACCTCGTTCCTGATGGAATCCATCGTCACGAGGAAGAGAGAAGAAAGCAATGTGAATTTAAATGCCTTGCCTAAGGGCACAATAGTAATGGCTCCAGTGGGGCTCAAACTCCGGACCTTTCGCATCTGAAGCGAACGCGCATCCACTGCGCTATCACGAATTCCATATTTATATATAATTATATGGTAAATACTTGATAATTTTCAAAAAACACTAATTTGCGTGAACTTTAAAAAAAAAATGGAACAAAATTGGAACTTTTAAATAATTGTATGCTCTCTACTTTTGATATCTGTTGCTAGATCTGATATAATTCCAATATGACACCGAACATAGGCCTCCATAAATAGAATATATTCTGATATATTGTAAGTGATGGATCTAAGACAGTGTATATTTTTATGGCAAGTCGCATTGATTTAGAGATGTGAATGTTTGCCGGTTTGGAGAAGAATTAACCCTCTATCATTGGTTTATTGATCTAAGTTTACTTGACACAGACTTTTCTTCAGGCATCTTCCAGTAAACTAAGAAGAAAAAAAACTACACAGAAAACAATAATTATTGGTTCAAAAGTTCATTTAGCTCAGAGACATTATCAGCAGAACATTACAGCAGCCGTAATGTTGGCAATTCTCACTAAACCTGTGATTGAAGTGCATTGAGATGAATTAGAATATATCCACCACTCCTCTACACCGCCATCACTTTACACTGGCAAGACTGTTGTACTGGAATGACTGTTGTACTGGCATGATTGTTGTACTGGCATGATTGTTGTACTGGCATGACTGTTGTACTGGAATGACTGTTGTACTGGCATGACTGTTGTACTGGCAAGAATGTTGTACTGGCAAGTCTGTTGTACTGGCATGATTGTTGTACTGGCATGACTGTTGTACTGGCATGACTGTTGTACTGGCATGGCTGTTGTACTGGCAAGAATGTTGTACTGGCATGATTGTTGTACTGGCAAGACTGTTGTACTAACATGATTGTTGTACTGGCATGATTGATGTACTGGCAGGACTGTTGTAATGGCATGACTGTTGTACTGGCATGACTGTTGTACTGGCATGACTGTTGTACTGACAAGACTGTTGTACTGACAAGACTGTTATACTGGCATGACTGTTGTACTGACAAGACTGTTGTACTGACAAGACTGTTGTACTGACAAGACTGTTATACTGGCAAGACTGTTGGGTTGGCATGACTGTTGTACTGACAAGACTGTTATACTGGCATGACCATTGTACTGACAAGACTGTTGTACTGGCATGACCGTTGTACTGACATGACTGTTATACTGACAAGACTGTTGTACTGGCAAGACTGTTATACTGGCAAGACTGTTGGGTTGGCATGACTGTTGTACTGACATGACTGTTATACTGGCAAGACTGTTGGGTTGGCATGACAGTTGTACTGGAATGACTGTTGTACTGGCATGACCGTTGTACTGGCATGACTGTTATACTGGCATGACCGTTGTACTGGCATGACTGTTGTACTGGCATGACTGTTATACTGGCATGACCATTGTACTGGCATGACTGTTATACTGGCATGACTGTTATACTGGCATGACTGTTATACTGGCATGACCATTGTACTGGCATGACTGTTGTACTAACATGACCATTGCACTGGCATGGTCGTTTACTGTTACTATTTTTATTGCATCATCCATAACAATAAGGTTAATTTGGAAAGTTTCATGCTTTCCTAGCCATAGTATTATATAGAAAATTCCGTGTAGTCAATTTCACACATTTCCTCGCTATTTATTTTTGTTTTCTGTTCATATTTTTATTCATCTACATTATACATACAATCAAACCTGTGTTAGTGGTCACCTGTACTAAGCAGCCAACCTATATTAAGCAGCCAGTTTCCAGATTCCCAATATGTTGTTTTATTAAACATTTGACCTCTATTAAGCAGTCATCTGTGCTAAGCAGCCACTTTATGTGATTCCCTTGGCTGGTTGCTTAAGGCAGGTTTAACTGTGTATATATATACTTCTATTGCCCCTTCTCTGTCATGAAAGTCATTGAAAGAACTTGCGCATGCATATATTGGTTGACATTCAATGTGCATTGAGGTCATGTGTTAAACTGTCTTTACACAATGGGGTTTGAGGTCATGGGGAAGACTGTCGCTTAGGGATGAGGTTTGAGGTCATGAGGAAAACTGTCATTACACAATGAGGTTTGAGGTCATGGGGAAGACTGTCGCTTAGGGATGAGGTTTGAGGTCATGAGGAAAACTGTTGTTTGGCAATAAACTTATGAAGTTTGAGGTCATTTGGAAAACTCTCACTAATATTACATATTGATGAAACTAAGTTAATGAATAAAGGGAAATAAGATGGAATAGAATTAACGCGTTGCTATGCATTTGGATTTTCCACTGTAATACTTTTATACTGCCAGATACTTCATCAAATCAATAGATTTAAGCTACCCATGTGTTCATTTTATGCCGAAGAATGCAGTAAATATTGAATAATTGATCAGTTCAAAGCACCTACTTGAAAATCTAAATACTGGGTTTATTATTATAGAACAGAGCAGAACAGATTTTGATTTCAAGACTTGTACATGGTACATCTTCATACAAATATATAATTTTATGTTGGTCACATAATAAAATTGATTTAATATGCATATATTACAATGGTATATAGATTTACTTATAGTATTATAATAACCCTTTGCCTGCTGAGTAAACATAGGTCCAGATCAGCTGTGGTGTAGCGCCGCGTCTGATCAGGATCTATGTTGTTTGCTGTTCAGCCAAGTGTTTTCGCTCCACTATCTGAACAGCAAACAGCATAGAGCATGATCAGATGGCACAGAACGTGTTGTCCGATCTGGCTCTATGCTGTTTGCAAATGTGAGGTTATCTGCCGCTAGCGTGTAAAGGGATAATAAAGATGATTCAATTTACGGTATAGAGGATAAACATTATAGTATATTTAATATAAACCGAATCACTGATGGTCACGGGTTTGAGCCCCGCTCAGGCCGTGTCTCATTTATATGAAAAAGTTGGCAGTTTCTTACGGTGGTTGGTGACGGTGGTTGGAGCCTGCCCAGGAAAGGTGTTGTTAGGTAAACTGCCCACCGGCGATATAGCCCAAAATGGTGCTGATGCAGGCGTAAAACCCGAAATATAACATATTAATATAAACCGTATACTATCGATCAATTACCGTTCGCGCCATTATACATATACATGTATTGCTGAGTCTTATACATGAGTTGTGTTTTTACGTTTATTTGTCGTCGCTACCGGTTGCCCATATGAGTGACGCCACCTAAAGAGATTAGTCATTTTAGATTTTTGGAGGATAGTGCAATGATACAGACAGAGACCCATTCCAGAGTCTCCTCTGGTTCTTTTACGTGCACGGTGTAAAGCACCGACACGAGACCTCGGTTTAATGTCCCATCTGAAAGACAATTAATTTTATTAGGGTCAGACTGAGGATCGAACCTGCGATCCCTGGATTACCAGTCCTATACATTAGCATAAGTGGAGTGATAAATGTTGTTTCTTTATTAAGTCACTGATACAGCCTATTGTAATATATTCGTAACAATGTAAACAAGGTACAACGAACAGTGAGTTTATACATCATAGTAGCACTATAGTTTATACAAATTTATTTTAGCTTGATTGCGAAACAAGTTCTTACAACTTATATTAATCACTCTCGAGACCTCATTCCTAATGGAATCCATCGCCACGAGGGAGAGAGAAGAGGCAATGTGGAATTTAAATGCCTTGCCTAAGAGCACAATCGTAACGGCTCCAGCGGAGCTCGAACTCCAGACCTTTCGCATCTGAACGACCGCGCATCTACTGCACTATCACGACTTTCATAGTTGGACTATAGTGATGTATATTAGTGTGATATTTTATTTGTATTTTACATTTTTTTTTTACAAGTCTTCATATCTATGTACCTATATATCTTTATTTTATAAATTCAATCCGATTTCACATCATTTCCAAATAAATCTTTCCAAATTTCCCAAACCTATTTATTAGTGTGCATATTAGGTAAGTTGTATCATGTTAAATCTAACACTGCTGTTACTGGTGGCTTCCATTTTAGAGGGCGATGTTGGCGAAATAGTCGCCCTGTGTTGGCCCCACTTCTCCATAAAACTTTTTTTAATTTTGTTTTTGTAAACAATTTTCATTCATTGCCCATTATAAAGCATTCTTTCTAGTAAAATGTTGTATATACTGCATTTTATCCATATTTTGTTAAAATTTATTAAATAACACCATTTAAGGATGCAATCGCGAAAATACCAAAAATTCTGACCTAGAATCAACCCTGGATCATGTTGTATTAGGTGAGGTGTTATAGACATGTTGTAGATTGTCACAGAAAATGAAAAATCAAATTCGACCAAAAATGCAATAAAAAGTGGAGGGGGTATTGGCATGTCTGTATGGTATAGAATCTAGTTCAGCGATCACATATCGGACTTCGTGATAATATAATCAATATGGCCTTTCATCTCTGTACTGCATAACAATCTTAGACTCAGTTGGGTATCATTTTGAAAAATATATGAAAATATTGAAATTTGAATGTCTAAAACGTACAATAAAATGTGTCGGCGTGCACGACAATCTAAGATTTCAAATTTTCCTGGGAGAACAAGCGTCTGGACCTCGTCGTACCTTTGATGTTCAATTTAGTAGGGCCTACATATTCAATATGGCTGGCTAACTATGCTCCTGATAGAACTATATTCAATATGGCTAGCTAGCTATCCCCCTGGTATAACTGTATTCAATATGACTAGCTAGCTATCCCCCTGATATAACTGTATTCAATATGGCTAGCTAGCTATCACCCTGGTATAACTGTATTCAATATGCCTAGCTAGCTATCCCCCTGATAGAACTGTATTCAATATGACTAGCTAACTATGCCCCTGATAGAACTGTATTCAATATGGCTAGCTAGCTATGCCCCAGATATAACTGTATTCAATATGGCTAGCTAGCTATGCCCCTGATAGAACTGTATTCAATATGGCTAGCTAGCTATGCCCCTGATAGAATTGTATTCAATATGGCTAGCTAGCTATGCCCCTGATAGAACTGTATTCAATATGGCTAGCTAGCTATGCCCCTGATAGAACTGTATTCAATATGGCTAGCTAGCTATGCCCCTGATAGAACTGTATTCAATATGGCTAGCTAGCTATGCCCCTGATAGAACTGTATTTAATATGGCTAGCTAGCTATGCCCCTGATATAACTGTATTCAATATGGCTAGCTAGATATGCCCCTGATAGAACTGTATTTAATATGGCTAGCTAGCTATGCCCCAGATAGAACTGTATTCAATATGGCTAGCTAACTATGCCCCTGATAGAACTGTATTCAATATGGCTAGCTAGATATGCCCCTGATATAACTGTATTCAATATGGCTAGCTAGATATGCCCCTGATAGAACTGTATTCAATATGGCTAGCTAGATATGCCCCTGATAGAACTGTATTTAATATGGCTAGCTAGCTATGCCCCTGATAGAACTGTATTCAATATGGCTAGCTAGCTATGCCCCTGATAGAACTGTATTCAATATGGCTAGCTAGCTATGCCCCTGACAGAACTGTATTCAATATGGCTAGCTAGATATGCCCCTGATAGAACTGTATTTAATATGACTAGCTAGCTATGCCCCTGATATAACTGTATTCAATATGGCTAGCTAGCTATGCCCCTGATAGAACTATATTCAATATGGCTAGCTAGATATGCCCCTGATATAACTGTATTCAATATGGCTAGCTAGCTATGCCCCTGATAGAACTGTATTTAATATGGCTAGCTAGATATGCCCCTGATAGAACTGTATTTAATATGGCTAGCTAGCTATGCCCCTGATAGAACTGTATTTAATATGGCTAGCTAGATATGCCCCTGATATAACTGTATTCAATATGGCTAGCTAGCTATGCCCCTGATAGAACTGTATTTAATATGGCTAGCTAGATATGCCCCTGATAGAACTGTATTTAATATGGCTAGCTAGCTATGCCCCTGATAGAACTGTATTTAATATGGCTAGCTAGATATGCCCCTGATATAACTGTATTCAATATGGCTAGCTAGCTATGCCCCTGATAGAACTGTATTTAATATGGCTAGCTAGATATGCCCCTGATAGAACTGTATTTAATATGGCTAGCTAGATATGCCCCTGATAGAACTGTATTTAATATGGCTAGCTAGCTATGCCCCTGATATAACTGTATTCAATATGGCTAGCTAGCTGTGCCCCTGATAGAACTGTATTTAATATGGCTAGCTAGCTATGCCCATGATAGAACTGTATTCAATATGGCTAGCTAGATATGCCCATGATAGAACTGTATTCAATATAGATAGCTAGCTATGCCCCTGATAGAACTGTATTCCACTACTGCACTTAACCTTTAACACGCTGTTGGCGAACTGAGCGGATTCCAAATGTGTAATATTTTTCTTATTTTTCCTAGAAAGTAGGACATGAAATTTAATTGAAATCGTATCCCTTTAACCCACCCATAACTGTCAATATAACGTCTTAAGTCTAAGACTAAAGTTGCCTTTGCCCACAGCATAGAGCCAGATCAGACGGCACATAATCTATGCTGTTTTGTATTCGGATAGTGGAGTTAAAACACTTGTCTGAATAGTAAATAACATAGATCCTGCCTCGGCTGATCTGGATCTATGTTGTTTGCACATTCCTTCCAATTTATTCGGCTGGATGAGGGTTAATGACTACATGTATATATATTATCCATACTACGGTAGACTTAGTTACAGGGCACAGCTTCCACAAGTCGTGATAGCGCAGTGGATGCGCGTTTGCTTCAGGTGCGAAAGGTCCTGAGTTCGAGCCCCACTGGAGCCGTTACGATTGTGCCCTTAGGCAAAGCATTTAAATTCCACATTGCCTCTTCTCTCTCCTTCATGGCGATGGATTCCATCAGGAATGAGGTCTCGAGAGTGATTAATATAAGTTGAAAGAACTTGTTTCGCAATCGTGCTAAAATAAATTTGTATATACAGGTCACAGCTATAACGATGCCGATTGCTGGTACAATGAGTCGGTGATACCAATGATGCACTCCGTCCATGCATGTTTAGCTTATGGGGTTTTTTTTCCATTTGACGTCATGACTGACATTTACATTTCCAATGAACATTATAGTGACTGAAGCTGTGTATGCAATTGATGGCTGGATAATTATTGGCTAAATGTGGCATCATTTTGTGACATGTTATCAGTGGGTGGGCAAGCATGATTATTGATTACCGTACTGATTTCATGATATGAATAATGATTCGCAGTGTTCTACTACAGACTACGTGTGCAACTTTGTACTACGTGCAACTTTGGATCAAAATCGGAAAATATGAAAAATTTTTTTAAATGATTGATAAACTATAAAAAATAGATTTTAAAAAATTATTTAATCATTCAGTTCTTTGAAATGATAACCACCCCACCTCCACCCCCCCCCCCCTCCAAAACAAGAAGGCATGTTATGGTCATAAAAACCTGTCATGAAAAACTCTTAGCTCCTTCAAGCATAGATCATACAACAATGGACAATAACTCTATAGAACTTATTAGTGTGGCGTCTGTGGTCCAGTGGTAGAGCGTCGGATTTGGAATCGCAATGGCCTGGGTTCGATACTCAAGTCAGGCCACGTATGTAGTGTCATTGAGCAAGGCACCTCACACGCATTGCTTAGTACTGGTTAATCGCTTAGGTCAGCTAAGCCTGCCCAGGAAAACATGTCTAAGTCCCCACAAGAGGTTTGACATTAAAAGAACATACATACATACATAGAACTGTTGACAACGAAGTGAATACTGAAAATCGGTTCTACTCAGGACTAGGTTAAATATTTTGGTGACAAAGGTTTTATTGTATTAAAGTGAATGATGACTGACTTCACCATCTCGTACATGTACCTCGCCTCGTATGTGTACCTGTTTACGTTGAAGGCAGACTTGACTGACTTCACCATCTCGTACATGTACCTCGCCTCGTATGTGTACCTGTTTACGTTGAAGGCAGACTTCTGTGTTTTGTGTTGTATTGTTTCCAACATTGCAGCTATTGATTATTATTTGTGCTCCCAAGTTATTACGTGGCTAGGTATTGACCCTCGGTACCTTATTATCCGCCTTCGACCATTAGCCACATAATAATGTCTTTATTACTTTGATATGAATTTGAACATTTAATAATCGAAATCATGCTCTCCGTTATCCATTTATCAGGAATAAATCACAATTACTGAATTAGATACTTGAAAACGATTGAAATATTACCACGAAACCATAAACATCTGTTATCTGTCAAATTTAAAACACTGAGACGCTACAGGAAGTAAGAAAACTAGCACTGAATGCTCATGAGTTATTTTCTTAGGAGCTGGTTAATACGGGCACGAGCCAGTATCAAACCAGAAAATGTGATATAGAACCAGAACATTATATATCAATCCAGAAAATGTGATATCAATCCAGAAAAGTTGATATCAATCCAGAAAATGTGATATAGAACCAGAACATTTTATATCAATCCAGAAAATGTGATATCAATCCAGAAAAGTTGATATCAATCCAGAAAATTTGATATCAAACCAGAAAATGTGATATAGAACCAGAACATTTTATATCAATCCAGAAAATGTGATATCAATCCAGAAAAGTTTATATCAATCCAGAAAATGTGATATCATACTGGAAAACAGAGCGTATCAATCTGGGTGTAGACAGTATTGTGGTAGGCAAAGCATAACGAAAAAGAGGCTAAGGTTCATATCTAAGTATTAAATTGTGGTATTAAATGAATGTGTTCCTTTGTATATTTTCAGCTCACTACAGACCAGTCAATATGGGCAGACAGTCATTTATTTACAATGCTGGAGGAAAATGGATTTAAACTCGATATTTTCTGTTAATGCAATATATGTGATATATGAAACTTTTTATAATGTGAAAGTTCGTAATTTATTTGTTTGTGATATCCAGGCCCCAAGGTTATAAACTTTTCTCAGATCTCAAACTCAAATGATCTGATTGGTTGATTCTGAGTGTTACTGTCAGCTGAATCAATCAGACGCTTGAGACTGAGTTTTGAGATTGGAGAAAATTGTTATAACCTTGGGGCAAGTGTCTCTCACTCTCAACTGTTCTTCATAGCATTATTTCTATGTTATTTCATGCCTGCCAATGGAATATAGAAATTTATTAGTGGAATCAAATGTGTTTGTCTGCTGGTTGAAAGCATTTCTCACAGCTCTGTACGTGTTGTACCTAACCGCTACATGTTATCAACACGAACATTTTCGGACTTAAGTGGTCAGTAACATCAATTATGACGTCCTTTATTGTCATCTAAATGCGACAATCTAGCGCCATTTATCGCAATGTTGCCTTTTCTAGCATAAAAACACGTATCAGCCTGAAATAGAAAGAAGATTGGTTTATTTAACCCATTCAACCCCAATTAACTGACATGGACTGGTGCATGCTATTTTTAGCTTAGACCAATAAATTAATAAGAAAATTACATTTGGACAAGTTCATTTGTCAAAATGGGTAATTTTGTCTTAAAATAGTAATATTACTGGTAAAAAGTGCAGATCCTGATGAGATGGCTCGTCACGAGCCGGCTCATCTGGATCTACACTTTTTGTAAGCCTATTTAGAGGTCTGTGGTGTTGAAAGGGTTAAGTAACTGCTCGCATAATATCTCGCTTGTGAACATTGAAAGCTATTATTCTACTCCTTGCTAGCACCACTCGTGGTAATAATGCTATTAATGTTAATGAAATATAATTTGATCATTCACTGAAACAAACAAATATCCTCTTAGTATTATATTTATAGTATTATGTTAATAGTATTATATTTATAATATTATATTTATAGTATTATATTTTATAGTATTATATTTATAGTATTATATTTATAGTATTATATTTATAATATTATATTTATAGTATTATATTTATAGTATTATATTTATAGTATTATATTTATAGTATTATATTTATAGTATTATATTTATAGTATTATATTTATAGTATTATATTTATAGTATTATATTTATAGTATTATATTTATAGTATTATATTTATAGTATTATATTTATAGTATTATATTTATAGTATTATATTTATAGTATTATATTTATAGTATTATATTTATAGTATTATATTATAGTATTATATTTATAGTATTATATTTATAGTAGTATATTTTATAGTATTATATTTATAGTATTATATTTATAGTATTATATTTATAGTATTATATTTTATAGTATTATATTTATAGTATTATATTTATAGTATTATATTTATAGTATTACATTTATAATATTACATTTATAGTATTATATTATATTTATAGTATTATGTTAATATATTATATTTATAGTATTATATTTATAGTATTATATTTTATAGTATTATATTTTATAGTATTATATTTTATTTATAGTAATATGTTAATAGTATTATATTTATAATATTATATTTATAGTATTATGTTAATAGTATTATATTTATAGTATTATATTTATAGTATTATGTTAATAGTATTATATTTATAGTATTACATTTATAGTATTATATTTATAATATTACATTTATAGTATTATACTTATAGTATTATATTTATAGTAGTATATATCTATTTATTTGGCATTCCCTGTTGTATGATAATGGTATTGACTATTGTCACATTTCAGCGTGCACACATATTGTGATTTCCCTTTTGAGACAATCTATTTATATCTCTGCACGCTAGCGGCGAAAACAACAGTCAAGTATGTCGTGGAATTTCACGTAACGATACAATTCTAATGTAATATGACGACATATTTCCAGTCTCAGGAAAAAATATTAATGAATTGTCGTCTGCTAGAATTATTTGAACTATTTATAGCCTTTATTTTACCCAGCATGCAAAGAATTAATACCAATTGTTATCTTAGATGTTTCTCTTGGAACTGCGGGTCGCTGCGAAAATATAAAAATTTGGACTTTGTTAAGGGGACATGACTTTATATATGTCACTGTGATAAAATGGCGGCCAAGAGTGTTAAGATATGTGTTTTGAGACAATGTTCAAAGAAACTAAGAGATATATATCTGATGAGTAACTTTAGAAATGCTGCAGTTTTGTGATTTCAACAGTTTAGAAACCAAAATACTAGTATTCAGTAGTCCACAGTGGTCGAGTGGTTACGGTCGCTGACTTGTATACCACTGTAACCTATCATCACTGATGGTCACGGGTTCGAGCCCCGCTCAGGCCGTGTCTCATTTATATGAAAAAGTTGGCAGTTTCTTACGGAGGTTGGTGCACCCAAGTACTGGTTAACCGCTGGAGCCTGCCCAGGAAAGGTGTGGTTAGGTAAACTGCCCGCCGGCGAGATAGCCCAAAATGGTGCTGATGGAGGCGTAAAACCCGAAATATAACATATAAATATAACATAACTAGTATTCAGTTCCATAACCAGGATGATAATGTGCGTATATTCAGTTCCATAACCAGGATGATAATGTGCGTATGTGAAAACTTGTTTCCAAATCCTGTGGCTGGCAATAATCACCAGCCATCAAGACCGGGATGCGACATACGACGCTCTGATGTCAAACTGCATTGTTGGTTTATATGCTGTGTGGGATGACAAACAGTTACGGGTGTAGCTCTAAAACACACCTGTTTTTTGAAGGAAGCACGTGACAGGACTTATCACCCTGGATAGGGAAAAGAAGCCGCTTCAGTATGTCGACCAGGAAATAGATGTAGACAATAATCCCCTTAGAAACATGCTGTCTGATTAGCGCAGTGGTTAGCACGCTCGTTTCTGACCAATGCAACCCGGTTTCGATCCTCGGAACTGGAAGTATTTGAGATGGTACGGTGGTCGCCAGATCGGACTGGTAGGTTTTCTCCGGGTGCTCCGGTTTCCTCCCACACGGATGACCACATTTACGCTTTCATCTGCGCCAACGAGAGTGATTAATTTAAGTTGCTAAAACTTGCTTCGCAATCGTTGTAAAACAAATAAAGTTTAAACTTAAATATACAGTGTCATAGCCAGAAACTTGGCTGTGCGTGTTGGTGCATCCGAAAGGCGTTCAGCTATAGGTAAAGACAACATCTGACACCGCTCTGCTTCCCTGTCAACAACCATTTGACCACATTTACGCTTTCATCCACGTCAAAGAGAGTGATTAATATAAGTTCCTAAAACTTGATTCGCAATCATTGTAAAATAAATAAAGTTTAAATCAAACATTCAGTCTCCCATATACCTCCGCGGTGGCGACTATAAAAACCAACTACAAGTTTGGATAATGTACCTTGTCTTTGTCCTGTCTCACTGGTGATACTGCACACAGTCACTGTTCAGACTATGCAACTGGTATAATTTCAAAAGTGCATAAATTTAAATGTTTAAACTTTATTTATTTTACAATTGCGAAGCAAGTTTTATCAACTTATATTAATCACTCTCATTGGCACGGATGAAAACGAATATGTGGTCATTCGTGTGGGAGGAAACCGGAGTACCCAGAGAAAACCCACCTGTCCAATCTGGCGACCACTTTTAGTGGTAAAAGTGCATAAATTGTTAGCATTTAACCCATTCAGCACTAACTAACTGACATGGACTGGTCCATAATATTATTAGACCAATACATTAATCAGATTATTACATTTGGACCAGTTCATTTTTCAAAATGGGTGATTTTGTCTAAAAATAGGAAAATTACTGGCAAAAAAACCAGATCCTGATGAGACAGCTCACGACAAGCCGGCTCATCTGGATTTACCCTTTTTGTAAGTCTATTTAGAGATCTGTAGTGTTGAAAGGGTCATGTCTGTGATAAAATTGTTAGGTATTTTATATTCTATTTACATTGTAAATTGTTTTTAACACCTGCCATGCATTTTCATTGTACATTTTATATATAAATTATATGACTGTTCATAGTTTAGTTGTTTCTTTCTCCTATTGTAGCTCGTTTGTTCAATGTCTACACCCTATTTATTCATTTCAACCTTTTACTCCGTGACAGACTGCTGATAAGCAACTCCACAATAGAAGAGACCAATCACTCATTTTATTTCCAAACTGCTGATAAGCAACTCCACAATAGAAGAGGCCAATCACTCATTTTATTTCCAAACTGCTGATAAGCAACTCCACAATAGAAGAGGCCAATCGCTCATTTTACCTCCAAACTGCTGATAAGCAACTCCACAATAGAAGAGGCCAATCACTCATTTTACCTCCAAACTGCTGATAAGCAACTCCACAATAGAAGAGGCCAATCACTCATTTTACCTCCAAACTGCTGATAAGCAACTCCACAATAGAAGAGGCCAATCACTCATTTTATTTCCATACTGCTGATAAGCAACTTCACAACAGAAAAGGCAAATCACTCATTTTATCACATACTGCTGATAAGCAGCTACACAACAGAAGAGGCAAATCACTCATTTTTATCACATACTGCTGATAAGCAATTTCACAACAGAAGAGGCCAATCACTCATTTTATCTCCAAACTGCTGATAAGCAAACAATTTAATAACCTTTAAAGCTGTGCTCATTCTTCTTGGAGCCTTCAGTGTTTGTATTACAGTTTGAAATGCCATGCACTGTAATGGAGGCAATTACAGGTTAATGTGGTTCATCGCCCTGGGAAATTATTTGCCCAACTATGAGTTGTCGGAAGCAAATTTGTTAAGACATTTTCTTAGCAGCTTATTGTTTCAGTTGCATGCTTGTAGATTACGGTTTGCATAAGGCCAAAACAATGTTTTAGTTTGGTTAACGTGAACTTTTTGTTTCAAAATGGTGAGAGTATCTGGCAAGCAAACTGTCGTTTTAAAATAAAGACTGCATGGATGGGGGCCAATAGGTTATGGGTGTTTATTTCAAATCACTTGCCCCTCATCTCTGTATGTTCGAATCCTAGGTGCCTTTCCGAGCCTGTAATGTTTGTCATGGGCACCCGGTAGCATCCCCACCAATACTAGCTGAAGATCGAGTTGCCGCATGACCTTACAGACGGATCTGTAGTCCAGTTGTTAACACGTTGGACTGGTAATACAAGGTACGGTAATATAGAGGTTCGATCCCCCGTCTGACCATAATAAAATGAACAGTCTTTCAGATGGGACTTTAATCCACCAAAGTCTTGTGTCGGTGTTTTACACAGTGCACGTAAAAGAACCAGAGGATACTCTGGAATGGGTATCTGTCTGTATCATAGCACTACGGTATCCTCCAACAATCTAAAATGACTAATCTCTTTAGAAGGCGTCGTTGATATGGGCAACCGGTAGTGACGATAAATAAACGTAAAAAAAGCCATATGACCTAAACTTTTGGTGCAATGTTCAACACGAAAACAAATGGGATGATTTGATGCTAAGCATAATGAAACTGTATATTGTGTGATTTGATGCTAAGCGTAGTGAAACTGTATATTGTGTGATTTGATGCTAAGCATAATGAAACTGTATATTATGTGATTTGATGCTAAGCGTAGTGAAACTGTATATTGTGTGATTTGATGCTAAGCATAATGAAACTGTATATTGTGTGATTTGATGCTAAGCATAATGAAACTGTATATTGTGTGATTTGATGCTAAGCGTAGTGAAACTGTATATTGTGTGATTTGGTGCTAAGCATAATAAAACTATATTGTGTGATTTGATGCTAAGCGTAATGAAACTGTATATTGTGTGATTTGGTGCTAAGCGTATTTAAACTGTATATTGTGTGATTTGGTGCTAAGCGTAGTGAAACTGTATATTGTGTGATTTGGTGCTAAGCGTAGGGAAACTGTATATTGTGTGATTTGATGCTAAGCGTATTTAAACTGTATATTGTGTGATTTGATGCTAAGCGTAATGAAACTGTATATTGTGTGATTTGATGCTAAGCGTAGTGAAACTGTATATTGTGTGATTTGATGCTAAGCGTAATGAAACTGTATATTGTGTGATTTGGTGCTAAGCGTAGTGAAACTGTATATTGTGTGATTTGATGCTAAGCGTAATGAAACTGTATATTGTGTGATTTGATGCTAAGCGTAGTGAAACTGTATATTGTGTGATTTGGTGCTAAGCATAATGACACTGTATATTGTGTGATTTTATGCTAAGCGTATTTAAACTGTATATTGTGTGATTTGATGCTAAGCATAATGAAACTGTATATTGTGTGATTTGATGCTAAGCATAATGAAACTGTATATTGTGTGATTTGATGCTAAGCGTAGTGAAACTGTATATTGTGTGATTTGGTGCTAAGCATAATAAAACTGTATATTGTGTGATTTGATGCTAAGCGTAATGAAACTGTATATTGTGTGATTTGGTGCTAAGCGTATTTAAACTGTATATTGTGTGATTTGGTGCTAAGCGTAGTGAAACTGTATATTGTGTGATTTGATGCTAAGCGTAGTGAAACTGTATATTGTGTGATTTGATGCTAAGCATAATGAAACTGTATATTGTGTGATTTGATGCTAAGCGTAATGAAACTGTATATTGTGTGATTTGGTGCTAAGCGTAGTGAAACTGTATATTGTGTGATTTGATGCTAAGCGTAATGAAACTGTATATTGTGTGATTTGATGCTAAGCGTAGTGAAACTGTATATTGTGTGATTTGGTGCTAAGCATAATGACACTGTATATTGTGTGATTTTATGCTAAGCGTATTTAAACTGTATATTGTGTGATTTGGTGCTAAGCATAATGACACTGTATATTGTGTGATTTGGTGCTAAGCGTAGTGAAACTGTATATTGTGTGATTTGGTGCTAAGCGTAGTGAAACTGTATAGTGTGTGATTTGGTGCTAAGCATAATGAAACTGTATATTGTGTGAGTTGATGCTAAGCGTAGTGAAACTGTATAGTGTGTGATTTGGTGCTAAGCGTAGGGAAACTGTATATTGTGTGATTTGATGCTAAGCGTAATGAAACTGTATATTGTGTGATTTGATAGTGTGAGTACAATGCACAGACAATAGCATTTGTTTGAGTAATGGTCGATAACAGCGAGTTGTCGTTACTTCCTAGGTGGCGCAATATGTCCCGGTCCATCATTCGGATTACCTCCAGATTTATCTCGCATAAAACAAAGGAAATTTACTTCCGTGTTCTAAAAATTCAGTTATTAATTATTAATATGCCGCAAACGTGTTGTTCCGTACCGGGTTGTCATGAAAGAGGAGGACATGCGTATCCGAGTGATCCTATAAGGGCGAAATGGGTACAGGCCGTTCGACGACTTGATGATGAAAATACAATGAAAATGTGGACACCAACAAAGTCTTCCGTCGTATGTAAGAAACACTTCACACCAGATGACTACATAAAGGAGACTATTTTCGGTATGATAATATTATAAAAACTGTATAATTTCTCACCTGTAACATGTTTCATTGCTGTTATTTGATTTATTTCAAAACGAAAGTACCCACAGTGACACTGACAATTTATTTATAATATAAGAGAGTGGGAGGGGTAATGCTTTTGTCAATAGTTCTTCTTATTTATTTCATCATACATAATGGGTTATTTGTTAGGTATGTAACATGATTGACTGTCTTTCAATCTATCATTCAGTATCAGGGCCTGACATTCTGGTCCGAGAGGATTTTAGTCAAAATAATTCAACATTCAGATTGTTTATATTTGTGACTGGCATTTTAAACGTCAAAACTTGGGAGGACTTACATAATGGACTCCATGAGTACACAGCGAGCCTCATTGCCGGTCTTTATTTTCAGGACTGAAACCTGGATATGAACGGCTTCTCGCAACGGCTATGCCTAGTATTTTACAGTTTTGATCTAATCTGCATGAAAATTCATGAAACTTGGTCATGTGAGTTAAACAAGAGCTTAAAAACAAGTTAAAATTTTAAACTTTATTTTGTGTTTATTCCTGTAGTTAAACTTGGAAACTAACTATGAACTCAGTCTATGTATGGCTTGTAGAAATGTTTTTCCAGCAAGACCCCTTTGAAATTGCTTTCAAAGAAAGTTTTACTGGTCAACCATTCCTGATATGAAAGTGTCATTTTTTTCAATATCAAAATATTTGATGTCCCTAACCTTTAGGTTATCTGCTGAACAGATTATCAGTGAACATTTTTCAGCTCCAGTGCACAATAACTGGCCTTGGATTTGATAATAGTAATTATGATTCGTATTAAGATAATATTGCCCACAGTCGTTACAATTTAAATAAGGCACTGTGACAGGAGATATATCTTTGTCTCTTGCAGAATACGGACATTTTACTTCAATAACATGCTTTGCATTAATAAATCCATCTGGTGAAGATGCCAAAAATGGAAATTGTTTCGAAACCACAGGAATGCACAGTGTTGCCGGTGTCTTCCATAAATCTTGTTATAGCGATTGCTTCATGTTTGCGTCCATGTTCCAAGGGCGGCGCTTTTATTTCTCTTGTATCAAATAAAGATCTGGCTAGTTTATCTTTATCGGTCCGGTCAGTGGACTTGCATATTTTACCAAACATTGAGGATGGTAGACGCTTTGTACGTTCCTCCTTCCATAGTTTATTTGCACATTGTTTTTTTTTTTCGATGTCGATAACCGTTTCATCACTGATTTTGGTAACGCTAATCTTTTCGAGGAAATTTTCTTCTGGCGAAAGTTTTAAATAGTCATGATCTAATGCAACAGCTTTAGTGTTTGCCGGCTCAAAAGTTTGAAATATTGGCATTTTGGAAATGCCAGGAAAATTCAAGCATGTATTTCTGAAATGGTCTTGATAGTTAACAGAATTTCTAAACTGCTCTGGTCTTGGGTCAAAGTCAATGTTTGTTAATTCAGCTGCACCTGGCATATCAAGTTTATTAGCCTTTAATGGACTTCCTAAATATTTTTTACATTTATGGAAACATTGCAATATTTGTGTGCATGTTTCTTCCGTTTTTACTGTCTTTTTCTGGGAGAACATTACTGCACCATAAAGTACTGTGCATACATGTTTGCAGTGGGCTTGAGGCCCCATACCAGCAGCACATTCACACTGTGCCTCAATAACTGACCCCCTAGATTTAAGTTCAACATCTACAGTGTAGCACACACCTTTCTTCATCTCTGCATGACAACTTGATTTAATATATACAACATCCTCTCCGGGTGACATACGGAAATACTTCAAAAATTGCTCATTGTATAGTCGTTGAATACAAGTACCCAGGGTCTTCTCATACTGTGCCAGATACTTATCAAGTCTTATGCACACTGTCTAGTTCTGTTTTCGGAAATTTTGAATCCGAGTTGACATCCGCATATTTTGTGGGATCTGGTAATGTCATGTTGTATTCAGGCTCTAAAGTCTACATTTCCAAAGTTTTGATTTCTCTCGTAAGACACTAATCTGAACATAGAATAGGGAAATGTTTCAAGATGTATAACATGGCAGAACGATAAATTCGTAATGAAAACGTTAAAAGCAAACCCCACCCACTCACAGGTGTACGTAAACAATTAAAATAAACATCTCTGGAAATAAAGAAAATATCAAGGAATAAAGGAAACTATTTTAGATTTATATTTTATTTTTAAATAAATCTACAATTTAGTCTTCAAACATATGGTAAATAGCAAATTACAAGCGAAATAAATGTTGACCTTTGCCGCGACGGCATTCTATTTTCGTTTTCAAAATATTTTTTATCTCTAAAATAACGGTAAATTTACGCACCTTTCAACCAATTCATTCTTGCGTCCAGAAAGTCTAGCACCCCTTTTCTTCAATTCTGCTTTCAGTTGCGGAACTGTAAGTGATCCGAACTTAGATTCCATTGTTAAAGTATGGACATTTGTTTTGACTTCTCTCAGAATTATGCTAATCGATACGGGATACTGATGGACCGGGATCAGTGGCGCCACCTATCGGGTGGCAGGGGAAGATAACCAGCTATTCTCCCCCCAAGTTTCGGTGGAAAATTTGTCTCCTATTGAAGTCTCTGTCGGGCAATTCACGCTATATTCCAGGATAAAACTTTACACGGTTTCGTGAATATGTAATTAAGCAATTATATCTTTCTGGCAGAACAATTGATTGCCGATAAAGCGTGGAAAGTGCAATGTGTTTTAGGTCTTTTCCCCCGATAATTTGAAACAATAACGTACGCCAATGTGAATATCTTAGCTTAAATGAGTTCGTTTATACAACTTTATTTTAGCTCGATTGCGAAACAAGTTCTTACAACTTATATTAATACTCTCGAGACCTCATTCCTGATGGACTCCATCGCCACGAGGGAGAGAGGAGGCAATGCGGAATGTAAATGTCTTGCCTAAGGGCACACTCGTAACGGCTCCAGCGGGGCTCGAACTCCGGGCCTTGCGCTCCTGAAGCGAACGCGCTATCACGACCTCCACAAATGAGTTGCTTTCATATTGGCACATATTGTGGGTAAAGAAAATATAGATTATCAAGAGTGTTCGAATTGTTTTTAGAAATATAAGCTCCAGACAGAATTAGTGATGGATGTTATTTTGGCAGCTTATTTCTCAATCATAAACCACATTACTTTCTATATTATGCGAGCGTATAATGTTCATCCAAGTAATGGAATAACACACTATCTGATGCTGGTACCTATACTAGTTGAAGAATTTCCATTTTCTAAAGTACTTTCATAACTTTACTCGGCTCGATTTTGACACGGTACCAAACTAAAACTATGACAACATATTTAAAACCCATTTCATAATTCTGGTATTGTTCTGTTATTGTGACGAGTCGCTATCTTTTTATTCACGATAAGAAACATTTACAAAAGATGTAACGGACGTTAATTATTCGTTCCAACTATCTGAGATCGACCCCTTTTACAACGTGTCTTTTTTCTAACATGTTTACAGAATTCTTGTCAAAATCCAGACGTCAAACATAGAAATACATTGTTTCCACCAAAATGAGGCGAGTAAAAGTACCACATGTCAGATCTTTAATATCTCTTGCTAAAAACCTTCTGGCAGCTTGATTCCTGTCTCTAATAGCGTTTAGCTTCGTCTTTCTGAATACACTTTTTAAAGTGATGTACGTGGATGAAAGGAACACCATATATACTACTTATGATTGCTGTCCTCATGCTACATGATAAACTCACTTGTAACTGTTATAACTGGCTATGATAGAGCGTCGGATTTGGAATCGAACGGTCCCGGGTTCGATACTCGGCCAGGCCACGTATGTAGTGAGCAAGGCACCTCACACACATTGCTTAGTACTGGTTAATCGCTTAGGTCGGCTAGGCCTGCCCAGGAAAACATGTCTTAAGTCCCCGCGAGGGGTTTGACATTAAAGGAACATACATACCCAGGCGCGTAGCTGGGACTAAAATGTGGATACGCACCGGCGCTATTTTTTTTTTTGCTATGCAGCCGTAGGTGAGTTTTAGAGTGTATTTCACAACTTATATGTACACAAAATACTGCTGGAAATAGTTTAAATTAATGGGTTTTGCGAGATTTGTTTACAATGAAAACCAACACCAAGTGACTTTAACCAAGATGTGTTATTACAAGTAGAGACATGGTACGGGCATGGGGGTGACACAAAATAGTTAGAGCACTGTTTTCAGCCTGTACGATCGATAATCCTCTCGCTAAATCTCGGGAATTATCTGTACAGACTGACGTACAGCGCTCTAACTATTACTTAGACACGAAACACAAAGGCAAGGCGCCGCTCCTTCCGTCTAGCGAAGACATCGATAACCATGTCAGTGTTTATCTCTTTGTCCCTGTGAATGTTCATCAGTCCTAGGCACGACAATCTGCCTGTTGTCATGGTTGACCGAAGGTACGTTTTCAAGCGGCGCATGCTGCTGAACGATCTTTCTGCGGTGGCAGTTGAAACAGGCATCGCCAGCAAAATATGCAGACATGTTGAAACGTTGGGGTACAGCTCCCTAGGCGTGTGTGTCAGCGTGTCACCTACGGTGGCGTGAACTTCGGTGTCACCAGCGCACCTAACTTTCCAGCGAGACACTTCCCGTTTGAAGTCTTCAAAATCAACCGCGGGGAGATCCTCCTCAAATGTTTTATATATGGACGCAATGATATCCTCGGTAAGATTACCTATATCGCCTGGTATCAGGAATTGGGCATTGAATCTGTCGCCATCCTCAATAAGACGATCAGATAGTTCTGTTACCAAATGATCGACGAAAGGTAAGTACATGTTTCTCTTCCAGTAGTCAGAAACGGTATCTGCCGGAGCATTTTGACGATGTTGCTGACGCCGATTATTCGGGGCTCTAGGTCGTGATGGTTGCACATCAACAGCCTCTGCCATTTCAACAGCCTTCGCGTACAGGCCATCCCACACAGCTGGATCATTTCGCTCATCCGTAACTTGGCGAGTGATGACGTTAGCTTCTTTGACAGCTTCAATAAGGTCACATGACTTGTTTTGTAACATTTTGGACAGTGGCATTAATCCCGAGAGCACATGTTCTATAGCTACAAGACACACGATGAACCCGAACTGCATGATGGCTATTCTGTATGCACCGGCCTTGCTATCGCCATAGTGTAGACAGAGGTCAGCCAGTGCCTCCACGACCGTTATGTATGAATACTGGAAGGTGTTCAGCGCGTCCGCTCTTGCTGCCCATCTTGTTTCGCACAGGGATTGTAATTTTGTTCTATGCTCCATGGCAATTTTACTTCCGGCATCATTCGCTAGCGTTTCCTTGTATCGCAATAGTCGCTTCGCGGAATAATTAAAGGAAAACGCAATTTCTTGAACTGTGTTCATCATATTCCTGGCCAACGGCTCTTCCGACGCATGTACTATAGCTAAATTTAAGCAATACGCTTTGCAATGAGTGTACACTGCTTTGGGCAGCGACTGTCTAATTCGTGCTTGTACCTCAGGGAACTTCCCGGACATGTTCGAAGCGCCATCATATCCCTGGCCCCTCATTGTATCTACGTCTACGCCTGCAAGTCTCAAGTTCTTCAGAAATGCATCGGAAAGTGATTCACCAGTCGTGGCGTCGCATTCGGCGAACGTAATGAAATCTTCACGTACGGCTAGTGTATCGTAGTCGAAATATCGCAAACAGAGCCATCTGCTCAATTGTGGAAGAGTCGGTGGCCTCGTCTGCTATGAAGCCAAAGAATGGGGCACTGTTACACTTTTTTACAATAGATGATTTGATTTGTTCACCACAGATATCGATCAATTCGTTCTGGATTTCGGGCGAAGTATATTTGGTTGTTGGGTCCCCAGTTTCCAAGTGATCACGTAGGACTGTGTTATATTTCGATTGATACTCTAGTAAAGCTATGAAGTTGCTATCTTTGTCGTCGTGACCTCGTAAGGCAACGTTTTGCTTTCCACACAGTACGATCGTGTCTACAATAGCGATTTTTTCCCACTAGCGTGTTGTATGATGTGGAGATTGAATTCATGATATCCTTTTTGTCACTCGTCATTACATATTTGAAGTTTTCCGCAGCCTCCGTAGAGCTGATATGCATATCACTCTTTCCGTGGTTAGCAATCATTTTGCCGAGGTTGCTGGGGTCGGTCGCTGCTACCGATACGAAGGCTTTCTTCTCTACATGTGCGAAAATGTGACAGGGGGCGCAGTATACTCCTCCGGCAGACTTCGAGTACCGTAACCACGTGTTGCTTTTGGACGGCTCTAGATATCGAACAGTCGTGTCACATAATTGTAGATATATGTTATAACTGTTGAAGATAATAAACATTTGACCCCTCACCCCCCCTTAGGCTTCATTTTTTATTGCATTTTTCGCATTTTCATTTTTCCGACCTGTCAAAATTTACGTACGCACGTGCGTACCCCAGCTACGCGCCTGCATACATACATATGATATTTGCAATGTATATTAATTTTATAACCTAACGTTATGGGGTTTATAGATTCCATATTGATCATAATAATTAATTGAGTATCGACAACTCTGCCTGGACCTCAATGTGTTACTAGTATTGACACGTACTATAACGGTAAGCCCCATACATTGCTGTAAGTTCATCGCTCAGACCTGTCCGTAATCTAGGTCGGCCCAATGTCATGTAACAAACTCCAGATATATGATAACGTACTGAACTGGTCCAGAGCTAGGTACTGACATGCTAATGAACGAGTAGGCTAATTAGTTCGGTAATGATTATCTCAACCGACTTGTCATTTATGAGAGGAAAGTCTACAATATATGTAATCCATCAGTATTCGCATTCAAATCATTTCTTCTCATCAATCAACGGTAGGGCTGTTTCAAGTTTATTCGTAGCAACATCATCTACAATGTTTAATCAGTTGGAGTTGGCTGCGGACAGTAACTGTGTCTCACGAAGACAGCTTAACGCAAATCCTCTAAAGACATGTTCCACCCCACAAGGCTCACACGTTCTACATAGTTCTAAAGACATGTTCCACCCCACAAGGCTCACACGTTCTACATAGTTCTAAAGACATGTTCCACCCCACAAGGCTCACACGTTCTACATAGTTCTAAAGACATGTTCCACCCCACAAGGCTCACACGTTCTACATAGTTCTAAAGACATGTTCCACCCCACAAGGCTCACACGTTCTACATAGTTCTAAAGACATGTTCCACCCCACAAGGCTCACACGTTCTACATAGTTCTAAAGACATGTTCCACCCCACAAGGCTCACACGTTCTACATAGTTCTAAAGACATGTTCCACCCCACAAGGCTCACACGTTCTACATAGTTCTAAAGACATGTTCCACCCCACAAGGCTCACACGTTCTACATAGTTCTAAAGACATGTTCCACCCCACAAGGCTCACACGTTCTACATAGTTCTAAAGACATGTTCCACCCCACAAGGCTCACACGTTCTACATAGTTCTAAAGACATGTTCCACCCCACAAGGCTCACACGTTCTACATAGTTCTAAAGACATGTTCCACCCCACAAGGCTCACACGTTCTACATAGTTCTAAAGTTGTTATCATGCAAGTGTATTCGTTACAATACTAGAGTACATTACCCAAGGTTTTAACATGTTTGGCGTACTTGAAACTTGTTGAAAAATAATATATGTTAAAAATAACAATTTTATTACGCTGAAAAACAAAGGTTTTCAGCTAAAAACAATGTTTTGCTTATGGGTATTCAGTGATTTTATTTTTTATCAATTTTATCCCGTCGACTGCCTCAGTTGAGTAATTTCACGATGGGTAATTTTACCATGACACCGGTACATCCAGATTTGGGATCTCATAAATGTTCAATAGATTTTGATATCGCATGTCACTGTTAGCCTTACTGCATGTGTGCTAAGAAATGCAACATAATTAAATGGTGTAAATTGTCGACATATTACCTCCATATTTATATCCGGATCTTGTACAGATATATTGCACATTATCGTACCGAACGCGCGGCTTCCGGTTTTATTTTAAGAACCGTGAGGCAAGCGAAAGATATGCATTTTAAGACGTATATACCCTGTCTAACCCGTAGCTATCATACACATTTTTACTGCACCGTTATCCAATCAAAATACTGGACATTTCATTGACGTCTAATAAATCATAATACATTGTACTTTGACTAGGACAGTCTCGAGACAAGAAGAAATTATGTGCGCAGTGACTGGCCAAGAAAATAGAGCACTCGCATACAGTGCAATGAACATTTTGAACACGGCGATATAACTGTAACTAATCGTACTTCGACGACGTCAAATGAAACCACACACGATCACAAGTAAATTATATTAAAACTAGCACAACAGAAAAAATAATTATTTTCAGTCTAGACTAGTTCATACATCATTTATCCTCACCATTTTAAATGAATATAAATACAATGCAGCATGCGTTCGAACCTGACAGGCAACATGTCGTTAGGTTCTAATTAGACTCTCTTTGTAACAGGAGAAGCTAAATATACCGCAGCAATTTTGCTGCAGGGGAATTAAAATTGTGCTGGCTTTACGTACATACCCATCATCCTCTATAAAACCGGAGTGGTATTTGCCAAATTCTCGAACTATAACGTCATTGTCTCGCCCACATTATCGAAAAACGAGACTAAGAAGTCACCTTTCTGGCGAGGGCGGCGACTACACCGTCAACAATTAAAGAGGAAACATGAGATCATGGGGGATTATGACAATAACCTGTGAATAAACTATAAATAACACAAACACACATCTATACACCACAAATTAAATTTTTTATTCAAGCTGGGTTATCAAGCGTGAGTTCCCTCTGTTAACAGGTCACCCCCCCCCCCCCAGTAAGCCGCCAAAAATGGCATTTCCTCTCACTGGCTGCTCAAGGGTGGTTTTACTGTATTACATTTTGTTTCTCATGCCATGTATACTATTATGCATGTATATTTTATTGCCAAAGACATGGCTATTGCCGATTTTGCAATAAAACGTATTCTATTTTTTTCTATTAATGTATGGGACAACGAATATGCTGTTACCCGGCGTACACGTCGCGGTCGGGGCACATCTCGCAGCAGCAACAGCAGCGTAGGATACTGGGATCTTCTGGCCGTCGAACTTGCAACACGTGACACATCCTTCACCATCGCTGACCACCATCGGATGTGGTGGAGGTATGGGCAGACCCTGGAGCGAACGAGACGGCCAGATGTCTAACTGCCAGATCCGTTTATATGACAAACAGTGAGGAGGTTGGCCCGAACAGTGACCGTTTTGTAAAGAAACACCTCAGGATTTGTCACACTGAAGGGAAGAAGAAGCCGCCTCACGATGCCATCTTTTATCGCACCATCATCGGACACAACAAGAACACTACTCTACAAGACACCAGCCAGTAACATCTACATATCACCACGAATAACCGACGGCGCAAGGCACGTACTACTAATTATCTTGGAACGCTCGCCCCTATGGTTCGCCGGAGGCGAGGATAAATAAACTGAAATACTACTATGCTGTTGAGAATACATTTACATTACATCTTACTCCCATTCCTCAATACTGGGGGCGCTTGTCAGGGACCTCGCAACAATTTGCAGGGCAACCCCGTAACCTCTCTATATCACCCCTTAATTGTCATTCTTTATTTTCTTTTTATTTAAGTTTATTTAACGTCGCTACCTGTTACCCATTTGAGCGACGGGCAGTTTACCTAACAACATCTTTCCTGGGCAGGCTCCAGCGGTTAACCAGTACTTGTTGCATCAACCTCCGTAAGAAACTGCCAACTTTTTCATATAAATGAAACACGTTTTGAGCGGGCCTCGAACCCGTGACCACACGTAATGATAGGTTACAGTGGTATACAAGTCAGCGACCGTAACCACTCTACCACGGATGCGGTCTAATGCCATTCGTCAATTAAAACAGTAGCCTATTGGAAGACACTGTCTGTTGACTAAAAAACGTATTTGGTATGCACTAACGTAATGTTGAAAATTGATTTGCGATGTTTTCAGGATGTAATTAATATTTTCCTGGAAATATTAGTCGTTAATATGACATTATCAACACCGGTACCTAGAACTCTGCTCGAATATTGGTATGCTGGTAGCTGAAGGCAGGTATACATTTATAATATAAAGGTATATATAGCTTGTCCAAGTAGGCGGCGACTCTGGAAAATTGCAACACAAACACACTTCAATAGATAGTTATTGAAGGGCGTTAGTCGTGTAAGGTCACAAGTAAAAACCATGACGTATCTGAAGATAAACTTTTTGACTTAGTTTATACAAATTTATTTTAGCTCGATTGTGAAACAAGTTCTTACAACTTATATTAATCACTCTCGAGACCTCATTCCTGGTGGAATTCATCGCCACGAGGAGAGCTATGCGGAATTTAGATGCCGTGCCTAAGGGCACAATCGTAACGGCTCAAGCGGGGCTCGAACTCCGGAGCTTTCGCACCTGAAGCGAACGCGCTCCCACTGCGCTATCACGACTTCCGCGACTTTTTGACATAATAATGAATAATGAATAATGAATACATTAATAAACGACATTGCTGTTTGTTTCTACTATCTCCCTTTTCTATTACCTCCCTTGGCAGATACGTCCGATTTATCCGGAAATAGATATTGGTCCTTTTAGTCGGAATCCTATTTTAGTTTTAAGGTTTATACTGCTGTTCCCTAGCCAGATGGTGCGGTATGATAAACGTGATGTTATCCAAATCATGTTTATTTATTTATTAATTGATAAGAAAATTAATAATTATAAGATGAGAAAACGGATGATAATTAATAGCATGTGGTGTAAAGGAAACCTACGATGAAAACAGAGGAAACCAATTAGAAAGACATATCCTCCTTAAAGAGTATTCAGGGGGCAGTAACTCACCAATATCTCTCATTGGAACACTCAAATTAATAATGTTATCCAAAATAATTCACTTCCTAAATGTTACTTATTGTCTCCTGTTTTTAATTCCTATATTTAACCCATCTGAACCGTTTCTCACCATTGCAACCCGGTTCGATCCCCGGAACCGGAAGGATGTGAGATTGTACGGTGGTCGCCAGCTCGGACAGGTGGGTTTTCTCCGGGTACTCCGGTTTCCTGCCACACGAATGATCACATTTACGCTTTCATCCACGTCAACGAGAGTGATTAATATAAGTTGCTAAAACTTGCTTCACAATCGTTGTAAAATAAATAAAGTTTAAATCAAACATTCAGTCTCCCATATACCTCGGCGATGGCGACTATAAAAACCAACTACAAGGTTAGATAATATACCTTGTCTTTGTCCTGTCTCACTGGTGATACTGCACAGTGCACACAGTCACTGTTCAGACTATGCAACTGGTATATATTTCAAAAGTGCATAAATTTAAATGCTTTAGTTTAAAAAAGTGTTAACAACTTATATTAATCACTCTCGTTGGCGCGGACGTAAGAGTAAATGTGTTATTTGGCGGAACTACATTGCTTATTTGGAAGATGTTCAGATTTACATGAGATGTTCGATTTATCTGCACTCATCTTCCAACCGCCACCTGCACCAGGATCTATTTGATTGACAACAACTCTAAGCAACAGCGATATATTGAAGACACATTGAAACAGCAACGGATAGTTAAAAGCCGATAATTTATCTATACGAGAAATCAGTTAAACTTATCTATGGCAGAGTAATATCGATATTTCGGTAATATATAATATTTAAATCACGACTGCACCCATAGTTCACGACTCTCTCTCTCTCTCTCTATCTCTCTCTCTCGCTCTCTCTATCTCTCTCTCTCTTTATCTCTCTCTCCCTCTCCCTCTCTCCCCCTCCCTCTCTGACATTTAAAAGGAGACAGGAATACATTTCCGACAATCTGTTATATATATCTAGCAGTTTGCGTGGGCATCCCTAATGTCTTCACCAAGAAGTCGATACCGGATTAGTTAGAACTGACATACTCTGATTTCCAGTTGGTCATAAAACCACGTAGTTCTTGGAAACTGCTGTAATTGCACACCTTTGTTGACAGGAAAATAACAGAAGGCAATTTAATTAGTGTTGGTTTTGGTTGCATTACAAAATGTTTACAAGCATATCACAAGTTTAGATGCACTCCAACATGGCACCATGCGTTCAGACGCAATCCAAACATATACTCATTGCAGCCGGGTACCATGTGTTCAGACGCATTCCAGCATTATACCATGTGTTCAGACGCATTCCAACATTATACCATGTGTTCAGACACATTCCAGCAGTATACCATGTGTTCAGACACATTCCAGCATTATACCATGTGTTCAGACGCATTCCAACATTATACCATGTATTCAGACACATTCCAGCAGTATACCATGTATTCAGACACATTCCAGCAGTATACTATGTGTTCAGACACATTCCAGCATTATACCATGTGTTCAGACACATTCCAGCAGTATACCATGTATTCAGACACATTCCAGCAGTATACTATGTGTTCAGAAACATTCCAACAGTATACCATGTGTTCAGACACATTCCAGCATTATACCATGTGTTCAGACGCATTCCAGCATTATACCATGTGTTCAGACACATTTCAACATTGTACCATGTGTTCAGACGCATTCCAGCAGTATACCATGTGTTCAGACACATTCCAGCAGTATACCATGTGTTCAGACACATTCCAGCATTATACCATGTATTCAGACACATTCCAGCATTATACCATGTGTTCAGACGCATTCCAGCAGTATACCATGTGTTCAGACGCATTCCAGCAGTATACCATGTATTTAGACGCATTCCAACATTATACCATGTGTTCAGACACATTCCAGCAGTATACCATGTGTTCAGACGCATTTCATCATCATACCATGTGTTCAGACGCATTCCAGCAGTATACCATGTGTTCAGACGCATTCCAACATTATACCATGTGTTCAGACACATTCCAGCAGTATACCATGTGTTCAGACGCATTCCAGCATTATACCATGTATTCAGACGCATTCCAGCATTATACCATGTATTCAGACACATTCCAACATTATACCATGTATTCATACACATTCCAGTATTATACCATGTGTTCAGACGCATTCCAGCAGTATACAATGCATTCAGACACATTCCAACATTATAGAATGCGTTCAGACGCATTCCAGCATTATACCATGTGTTCAGACGCATTCCAACAGTATACCATGTGTTCAGACACATTCCAACATTATACTATGTGTTCAGACACATTCCAACATTATACCATGTGTTCAGACGCATTCCAACAGTATACCATGTGTTCAGACACATTCCAACATTATACCATGTGTTCAGACGCATTCCAACAGTATACCATGTGTTCAGACACATTCCAACATTATACCATGTGTTCAGACGCATTCCAGCATTATACCATGTGTTCAGACACATTCCAGCAGTATACCATGTGTTCAGACGCATTCCAACATTATACCATGTGTTCAGACGCATTCCAACATTATACCATGTGTTCAGACACATTCCAACAGTATACCATGTGTTCAGACACATTCCAGAATTATACCATGTGTTCAGACACATTCCAGCATTATACCATGTGTTCAGACACATTCCAACATTATACCATGTGTTCAGACGCATTCCAACAGTATACCATGTGTTCAGACACATTCCAACAGTATACCATGTGTTCAGACACATTCCAACATTATACCATGTGTTCAGACACATTCGAACAGTATACCATGTGTTCAGACGCATTCCAACAGTATACCATGTGTTCAGACACATTCCAACAGTATACCATGTGTTCAGACACATTCCAACATTATACCATGTGTTCAGACACATTCCAACATTATACCATGTGTTCAGACGCATTCCAACAGTATACCATGTGTTCAGACACATTCCAACATTATACTATGTGTTCAGACACATTCCAACATTATACTATGTGTTCAGACGCATTCCAACAGTATACCATGTGTTCAGACACATTCCAACATTATACCATGTGTTCAGACGCATTCCAACAGTATACCATGTGTTCAGACACATTCCAACATTATACCATGTGTTCAGACGCATTCCAGCATTATACCATGTGTTCAGACACATTCCAGCAGTATACCATGTGTTCAGACGCATTCCAACATTATACCATGTGTTCAGACGCATTCCAACATTATACCATGTGTTCAGACACATTCCAACAGTATACCATGTGTTCAGACACATTCCAGAATTATACCATGTGTTCAGACACATTCCAGCATTATACCATGTGTTCAGACACATTCCAACATTATACCATGTGTTCAGACGCATTCCAACAGTATACCATGTGTTCAGACACATTCCAACAGTATACCATGTGTTCAGACACATTCCAACATTATACCATGTGTTCAGACACATTCGAACAGTATACCATGTGTTCAGACGCATTCCAACAGTATACCATGTGTTCAGACACATTCCAACAGTATACCATGTGTTCAGACACATTCCAACATTATACCATGTGTTCAGACACATTCCAACATTATACCATGTGTTCAGACGCATTCCAACAGTATACCATGTGTTCAGACACATTCCAGCATTATACTATGTGTTCAGACACTTTCCAACATTATACCATGTGTTCAGACGCATTCCAACAGTATACCATGTGTTCAGACACATTCCAACAGTATACCATGTGTTCAGACGCATTCCAACAGTATACCATGTGTTCAGACGCATTCCAACAGTATACCATGTGTTCAGACACATTCCAACAGTATACCATGTGTTCAGAATATCATGTTTATTTCGCATAGAAGAACCTTCGTGGCCGAGTGTTTACGGTCTATGACTTCAAATCAGTCGCCCCTCGCCGTTGTAGGTTCGAGTCCACTGGGTGTAAATTCTTTCAAATGATAAGCTACCCAGCTGGCATGGGGACTGTCGGTGGTTTACACAGTTGCCCATCCGTTAGAAAGTTGCCCATCCGTTACACAGTTGCCCATCCGTGACTTGAATACTGATCGGGGTGGGGGTCTTCCTCCAGCTTTTTGTGCGACTTTAAACATCAAACACAAACACGCATTCTTTCACACAGGATTTACATTGGAATACTTGATGTATTAGGGTATGTTGCATATCTAGCCAACCCGCTGTGCAGGAAAACGCGAAGTAAAGGTTAGACAGTAGCGTGGAGGTCGTGATAGCGCAGTGGAGGTGCGTTCGCTTCAGGTGCGAAAGGCCAGGAGTTCGCGTCCAACTGTAGCCGTTACGATTGTGCCATTGGGCAAGGCATTTAAATTCCGCAGTGCATGTTCGCTAACCCTCGTGGCGATGGATTACATCGGGAATGTGGTCTCGAGAATGATTAATATAAGTATGATGAACTTGTTTCGCAATCGAGCATAATAATTTGCATAAATAAAATAGTATACCAGCTGTGTAGGCAAATACGAACTAAATGTTAATTGCTTTGACCTTGGAGCTACGCACCTAATTCGTCCTAATATGGTGAACAGTTGTTGGTATTTCAAGACAAATGGTTTACAAGACATAGACCTGGCACGAACCAATGTACCCATTTCAGACGTGTGAAGTTATTTCAAAACCAGTCGAACCGATCAAATGGTTTACGAGACATAGACCTGACACGAACTGATTTACCCATTTCAGACATGTAAAGTTATTTCATAACCAGTCGAATGGTTTACAAAATATGGACCTTGGCACGAACCAATGTACCCATTTCAGACATGCGAAGTTATTTCAAAACCAGTCGAACCAGTCAAATAGTTTACAAGATATGGACCTAACACGAACTGATTTACCCATTTCAGACATGTAAAGTTATTTCATAACCAGTCGAATGGTTTACAAGATATGATCCTGGCACGAACTAATGTACCCATTCAGACATGCGAAGTTATTTCAAAACCAATCGAACCAGTCAACTAGTTTACAAGATATGGACCTAACATGCGACAGTGTACCCATTTCAGACATGTAAAGGTATTTCACAACCAGTCGAAACAGTCAAATAGTTTACACGATTTGGACCTGACACGAAATAGTGTACTCATTTTAGACATGTCACTACCAAGTGTGACCATAGTTTTGTTGGATCTTTCTTTTCTGAACGAAATCGTTCGGTATTATGACCGGCATTTATAAACAGTTCGATGGCGAACCAAGTTCTTATAGTATTTGCGTAATCGCTATCGAGCCATTTATTTCTGGTGGAATCCATGACCACATACGGAGGTTGGTGCACCAAGTACTTGTTAACCGTTGGAGCCCGTCTGTCCAGGAAAGGTGTTTGTTAGGTAGTCCAAAATAGCGCTGTTGAAGGCGTAAAAGCCGAACAAACAAACAAAGCCACGAGGTAGACAGAAGAGATAATAAATGTGGTTACAAGTGTCTTGCCTATGTACACCATCACCATTGGTTCTGACGAGGTCGAACCCACAACATCTCGATTACCAGGCGGACACCGCATCGACTACACCACGTTAGACTATTACCAGATTTGATTTATGGAAACCTGTCGCTCTATTTGTATTATAGACTAAACAAATAGTTCAAGCAGCGAACAAGATCTATAACATAATATAGCCTTTGTCCGTGATGATAGTAAAGTAAAATCACAAACGTATGTTTCTCATGTTCCCAGATGCAATGTGTAGGCCTACATTTTACAGCTTTTGTCCGTGATGATAGTAAAGTAAGATCACAAACGTATGTTTATCGTGTTCCCAGATGCAATGTGTAGGCCTACATGTTACAGCTTTTGTCCGTGATGATAGTAAAGTAAGATCACAAACGTATGTTTATCGTGTTCCCAGATGCAATGTGTAGGCCTACATTTTACAGCTTTTGTCCGTGATGATAGTAAAGTAAGATCACAAACGTATGTTTATCGTGTTCCCAGATGCAATGTGTAGGCCTACATGTTACAGCTTTTGTCCGTGATGATAGTAAAGTAAGATCACAAACGTATGTTTATCGTGTTCCCAGATGCAATGTGTAGGCCTACATTTTACAGCTTTTGTCCGTGATGATAGTAAAGTAAGATCACAAACGTATGTTTATCGTGTTCCCAGATGCAATGTGTAGGCCTACAATTTACAGGGACTAATGATCAGACGCATGCACAGGGCGAGGTTTGTGACCACGACACGTTTTGGGGTTGGTATTAAATTTGAAACACAATAATTTATGGCAGTGTTTACAAAATACATGGCCCCAAGGTTTTTTCTCAGATCTCAAACTCAAGCTCTAGTGGTTTGATTGATTGAGTCTAAGACTTGTACTCAGCTGAACCAACCAGACCGTTGAGACTGAGTTTGAGAAGAGTGTTAATACCTATATGCCTGGTCGCTTATAGCTACAACAATTCGTGTTATATCATTTAACAACTCAACAGAACTGTGAAGATTTATTATCAAGTCCATAAGCACAACCGTTTGTTTTTTACTCGTATGTCCGTTTTGGCTATTGAAGTAGGGCCTACATGTACTTTAATTAGCACAAGGTATTTGCCATTTATCATTATATATGAAAGTAAGCTAGTGAAGACACGTATATATGCCTATAACCTATATATCTTCTTAATCAGATAACATGTAAATTCATCCAAAAATAACCATTCTTTATAATTATATATTTGAAATAAAGTTGTCCAAAATGAGTTTCCTAGTCATTGTATTCCACAACCCCATCGTTAGTCACGACAGCTTCCGGAACAGTACGAAGTGGCTGAACACTTTTTACCTTGGACGTTTTGGGGATGGACATTTCCACAGGACTGAGTGGTGCCTCCTCCTCTTCATCTAGCCTCACTTTGAAAGTGTCGTCTGCCATGTCCTCATCACAATATGACGTGAGAAAGCTTGGAAATAACAGTGCCGTTGCGAGGGTCATCCCACCAACACAGAACATGATTAGTCCAATCAATTTACATACATCTAACGTCGTATTAAACGCCATTGCACTGCGATCGACAAACCCTTCACTGTTTTCCTCGTCAACTTTAGAGAAAATCGGTTTCTGTGGTACCAAATATCCTACAAGAATTCCTAAAATCCCAAAAATGAGTAAGTTTACCCCCAGCCACATAAATATTTTCCACCATATCTGAGGACAACGTCGTCTGCGCTGATTGGAACGCAACAGGAACCGGAAATCATCCTCCTCTTCATAAATCGATGGGTCTTTGTACGTCGCTTCATAGAAATCGTGCAAATATGACTTTACACCGAAATAATCATGACAAGCTTTCTTCCGAGGTGAAGATTTGTTTGATTTTCGGACGCTCGGTTTGCCGAGTACGTCATGGAACTCTTCCGCAACTCCAGCCGGCGGATCGCCGAGTACTTCTGCTTCCAACAGTACTCGTTTGTCGTCTGTAGCTGCCATTTTGTATATCGCCAAAGACGATAACCTAGGCCTTCATGTAGTTTATGTCATCTGAAATAGTAGAATATGTCCTAAATTTAATATGTAATATTCTTTCAATTTCTTTGAAATACATGTAATATCATCATAACCAGAATGAAACGACCGCCAATCTTGTGCTAGTGGTCGCCTCTATTAAGCATCCCGTTTCCAGATTCCCAATATGTTGTATTTAGTATACAGTTGACCTCTATTAAGCTGCCACCTGTGCAGGCTAAGCAATTTCTGAGATTCCATTGGCTGCTTAGCACAGGATTTGACTGTATAGAAGGGATGGGTGTTTTTGTTCTATCTCTTCGTCTCATTTTGAAGTTTTATCTCAACTAATAGTCCAATAGGCAAGATGACGCGATATCAATGTTGCCTTTTTTAGTTTCTTTATTGGCTATACAGTCAACCTGTGTTAGTGGTCACCTCTATGAAGCAGCCAAGCTGTATTAAGCAGCCAGTTTCCAGATTCCAAATAAGCTGCTTCATTATACATTTGACCTCTATTAAGCAGCCACCTGTGCTAAGCTGCCACTTTCCTTGACTCCCTTGGCTGGCTGCTTAAGACAGGGTTACTGTAATCCAAAATGACGTCAAATTATTTTATATACATTTGATCAATAAATTGGAATTATTGGATTCCAAACGTGATTAATCGTAAAAGCAACATTTCGTCTCTCTAAGTATTTATTCCGGTGATGAAGAATTCAACACTTAAGAAGTTAAGATAGGACACGCCTCAAATGGTGAGTAAGATATTTGATAGAATCGTTCATTAAAATGTAAATCTAATTCCTTGCTCGAGGAATCACGAATCATTTCGTGATAATGTTATAAAACGGATCTTGTATACCACTGTAACCTATCATCACTGATGGTCACGGGTTCGAGCCCCGCTCAGACCGTGTCTCATTTATATGAAAAAGTTGGCAGTTTCTTACGGAGGTTGGTGCACCCAAGTACTGGTTAACCGCTGGAGCCTGCCCAGGAAAGGTGTTGTTAGGTAAACTGCCCGCCGGCGATATAGCCCAAAATGGTGCTGATGCAGGCGTAAAACCCGAAATATAACATAACATAACATATAAAACGGATCTTACACATATTTTATTATACTAGTTTAGGAATTTTACTAATACAATATATGAATGATATTATTCATCTGAATCACGGGACTAGGATACATATACACAGTCATATTAATATAATAAGAGTCATGGTCACGGGTTCGAGTCCCGCTCAGGCCGTGTTTCATTTATATGAAAAAGTTGGCAGTTTCTTACGGAGGTTGGTGCACCCAAGTACTGGTTAACTGCTGGAGCCTGCCCAGGAAAGGTGTTGTTAGGTAAACTGCCCGCCGGCGATATAGCCCAAAATGGTGCTGATGCAGGCGTAAAACCCGAAATATAACATAATATAACATAATATAACATAATAAGAGTCGGCTTATTCTAAATTATCTCCACTTCGAAACATGAATACTAGTACAGTCAAACGTGCTCGAAACGGGAATACTAGTACAGTCAAACGTGCTCGAAACGGTAATACTAGTACAGTCAAACGTGCTCGAAACGGTAATACTAGTACAGTCAAACGTGCTCGAAACGGTAATACTAGTACAGTCAAACGTGCTCGAAACGGGAATACTAGTACAGTCAAACGTGCTCGAAACGGGAATACTAGTACAGTCAAACGTGCTCGAAACGGGAATACTAGTACAGTCAAACGTGCTCGAAACGGGAATACTAGTACAGTCAAACGTGCTCGAAACGGTAATACTAGTACAGTCAAACGTGCTCGAAACGGGAATACTAGTACAGTCAAACGTGCTCGAAACGGGAATACTAGTACAGTCAAACGTGCTCGAAACGGTAATACTAGTACAGTCAAACGTGCTCGAAACGGGAATACTAGTACAGTCAAACGTGCTCGAAACGGGAATACTAGTACAGTCAAACGTGCTCGAAACGGTAATACTAGTACAGTCAAACGTGCTCGAAACGGTAATACTAGTACAGTCAAACGTGCTCGAAACGGGAATACTAGTACAGTCAAACGTGCTCGAAACGGGAATACTAGTACAGTCAAACGTGCTCGAAACGGGAATACTAGTACAGTCAAACGTGCTCGAAACGGTAATACTAGTACAGTCAAACGTGCTCGAAACGGGAATACTAGTACAGTCAAACGTGTTCGAAACGGTAATACTAGTACAGTCAAACGTGTTCGAAACGGGAATACTAGTACAGTCAAACGTGTTCGAAACGGGAATACTAGTACAGTCAAACGTGCTCGAAACGGGAATACTAGTACAGTCAAACGTGCTCGAAACGGTAATACTAGTACAGTCAAACGTGCTCGAAACGGTAATACTAGTACAGTCAAACGTGCTCGAAACGGGAATACTACTACAGTCAAACGTGCTCGAAACGGGAATACTAGTACAGTCAAACGTGCTCGAAACGGGAATACTAGTACAGTCAAACGTGCTCGAAACGGGAATACTAGTACAGTCAAACGTGCTCGAAACGGGAATACTAGTACAGTCAAACGTGCTCGAAACGGGAATACTAGTACAGTCAAACGTGCTCGAAACGGGAATACTAGTACAGTCAAACGTGCTCGAAACGGGAATACTAGTACAGTCAAACGTGTTCGAAACGGTAATACTAGTACAGTCAAACGTGTTCGAAACGGGAATACTAGTACAGTCAAACGTGTTCGAAACGGGAATACTAGTACAGTCAAACGTGCTCGAAACGGGAATACTAGTACAGTCAAACGTGCTCGAAACGGGAATACTAGTACAGTCAAACGTGCTCGAAACGGGAATACTAGTACAGTCAAACGTGCTCGAAACGGTAATACTAGTACAGTCAAACGTGCTCGAAACGGGAATACTAGTACAGTCAAACGTGCTCGAAACGGGAATACTAGTACAGTCAAACGTGCTCGAAACGGTAATACTAGTACAGTCAAACGTGCTCGAAACGGTAATACTAGTACAGTCAAACGTGCTCGAAACGGGAATACTAGTACAGTCAAACGTGATCGAAACGGGAATACTAGTACAGTCAAACGTGCTCGAAACGGGAATACTAGTACAGTCAAACGTGCTCGAAACGGTAATACTAGTACAGTCAAACGTGCTCGAAACGGTAATACTAGTACAGTCAAACGTGCTCGAAACGGTAATACTAGTACAGTCAAACGTGCTCGAAACGGTAATACTAGTACAGTCAAACGTGCTCGAAACGGTAATACTAGTACAGTCAAACGTGCTCGAAACGGTAATACTAGTACAGTCAAACGTGCTCGAAACGGGAATACTAGTACAGTCAAACGTGCTCGAAACGGGAATACTAGTACAGTCAAACGTGCTCGAAACGGTAATACTAGTACAGTCAAACGTGCTCGAAACGGTAATACTAGTACAGTCAAACGTGCTCGAAACGGTAATACTAGTACAGTCAAACGTGCTCGAAACGGTAATACTAGTACAGTCAAACGTGCTCGAAAGACCATGTCTAATAAGAGAGTGTGTGGTTTACGTTTATTTATCGTCGCTACCCGTTACCCATATGAGCGACGCCTCCTGAAGATATTAGTCATTTTAGATTTTGGAGGATAGTGCAATGATACAGACAGAGACCCATTCCAGATTCTCCTCTGGTTCTTTTACGTGCACGGTGTAAAGCACCGACACGAGACCTCGGTTTAACGTCCCATCTGAAAGACTGTTAATTTTATTATGGTCAGACGGGGGATCGAACTGGCAGTTGTATTAAGAATTTAAGATACCATTCATTCAGTTACCGTTTGCTTATTAAAGAACAAATTAACCTGTATTAAGAGCCCATTCCTGCTTAGAGACCACTTTTAGCCCTTCCTTTCGGTCGGTGGTCTCTTAATACAAGTGTGACTGTATTATGTTTTGAAGTTGGTTTAAACAGTATTTATTCCAATAAATTTACATGTATAACACACAAAAAATGTTACAAATTACATAAATTGTGAATGGTTTGGATTGGAAAACAAGTTTTCAGAAAACTTATATTAATTCCTCTCCAATGGAAATGTACAATTGTTTTGAAGTTGTATGTACTTAACTCGTGACAGCCCCTCCCCCAAGGTTTTCCTGTACCAATAATAGCTGAAGATTCACCATATGACCATGGATGTGGGCGCGACTTTAAACCCTCAATAACAAGCAAAGCGAACGTAATTTGTTTTTACCTCCCATTTTTGGTATTAAATACTCACTGGCATTGAAATGGAGGTATGCCGCCTATTTGACAGAAATCAGAAATAAAAAATATTAAATCGGTGCGACCATCTTGGATTACGGCCATTTTGAGGTATTTTGCCGAGTTTGAAGTGTTTTCTTCCATCATCACATGTTTATCGAAATGAACTACCACACCGTACCATGTACAACTATACTCAGCCAGCATACGCTAACAGAATCTCCATCACCGGAGATCTTGCTATAATAATATATCAATTTAACATATTAGAAGATTGTTCCCACAAACCAATAACACGACAAACCAGTATGTGTTACCCCAAGGGAGCATTCCGTTTGTCACCGTTCAAGCAATCCGTAACGAGTTGTTTCTCACCCGACATACCCGGTTTACAGTCAAGACAAAAACACATTGGCATACCTTTATTGAGTCAATGTAGTCCATGTTTTACAAACTCCAGATATATACATAAATATAATTAATTTCACACAGATAATGTTCGTATTTTAACTAACCATACGTCTATGGTAGTTCAATTCTTTATTGGAAAATAACCGTATCCACAAAATCGATGGAAGCGTAGTCGCGCATGTGCGGAGACATTCTATTCCGGTAGCCGCAGTGCTGTTTCCAGAAGTTGTCGGATATGGATGCGTGATACATACAGTAAATATCAATTAATTAACTCAATTCAACAATAGCGACAAGCGAGACATTCCGTTACACATTCTGTTCGAATGTTTGCACGCTGAGTAAATAAAATCACATTTGCAAACAACATAGATCCAGATCAGCCGCGGCGTAACGCCGCGTCTGATCAGGATCCATGTTGTTTGCTATTCAGCCAAGTGTTTTAGCTCCACTATCCGAATAGCAAACAGCATAGAGCCTGATCAGACGGCACGTTCTGTGCCGTCTGGTCTGATCTGGCTCTATGCTTTTTGCAAAGGTGATTTTATCTGCCGCTAGCGTGCAAAGAGTTAATACCGCCGACTGCTAGAGTGTCAACACTGTAAAGGAACTCGTCTGGTTCCATGCGCATATAGCCTTCACGCACACCAGTACACACTGACGCGCACGTTCCACTACTTAGCACGCCACGTGATATACTAGCGTATACAGTCACACTTGTATTAAGAGACCATCAACGTGAAGGGGAAAAACGGTCCCTATGCAGGAATTGTCTCTTAATCAAAGTGGTCTGTTAATAGATGTGGTATTTCGAGCAAGTGTGACTGTATAATAATTCCAATAAAACGAACTTGCAGGTCCAGTACATATGCCTATATTACATAGAGCCCAAGCGACCATTGTCTGAAAGCTGTCTAAATCCGAGTGTCTGGCGATCGCACGTCACTCACCAATGAAACGATTCCAAACTAAACTCTAACCAACTTACCTAATGTTACTTTAAACAATATTATATTCAGCAATAAGACATAACACAGGACTAGTTGTAACAGAACAGTTAGGATTGGTGAAAAGGTTACATAGTGTTTGAATCACAGGGATTCGGCACGTTTGGGGGTACTAGTATATATATTTAAGTACTTAAATATATATACTAGTACCCCCAAACGTGCCGAATCCCTGTGGTTGGTTTGAATCCCGTTCCTTATGTTTACTTGAACACACACACACTATTGTAAACGATTCCGAACCAAATTCTAACCAACTTATTATTTTGAGCCGGAGAACTGTGCTATTTGTCCAGATCTTGCAGTTGGGAGACTTGGTTGAAAAGAGACTCACTGTAATTCACATAGGATATTGGCACTGATCGTCGTTGTGAGAGAGACCATTGTCAGCTGAGCTGTGACATTGTCAGTTTTACAATGTGTCTCGTTGTTTCCAAATTAAAAACATACGAGGCATTGAAATGGATTTGGGACATACATAACCGATTTTGAGTGTACATGTACAGACGGATCTGTAGTCCAGTGGTAACACGCTGGACTGGTAATCCAGGGATCGCAGGTTCGATCCCCCGTCTGACTCTAATAAAATTAATAGTCTTTCAGATGGGACGTTAAACCGAGGTCTCGTGTCGGTGCTTTACACCGTGCACGTAAAAGAACCAGAGGAGACTCTGGAATTGGTCTCTGTCTGTATCACTGCAATATCCTCCAACATCTAAAATGACTAATATCTCCAGGAGGCGTCGCTCATATGGGCAACCGGTAGCGACGATAAATAAAGGTAAATCACACACACATGTACGTGGTAGGAGTGCAAACTGTAAGAATGATTATGTTGGTTTTATTTCTGTGTTGTCCCTTTTCATTTTGATGCGTCTAGCAACAGTGACAAGTTGACCCCTAAACACATCTACACTCCCAGCAAGATCAGGGAAACGAATTGCTCCTCTTGATGAGTTGGTACGGACAACACTTAAAACAAAGTTTGTAGACTCATGTTAAAGAAACAAGACTGCGTTTGTGTTTGAGAGAATCTTTTAGTTTATACACATTTATTTTAGCTCGATTGCGAAACAAGTTATTTCAACTTATATTAATCACTCTCGAGACGTCATTCCTGATGGAATCCATCGCCACGAGGGAGAGAGAAGATGCAACGTGGAATTTAAATGCCTTGTCTAAGGGTACAATCGTAATGGCTCCAGATAATCTTTTCTTGGTCATGTTCTTGTATAAATCAGGCCCGTAGCCGCACTGTTAGAATTTGGCAAGTAAAGGACACAGAGATAGGGGAACAACAAGCAAACTGTAGAAAATCGTATATGTTATTCGATCTTGCAGATCAGCAAAAAGGCATATACCTTTATTATATTTGGTTCCTAGGGACTCCGGTACTATATCGTACGCTCCCCGGCAAACTAGTGCCCAGTCTGTGAGTCACATGAGTTCGAATTCTAAAATAAATCGTGAAGCAACACAAATGGTTGTTGACAGGGAAGCGGCGCGGTGTCGGATGTTTTCTTTACCTATAGCTGAACGCCTTCCGGATGCACCAACACGCACAGCCAAGTTTCTGGCTAGGACACTGTATATTTAAGTTTAAACTATATTTGTTTTACAACGATTGCGAAGCAAGTTTTAACAACTTATATTAATCACTCCCGTTGGTGCGGATGAAAGCGTAAATGTGGTCATTCATGTGGGAGAAACCCGGAGTACCCGAAAAAAACCCACCTGTCCGATCTGGCGACTACCGTACCATTTCACATACTACCCGATCCGAGTATCAAACCCGGGTTGCATTGGTGAGAAGCGAGCGCGTTAACCACTGCGCTAATCGGACAGCCACTGCACTATTACTTTATTGTGCTGGACACTATCGTAACACCAAAACAGACCGGTAATACACAGATTTCACATCGTTTATCCGAGTATCGAACCCGGGTTGCATTGGCGAGAACCACTGCGCTAATAGGGCAGCCTCGTATATTCATTAGTAATGCAGATTACCTCTTCCGACATTAATGTAGTGGTTCCCCTGGAACATCATCTGGGACCATACCAGAGATATACTTCCAGCAAAAACCACTGATTTACTTTCGGTCGAAGGCCCGTAATTGCTTGTATTTACTTAGCACCAGGGCTACTGGAGTGGAGGGCCTTATTGATAACTATGAATCAATCTCTCGATTTCAATACCGATAACGCAGCTTCGGACATCTTAGATGGGATAACCTTGTTTATGGTCTGGAGAAATTCAGCATAAAATTCTTATCTAACACAATTCACTTTGTCATGATTATTATTGAATGGAAAACAGCTGTCGGTTGTCAGCTGTAGCCAGTATGTCGGCTCGTCTCGGTGTGTATCAGGAATTTAGTTTCCTTGCGTCAGATAACCACTTTTAGCTATACCGCCATATTCTACATAGCGATGTGGTCATAATTTTTTTATAGGGATGGCAAATTCGCTATTTCTTGAACTTTCGAAATTTAAACTTTTTCTAATATCTCCCTTTTCAGCACGGCGATGTAGCACCCAATGGTGACGTAGCATCATTGGTAGAATTATGTAAACGCGACATCCACTGGTAGCCATTTAAATAGGCAGTATCTTTCGTTAGCATGATACGCTCGCCCACATGGTTCGGCGGTGGCGAGGATGAATAAGCTCACTCATCTTAGCATGCTATTTACGACGATTCCACATTAGCATGGATGAGGGGGACGGGGGCAGATGCGTTGTGGACTCACGTGCCCTAAACAAATAAATACAGGTTATGTCGATTCTTAACATTACTGAATCCATGTAGTTGGCTGAATCCATGTTTGGCTTCGGTTGGTCCGAGCAACTAAGATTTCTATATGTGGGAAAGTTTGAAGAAAAATACGAATATAAACATTCCTCAATTTTATTTAGGCAACACAATCTTTTTATTAACTTGCGATAGAACCGGCATCCGGAAAAGATATGAACTTTCCTTGCGCCCTTGCGGATATGTGTGTTCATTTCGACGCCACCATTCTATGGGTTTACAGTGCGTATCCAATTGATCTTTCATGCACCAAGAAGTTTAATTTCAAAGTACAAGACCCGTCTCAAGTGTGTGTCAAACGTGACATCAACGTACGTGTCATCAACTGCCTTTGTTAAGTGGAGCCATAATCACGACGACAACCATTCGCAGCTATATGACTTAATGTCATTGTTTCTGTTCCAATACGCAGGTACGATCCCCCGTCTGACCCTAATAAAATGAACAGTCTTTCAGATGGGACGTTAAACCGAGGTATGGTGTCGGTGCTTTACACCGTGCACGTAAAATAACCAGAGGATACTCTGGAATGGGTCTCTGTCTGTATCATTGCACTATCCTCCAAAATGACTAATCTCTTCAGGAGGCGTCGCTCATATGGGCAACCGTTAATGACGATATATATACGTAAAACACTCTGTTCCAATTCCATTTTAGCATTCGAATGTTCGTTGTCCTCCCTAGTTTTTTCTGGACGAATGGGAATTTAGTGATAACAATTACTGCTATGTATTCGTAGTATAGGTATTAAAATTGTCCAATTGTTTTCAGGGAACTAGTTCCAAGCTTTCACTGGTGTGCGCATAGAAATACAGGCTTGAGCTGGAATCCAGAAATGGTCAGGTTTGCGCAGTTGAAATTCTGCAACAATATTTGGTTCCCATAATTATGATTAGCTGATGTTCCAGCAGGGATGTGGTATATAATATTATGCTGAGCAGGGTTTCATGTTATTGTCAACATGTTTGCATTTAATACTAAAGTATGCACTTTATAATTTATGTACATTCACTATATACACCATCCGAGTGTGTATTATGCAGAGTGAATTTTCCATCGCCCTTCTATTACATATTTATATGTAAGTTTTTCTTGCTCAGAAATGTTTCACCGGTGGTTCCAGTGTCGATGTTTTCTCCCATTACTTCCGATCACAATGAGAGACATCTCTAAATTATCTATTACCTCCCTTGGCAGATAAATCTGATTTATTCCAACATGTAAATAGGTCCTTTTAGTTAGAATCCTTTGTTTTTACTGTTGTTCCCGAACCAGATGTTGCGGTATGATAAATGCCATTTTATCCAAATCGTGTTAATTAACCGATAACATTCTTTTACAAATAAGTGCCCAGTGTATATACTGTAGGAGATATAACAAGAAGCGATAGTAGAATGAAATTGTTAGCATGTTGTGCAAAGGAAACAATGATAAAACAGAGCAAAATTTAGTAGGACCTATGTACTTTTAGGGAGTATTCAGGGGCAGTACCTGACCGATGTCACTCATTGGGAGGCAATTGCGTTGTTGCTGAGATTTCCTGTGTGATTAATCAGTACTTCATTATCACTTTTGTCTATATATACAACTCAGCCAGACACAGGTCTCCTGTAGACTTTCGTTCGTGTGAATGGTGAAAATGTAAGGGCATCATAATCTGGTTTCACAATGCACTGGTCTATGACACAGATCCAAAATAGTGGACCCAATTTCATCTGCTAGTCCATGCCAGAATTTGATTGTTCAGGTTTTACGCCTGCATCAGCACCATTTTGGGCTATATCGCCGGCAGGCAGTTTACCTACACTTTCCTGGGCAGGCTCCAGTACTGTGTGCACCAACCTCCGCAAGAAACTGCCAACTTTTTCATATGAAATGAGACACGACCTGAGCGGGGCTCGAACCCGTGACCCATCAGTGATGATAGGCTACAGTGGTATACAAGTCAGCGACCATAACCACTCGACCACGGAGGCGGATGGGAAATAAATTGGAAAACAATATGTAAGAAAAATTTCCAATTTTTATTGTTAAATAATAAACAAAGACATAATGCATAAGACACGATGGAATATGAGTTTGTTAATGAGATAAATCGTTGAGTTTCTAAGACTTTAACACTAAAGTAACATACAATGTAGACATTTATTGATATTATTAAATGTGTAAATCAACGAGACATTTCCAAATTATCTATTACCTCCCTTGGCAGATAAAGTCTGATTTATTCCAAAATGTGAATAGGTGCTTTTAGTTGGAATCCTTTGTTTTTACTGTTGTTCCCTAACCACGGGTTGCGGTATGATTAAATGTCATTTTATCAAAATCATGTTAATTAACAGATAACATTATTTTACAAATAAGTATTCATTGCATATACTGTATGCGATCTGTCAAAATATAGTAATTTAATACTCATAAGAAGCGATAGTGGAATAAAATTGCTAGCATGTTGTGCAAAGGAAACAACGATAAAAACAGAGGAAAACACTTAGCAGGACCTATCTACTTTTAGGGAGTATTCAGGGGCAGTAACTGACTGATGTCTCTCATTGAAATAATCAGCATCTTGGGGGGGGCAAATGTTTATAGTCCCTTGTATGCAAAATTGTCCAAGTAAATTCGCCATCTCTACAACTACAGTCATTTGAACAGATAAAATATTAAACTCGATTAGGCAGTTATATTCACATCGTAGAAGATTTACTCACAGCAAAACAATATAATGAATGCTACAACCTTGTGCGCCAGTCGGTACCTACAGTAGATAGGGATCCAGAACTAACCGCACACACCCAAAGATATATAACACTAACCAAAATACCACCTCGAACACACATGCAATTATAACCTTTATCTACAGGATTGGTGGAGAGCACCACGCTTGCTTCTGAAGGCTCCGTCTGCCCAAGCTCCGAAGGTTATAAAACCTTTCTCAGATCTCAAGTGATATGATTGGCTGATTCTAAGATTTGCACTCTGCTCAACCAATCAGGAGAGCGAGATTGAATTTGGGAAATTTTAGCATGTAACGTCCCGGCCATGTGGTAACCGATTGACTTTAGAAACAGTCAACAATTGTTTGTTTGTCCGGGTTTTACGCCTGCATCAGCACCATTTTCGGGCTATATTGCCGACGGGCAGTTTACCGAACACCTTTCCTGGGCAGGCGCAGTGGTTAATCAGTACTTGGTGCACAAACCTCCTTAACTGCCAATTTTTCATATAAATGAGACACGGCCTGAGTGGGGTTCGAACAAACAGTGAACAAGCTCACTGGCACCATACATGTATGTTTAACGGTGCCTAATATTCAATGGCACAAACATTAATTAATGTCTTTCATTAAATTTTGACACAAGTTGTATTTGAAATATTAAAGTACATTGTATTTCATTGCTAAAAACAACGACATTGTTCAGAAATTCTCTCGATGTGGCACAGTGGCAGCCACACGTATGAATTTACAGAGTTGTGATTGGCTGCAGCGAAGTAAGACAATTTAAGATTTAACCGATCGCACGTATACACACTGGTGATAAGATTTCAAGCCGGATAGCTTGTAGCCATATACAAATTCCAGATTGAAATGAGTTCTAGAGTTTTTCTAAGTTCATAACCTTTTTACCCTGATAGCGTCTCGACACAGCAGTAAGTGCCCATTTATAAGGAAATCGGCATCAAACATTATTCCAGTGCTACGTTATTTGCACGCAACTCGTGCACGTCAGTGGTGAAAACAAGTCAAATATGTTATCGAGCTTCATTAGAATTGTATCGTAACGACAAAATTCTAATGTAATTCCATGACATATTTCCAGTTTTTCAGTTACAAATAAGAAAACCACATTGATGTCTAATAATGAATTGGCGTTCTATTACAATTATTCGGAACTATTTATAGCCCATTATATAACCCAGCATGCAGAGTTAAAATAACATTAGTGTAACTTCCTACATGGCAAGCAGGCAAGCATACTCTTTGGATTATAACACAGACCATATGTTCTCCAGTTTACTGCTCCAGAAAATAACACAACTACCTAATACACGAACATATTTCTAGATATCTTAACCCTTTCAACACCACAGGCCTCTAAATAGACTTACAAAAAGTGTAGATCCAGACGAGCCGTCTCATCAGGATCTGCACTTTTTGCCAGTAGTAATTATTACTATTTTTAGATAAAATTACCAATTTTGATAAATGAACTGGTCCAAAGGTAATTTTCTTATTAATTTATTGATCTAAAAATATCATGCACCAGTCCATGTCAGTTACTTGGAGTTGAATGAGTTACTTCAGGGATTCGAATGAAAAATTGTGAAAAAGAGAAAATCTGCCAAAATACTAAAGAAATGAGGATCGTCCCCAATATTTTTTCTGAACAGAATAGATCAAATCTGACAATATTTATATTTCACGATTTTGACCCAAAAATGGGAAATCTAAAAACAGCAAGATCACATCCCTGCTTAATTAGATTTCAATATTTAGCATGCAAGTTACTTAGCACATTATATGTAACATATTCTTGTAATCGAATTTTGTCAGTTCAGAAGACGTGCAGAAAATATTCCATCTAATATATATGTGTCCATGGCTAATGAGTACACAGTGAACAGAATTAAGGTACAAAACTTTTACAACAGACCACATCTTTACGAGAGAGTACATTTTGATTCAGGGCTGATAATTCATATGGTCATAATACGTTTGATCTTCACATAAACAGATGCAAGCATAAATAGAACTGGTATTTACATATCTAGGGATTCATACAATGCATAAACCAGTATAACAAGTTGCCCAACCCGACAGCACACATTTCATCATGCACCGAGAGTACAAGTTTTATTTTTTATTCGATTGTAAAAGGGGAAACAATGGCGTTGTGTTTATCGTCGCTACCGGTTGCCCATATGAACGACGCCTCCTGAAGAGATTAGTTATTTTAGATTTTTTGGAGGATAGTGCAATGATACAGACCCATTCCAGAGTCTCCTCTGGTTCTTTTACGTGCACAGTGTACAGCACCGACACAAGACCTCGGTTTAACGTCCCATCTGAAAGACTTAATTTTATTAGGGTCAGACTAAGGATCGAACCTGTGAAGAAGAAAAAAAAGGCAAAGGATATGCATCCCTACATAGGTACACAGAACAATACAAGTCGTTTACAACAATTAAATTTATCTGTACCCCTCAAACATTACCTCTTACCAAGTTACCAGTAACCACACATATTAAGTTTTCCCAGAAAATGTGTAACATATACTATCGAATAACTACGTGAATTTACCATAATTAAGCAAATGCAATGAACATAAACAGAGCAGCGATTCTCCAGAATCTATACGACAGTCGTGTATTCATTTGATACAAAAGTCTTGAAGACATTAAACTTAAATAACGTCACATCATTTTATCTAAATAATTAGCTTTGTTGTTTCAATATCTCTTAACTCTTTCAACACCAATTAACTGACATGGTAAAACCATGATATTCTTAGACCAATAAATGAATAAGAAAATTACATGCGGACCAGTTCATTTATCAAGATGGGTAATTTTGTCTAAAATTAGTAATACTACTTGCAAAAAGTGCAGATCCTGATGAGACGGCTCGTCACGAGCCGGCTCATCTGGATCTACACTTTTTGTAAGGCTATAAATAGAGGTCTGTGGTGTTGAAAGGGTTAAATTCACTCTCTGTATATATATATATAAGAGGAGGACCTATGTTTATATACGGTATATGCCAAACACAGGTTCCCATCTTATAAAACACATGTAACTGGCAACTATAAGAATATATAATGAATCTCCACCAACTGTTTATGTATAAAACATTTGCACAATTAAAAGGCAAAAATTAAGTATATTTAAAAGGAAGAGAGAATTAAATGTCAAGTCGAAGATTTAGACTACACTCAGTGTGCATTAAATGTCAAGTCGATGATTTAGACTACACTCAGTGTGCATTAAATGTCAAGTCGATGATTTAGGCTACACCCAGTGTGCATTATTCCTGGTCTCGTCGACAAGTAACTAACCTCGTACTATAATATATATGCCCCAATCAACACACCAAACTAGTGTCCGATCCCGAAGTTAACCAATCTGCTTCATTTTAGTGTGCATCAAAAATGGTAAATCTGGTAAACCGCATAACGAATATCATCGGTGGGGAAACCCAAACTAGAAAATATCTACCGGTATGTATAAAAATCTAGTTACAAGGTTGTGGTTGTGTATGGACGATGTACAACATAATTATTTTGGGGTTTAACACTTTCAACACCACAGACCTCTAAATAGGCTTACAAAAGTGTAGATCCAGATGAGCTGGCTCGTGACGAGCCGTCTCATCAGGATCTGCACTTTTTGCCAGTAATATTACTATTTTTAGACATAATTACCCATTTTGATAAATGAACTTGTCCAAATGTGATTTTCTGATTCATTTATTGGTTTATGAATATCATGGACCAGTCCATGTGAGTTACTTGGTGTTGAATGGGTTAAAGTTGCACCAACAGCTTAGGTCATACGGCCACTATCCAACTATTATTGGTGGAGGAAGACCCTGGGTGGCCCTCCCAGCAGTATTGCAGGCACGGACGGGCACCCGGGTAGAACCACTAACATACCGCAAGCCAGCTGGATAGCTTCCTCACTTGAAAGAATTCACCACCCCCCTCCAGTGGGATTCGAGCCTACAGCGGGGACGGGCTCAATACAATTGTATATATTAGTAGATTGTTAGTTAGCCTATGCAAGATATATAACACGTAACATCTAACAGCAACACAAGATGTATTAACCCATTCAACACCAAGTAACTGACATGGACTGGTGCATGATATTCTTAGACCAATAAATGAATAAGAACATTACATTTGGACCAGTTCATTCATTTATCAAAATGAGTAATTTTGTCTAAAAATAGTAACATTACTGGCAAAAAGTGCAGATCCTGATGAGACGGCTCGTTACGAGCCGGCTCATCTGGATCTACACTTTTTGTAAACCTATTTAGAGGTCTGTGGTGTTGAAAGGGTTAATATTCTAATATTATATCTAACTTATTTCTGGTGTGATCATTTGGGCAAATACAGTATACAAGTATAGGTTGTAACTAAACACCTGTTGTCTGGCTGATATGAAATACAAAGTTGTAAACATGAAAAAACCCAGTTTCATCTGAACAGTAATAAATATAAACACAGACCGTAATTTGTTGATATTAAAGGTTTACTTTTTAATCTTAGGTTGTTGTTTTTTTGAGTAACAATATTTGAATTTAGGAGTAGACAATAACTCTTGTGTAGCCATTATTTTTTTCCCTCACATTAAAAACATTCTTCCATTTAAAAAAGACAAACAACAACAAATGGAAGATTTTACAGCAACATTTGTAAGCTCCCTTTAACAGTCTAAGAAGTTGGCGGCCATTAATAATTCAAGCGCAATTTCGGGTGCAATAGGGAACTCTGGAATCTCGGTCGAACTGTTGGTATATCTAACTTTGTATGTGAAATACATACACACCTTCTGTAGAACATGTGATCTGTAATACAAGAAATAACACCTTCTGTAAAACATGTGATCTGTAATACAAGAAATAACACCTTCTGTAAAACATGTGATCTGCAATACCAGAAATAACACTTCATTACAGTATTGTGATCTGCAATACCAGAAATAACACTTTCTGTAAAACATGTGATCTGCAATACCAGAAATAACACTTCATTACAGTATTGTGATCTGCAATACCAGAAATAACACTTTCTGTAAAACATGTGATCTGTAATACAAGAAATAACACCTTCTGTAAAACATGTGATCTGCAATACCAGAAATAACACCTACTGTAGAACATGTGATCTGTAATACAAGAAATAACACCTTATGTAGAACATGTGATCTGTAATACAAGAAATAACACCTACTGTAGAACATGTGATCTGTAATACAAGAAATAACACCTTCTGTAGAACATGTGATCTGTAATACAAGAAATAACACCTTCTGTAAAACATGTGATCTGCAATACCAGAAATAACACTTCATTACAGTATTGTGATCTGCAATACCAGAAATAACACTTTCTGTAAAACATGTGATCTGTAATACAAGAAATAACACCTTCTGTAAAACATGTGATCTGTAATACAAGAAATAACACCTTCTGTAGAACATGTGATCTGTAATACAAGAAATAACACCTTCTGTAGAACATGTGATCTGTAATACAAGAAATAACACCTTCTGTAGAACATGTGATCTGCAATACCAGAAATAACACCTTCTGTAGAACATGTGATCTGTAATACAAGAAATAACACTTCATCACAGTATTGTGATCTGCAATACCAGAAATAACACTTCATTACAGTATTGTGATCTGTAATACCAGAAATAACACTTCATTACAGTATTGTGATCTGTAATACCAGAAATAACACTTCATTACAGTATTGTGATCTGTAATACCAGAAATAACACTTCATTACAGTATTGTGATCTGTAATACCAGAAATAACACTTCATTACAGTATTGTGATCTGTAATACCAGAAATAACACTTCATTACAGTATTGTGATCTGCAATACCAGAAATAACACTTCATTACAGTATTGTGATCTGCAATACCAGAAATAACACTTCATTACAGTATTGTGATCTGCAATACCAGAAATAACACTTCATTACAGTATTGTGATCTGTAATACCAGAAATAACACTTCATTACAGTATTGTGATCTGTAATACCAGAAATAACACTTCATTACAGTATTGTGATCTGCAATACCAGAAATAACACTTCATTACAGTATTGTGATCTGCAATACCAGAAATCCTGTGCCGTCTGATCTGGCTCTAAACTGTTTGCAAAAGCGACTTTAGTTGTGATTGGCAGGTTACGGGTTACTTTCTACGATATATTGACATAAAACATTTAAACTAAATTTGCACAAAGTTTTGTGCTAATACATTTAAATATTGCCAGACCTCTGTAAACATGCTAGTGAAAAGTCTACGATTCATTAAAGCAACATTACATCGCAAAAAGCAAATAAAATGCATTTTTTCACGTATAAATGCATTGCTACTACAAATTCTTCCGATTACATTCGAACACTAACATTGAATCAATAAATAGTATTTTTGTGGATTGAAAGTATGATTTCATGACGGTCGTCCATGCTCCTGAATTGACGTTTGTTTGTCATCGGATTCAATACGTTCGTAGAAAGTTACCGTGTGACCCCTTTCATGTTTTAAACCTCGAAGAGTGTATTAACTTAAGTGTTAGCGGCCACGAATACCGCGACTGTATAATCGTTTTAACCATGCTTGTAATGTTTACTTGTACCAGGAAGCTATGTGTGCATTGTGGGAGACTGGGAGTGACGTCACGCAATCAAAGTATCGTGTGGTGCTTTGTTTATGTCCTGTCTAAAGTGACAGCTACAGACATTTAGAGCATAATCTTAATTCACGTACATGCACACATGGCCGCACCTAGGTAATTTAATTACAAATATAGTATTTGTATGTGTTTAGTATAAGCTTGCACATTTTTATTGATAAATATGTTGTATTTGTCAATATTCCACTTGAGCGTGGCGTAATTCCAAGGCAATTCCGCCATATTACGCCAGGAATCGTTACGCCAGGCGAGTTTTATGCTAGCGTGGATTACGCCGGGTGGATTTCACACCAGATTACACCGTTTCACGCTATTTTACGCCAGGTCTGGCGGAATTCGTCTAATAATATATAAGGACCGATTTTTCAGTATGAGAACAGAACAGACTTTCACTGAGAACAGAATCTCACATTGAATTTACTATAAGAACATAATTTTTGGTTAATGAGTTTTGATTGATTTGAAGATAACATTAAATTAATACACAATTGAATAAACAAGGTTATTTGATTACCATTATAATACATCATATAATTAATGACATGTATAGTTTTAAGTTGTAGCTGCTTAGATACATGTACTTTAGAGAAGTTGCATATATGCAGCATATGAATAGGTCTATATTACACATGGACTTGTCTCATAAAAAATAAAACACTGTTGAATAGAAACGTTGATACTCGTGATTCATTAACCCCCACTCTGTGTGGCACTTCTAACGCTACCACGATTATCGGATATGAGAGGCGCCACAGTATTTCTTCAATTATGTAATTATAATACTTACTATATTTCTTCAATTATGTAATTATAATACTTACTATATTTCTTCAATTATATAATTATAATACTTACGGTATTTCTTCAATTATATAATTATAATACTTACGGTATTTCTTCAATTATATAATTAGGATACTTACGGTATTTCTCTGATTATATAATTAGGATACTTACGGTATTTCTCTGAAATTTATTTCATTAGTCTCATTTTCAGCAAATTGACCTGAAATACAACAGAACATCTTATTTATCACAATGAATTTATCGACAGTAGTTTATTTTTATGCCACTATACAAATGATGGCTTAAAGATAGTTTAAACTTTATTTATTTTACAACGATTGCGAATCAAGTTTAAACAACTTATATTAATCTCTCTCATTGGCGCGCATGAACGCGTAAATGTGGTCATTCATGTGAGAGGAAACCGGAGAAAACCCACCTGTCCAATCTGGCGACCACCGTACCATCTCACATACTTCCTGGACCGAGGATCGAACCCGGGTTGCAAATCGGTGAGAAACGAGCGCGCTAATCACTGCGCTAATCAGACAGTAATATAATTCCGTTCCGTTTCAGTAACACCATTTGTGTCACATCATTTACACATTACACTATATATAAATACGAGTCTGTTACTTCGCTTACTTCGAGTAAACCACATGGAATTTAATCCTACGTTAAGATAATACAGTAAGCTAATAATCATATTGGAATATTGAAACATTTACAGTATGGTGTTACAAATGATTTTGTCTCTATATGTCTTATTTCACATTATTAATTGATAACAAAATTGTCTTAAAGATAAGTGTAAGGGAAGTAACTCCTAACATATATTACAACTTGTGACTGCTATGTTTCATTCCAAACAATTACATTTGAAAACAAACATGTACAGATGGCAACAAGCTAAAAATCAATATGATTGAGCTACTCACGAAACCTATCAATCACCATGTACCGTAATATACCTGTGCAATGCAAGTGTGCTACAGAACACGCTTGATTTTACAATATTTTAATTTGGCTAAGTGACCCGATTTTGTTACAAGTTTTAATTCCCGTAACAGGACTTGGTTAACAGTCAACTCTTTAGAATATATCTAGAATAGATTTGACGTATTTTCATTGTTACATATACAGTCAAACCTGTGTTAGTGGTCACCTCTATTAAGCAGCCAACCTGTATTAAGCAGCCAGTTTCCAGATTCTGAATATGCTGTTTTATTATACAGTTGACCTCTATTAAGCAGCCACCTGCGTTAAGCAGCCGCTTTCTGTGATTCCCTTGGCTGGCTGCTTAAGACAGGTTCAAATGTATAAATATTCTCCTGCCTGTATATCAACCAATTGATAGGGAGAAGAAGTTTTCTTTCGTTCTAATCCCTTTCAGTCTACTGCTGTTAAATTATATGTAAAATGTTCATTTCTTGATTACATGTACAGATACTGCAATACATAATGTTTAAACTAACTATTGAGGATATATAAGTTGTGGCTGAAATATTTTTCAACCAATCAGTTACTATGTTTCAACTGATGTCATCAAAGACACAATTGTTGACATCAAAGTTGAAATAAACTAGCAAACAAACACTGTCCGATTAGCGCAGTGGTTAGCGCACTCGCTTCTCACCAATGTGACCCGGGTTCGATCCTCGCACAGGGAAGTATGTGAGATGGTATGATGGTCACCAAATCGGACAGGTGGGGTTTTCTCCGGGTACTCGTTTCCTCCCACATGCATGACCACATATACGCTTTCATCCGAGCCAACGAGAGTGATTAATATAAGTTGCTAAAACTTGCTTCACAATCGTTGTAAAATAAATAAAGAATAAAAAAATATAAAACAAACACTGATCACGCAAACTAACCACAGTGTAGGTGTGAAACCAACTGCCCTAGTATAGAGTAGAAGACATTTTCCATTACTCAAAAGTTTTGTTTTAGATACATAACAAATACTACTAAATTAGTATGACCCTAAAACGAATAAGTTAATCTGCAAAGATTGTCTGTATTATTGGCTTGGGTAAGCAAAACCATGCGCATCTACAGTGTTCAATCTAGGCTGTGTCATTGTGTCAATTTTCATCGTCGGAGTGGTGCATTTCACGCGTTCAGTTCTGTGAGCTCGCCTGATCATCGCCGAGCACTCGATTACGTTCTGTAATGCGGTATCGTGCGCTAATAAAACTCAATTGTGCCTTAATAAAATCTGCTTTGCGTAAGGTGAACAGACTGCGCTCCGATTGATAAACAAGTTTTGATCAGCTAATCGAGTCAAATGAAGCGATATTTTCAATTACTTTACCCTAAATGAAAATGTGATCCCTACACAACAGTGTATCAAATAGAAAAAGTGAAACCCGTTAGTAAAAGGATAATTCAAAGAAAATGGATGGCTGATGATCACCACATATACAATGATATGTTCTGTGTGCGTTACAACAGGAGACTAAAATACATATTTAAAACCATGTTGCTCATTTTAAAATATCAACGGTAATTTCAATATGTTTCATTGATGCGCTTAGTGTATACAAATTTACTTTAGCTCGATTGCGAAACAAGTTCTTACAACTTATATTAATCACCCTTGAGACCTCATTCCTGATGGAATCCATCGCCATGAGGGAGACAGAAAATGCAATGTGGAATTTAAATGCCTTGCCTAAGGGCACAATCGTAACGGCTCCAGTGGGGCTCGAACTCGGGGCCTTTCGCACCTGAAACGATCTACCACTGCGCTATCACGACTTCCACTTCCATTGATACGTTTGCCCCACATTTATGCATAATGAACCCCTAATTCAAAGGTGGTTGGCCCCATTTGGGAGACCTGTAATACAGTATTGAACACTGCATCTACACAAGGAGCAACATCTAAACAATGTAATCCAATAGCAACAAACCTGGCCCACTCAACATAGCCTTAATTGTCCCGGATGTCAGAGCATGATCTCTCTTTACAATGAACTCATGACCGTCTGACGAGACAAGCTTCACATACATAGCATCTGGCCCCTCACAGCCCCCGTACACCTTCTCTTCATCCCCTTTATCCCCTTTCTCATCCGACATTGTTTAATGTATCAGAAACCCCAGTCCTGCAAATAAACAAGCACAAGTATGTATGGATTATGAATGAATACGATACAACCTCACATAGAATCAGGGCATTCATTTGACCCAAGCTCCCTGGTTTTGACGCATGAAAATCACTAAAGACGCTTGTTTGACTCTTGGTGAATATGCATAGTGAGTCAACTTTGACCCAGGGCGATGTTATCGAATATTTTCTCAGCCGCTAAAATGATTCTAATCTGCCCGTCGAATACGATCGGAGAGGCGGAGTCAGTCTAAATATATGCTGTAGCTCTGGCCAATGAACGACTCGACTAATGTCTGTGAAATTTGCATACAACAACCATAGCCGAGATATATTCCCGTCAAGTTGGAGCCAAATTTACATGAAACTACTTCATTAGAATGAATACTTGTGATATAAACCGTGTACATATCGTGTGCTTTACATACATGTATGTTACGCAATTAACAAATTGATTATTAACCACTGCCACAGGAATGGGGATTATTAAATTTCGCTGCTTGTGTCTGTGGGCACCTCCAGGGCTACGTTCATTTTTTATCCCAGAGTCACAATTTTGAAAGCGCTTGTACAACGATCATTCCGACCAAGATTTGTCAAAATCAGGCTGGCGGGTCGTGAGAAGATATTTTTAGAATCTGTGCTATTTTTAGATGGTGGTCATCTTGGATTTCAGGGGAACGTTATTTTAACATCTTTGGATAGGCTTCACCTAAGGATCATACAAGTAGAGTAGTATAATTTGTCGAACGGGCGAGTGAAATTGTGCATACATACATGTAAGCTGCCTGTGGACAAGTAGATAAGGTGGTATCAATCAAAGGAACTACGTTGGGAAGACATTATTCATTCTACATGTACCGGTATGTACATGTAGGCCTATCAAAGTCTGATACAGACAAAGAGTATGACCAAAAATATGTGGGTTTGTTGATTCCTGGATTATGGAATTCCATGGATGCAATCAGACGATCCTGACAAAGTTGGTTTAAACAATATTTATTGCAAAACATAAATCACATATACGTGTGTGTGTTTTACGTTTATTTATCGTCGCTACCGGTTGCCCATAGGAGCGACGCCTCCTGAAGATATTAGTCATTTTAGATTTTGGAGGATAGTGTATGATACAGACGGAGACCCATTCCAGAGTCTCCTCTGGTTCTTTTACGTGCACGGTGTAAAGCACCGACACGAGACCTCGGTTTAACGTTCCATCTGTGAGACTGTTAATTTTATTAGGGTCAGACAGGGGATCGAACCTGCGATCCCTGAATTACCAGTCCAACGTGTTACCACTGGACTACAGATCCGTCTGTCAGACATATACGATAGCATACAACAATGAATATACACGTACATAACGCAAAGGATCAGGTGGGAAGCTAAAAGTAGCTTTTATAAAAACGTTTCCATTCCAGATCAAGCTAAATGTCGCATACACATGTATGCAGACAGTACACGCAATAATTTCAATTATCAGACAAAAATCAAATTTATATGTCAGCATACCAGTTGAAAGCCGAGACACATTTATAGCGCATCACATATTTGCCAAGCATGTTCTGTGTATGCCAGAACCTAATTCCAAAGGCAGCCGCTGGTCGACTTTGGAAGTTTGGTCTCAATGTTGGCGATAAGTAGGATTCAGTGATGCATAGGTAAATTTCTGCTGTCTACTTGTACATGGACAAGTGAAAATGATTTCCACACCCTTGTATAATAAGCCATACAGTCAAACCTGTGTTAGTGGTCATCTCTATTAAGCAGCCAACCTGTATTAAGCAGCCAGTTTCCAGATTCCCAATATGTTGTTTTATTATACAGTTGACCTCTATTAAGCAGCCACCTGTGTTAAGCAGCCACTTTCTGAGAAACCCTTGGCTGGCTGCTTAACACAGGTTTGACTGTATACTCATGGTGTGATGTTACATGTATGTGTGAGAACTCCAGTTTACCCCTAGTTATATCCACAGCGTCTGTGGTCCAGTGTTGGATTGCAATTGTGAATGGTCGCCAGGTTCAATACTAGGTCAGAGCACGTATGTAGTGCCCTTGAGCATGGCACCTCACATAGTAATCGGTTAGGTCGGCTACGCGGTCTAAACCTGCTAAGGAAGACACGTCTAGGCTAATCAATGATAGTGTTCCCCCATACTGAAAATAGGACAGGGTGCAGGTAGAAAAAAGGGCATTTTTATTGTTGCCTGACCTCTAAAGGGCAGAATTGACAAGGTCTTTATGTTATTATCAGGACAAATCAATTTTGCGTTTTACAATTCAAAATATATTATAGTTTGTGACAATGTTGTGGTTTCCGAGATAATTATCTAAACAAAAATGTAAGCAAGAAAATTACAACAATAATGCATAATGCCATTTACATTCATTTAAATAAAAACTTACATATAACATAATTATAATGGCGACATAATTGACATCCGTTGACGGAATTTCCAACAAGTGCAATGGGACAATCCACATGCTGTGATATTCACAGTACCAAGTAAAACTAAAAACGGACAAATTGGGAATTATTTGAGTCAATTAGCGTCAATTAACGATGAGATTGCACACAGGGGACAGACAATATGTATGCGACTATAAAGAACTATGTAACTGGACATCGCTTGACAATATTCCCCTACATTTCTTTTTACAACAATGACTCAAACGGAAATTGGGGCATAAATGTGCGCAAATTGACTGATTGGCATGTATCACGATTACCTGTCCGATTGGTTTAAGAATATTTTATTGCCTCTTCAATATACATAATCCACAGTCTCTTGATTTACTTACGTATTGAATTTCTATTAAATCAATATAAGACGACAATTAATGTACATGTCTGCTAGGCACCATTGCATTTGCGGGAAAGATATGACGCAATCAGTTAAAACATGGGAATCAATATCTTGAGCAAAGTTGATGTTGCCCTAGGCTACAGTGTTAGTTCACATAGTTCGACATTTCACAGCACATTGATCGTAAACCTGTGTATTCCAGATTACAGCATTAGCCTAACACATGATTGGTGATTGTTGGGGGATTTCAGGCAATATTGCAATACTTATCATCAAGTTTTGTTGAGAATTTAGGCACACAGAGGCTGGCATTTTCGGAATTTCAGGCAGCCCCAAAAAGGGGCAGGGCAGGCTGCCCTCCTATTCCTGCTTAGGGGGAACACTACGAGTCTATCTGGTGTTTAGTCATACCCTAAAATAAGAAGTAACGTTGGTAGTCTTGGGAACGAATGCAAAATTTGTTCTTAAGTAGATTGATGCCATACCTATGTATGCTTTGAAAGTGAGTACTCCCAAAGATAATAAATGTGTGAAGATATAGGTACTTGCTGTAAGGTATTTTAATTTAAACATATTTATTTGCTTTCAAATAACATACATATACACAGACTGCACAATAATTGTTCAACAAATTTATGAAATGTAACGAATATTATAAGAGTGAAACTGTTATAATTTAGAAGCAAATGCCGTGAAATGGGTTGGGTCACAAGTTTTCCCATTATATCAAGAAGATGTATCAGAATGAGCAGACGTTTTCCATGATTCTTTAGAAGTAGCGTACATAGTTAAGGACCCAACTGATGTACAGTTCACCACAAGTTTTACCAACATTAGTGACGACCCTCCCCTTATATCAAGAAGATATCACCCTCCCCTTATATCAAGAAATTGTAACAGAATGAGCAGACTTTTAAGGTATTTTGAATTCTAATGAAGTTTCATGAACATTCCACCATTCGCTCTATCCAACTATCTTCCAATTCACCAAACCTCTGCTGCAGACCCAGATATTGCTTTTAAAATCCAAGATAAAACTTATGAGTAGCACATGAACATACAATTTTAAACCGATGGACAATACAACAGGACATTTAGTATTTCTTCATTATGCGTCATACCCTAAATTTTGCCAAAAAGTGATGTAAACAAAGCGAATAGTTTCAGATCTTGAATGCCGGTTATTTGATACGGCTATACGAACTAAATACCGTTGAAATGTGATAATTGTGTGATAACTTACAACGGAAGGGGTTCTTCTATAGGGACTTGTCTTTATACACCGAAATTGGTGTTTTTCCGGCGAGCAGGCGCTTGTCCCTATCAACAGTTCCCCGGATGTAACTGACCTCGTGAGATTTTTACCAAAACACCGTATCATGTTAGCATGGAGCATACAACTTACCACGGATAAAACATTCAGAATGAAACATGTATGTGTTATATGTCTTGCAACCGCGGAGTTATATATAATAAAGTTAAACAAAAATCATATGTTCAACAGTCAGAAAGGAAAAATTCTACTTGAATTAATTGAATTGTTTCATTGTTGTCAAATGTGTTAGATAAAGCGACATGATTTATGAAAATATGAATCTCGATGTTATAGTTACAAACTCGAAAACAAATGTGTATGCAAATTTCACACAACACCTATCTCTTGAAAGATTTAGGAAAAGCGCAAGTGTCTAAATATTGCATATGTTCCACATTAAAAATCATATACATGAAATGTATCGACATTTTAGTCTGATGTTGCTGATGTCTTTGATAAGCATATTTCAAATAAACAAATGTGCATGTACAAATTAAATCAACTACCCTGTGCCCGAGGTTATAACACTTTCCTCAAGCTCAAATTTGTGTGTGTGTTTTACGTTTATTTATCGTCGCTACCGGTTGCCCATATGAGCGACACCTCCTGAAGATATTAGTCATTTTAGATTGTTGGAGGATAGTGCAATGATACAGACAAAGACCCATTCCAGAGTCTTCTCTGGTTCTTTTACGTGCACGGTGTAAAGCACCGACACGAGACCTCGGTTTAACGTCCCATCGGACAGACTGTCAAGCTCAAATGATTTGATTAGTCATTTATATAGTCAATTATCATAGTGTTATTTAAACTGTTTTATATCATCACATATGTTATTTTTGTACCATGAGCACAACGTTATCGTTCATAAAATTGCCTATGCAGATGGGGTTTCAGTTTTGATCAGAAACTGACTTCCGACTCAATGTTTCTCAGATAGCTAGGTAGATCGTTCCATAATTTGGGTCCAACGACGGCCATAGATATATCGGCTAATTTTGTTCGTCGTCTTGGGATGTTAAAGTTAGTGTCACTTTGTGATCTTAGTCGAATGGGTACACACATTTCTCCCAGATATACTGGAGCTGTTCCATTATTGACACGGAATTCCATCACTAGAACTTTGAAAATGATTCTGGCTTTAACCGGAAGGCAATGAAGATATTTCAGAAGTTCCGCACTTGGTTGTTCAAACGAGGCATTAAGGACTACTCTAGCGGCATGATTTTGGACTCGCTGTAGTTTGTCGACTTGGTAGGCTGGACTTTCGGTAAACAGATCGTTGCAGAAGTGAATGAATGTGAATGAACCAACCAGTGCACTAATGATTCAGTATACATTTTTGTGAGATGTTTACGTATTTCTTTAAGATTTCGTAACTGCACACGTGCTATCTGACACTTTTTTTGGATGTGATGGTCGAGGTTGAGTGTACTGGTCATGTGGACACCCATATCTCTGACATGATCAATGCATTTTACGTCACAACCGCCAACTTTGACATTAGAAATGTTTAATTTTGATAATTGTAACCTAGTTCCATAAATGAATACTTCAGTTTTAGAGTTATTCATATTCAGTTTGAAAGTTGTTATCCATGTTATTATTTCATTGAGGCAACTGTCAAGTTGTTGTCGAACAATAGGCTCGTTTGGAGAATTGCCTGCTTGAATTTTGAATGCAATCTTGTGATCGTCTGCATATCCATACAGATCGGCTGGATATTTCTGCACCTGATATGCACAGGGTCACCGGTCCAGCACACGAACCCTGTGGAACACCGAACCTCAATGGCTCAGTTTCGGATACTGACTGTTCGACCACAACTATCATTGTTCTGTTCGTGAGATAAGACTCGATCCATTTCAAGGGAGTGCTTTGAATACCAAAATCATCCTGCAGGATTTTGATCAGTATTGGGATATCGATGGTATCGAATGCTGCGCTCAAGTCAAGCATGACCATGATTGTGACTTGGTTTTTATAATGGTTTCTAAGAGGTCACTATACATTTTGACCATAGCCGTTTCAACACCATGATATTTTCTATGCGCACTTTGGTAATCTGGAAGGAGACTGTTAGCTCGATATGTTTATTGATTCAGTTTAGTGCAGCATATTCAAGAATTTTGGAGATGGATGTTAGATTTGAGACCGGCCGATAGTTTTTCAGTTCCAGCGGGATACCTTTCTTCTTCAAGGGTTTAATCACAGCACTTTTCCACTCCTCGGGGAACACACCAGATATCAGTGATCGATTTAGAATTTCTGTTGCAATATCATGCGGATATAAGTGTCTTGCCATAATTATGGACACCATCACTAAGGTTCTCATGGTGCTCCAACTCACACACGTTTGGTTACAAGACGTACACCGTATCCATTACACCATAGAGGCTCAACTATAATACAGACGAACCATACTTATCAAACAAATCCTTCTGGAATTGGAGCCTCTTCTCTCTTGAACTGTCCCCCAATATCACAAAGTTGAGATACGGGCCTCCATTTTGCCATATTTGTATGATAAGATTGCATCAGTTTTTTGTACATTTTTGCATTCATGTATAAATCTTTAAAGTTTTCGTTTAAAACTTAGTGCATTCGTTTCGGCATTAGAAATCGTGAACATCCATGTAAATGTTATCAAATTCGGTTCAGAAATGACAAAAGTTATCATTTTTTATAACTTTTGACTTATTGCTAAAAAGTTATAAACCCCCAGGTCAGGCCTCCGTTGATAACTATTCAGCCGCATAGCGTGATATCAAATTCACGGAATGGGTACTTATCTCGTGCACATTTCCTGTCTAGGCAGACCACTGTGGTTATAAAAGCCGCCGGTTTCATGCTATTTGGGCACACACATTTGACTGTTACAACAGACTGGATCATAAGAGAATTTATTCCAGGACATTTTTTATTTTTGCTCGGAAGACGAGCTTCATCCACCGGACGTATATTCCCGGCGTGGAATGAGATTGTATCGTTACCTGGAAGGACATTACCCAGAACGTATTTGCTGTTTTGCCCGGACATAGAGTTCCCGGAGCCAGAGTTTACTGTTTTGCCCGGACGTGGTATATATATCGGAGTGGAGAGAATTTGTGTCTCGCAGCGTGTGTCGCCACAACCCTCACTACGATGTTCTTGGTCTACTTGAGATAGCTCAAGGAAGCCAACACTATACTGGGAGCCAGAACGGGATCATCGTCGTCAAGGATTGGAATCATCGAGACAAACATAGATACGTGAATCTATTTTTAGTTTATGTTACCTATGCATAGTAGTAGACGGTTTAAGTGTGATTACGTCACATGAGCGTTGTGTATAACGTTGTAGAACATTAAAAACGCACAGGCATCATCATTCATACAAATAATTCATCATATTATTGTAATTAAACTTGTAAATATTGTACTGAGTGTTGATTGAGTCTAATTGAGTATTGTGATCTAGCTTTGTCGGTCCATCCTGTTACATCCAAACAAATAAAATAATTAAACTACTTCCGGAAGTGACGATTAATAAACGTACTTTATATAGAAATACAAGAAATTAGTCAAGACACAGTCCAGATTTATTCTAGAGGAAAAATTCTAACACCGATAGCTTTAGTGTCATATTAATCATATTCAATATGTCTGACTGTGAACAAATATTTTAAAAACTTATAAATAGGATTATATAGCTCTGAATCGTCCACATATATTGCACAATAATTAGATCACAGTCGAGTCTATTATAGAAGAAACTCACTCGGATTAGCCTATCGATGTTAACTTTATACTGCCGAACAATCAATTATGATTATGACTGGCAGGTCCCTCTTTTTGGGGACGCATCCAATCCCAATGCAGAAAGAAACAGGCAATGTGGAAATAAGAGCCTTGCCTTAGAGCTCAATCGTGGCTAGAAGATGGGTGCGAACACCGAGTATATCTCACTTTAATCAAAAGCGCTACACCTGTGCTATCATGACACTTGCACAACTGTTACCACATTTGCAAGGTACGTGTGAGGTAATGAATACGATTCCCTTTGTAAGCCATTATTTGGATATAGGCGACACTCTAAACAGCAGGATTGAACACTAAGGTTGAAAAATACTTGTATGCAGTATATGTAAAAAATACTTGCATGCAGATTGTGTACTGAAGGTTGCCGACTCACTAAATCACTCGCATGATATCATGTTTCCGTCAATTCTGACAGAATAGTTGTAGGCTTCTGATTATTGGCATAATAAGGAAATCAAATTAAGAAATAATAAGTATCAACCGTGGTATATCGCAGTTGAACGTTTGAAGTTCTTATGCGTATAAATATATCACGAAGGCCGAGCGGTTGATACTTATTATTTCGATTCTAACACGACTTACTTCTAATAATTTTAGACGAGAATCAAAGGAGTATTTTCTTCAAACGCCGTGCTACTTCGCTGCATTTGGCTTTTGAAATTTCCTCCCACGTAAGGGGTGATGACGTTATTTTTTTATGGAAAATATCAATCTAGTGCTTACATGAACAAAAGTTGTAACTGATCAATAATTTTATTCATTATTCAAGACGGACAAGAGATTATATGATTCTAAAAATAGCTCACTTCCGCGAATTCCCACGGTAGTATTTACAAACATCACGTGACATTCATAAAACATTACACGTATTGTATAAATGGAATAGCCAAACACGGTGCGCGCGCAGCATAGTTCAATATAGGTATATCGCAGAATAACCCGAGGTAGATTTTACTCTAGAAGTATGTATGTTATTAGCTGGGTCGTGTTAGAATATAAAATAAACTACAGGAACGTGGATTCACAATGCAATATTCATCTACGGCGACTACAAAAGTAGAGAAGATCGAATCCCAGTACGGGATTTTTTCTACCATATTTGTTGAATATTTCATAATTCTATTTTTATGGAAATTAAATGTAGAATTACATAACATTTTATATGAATATAATTATTGAAGCTTCATACTGCAAAATCTGTTCAAACTGCAAAATCTGTTCAAGTATTTCATAATTCTGGTTTAATTGTTATAATAAAAATAATGTACAATATCATAATTGTTGTTGATAGAAAATATTTCAAAATAGTTATATACATAGTTCCCATATAGCATCATCATTCCTACTGTGGTGGCCATTGTTGTTGTTCTTCTTCACCACCAGACAGCCAGGAGGAGGTTAGCGGAGGAACTTATACAGCATATAACGCATTGTATAAAGGTGAACTATGAGTCTTCTTAAATGGAATTCGAGGTTATGCATAAAACTGCCCTGTTGCTTTGTAATCCGGTAGTACCCAAAGGTAATCGATTAAAATCTGAATCTGTTGCTTTGGTGTTTGAATGTACCCACATGCACCGTTATCATCGAGCATGTTTATGATAACGTTCATAGCTGGTGTCCTCACATTTTACAAGTCAGGACACCGCAGACGGAAATGTTCCACAGTTTCATTGCCGGTTAAACAAATCGGACACATTGGATTCTACTTCTATTTAAGTGTAACATGTGTGCATTAAAACCGACGAACAGCCTACGCACACAACCGGATGTCATTTTCCACGGGTGTAAATCGCATTCAATTAACTGAGAGTTGTGTATGTCGAAGACAGATCTTCAATTCTACTTTTCCATTTATTCACAACACGCACATGGACTTTTTTCTTCCACACCGATTTCCTTAGTGTATCAATGTATTGACATGCATCTCCCGGGTCGTATATTTTAGTGGTTGCATTAGATTTGCCCATGAACTAGTATCCCCAGATTTCAGAGTTAGTTGCCCTTTTCAGTATCTGACGTTCATGCTAAGCTCGTCTTGTCGGCATAAGTTATTGTACAAGTTCAGTACGTTTAGTTGAAAGATGGCTTCAATTGGCAATAATCCAGTTAGAATGCTTGCATCCGCTGCATTCGATCGAGGTGATAGGATTTGTTCTAACATTTTCTTCTGAAAAATCTCGTTTTTCGATCATTGTATTCATTTTGGTTAACAAAGTTTACAATATATTATTTAAACTGTATAGTAGCGTAATATGGTCTTCATAGCATATTTCTTTTCGACCCAGTCACCATGGTTAATACCTTGTTGAAAAACTCTAATAATATTCGTATCTTTTCAGAAAATTCATATCATTAACGAATACAGTGCCTGTATATTTAATATTTCATCTGTGAAAAGATACTTTCCAACATAGGTACAAGTTAAGTTCTATAAATTCTAATTCACGCACCATAGTGTATTTCACTACCATTAAAATGATACCAAATTTTATAGCAACAAATAAAAGGTAATTACGTTATTGTAAATAAACAATTACTAAGAACATCCTGAAATTGCTGTTTATAAAACTTTCAATGCAAAATGGCGACTAAGACAAGATCTTATCAGTGTTTTCACAGGCTGTGGGAAGTATGCATTAGCCCCGGTTGTGGATTCGATCATTCACAGACGGATACGTAGCCCAGTGGTTAACACGATGGACTGGGAATCCCCCGTCTAGCTGAGCCTAATAAAATTAACAGTCTTTCAGATGGGAATTTAAGATGAGATATCGTGTCGGTGCTTTACACCGTGCACGTAAAAGAACCAGAGGAGATTCTATAATGGGTCTATGTCTGTAATTATGCACTATCCTCCAATAATCTAAAATGACTAATCTATTCAGGAGGCATCGCTCATATGGATAACCGGTAGCGACGATAAATAAACGTAAAACACACACACAATTCTACAATTCGATCATTCGGATTGAGCAATGCTCTAGCTATATGACTTGGCTCGTTTTCAGACTATACCTTATTTATATTAAGGGGCTTTGTCACATTCATGCAAATCTCTCTCCGATGTACATGCTGAAATGATTAGGCTATAGGAAGTACCTATTTCGGTTCCACTGCATAAAGTAATACTCCGTGTTTCAGTGTATTGCTTCAAGGTTAAGTAAAGGCTCGGCAGTTTAGGCGTCCACATAATCTAGATGAAATATACTTCTGTATGGGGCCAGTATTTGTTTTATAATGCAAATTTGAAAATATACTGTATATGTACAAGCATTATATATATATATATATATTAAATTTTACTATTAATGAATGCTTAATTTTGATATGTGTCATGTAAACACAGTTATAGAAAGTGGTATATATTTCGAACAAAGTGTTATTCGGACAATATTTTTTCTAATTATGAGTACCTTTTGCCAGTACTCTCTGCTATTCCCTATTACAATCAGACTTTGCAACAGCTTCCCTCAGACAGTCGTAAGCTGCCCTACCATCGACAGTTTCAAGAGGGAAGTGCAGTCATTTGTGGAAGTCATGCGAAAGGTCCGGAGTTCGAGCCCCGCTGGAGCCGTTACGATTGTGCCCTTAGGCAAGGCATTTAAGTTCCACGTTGCCTCTTCTCTCTCCCTCGTAGCGATGGCTTCCATCAGGAATTAGGTCTCGAGAGTGATTATATAAGTTGTAAGAACTTGTTTTGCAATCGCTAAAATAAATTTGTAGAGTGGTGGAACCTATGCTCGGCGTAAATCCCACATATAATGGCCAGTATAAAATGTTAATTGCACTTTTCCGTATATTATTATTTTCTTAAGTCGTGAAAACAACTTTCAAATCACTCTTGTTGACAGTTTTAGCTTCATCGCGTGACCGTGCTACTCAATACAGCTATCGCAACGGTGTCGGTCGGCACCCGTTTATATGCGGAACTGAAAACTTCAGGGCACCTATGCACGGCGTACTTGTTATTTTTTATTTATCCACCATAACTTGTTGAATATCTTATTTTGATATAGTACATCATTGAATAAAAACATTTATTGGTCTTAATCAGAAATGGTATAGAAACTATTTTTCGAGTTAGGTGTATATTTTTTAAATTCGGATAGCTACATGAATTGCTCATACACCGTATCAGTTTCAGTGAAAATATTCTCCCAATGATTTGCTTGTTTGTATTCGTCTGCTGGAACAGTCACGTGACAGTTGCATCAGCCTACCGATACACTCAACGGAATGCTATTGAACGATGCTTCAACTCTGTCAGCGAAATTAGCCGAGAACTATATAAATATTTTAAATACGGATGAAAATGGAAAATACGCCGAGCATAGGAATACGCCGTGCATAGGTTCCACCACTATAAACTATAGTCATTTACTCTCCGATAGACTCCTACTGAACGTTTTTAGCTGCACTATACATATACACTTTTAGACCACATGTATATAGACCTTATTGTACTGTGCCAGTATTCACCAGATTGGTGTCAGTACTATATCACAAGAAGAACAGTGTATGACTTTTCAAATAAGCCATACATGTATCACATAACCGTGAGGTTGAGATGTCACACAATATCAAATCTATTGCTTGAACATTTACAGCAATAAACAGCATCATTGAAAATCAAGCTTTTTCTGTGGAATTTCTAGGACTTTTATTGTAATTTTCTAGGTGGAAGCATCAAAGAGCCAGATCAGGAAGCCATGTTGATGAATAGGGTACTTAAGTTGCTGTTTCCAGTAGCAGGTAATATAGACGGATCTGTAGTCCAGTGGTAACACGCTGGACTCGTAATCCAGGGATCTTGGGTTCGTTGCCCCGTCTGACCCTAATAAAATTAACAGTCTTTCAGTTGGGACTTTAAACCAAGGTCTCGTGTCGGTGCTTTACAAAAACCAGAGGAGACTCTGGAATGGGCCTCTGTCTGTATCATTGCACTATCCTCCAAAAATCTAAAATGACTAATCTCTTCAGGAGGCATCGCTCATATGGGCAACTGGTAGCGACGATAAATAAACGTAAAACACACACAGCAGGTCACTATTGGTCATTAAGGGACCTTTTAACATCATGGCGTTTTGACATGCTCAGTTTTAAGCTTGTTTCTCAATCCATATTTTTTTCTTTCTCTCAATGTAATAAAGACATTGTGTTTGATCGGAATAAATATGTTTAAACTAAACATGGCAGCTGAACTAAATTAAATATGAATAAAATCGAAAAATAATCAAATTGATGTGTCTGAGATCAAAATCGAAAATAATCAAATTGATGTGTCTGAGATCAAAATCAAATCGAGCCTTGGGACAATCGTTGCAGCCCTACCTGCAAGTGAAATACGGATTAAATATTTAATATATTATTGGTTACGGGAGCTAAAATGACATGTCTGGAGATGCGGAAGTTCTGGTAGTCGACAGCACAGCGTGGGTTAGACAGGATGGCTCAGAGACACATTAATATGTTTTAGAGAAACTAGACCGAGGACTTTTAAAAATATGAAACTGTTCAACTCGAGTGACACTATCGGCTGTAAAGAATAATGTTGTAATTAAGTCTGAGTAAACTTGTATAAATTATGCGAATTGTGTATTCTAATGTGTCGAAAAAGCTAAGAACCTGGGTTATAACATTACAATTGCCCTTGATCATTTATATTTTCGTGGTGTATATAAATAAATAAGTACAATACAACGACAAATTCAAGTGTCAGAGTAATGGGTTCTAAATGTTATTTATAGCTATAGCCCTTAGCTACCAATTTTCAGATATTTATAAGCGTTTCGATGCGTTTCCAATTTGAATTAAACATATTTAAAGTTGTGGTAATTTTCGATATTACGCCAAGTTATTAAAATTGCCTTATATACCTGATACTAACATCTAGTATGCAGTGGAAAGAATTACCGTAAGCTTTTAGCTTTCAGTTCAATCCACATATCACAATATAAATGTATGTTTCTGTATATTTCTAAATGTATATTACATGTATCCTGATAAATAAATATGTTTAAACCAAATGTTATTCAAGAACTATCAAAAGATATCTAATCCAAAGTGCATTGAAATAGGCTATCAGTGATTTATGATGGTATTGAAATAAGATGGACCAATTATTTCAACAGTTTTCTGTGTTTAGAATCAGTCTTTTTGAGTGGAATATCAGTGACAGTCTGACCGATAGACATACAGGCAGTTATAGAAGCCTGGTTCAGTACCCAAACATGTATGACAAAGTAGGAATCAGTTAGACAGAGAAACGTACATGTATGTTTTAAAATGTATATATTTTTGTCTTTTTGAAGAAAGGAAATCTATCCACAGATATTTATGCGACCATGGTTCTAGATCTTTGGGCGACGTGCGTGCACATTTTAGGCAGTTTCTGGGTGGGTCTGTCGACCTAACGAAGGATGACAGTACTGGGATAGCAACCATCGTTATGAACAACCCAAGCAGAAAGAATGCATTTTCTGGTAACTAATGAATAACATAATTTGTATTTGTGTTTAAGTTTAGCAATAAAACGGCATGTTGTGATAGTACATACCACAAGGTGTTTGCTGTACTCTTTCCCAGAAACACCTTGCCACCATTACCAATTCACGTACTGTGACAATGTAGTAGCCAAACAAACATAATTAAGGTCAAAATCTCGGTTTAATCCTTTTATTCCCACTTGCTGTTGTCCAGTAGTACTCTTATTCCCACTTCATACCTGGTAAATGACCATTCCAAATTTTTGGCGAATGCACAAGTTCAAATTGAGTTTGTCCGCAACAAACGCGGTGGACACAGTCTTGTTGTTGGTGGTTACAGGTTCATGGTATGTATATATATAGTTGCTGTCTGTCTGTGTGTCTGTCCGTCCGTTTGATTGTATTTGATCTTAAGCACTCTTAAACACACTGCAACACAAATCCTCTTATTCCCACACCCGTTTTTACCTAATTTTATATAAGTGGGAACAATAGGACTACACCATTTATGTCACCAACAAATTTATGTCACCAACATATTTATGTCACCAACATATACCTGGTATTGTATAGATCCAGATTTTCAGTATTCGCTCCATTGTCATAGAAGTCCTAATAGATTGAATTTTTTAATTTTAATGAATATTTTTGACCATTTTGATACCGGTACTTGCTTGAATTGGCCTACATGGGATTCTGCAGGACTGGTTTTTATGGCTATGACATACATTTTGGTGGTTGTTCTTAAATATTTCAAAGACTACACCAAAATCTCATGCAGTCCCAGTAATATCCTCATTGTTTAACCCTTTCAACACCACAAACCTCTAAATAAGCTTACAAAAAGTGTAGATCCAGATGAGCCGGCTCGTGACGAGCCGTCTCATCAGGATCTGCACTTTTTGCCAGTGATATGACTATTTTTAGACATAATTACCCATTTTGATAAATGAACTTGTCCAAATGTGATTTTCTGATTCATTTATTGGTTTATGAATATCATGGACCAGTCCATGTGAGTTACTTGGTGTTGAAAGGGTTAATAGTAGGGATGGCAACAAATATTCGAATATTCGACCAACCGTCCGATAATTTAATAGCAAAAAGGCTATGTAGATGTAGTAGTATATGAGCCTAAATATGCACATGGGGGAAGGGGTTAAATGTATTGTGGCAAGTACAAAATTGTAATTCATTAATTGTACCATAATTAATCAGCCCGTCACTAATTGAAACTTTTTTGAATTTATTGGGTGAAGCATCTTTATGTAAATATTTTCAAATTCACCATGTGATTAGCCATATTCTGGAATTGTTTAAAGTAAATTGTTCCTTGTGGAAGTCGTGATAGCGCAGTGGATAGGCGTTCACTTCAGATGTGAGAGGTCCGGAGTTCGAGCCCCGCTGGAGCCGTTACGATTGTGCCCTTAGGCAAGGCATTTAAATTCCACGTTGCCTCTTCACGCTCCCTCGTGGCGATGGATTCCATCAGGAATGAGGTCTCGAGCGTGATTAATATAAGTTGAAATAACTTGTTTCGCAATCGAGCTAAATTAAATTGTATAAACATAAATTGTTCCTGTAGAATTATGAGATATTTGTCAATGAGTCAGACCATCATAGGGTTTTTCCGATTAGCACCAGTGGTTAGCATGCCCGCTTCTCACCAGTACAACCTGGGTTTGATCCTCGGACTGTTAGATGGTACGGTGGTCGCTCCTGTTTCCTCCCACACAAATGACCACATATAAGCTTTCATCCATTTCATCGACAAGTGATTAATATCAGTCGTTGAAGTATGTTTTGTAATCATTGTACATGTAAAATAAAGAGAAAATATTGGGTTACTGTCTTATAAATAGACGCGCCATTTTACAAGACTGTAACCTAATATTCTATTTATCCTATCTTCTGATAAAAAAGAGGTTTTAGAGAGGAAAGATAACAGTCAAACATGTCTTAAGCAGCCAGCCAAGGGAATCTCAGAAAGTGGCTGCTTAGCACAGGTGGCTGCTTGATATAAGTCAAATATATAATAAAACAGCATATTGTGAATCTGAAAACTGACTGCTTAATACAGGTTGGCTGCTTAATAGAGGTGACCACTAACACAGGTTTAACTGTACTTAATAGAGGTGACCACTAACACAGGTTTAACTGTACTTAATAGAGGTGACCACTAACACAGGTTTGACTGTACCATCATATTTGAAGTTTATCATGCCATCTGTGAACATATTACGTCACAGCGTTATGACATCACAAAAGGTTTATTAGGCACTGACTAATAAATCAAAGTTCATTATTAGTGGAAGTGGTGATAGCGCAGTGGATGCGCGCTCGTTCGCTTCAGGTGCGAAAGGTCTGGAGTTCGAGCCCCGCAATAGCCATTACGATTGTACCCTTAGGCAAGGCATTTAAAGTCCACGTTGCCTCTTCTCTCTCCCTCGTGGCGATGGATTCCATCAGGAATGAGGTCTCGAGAGTGATTAATATAAGTTGTAAGTACTTGTTTCGCAATCGAGCTAAAATAAATATGTATAAAAAACTATCCAGCTTATGGAAGATTGGTGGTTCTACCTGGGTGAAAGTTCATTATGCTTGAAGGTAGGATAAAGAATATTTACACCGTAGTCATACCATTAATCAAACTTGTATTTCGTTTAGGTAAGATGATGGTGGATTTCGATGACTGTATAACTGAACTTGAGGATTGGAAATTGGGAAAAGGTGTCGTCCTGGCAGGAACGGGCGGTACTTTCTGCTCGGGTGGAGATTTGAACACTGTCCAACAAACACTGTCAAATGGAAATGAAATGTCTCTATTGATGCAGAGTTCTTCGTCGAGGCTGTTTAACTTGCCAATGATTAGCGTGGCTGTGATTGATGGGCATGCCTTAGGAGGCGGAGCTGAACTCGTAACGGCATGTGATTTTAGAATTATGAATTCAAAAGCTAAGATAGGCTTTGTACAGGTGAAACTAAACGTTGCAACTGGGTGGGGAGGCTGTACAAGATTGGTAGAGTTGATGGGTCGGACTAAAGCTTTACAGTTGTTGGCATCAGGAAAGGTTATGAATGCAGAGTCAGCTCAGAGATTAGGTTTTGTGGACGAGATTTTTGAAGATAATAGCGATGCTGTTGAACTTGGCGTAGACTGGTTGAAGGAACATTGTACGGGGAGTACTGCAGTTACTAGGGTAATAAAAGAAATGGTGCTTGCTGCAGGGAAACTTGATGAACAAGAATCACTAGAACAGGAGCGCAAGTTGTTCTCACAAGTTTGGGGGAATAAATTTCACCAGGAAGCACTTAGTGGGAACAAAAAACATAAATAGTGGGGAGAAGAACTATATAAGTTTTCTTTCGTTCTAATCCCTTTCAGTCTACTGTTGTTAAATTATATGTAAAATGTTCATTCCTTGATGACATGTACAACTACCAGGGCGTTCATTTGACTCTTGGTGAAAATGCATAGTGGGTCAACTTTGACCCGGGACGATGAGCGGTCAAGCGTCATCGAATATTTCTCAACAGTGTAATTATCCTAATCTGCCTGTCAAATGCGATCGTAGAGGGTGGAGTCCGTCTAAAAATAAACGCCGTAACTCCGGCTTCGGCCAATGTATTTGAATACTGAAATAAATAATGTTTAAACTAAATAAAAAAAGTAATGAAAAAAATTATTTCCTTTTAACTTTGATTAAACAGTATTTATTGCAAAACATAAATCGCATATAGATCTGTAGTCCAGTGGTAACACGCTGGACTGGTAATCCAGGGATCTTGGGTTCGATCCCCCGTCTGACCCTAATAAAATTAACAGTCTTTCAGATGGGACGTTAAACCGAGGTCTCGTGTCGGTGCTTTACACCGTGCACGTAAAAGAACCAGATGAGACTCTGGAATGGGTTTCTGTCTGTATCATTGCACTATCCTCCAAAATCTAAAATAACTAATCTCTTCAGGAGGCGTCGCTCATATGGGCAACCGGTAGCGACGATAAATAAACGTAAAACACACACGCATATAACATACAACTACATATATAATGCAGGGAAAGATAAAGTACGAAGCTGAAAATAGCTTTTATAAAAACATTTTCCTTTTTAACTTAATGTGCTTGTATAGTACTGTGTAAGATACCAATTATTTAGCTCACCTAAGCACTTGCTATCTTCACTCATTACTCCCACAACAGAAGAGTCGTGATAGCGCAGTGGATGCGCGATCGCTTCAGCTACGAAAGGTCCGGAGTTCGAGCCCGCTGGAGCCGTTACGATTGTTCTTTCAACTTATATTAATCACTCTCGAGACCTCATTCCTGATGGAATCCATCGCCACGAGGGAGAGAGAAGAGGCAATGTGGAATTTAAATGCCTTGCCTAAGGGCACAATTGGAACGGCTCCAGTGGGGCTCGAACTCCGGACCGTTCGCACCTGAAACGAACGAGCATCCACTGCGCTATCACGACTTCCACTGTTGCTTATTGATTGTACCTCCATTACGTGTCTCTCCAGCTGTTATTGGTGGAGGAAAACCCAAGGTACCCTTTGGAGCATCCCAGGTAAAACCATTGAGCTTTTGCATGCCAGCTGGATAGTCTCCCCACATGAGAGAATTTCAACACCTCCAGTGGGATTGGAATCTACACAAGTGAGGGACTGGTGATTTTGAGGTCAACCATCATAATCGCTCGATATGTTTTCTAGTAATAGTGATAATTTATCCCCTATAGGTTTTGTTTATTTCCCTCAATGCTCCAGACCGAGGAAAATAATTGGATGCAGACACCTTAGCATTTGTCCTATATACACCAGGGGGGGGGAGCAAACACCCCCAAAACATGTGGCATAGCAAGAGACTATACAGTCAAACATGTGTTAGTGGTCACCTCTATGAGAGACATCGTTCAGTTACTGCCCCTGAATATTCCCTAAGAGGTAGATAGGTCCTATTGTTTTCTTTTTGTTTTTATCGTTGTTTCCTTTGCACAATATGCTAACAATTTTATTCCTCTATCGCTTCTTATGATTATTAAATTACTATATCTCGACCGATCTCCTACAGTATATATGCAATGGGTACTGAAACGATGTCATCAGTTAATTAACACGATTTTGATAAAATCACATTTATCATACCGTAACATCTGGTTAGGGAACAACAGTAAAAACAAAGGATTCCAACTAAAAGGACCTATTTACATTTTGGGATAAATCAGACTTTATCTGCCAAGGGAGGTAATAGAAAATTAGATGTTTCTCATTGAGCAGCCAGTTTACAGATGTTACTTTGTTTCAATTTAACCTCTATTAAGCATCACCTGAGCTAAGCCAATTTATGCGAGTCCCATGGCTGGCTGCTTAACTCTTTCCCTCATAGAAGCACCTCTTGACGCTATTACCAATACAACATACATGACGATGTAGTAGCCAAACCAATGTTTATAATAAAGGCCAGAATCTCATGTAGTCCCAGTAATATCTATGGAGGTGGGATAGATATGGCCACTACTTATCCACTGCATGATAGCTAAATGGTTGTCGTTTGTATGGAAATATAATAGTATATTAACCTAAATCTCTATGTAGCCCCAGTAATATCTATGAAGGTGGGATAGATATGGCCACCACTAATCCACTGCATGATAGCTAAATGGCTGTCGTTTGTATGGAGATATAATAGTATATTAACCTAAATCTCTATGAAGGAAAGGGTTAAATGGCTGTCGTTTGTATGGAGATATAATAGTATACCTTCTATGAAGGAAAGGGTTAAATGGCTGTCGTTTGTATGGAGATATAATAGTATATTAACCTAAATCTCTATGAAGGAAAGGGTTAAATGGCTGTCGTTTGTATGGAGATATAATAGTATATTAACCTAAATCTCTATGAAGGAAAGGGTTAAATGGCTGTCGTTTGTATGGAGATATAATAGTATACCTTCTATGAAGGAAAGGGTTAAGACAGGTTTGACTGTACATTGTATTCAAGCCGAAACAATGTAATTCTACGTTCAAATAAAATATACACAATACACGAATGAAAACAAAAGCAGTATGCAGTATATTCATTATGATTTAATCACAAGCTATGATGCCTTCACATGAACACATGTCTGTTTTATTAACGACAATTTCTAGATATGGTGACAAAACAGAAATTATATTCCACCTACAAACTGACAAAGCTCTTGCTGATAATGCTATTTTTATTTTTAAATAGAGTAAGCAAAGGACCCGGAGAACCCTAAATTGCTCACCTGACTTGGTAGAGATACACCCCCCTCACAGTAGTAATATTTGGTGTGTTTTATACGTTTATTTATCGTCGCTACCGGTTGCCCATATGAGCGACGCCTCCTGAAGAGATTAGTCATTTTAGATGTTTGGAGGATAGTGCAATGATACAGACAGAGACCCATTCCAGAGTCTCCTCTGGTTCTTTTACGTGCACCAGTAGTAATACATTTTGAATACAGATTTGATAATTTTGTCAAAAGAAAAATGAAAACGTATTGCACACGATAACCACATATCAACACCGTGGTAGCCATTAATTACAAAGTGACAAGAATGCAGCTGGCTATAATAGTTGTGAGAAATTGAACCAATCCGGAGTTGCTGTATGTAGGCAAAAAAAACTGAATCCCAATAAAAAATAATATATATATATGTTCAACCCCTAAACTCCAAAACATAAAGAGCCCATTTACTAATTTTATCTCCATACTATGAGTAATCAAATTCAGACGTATCATATTGTCTTCAATGTTTATAACTCATTTTACCCCCAATTCTTCTATCAAAGTACGAATGTAAAAACTATTTTTTCAGCACCCATTTTCCTATCAAAGCATTGTTAAGGCTGTCTGTGTAAGTAATAGAATAAAGTAGAAATCAAGTAAACGCACTAATTGTGAATTTATATTTTTATTTACACGTTTTATTTTCGACAATGATATGTCTTCTTCAATATATACAAATAAACAATTTCAAGAATAAAACGTTTCTTCCGTTAGGACGCGAGTGTTAACGTGACAAGAACAAAACATCTTCCGTTAGGATGCGAGTATTAACTTGACAAGAAGCGTCATACAAGAATAAAATGTCACTTCCGTTAGGACGCGAGTGTTAACGTGACAAGAAGCGCCATACAAACCACATGAGCTAAGGAACAGGCTCGCAGCTCCCAGCAATGTTCCTCTATCACAAAGGACAAAACAAAACATCGCTGGGAAATGTCGATCCTGACCCGAGCCGTAATTGTTTAGTTTAAACTATATATATTATAATGATTGCGAAGCAAGTTTTAACAACTTATATTAATCACCCTGGTAGGCGCAGAAGCGTAAATGTGGTCATTTTTGTTCATTAGTTTATGGGGATCCATATTGGAAGTGATAGGTACACTTAAGGAATGAATCGCGGGCTAGCTACATTGTGTGCAGGCCTTAGCTCACACCCATGATTTATTACTTACATCGATTATTCTTTTAAATAACAAAGAAGAATATAGCAAACTTTGCATTTAAAATGTATTTAGTCCAGATTTGCGATAGATCATTCTTGGAACAGTGTAAACTGTATGTAAGACACGCATTTTGTCGCGAGGAACTAACACTGCGTATGCACATGCTGGTAATTTCGAGAACGCATGTCAGTTTCATATCATTAGTGAGGAAATTCATACGAAAATGAATACAAACATGGCATACGGTATACGTTCATTGAAAGAAATGCAATAGTGCTGTAAATATTGTACTATATACACAATATATGTGTTGCGTGGCATTGGAGTGGAGTAAAGGGTTTAGATATACAGAGCAAAATTAAAAGTTACATGGCGACAATATTGACAAACAACAAACACCTTCAAATCCTATAAACATATCTTTGAAATCTACACATACCCATAGCTACAATATACACATAAAGTCTCTATACACATAAAGTAAAGATCTCTATCACAGATAACTTTGTGGCAAACGAAATATGTTAACAACTACCACAACTTCAATAAAATTACCTAATATTTATAAACAAACCTCCATAACAACTATTAGTTTATACAAATTTATTTTAGCTCGATTGCGAAACAAGTTATTTCAACTTATATTAATCACTCTCGAGACCTCATTCATGATGGAATCCATCGCCACGAGGGAGAGAGAAGAGGCAACGTGGAATTTAAATGCCTTGCCTAAGGGCACGATCGTAATGGCTCCAGCGGGGCTTGAACTCCGGACCTTTCGCACCTGAAGCGAACGCGCATCCACTGGGCTATCACGACTTCCACTATTAATGTTACAAAGTAATTAAATGCAATATATAGCTTGCATCAGAGAACAGAAAATTACACCCTTTGACCTGGAATCTCTGGCAGTCTCGATGGATTTGTTTATTGCAATAGACAGTGTTTCTGATATCGTTTTTCCAAACAGTGACTTGCTACCATCTTGGATTCAGATGGATTATCTGGCTTTCATCTACTAGTTGTCACATTTCTGAAGTTTCATCAAACATATGGAAGTAGTGATAGGGCAGTGGTAGTGCGTTCGCTTCAGGTGCGAAAGACCTGTAGCCGTTATGATTGTGCCCTTAGACAAGACATTTAAATTCCATGTTGCCTCTTCTCTCTCCCTCGTGGCGATGGATTCCATCAGGAATGAGGTCTCGAGAGTGATTAACCCATTCAACCCCAAGTAACTGACATGGACTGGTGCGTGATATTTTCAGACCAATAAATTAATAAGAAAATTACCTTTGGACCAGTTCATTTATCAAAATGGGTAATTTTATCTAAAAATAGTAATAATTATTACTGGCAAAAAAGTGCAGATCCTGATGAGACGGCTCGTCACGAGCCGGCTCATCTGGATCTACACTTTTCATAGGCCTATTTAGAGGCCTGTGGGGTTGAAAGGGTTAATATAAGTTGTAAGAAATTGTTTCGCAATCGAGCTAAAATAAATTTGTATAAACCAAACAAATGCCTGATGACCCTCCTTCAGCATAGCACAGCATCGCTCCGGTGTGCTAATAAAGAATTTGGCTGTCCGATTATCGCAGTGGTTAGCAAGCTCGCTTCTCACCAATGCAACCCGGGTTCGATCCTCAGACTAAGTGTGTGAGATGGTACGGTGGTCGCCAGATAGGACAGGTGGGCGTTTACCCCGGGTTCGATCCCCAGACTAAGTGTGTGAGATGGTACGATGGTCGCCAGATAGGACAGATGGGCGTTTACCCCGGGTTCTCCCATACGACTGCACACATATACGCTTTAAGCGTTCATTCGAGCCAACGAGAGTGATCAATACCAGTTGATAAAACTTGTTCAGCAATTAAAGTTTATACTAATAAAGCATTCAAATACAATGTATCTATATTAACCCTTTGCAAACAACCGAATGCCGTATCTGATCATGATCTATGTTGCTTGCTATTCAGCCAAGTGCTTTAGCTCCACTATCTGAATAGCAAACAGCATAGAGCCTGATCAGACAGTACAGAATCTGGCTCTATGCTGTTTGCAAAAGTGATTTTATCAGCCGCTAGCGTGCAAAGGGTTAAATATACTACACAATAAATACAACATCAATAATTGCATAGACAATACAGTGCACTCTGACATTTAACAACATCAATACCGGTAGGTCATGCCTGGTGTCCATGTACCATAGCATATTTGCTGCAGAGATTACGCAAAGGGTTATATCTATCTCCCGTACATTATCTCCACGGAACATATAATTATACCAGGAATGTATGACTGAATGTACGAAGCCGTGTGTAATATTTTACTATTTACTATATACATGTTTTGTACAGATATCAAAATGAATATATAATCACAGGAGCTCAGAATTTTATCCATAATCCACCAAAAGCCTTGTATCTCTTGTGTGTGTTACTTTTATTTATCGACGCTACCGGTTGCCCATATGAGCGATGCCTCCTAAAGAGATTAGTCATTTTAGATTTTTGGAGGATAGTGCAATGATACAGACAGAGACCCATTCCAGAATCTCCTCTGGTTCTTTTACGTGCACGGTGTAAAGCACCGACACGAGACCTCAGTTTAATGTCCCATCTGAAAGACTGTTAATTTTATTATGGTCAGACGGGGGATCGAACCTGCGATCCCTGGATTACCAGTCGAGCGTGTTACCACTGGACTACAGATCTGTCTGTCTTTGTATCTCTATCCTAGGATGTTTTTATATGCCCCCAAGGGGAAGCATATAGTTTTCATACAGGCTGTGTGTCCATCTGTCCGAGTCAATATTTCCAGTCCGGGCTCTGCAACTTCTTCGACTATGGCGATGGTGTTCATCACATACTTCTTGTTTGTAGAGCGGGATCCTAGGATAGAGGTACAAGGCTTTTGGTGTGGAAGTCGTGATAGCGCAGTGGTAGCGCGTTCGCTTCATGTGCGAAAGGCCCGGAGTTCGAGCCCCGCTGGAGCCGTTATGATTGTGCCCTTAGGCAAGGCATTTAAATTCCACATGCCTCTTCTATCTCCCTCGTGGCGATGGATTCCATCAGGAATGAGGTCTCGAGAGTGATTAATATAAGTTATAAGAACTTGTTTCGCAATTGAGCTAAAATAAATTTGTATAAACTAAGGCTTTTGGTGACTTATGGATAAAATTTCAAGCTCCTGTATGTACTATAATAAAGTACAATGTTTTCTTTATTCCTTATAATGCAGGTACAAGAATACATTTGGTGCAAGGTACAATACACAGACATCTGTATCCGATACACTGGCATGATATCTTGTGATACTAAATTATTCTATAACAGATACAGACAACTTCGAGCAAATGTAAATTACTGGCCATACAAATATCTCTGCACAAGATTGCAGACGTAACAAGTCTTCCGCTTTGATACGGAGTCTCCCCGAATAGAAACCCAATTCCCTAGGACGTATGCTGGAGATGTATTTGTAATTCAGACGTGTCTCCATGCTGAACTTCAACTCTGCTTTGGAACACAATTTTCTATTACCTCCCTTGTCACATAAAGTCTGATTCTAGTTGGAATCCTTTGTTTTTACTGTTGGCCCGATTAATTAGATTTCAGGAAAAATCATGTTAATGAAACGATTACAGCGGAGCATCCCATGTAGATACATGTAGTTGTAGAACATCTGTCGGGATTTAGTAAACATAAGATTAGAAAGTGGATGAAAATTGATAGCATATTGTGCAAAGGAAACAACGATAAAAACAGAGGAAATCAAATAAGAGGACATATCCTCCTTAAAGAGTATTCAGGGGCAGTAAATGATAAATAAATATCTCAATGATTGAAAAACAACAAATTTTGTTAATACTGTAGAGACAACTACCTACACTATGATTCTGTCGTAATAAACTACAGACAACTATCTCCACTGTACAGTAGAGCGAAGAGTTTACATTGTTGGATGGTCAGACATTTCGAAAGCGGTGAACTGCTATGTAGCTGAACCATATTCGATTAAAGGTTGTGCAATAATCCGAATACATCCTAACCTGGATCAGCATGATAAATATTAGGGTTTATTCTAGAGTGGGAAAAAGGGCAGCAGGTGGGTCAGAAAAGAGGCAGGGTGCAATTTAAGGTGAGCGACGGGGTATTTTGGGGTTAGTCACTAGAAAATTTAGAGGCAGTATATATTGGTGAATGAGAGGACAAGATCTGTTTTAAACGTCTGCGCGCACTCAGAAGAGCAGGGCTATAGGGCAAGCGGGCGGGGGAAACAGACGTGGCTATAGGGCAAATGGGCGGAGCTATAGGGCAAACGGGCGGGGCTATAGGGCAAACGGGCGGGATTATAGGGCAAACAGGCGGGGCTATAGGACAAACGGGCGGGGCTATAGGGCAAACAGGCGGGGCTATGCCATTTTATCTTATGCCATTCCGCTCTAGAAAAAAACCTAAATATGTAAGTATAATTATATTGCTACAATGGCAGTGTATGACAAACTTTCAACAAATCATCCTGCATAGACGTTGTACAAGAGCTGGGCTAATTATATCTGAAAAACAATTTACTTGTAACCAACCGCCTGAAGGGCCCAATACTTGCAAATTCACAGTTACCCACTAGCCCAAAGCCTGGGGCTAGTCGATTTTATTTTAGGCTTGTAAAAACATTTTGTCTTTTGTCTATTAGATTTGGTAATGTAGTTGTCATTCGGCTAGTGCTGGGAAAATGCTACAGTAAAGACTGTGCTTTGCACAAGTCAGCGGCCAGCTAAACCACCGAGGGGCTCTAACTGAACCCAGCTAATTATGCTCGCACTAGACTATGTACTTCAGATACGGAAACATAGAGTCTGAAAATGTAAGAATTCACTTTGAAAGCTGAATAAACATTTTAGCAGTTACTTATGAGATACTTGAAATTACAAGTATCTAATCTTGTACACACCCTGTAACATGTTCTATTTATACATAATTGGAATGTAACCATTTTCAACATATGTCTCTAATTACATGTACAGTCAAACCTGTCTTAAGCAGCCAGCCAAGGGAATCACAGAAAGTGGCTGCTTAGCACAGGTGGCTGCTTAATAGAGGGCAAATGTATAATAAAACAATATATTGGGAATCTGGCGGCTTAATACAGGTTGGCTGATTAATGGAGGTGACCACTAACATAGGTTTGACTGTATAATGGAGGTAACCACTAACACAGGTTTGACTGTAGAGATGACCACTAACACAGGTTTGACTGTAGTGGTGACCACTAACACAGGTTTGACTGTAGAGGTGACCACTAACACAGGTTTGACTGTAGAGGTGACCACTAACACAGGTTTGACTGTACACAGAGTTCTACCATTATAATCAGTGACACAATATTTAACAAAACACAACCTACATGTGAGCAAATGACTGTAACAAGGTGTTATACATATTTGCAGTGAAATAGTAGACAGTATGTGCTTCTGTATATTGCATTGCCTGCTTGTCCCTCAATACAGTGATTTTACACAGCCAATGTTCCATACAGTGACTTCGCACAGCCATTGTTCCATACAGTGACTTCGCACAGCTATTGTTCAATGCAGTAATTTCGCACAGCCATTGTTCCATACAGTGACTTCGCACAGCTATTGTTCAATGCAGTAATTTCGCACAGCCAATGTTCCATACAGTGACTTCGCACAGCTATTGTTCAATGCAGTAATTTCGCACAGCCATTGTTCCATACAGTGACTTCGCACAGCTATTGTTCAATGCAGTAATTTCGCACAGCCATTGTTCCATACAGTGACTTCGCTTCAATCTTCAGTAGTGATTACACACTGTGATTGTTCAGTACAGTGATTTCATGCCCTCTTCTTCAAACTGTGCCCAGCTGTCGTTCAGTTCTATAAAAATAGCTCTGGCCAACGATAAGTGGGGCGAATCTGTCAGCTGTAAAAACAAAACTTTATACTCAAGCACAAAATATGTACGACAGCTTTAACCCGTAACCTGCTGAATAAATTAAACGGAATGTGCAAACAACATAGATCCAGATCAGCTGCGGCGTAAAACAGCCTCTGATCAGGATCTATGTTATTTGCTATTCAGATGAGTGTTTTAGCTCCACTAACCGAATAGCAAACAGCATAGAGCCTGATCAGCTGCGGCGTAAAACAGCCTCTGATCAGGATCTATGTTATTTGCTATTCAGATGAGTGTTTTAGCTCCACTAACCGAATAGCAAACAGCATAGAGCCTGATCAGCTGCGGCGTAAAACAGCCTCTGATCAGGATCTATGTTATTTGCTATTCAGATAAGTGTTTTAGCTCCACTAACCGAATAGCAAACAGCATAGAGCCTGATCAGACGGCACGTTCTGTGCCGTCTGATCTGGCTCTATGCTGTTTGCAAAAGCAACTTTAGTCGTGATTAGCAGGTTAAGCGTTAATAGGCTAAACATACGATGCTGTTGGAACACGGAACATAAAGTTGCCTAATAGTGATTCACTAATACAGCATATCAATTTAATATGGTGTCAAAACGTGGTCTGGTGTAACAATTACATAACACCACTGCCATTTGTTATGTTATATTTCGGGTTTTACGCCTGCATTCAGCACCATTTTGGGCTATATCGCCGGCGGGCAGTTTACTTAACAACACCTTTCCTGGGCAGGCTCCAGCGGTTAACCAGTACTTGGGTGCACCAACCTCCGTAAGAAACTGCCAACTTTTTCATATAAATGAGACACGGTATGAGCGGGGCTCGAACCTGTGACCATCAGTGATGATAGATTACAGTGGCATACAAGTCAGCGACCTTAACCACTCGACCACGGAGGTAGACACTGCCATTTGTTGATGAATAATGAAGGTAACCATGTTAATTTGGATGGCAATATTATTACAGTAAACTACATTTCAAACACTGAATGCAGGACACTCACCAGTTTGTTTATGCAAACAATTTTGATTGGCTCACTAGGTTGAAAAGCTAATGAATTATTCATGTTGACCGATTTTGAATCGCAGGCTCTCGGGTTTCAAGAGTTTTCAAGCTCCGCCTCCCGAGTATTTAACAGGGATTTTGACACACCCTGTGAGCCGTTTAATTCGTAATTACAGACCAAAGCACTGGAAGACCTATTGAAGAATGAAACGAGCCTGTTTACCTTGTCAGGATGTACCGAGAGTACAGCCTTCCTGTAGACCTTCTTCACCTGGTCAGCGGACACGAGATCGTGCATCCCACACCGCTTCCACCTGGTCTCCTCCTCCCATAATACTGAATGCAGGGAGCACAACAGGGCGCGGATGTTACGCTCCTTCCCACTAGTCCATTCCATTATCTGAATAAAATACCACATGGATGTTATAGCCTAACATGCTTTTCGAATTTTGTAAGGCAGGACTAATTATAACAAAATTATAGATATTAGTTTTCTTTTATGCACAAATAGAACAGAACAGTTGTTTATTTCATTGGCTGTCCGATTAGCGCAGTGGTTAGCGTGCTCGCTTCTCACCACTGCAACCCGGGTTCGATCCTTGGACCGGGAAGTATGTGAGATGGTACGGTGGTTGCCAGATCGGATAGGTGGGTTTTCTCTGGGTACCTCCCACACAAATGACCACATATACGCTTTCATCCACGCCAACGAGAGTGATTAATATAAGTTGTTAAAACTTGCTTCGTAATCGTTATATATCACCCTAATAAAATGAACAGTCTTTCAGATGAGACTTTAAACCGAGATATCGTGTCGGTGCTGTACACTGCACGTAAAAGAACCAGAGGAGACTCTGGAATGGGTCTCTGTCTGTATCATCTGTATCATTGCACTATCCTCCAAAAATCTAAAAATGACTAATCTCTTCAGGAGGCGTCGCTCATATGGGCAACTGGTAGAGACGATAAATAAACGTAAAACACACAAAGAAAGGTGGGGACCATCTTCATACATGTATCAGATTTCTACTAGAGTCTATCCGTTGCTCTAAATACCTTCAGTTTAATTGGATCAGTTTCTTCTACCATATCTTTTTTCTTCATATCTCCTATCGTCTGCGGTTCATCCTCCTTCTTGGTGAATGAACTGCCCTCAGGCATCAGGTCATCGAATGTTGCTTTGGTCATGCCAACCTTTGGACCTGTTGTGTTAAAATTACAATAAGGATTATGGTTTCATATTAAAACAACATTACATCGCAATAAAGCAAAATAAAAATACATAGTTTACGCATACAGTCAAACTTGTGTTAGTGGTCACCTCCATTAAGCAGCCAACCTGTATTAAGCAGCCACTTTCCAGATTCCCAATATGTTGTTTTATTGTATATTTGACCTCTATTAAGCAGCCACCTGTGCTAAGCAGCCACTTTCCAGATTCCCAATATGTTGTTTTATTATACATTTGACCTCTATTAAGCAGCCACCTATGCTAAGCAGCCACTTTCTGTGATTCCCTTGGCTGGCTGCTTAAGACAGGTTTGACTGTAAATAGCACCACCACTATTAATTCATCAGAAATAATGTGAACACTACAATCAATAAACAGTGTTCTTGTCTACAAACTCTCAAAAGTAGAATTTGATATAATGGTCAGCCACGCTCCTGAATTGACGTTAGTTTATTATTGGAGCCTAAAGAATAATATGCACAAACACAAATGGGAGACATATCGGTAATGGTAAATCTGTACCCAAAATGTTGTTATTCATGATACATACATGCGTTATATTATGCATGGCTGTTGACCCTATTTATAGGGGCAAGTGATTTGAAGACAACGACCATAACCAGTTGGCCACTGAGACAAGTGAATGAGTGTTTATTACATAGCATACAGTCAAACCTGTGTTAGTGGTCACCCCCATTAAGAAGCCAACCTGTATTAAGCAGCCACTTTTCAGATTCCCAATATGTTGTTTTATTATACATTTGACCTCATTTAAGCAGCCACCTGTGCTAAGCAGCCACTTTCTGCGATTCCCTTGGCTGGCTGCTTAAGACAGGTTTGACTGTATACACACAGCAACCATAAACTTCCTGTCCTCTGGTTCTTTAGCAAGGTTGTGTACAGCACAATACACACTACCTTGGGGTCTAAAGTCTGAATGAAGTGTAGGGAAAATAATGATAAGTGCATCTCTCTCACCAAAAGATTTCTGAGAACTATCATGTTTCTCACGGAACACACTGCCCTGGTAGTAGTTGGCTCTCGCGTTCTGCTGGTTTGCTGGTGCAGGTGGGTGTGGACTCGCTCTACCGCCCATAGACTGTTGTTGCTGCTGTGGGCGGGGTTGTTGCAAACCACCTTAAAAATAGAATGTGAATTGTCAGCGGTGGAGCTTTAATACAGGTACCATACCCAGGTAAAATCGTATGTCTAGGGGATTTTATATGTTATATTTCGGGTTTTACGCCTGCATCAGCACCATTTTGGGCTATATCGCCGGTGGGCAGTTTACCTAACAACACCTTTCCTGGGCAGGCTCCAGCAGTTAACCAGTACTTTGGTGCACCAACCTCCGTAAGAAACTGCCTGTTTAGGGGAACCATATCAGTTTCACATAATTTATTAGAAATTAGTAGAAATGATGACGAAGCAGCATCTATCGTGAAAAATGCATTATGATATTGTCCATTAATCCATTCAACACCAAGTAACTGACATGGACTGGTGCATGATATATAACCCATTCAACACCAAGTAACTGACATGGACTGGTGCATGATATATAACCCATTCAACACCAAGTAACTGACATGGACTGGTGCATGATATATAACCCATTCAACACCAAGTAACTGACATGGACTGGTGCATGATATATAACCCATTCAACACCAAGTAACTGACATGGACTGGTGCATGATATTAACCCATTCAACACCAAGTAACTGACATGGACTGGTGCATGATATTAACCCATTCAACACCAAGTAACTGACATGGACTGGTGCATGATATTAACCCATTCAACACCAAGTAACTGACATGGACTGGTGCATGATATTAACCCATTCAACACCAAGTAACTGACATGGACTGGTGCATGATATTAACCCATTCAACACCAAGTAACTGACATGGACTGGTGCATGATATTAACCCATTCAACACCAAGTAACTGACATGGACTGGTGCATGATATTAACCCATTCAACACCAAGTAACTGACATGGACTGGTGCATGATATTAACCCATTCAACACCAAGTAACTGACATGGACTGGTGCATGATATTAACCCATTCAACACCAAGTAACTGACATGGACTGGTGCATGATATTAACCCATTCAACACCAAGTAACTGACATGGACTGGTGCATGATATTAACCCATTCAACACCAAGTAACTGACATGGACTGGTGCATGATATTACCCATTCAACACCAAGTAACTGACATGGACTGGTGCATGATATTAACCCATTCAACACCAAGTAACTGACATGGACTGGTGCATGATATTAACCCATTCAACACCAAGTAACTGACATGGACTGGTGCATGATATTAACCCATTCAACACCAAGTAACTGACATGGACTGGTGCATGATATTAACCCATTCAACACCAAGTAACTGACATGGACTGGTGCATGATATTAACCCATTCAACACCAAGTAACTGACATGGACTGGTGCATGATATTAACCCATTCAACACCAAGTAACTGACATGGACTGGTGCATGATATTAACCCATTCAACACCAAGTAACTGACATGGACTGGTGCATGATATTAACCCATTCAACACCAAGTAACTGACATGGACTGGTGCATGATATTAACCCATTCAACACCAAGTAACTGACATGGACTGGTGCATGATATTAACCCATTCAACACCAAGTAACTGACATGGACTGGTGCATGATATTTACCCATTCAACACCAAGTAACTGACATGGACTGGTGCATGATATTAACCCATTCAACACCAAGTAACTGACATGGACTGGTGCATGATATTTAACCCATTCAACACCAAGTAACTGACATGGACTGGTGCATGATATTTAACCCATTCAACACCAAGTAACTGACATGGACTGGTGCATGATATTAACCCATTCAACACCAAGTAACTGACATGGACTGGTGCATGATATTTAACCCATTCAACACCAAGTAACTGACATGGACTGGTGCATGATATTAACCCATTCAACACCAAGTAACTGACATGGACTGGTGCATGATATTAACCCATTCAACACCAAGTAACTGACATGGACTGGTGCATGATATTAACCCATTCAACACCAAGTAACTGACATGGACTGGTGCATGATATTAACCCATTCAACACCAAGTAACTGACATGGACTGGTGCATGATATTAACCCATTCAACACCAAGTAACTGACATGGACTGGTGCATGATATTAACCCATTCAACACCAAGTAACTGACATGGACTGGTGCATGATATTAACCCATTCAACACCAAGTAACTGACATGGACTGGTGCATGATATTAACCCATTCAACACCAAGTAACTGACATGGACTGGTGCATGATATTAACCCATTCAACACCAAGTAACTGACATGGACTGGTGCATGATATTAACCCATTCAACACCAAGTAACTGACATGGACTGGTGCATGATATTAACCCATTCAACACCAAGTAACTGACATGGACTGGTGCATGATATTAACCCATTCAACACCAAGTAACTGACATGGACTGGTGCATGATATTAACCCATTCAACACCAAGTAACTGACATGGACTGGTGCATGATATTAACCCATTCAACACCAAGTAACTGACATGGACTGGTGCATGATATTAACCCATTCAACACCAAGTAACTGACATGGACTGGTGCATGATATTAACCCATTCAACACCAAGTAACTGACATGGACTGGTGCATGATATTAACCCATTCAACACCAAGTAACTGACATGGACTGGTGCATGATATTAACCCATTCAACACCAAGTAACTGACATGGACTGGTGCATGATATTAACCCATTCAACACCAAGTAACTGACATGGACTGGTGCATGATATTAACCCATTCAACACCAAGTAACTGACATGGACTGGTGCATGATATTAACCCATTCAACACCAAGTAACTGACATGGACTGGTGCATGATATTAACCCATTCAACACCAAGTAACTGACATGGACTGGTGCATGATATTAACCCATTCAACACCAAGTAACTGACATGGACTGGTGCATGATATTAACCCATTCAACACCAAGTAACTGACATGGACTGGTGCATGATATTAACCCATTCAACACCAAGTACTGACATGGACTGGTGCAGGATATTAACCCATTCAACACCAAGTACTGACATGGACTGGTGCATGCAGGATATTAACCCATTCAACACCAAGTACTGACATGGACTGGTGCAGGATATTAACCCATTCAACACCAAGTACTGACATGGACTGGTGCAGGATATTAACCCATTCAACACCAAGTACTGACATGGACTGGTGCATGATATTAACCCATTCAACACCAAGTAACTGACATGGACTGGTGCATGATATTAACCCATTCAACACCAATTAACTGACATGGACTGGTGCATGATATTAACCCATTCAACACCAAGTAACTGACATGGACTGGTGCATGATATTAACCCATTCAACACCAAGTAACTGACATGGACTGGTGCATGATATTAACCCATTCAACACCAAGTAACTGACATGGACTGGTGCATGATATTAACCCATTCAACACCAAGTAACTGACATGGACTGGTGCATGATATTAACCCATTCAACACCAAGTAACTGACATGGACTGGTGCATGATATTAACCCATTCAACACCAAGTAACTGACATGGACTGGTGCATGATATTAACCCATTCAACACCAAGTAACTGACATGGACTGGTGCATGATATTAACCCATTCAACACCAAGTAACTGACATGGACTGGTGCATGATATTTAACCCATTCAACACCAAGTAACTGACATGGACTGGTGCATGATATTAACCCATTCAACACCAAGTAACTGACATGGACTGGTGCATGATATTAACCCATTCAACACCAAGTAACTGACATGGACTGGTGCATGATATTAACCCATTCAACACCAAGTAACTGACATGGACTGGTGCATGATATTAACCCATTCAACACCAAGTAACTGACATGGACTGGTGCATGATATTAACCCATTCAACACCAAGTAACTGACATGGACTGGTGCATGATATTAACCCATTCAACACCAAGTAACTGACATGGACTGGTGCATGATATTAACCCATTCAACACCAAGTAACTGACATGGACTGGTGCATGATATTAACCCATTCAACACCAAGTAACTGACATGGACTGGTGCATGATATTAACCCATTCAACACAAGTAACTGACATGGACTGGTGCATGATATTAACCCATTCAACACCAAGTAACTGACATGGACTGGTGCATGATATTAACCCATTCAACACCAAGTAACTGACATGGACTGGTGCATGATATTAACCCATTCAACACCAAGTAACTGACATGGACTGGTGCATGATATTAACCCATTCAACACCAAGTAACTGACATGGACTGGTGCATGATATTAACCCATTCAACACCAAGTAACTGACATGGACTGGTGCATGATATTAACCCATTCAACACCAAGTAACTGACATGGACTGGTGCATGATATTAACCCATTCAACACCAAGTAACTGACATGGACTGGTGCATGATATTAACCCATTCAACACCAAGTAACTGACATGGACTGGTGCATGATATTAACCCATTCAACACCAAGTAACTGACATGGACTGGTGCATGATATTAACCCATTCAACACCAAGTAACTGACATGGACTGGTGCATGATATTAACCCATTCAACACCAAGTAACTGACATGGACTGGTGCATGATATTAACCCATTCAACACCAAGTAACTGACATGGACTGGTGCATGATATTAACCCATTCAACACCAAGTAACTGACATGGACTGGTGCATGATATTAACCCATTCAACACCAAGTAACTGACATGGACTGGTGCATGATATTAACCCATTCAACAGCAAGTAACTGACATGGACTGGTGCATGATATTAACCCATTCAACACCAAGTAACTGACATGGACTGGTGCATGATATTAACCCATTCAACAGCAAGTAACTGACATGGACTGGTGCATGATATTAACCCATTCAACAGCAAGTAACTGACATGGACTGGTGCATGATATTAACCTATTCAACACCAAGTAACTGACATGGACTGGTGCATGATATTAACCCATTCAACACCAAGTAACTGACATGGACTGGTGCATGATATTAACCCATTCAACACCAAGTAACTGACATGGACTGGTGCATGATATTAACCCATTCAACACCAAGTAACTGACATGGACTGGTGCATGATATTAACCCATTCAACACCAAGTAACTGACATGGACTGGTGCATGATATTAACCCATTCAACACCAAGTAACTGACATGGACTGGTGCATGATATTAACCCATTCAACACCAAGTAACTGACATGGACTGGTGCATGATATTAACCCATTCAACACCAAGTAACTGACATGGACTGGTGCATGATATTAACCCATTCAACACCAAGTAACTGACATGGACTGGTGCATGATATTAACCCATTCAACACCAAGTAACTGACATGGACTGGTGCATGATATTAACCCATTCAACACCAAGTAACTGACATGGACTGGTGCATGATATTAACCCATTCAACACCAAGTAACTGACATGGACTGGTGCATGATATTAACCCATTCAACACCAAGTAACTGACATGGACTGGTGCATGATATTAACCCATTCAACACCAAGTAACTGACATGGACTGGTGCATGATATTAACCCATTCAACACCAAGTAACTGACATGGACTGGTGCATGATATTAACCCATTCAACACCAAGTAACTGACATGGACTGGTGCATGATATTAACCCATTCAACACCAAGTAACTGACATGGACTGGTGCATGATATTAACCCATTCAACACCAAGTAACTGACATGGACTGGTGCATGATATTAACCCATTCAACACCAATAAACTGACATGGACTGGTGCATGATATTAACCCATTCAACACCAAGTAACTGACATGGACTGGTGCATGATATTAACCCATTCAACACCAAGTAACTGACATGGACTGGTGCATGATATTAACCCATTCAACACCAAGTAACTGACATGGACTGGTGCATGATATAACCCATTCACACCAAGTAACTGACATGGACTGGTGCATGATATAACCCATTCAACACCAAGTAACTGACATGGACTGGTGCATGATATTAACCCATTCAACACCAGTAACTGACATGGACCACACCGTGCTGATATTAACATTAACACCAAGTAACTGACATGGACTGGTGCATGATATTAACCCATTCAACACCAAGTAACTGACATGGACTGGTGCATGACATATTAACCCATTCAACACCAAGTAACTGACATGGACTGGTGCATGATATTAACCCATTCAACACCAAGTAACTGACATGGACTGGTGCATGATATTAACCCATTCAACACCAAGTAACTGACATGGACTGGTGCATGATATTAACCCATTCAACACCAAGTAACTGACATGGACTGGTGCATGATATTAACCCATTCAACACCAAGTAACTGACATGGACTGGTGCATGATATTAACCCATTCAACACCAAGTAACTGACATGGACTGGTGCATGATATTAACCCATTCAACACCAAGTAACTGACATGGACTGGTGCATGATATTAACCCATTCAACACCAATAAACTGACATGGACTGGTGCATGATATTAACCCATTCAACACCAAGTAACTGACATGGACTGGTGCATGATATTAACCCATTCAACACCAAGTAACTGACATGGACTGGTGCATGATATTAACCCATTCAACACCAAGTAACTGACATGGACTGGTGCATGATATTAACCCATTCAACACCAAGTAACTGACATGGACTGGTGCATGATATTAACCCATTCAACACCAAGTAACTGACATGGACTGGTGCATGATATTAACCCATTCAACAGCAAGTAACTGACATGGACTGGTGCATGATATTAACCCATTCAACACCAAGTAACTGACATGGACTGGTGCATGATATTAACCCATTCAACACCAGTAACTGACATGGACTGGTGCATGATATTAACCCATTCAACACCAAGTAACTGACATGGACTGGTGCATGATATTAACCCATTCAACACCAAGTAACTGACATGGACTGGTGCATGATATAACCCATTCAACACCAAGTAACTGACATGGACTGGTGCATGATATTAACCCATTCAACACCAAGTAACTGACATGGACTGGTGCATGATATTAACCCATTCAACACCAAGTAACTGACATGGACTGGTGCATGATATTAACCCATTCAACACCAAGTAACTGACATGGACTGGTGCATGATATTAACCCATTCAACACCAAGTAACTGACATGGACTGGTGCATGATATTAACCCATTCAACCCAAAGTAACTGACATGGACTGGTGCATGATATTAACCAATTCAACACCAAGTAACTGACATGGACTGGTG
>CM026397.1:27144758-27184919 GCA_014843695.1 Archivesica marissinica | reverse complement strand
CATGGACTGGTGCATGATATAAACCCATTCAACACCAAGTAACTGACATGGACTGGTGCATGATATAAACCCATTCAACACCAAGTAACTGACATGGACTGGTGCATGATATAAACCCATTCAACACCAAGTAACTGACATGGACTGGTGCATGATATAAACCCATTCAACATCAAGTAACTTACATGGACTGGTGCATGATATTAACCAATTCAACTCCAAGTAACTTACTGGACTGGTGATGATATTAACCCATTCAACACCAAGTAACTGACATGGAATGGTGCATGATATTAACCCATTCAACACCAAGTAACTGACATGGAATGGTGCATGATATTAACCCATTCAACACCAAGTAACTGACATGGAATGGTGCATGATATTAACCCATTCAACACCAAGTAACTGACATGGACTGGTGCATGATATTAACCATTCAACACCAAGTAAATGACATGGACTGGTGCATGATATTAACCCATTCAACACCAAGTAACTGACATGGACTGGTGCATGATATATAACCCATTCAACACCAAGTAACTGACATGGACTGGTGCATGATATTAACCCATTCAACACCAAGTAACTGACATGGACTGGTGCATGATATTAACCCATTCAACACCAAGTAACTGACATGGACTGGTGCATGATATTAACCCATTCAACACCAAGTAACTGGCATGGACTGGTGCATGATATTAACCCATTCAACAGCAAGTAACTGACATGGACTGGTGCATGCTATTAACCTATTCAACAGCAAGTAACTGACATGGACTGGTGCATGATATTAACCTATTCAACAGCAAGTAACTGACATGGACTGGTGCATGCTATTAACCTATTCAACAGCAAGTAACTGACATGGACTGGTGCATGCTATTAACCTATTCAACAGCAAGTAACTGACATGGACTGGTGCATGCTATTAACCCATTCAACAGCAAGTAACTGACATGGACTGGTGCATGATATTAACCTATTCAACAGCAAGTAACTGACATGGACTGGTGCATGATATTAACCTATTCAACAGCAAGTAACTGACATGGACTGGTGCATGATATTAACCCATTCAACACCAAGTAACTGACATGGACTGGTGCATGATATTAACCCATTCAACACCAAGTAACTGACATGGACTGGTGCATGATATTAACCCATTCAACACCAAGTAACTGACATGGACTGGTGCATGATATTAACCCATTCAACACCAAGTAACTGACATGGACTGGTGCATGATATTAACCCATTCAACACCAAGTAACTGACATGGACTGGTGCATGATATTAAACCCATTCAACACCAAGTAACTGACATGGACTGGTGCATGATATTAACCCATTCAACACCAAGTAACTGACATGGACTGGTGCATGATATTAACCCATTCAACACCAAGTAACTGACATGGACTGGTGCATGATATTAACCCATTCAACACCAAGTAACTGACATGGACTGGTGCATGATATTAACCCATTCAACACCAAGTAACTGACATGGACTGGTGCATGATATTAACCCATTCAACACCAAGTAACTGACATGGACTGGTGCATGATATTAACCCATTCAACACCAAGTAACTGACATGGACTGGTGCATGATATTAACCCATTCAACACCAAGTAACTGACATGGACTGGTGCATGATATTAACCCATTCAACACCAAGTAACTGACATGGACTGGTGCATGATATTTAACCCATTCAACACCAAGTAACTGACATGGACTGGTGCATGATATTAACCCATTCAACACCAAGTAACTGACATGGACTGGTGCATGATATTTAACCCATTCAACACCAAGTAACTGACATGGACTGGTGCATGATATTAACCCATTCAACACCAAGTAACTGACATGGACTGGTGCATGATATTAACCCATTCAACACCAAGTAACTGACATGGACTGGTGCATGATATTAACCCATTCAACACCAAGTAACTGACATGGACTGGTGCATGATATTAACCCATTCAACACCAAGTAACTGACATGGACTGGTGCATGATATTAACCCATTCAACACCAAGTAACTGACATGGACTGGTGCATGATATTAACCCATTCAACACCAAGTAACTGACATGGACTGGTGCATGATATTAACCCATTCAACACCAAGTAACTGACATGGACTGGTGCATGATATTAACCCATTCAACACCAAGTAACTGACATGGACTGGTGCATGATATTAACCCATTCAACACCAAGTAACTGACATGGACTGGTGCATGATATTAACCCATTCAACACCAAGTAACTGACATGGACTGGTGCAAGATATTAACCCATTCAACACCAATAAACTGACATGGACTGGTGCAAGATATTAACCCATTCAACAGCAAGTAACTGACATGGACTGGTGCATGATATTAACCCATTCAACAGCAAGTAACTGACATGGACTGGTGCAAGATATTAACCCATTCAACACCAAGTAACTGACATGGACTGGTGCATGATATTAACCTATTCAACAGCAAGTAACTGACATGGACTGGTGCATGCTATTAACCCATTCAACAGCAAGTAACTGACATGGACTGGTGCAAGATATTAACCCATTCAACAGCAAGTAACTGACATGGACTGGTGCATGATATTAACCCATTCAACAGCAAGTAACTGACATGGACTGGTGCAAGATATTAACCCATTCAACACCAAGTAACTGACATGGATTGGTGCATGATATTAACCCATTCAACACCAAGTAACTGACATGGACTGGTGCATGATATTAACCCATTCAACACCAAGTAACTGACATGGACTGGTGCATGATATTAACCCATTCAACACCAAGTAACTGACATGGACTGGTGCAGGATATTAACCCATTCAACACCAAGTAACTGACATGGACTGGTGCATGATATTAACCCATTCAACACCAAGTAACTGACATGGACTGGTGCATGATATTAACCCATTCAACACCAAGTAACTGACATGGACTGGTGCATGATATTAACCCATTCAACACCAAGTAACTGACATGGACTGGTGCATGCTATTAACCCATTCAACACCAAGTAACTGACATGGACTGGTGCATGATATTAACCCATTCAACACAAGTAACTGACATGGACTGGTGCATGATATTAACCCATTCAACACCAAGTAACTGACATGGACTGGTGCATGATATTAACCCATTCAACACCAAGTAACTGACATGGACTGGTGCATGATATTAACCCATTCAACACCAAGTAACTGACATGGACTGGTACATGATATTAACCCATTCAACAGCAAGTAACTGACATGGACTGGTGCATGATATTAACTCATTAAACAGCAAGTAACTGACATGGACTGGTGCATGATATTAACCCAGTCAACACCAAGTAACTGACATGGACTGGTGCATGATATTAACCCAATCAACAGCAAGTAACTGACATGGACTGGTGCATGATATTAACCCATTCAACAGCAAGTAACTGACATGGACTGGTGCTTGATATTTTTAGATCAATAAATTAATAAGAAAATTACCTTTGGCCCAGTTCATTTATGAAAATGGGTAATTTTATCTAAAAATAGTAATATTACTGGCAAAAAGTGCAGATCCTGAGGAGACAGCTCATCTGGATCTACACATTTTGTATGTCTATTTAGAGGCCTGTAGTGTGAGGTTTGATGTACATGACATTGTAACTGACGACATTCCAAAGAAGTTGAAAACAATACACACCCCCAAATCTACCTAGACTCTAACAATATCTGGGTCCTGAAACTGCAAGGATGGTCTAGCCAATACCAAAATCTACTTCAGCTTGTAAATACAGGATCCTATAAATGTGTTGCTATGACAATGTTGTACAATCCATGACCATTTATCATATATGGATGCTAATTCTTGTAGCCAATATCAAAATCTACTTCAGCTTGTGAGTGAGTGAGTATTTGGTTTAACGGCGCATCAGCACAGTTCAGGCTATATCGCGCCGGGTTAAGTATATTGTTCACTACTTCAGCTTGTAAATACAGGATCCTATAAATGTGTTGCTATGACGATATTGTGCAATCTATGACCATTTATCAGTAGATGGATGCTAATTCTTGTTACATACCCATGTAGCCAGATCCCATGGGAGGTTTTGCAGGCTGTTGTTGAGGTTGCTGATTCTGTTTGGTTTGGGAACTTGCAGGCTTCCCAAATGCACCTAAAATATACACATAGTCTGTATACATGACTGAAGGTGAACACGAAGAAAATCAGGAGGACTTTGAATTTTTATTACGCCATGTCACATAATCAAACCATTGTCTTCTAAACGTTACTGAGTTGTTCTAAACTTTACTGAGTTGTTCTAAACGTTACTGAGTTGTTCTAAACGTTACTGAGTTGTTCTAAACGTTACTGGGTTGTTCTAAACTTTACTGAGTTGTTCTAAACTTTACTGAGTTGTTCTAAACGTTACTGAGTTGTTCTAAACGCTACTGAGTTGTTCTAAACTTTACTGAGTTGTTCTAAACGTTACTGAGTTGTTCTAAACTTTACTGAGTTGTTCTACGTTACTGAGTTGTTCTAAACTTTACTGAGTTGTTCTAAACGTTACTGAGTTGTTCTAAACGTTACTGAGTTGTTCTAAACTTTACCGAGTTGTTCTAAACGTTACTGAGTTGTTCTAAACGTTACCGAGTTGTTCTAAACGTTACTGAGTTGTTCTAAACATTACTGAGTTGTTCTAAACGTTACTGAGTTGTTCTAAACATTACTGAGTTGTTCTAAACTTTACTGAGTTGTTCTAAACGTTACCGAGTTGTTCTAAACATTACTGAGTTGTTCTAAATGTTACTGAGTTGTTCTAAACTTTACTGAGTTGTTCTAAACATTACTGAGTTGTTATAAACTTTACTGAGTTGTTCTAAACGTTACTGAGTTGTTCTAAACTTTACCGAGTTGTTCTAAACGTTACTGAGTTGTTCTAAACATTACCGAGTTGTTCTAAACATTACTGAGTTGTTCTAAATGTTACTGAGTTGTTCTAAACGTTACTGAGTTGTTCTAAACGTTATTGAGTTATTCTAAACGTTACTGAATTGTTCTAAATGTTACTGAGTTGTTCTAAACGTTATTGAGTTATTCTAAACGTTACTGAGTTATTCTAAACATTACTGAGTTGTTCTAAATGTTACTGAGTTGTTCTAAACGTTACTGAGTTGTTCTAAACGTTACTGAGTTATTCTAAACGTTACTGAATTGTTCTAAACATTACTGAGTTGTTCTAAACATTACTGAGTTGTTCTAACTTTTAAAAATGGTTAAATGATGTTATGCCACTTTGCATTAGAAACATTTTGCATTACAAAAAATACTACAATGAATTGCAAATTTTGATTTCCAAAAGAGATACAGTCAAACCTGTGTTAATGGTCACCTCCATTAAGCAGCCAACCTATATTAAGCAGCCAGTTTCAAGATTCCCAATATGATGTTTTATAATACATTTGGCCTCTATTAAGCAGCCACCTGTGCTAAGCAGCCACTTTCTGTGATTCCCTTGGCTGGCTGTTAAAGACAAGGTTGACTGTAAATTGAAGCATAGCAAGTACATTGAAACGGCTTAGAGTCGCTCACCTGACACGAGTAGGTTACAATTGTATCTGACAGAGACAGCAGCTAGTTAGAATGGCATTTTTTTTTTTTACGTTTATTTATCGTCGCTACCGGTTGCCCATATGAACGACGCCTCCTGAGGAGATTAGTTATTTTAGAATGTTGGAGGATAGTGCAATGATACAGACAGAGACCAATTCCAGAATCTCCTCTGGTTCTTTTACGTGCACGGTGTAAAGCACCGACACTAGACCTCGGTTTAACGTCCCATCTGAAAGACTGTTAATTTTATTAGGGTCGGACGGGGGATCGAAGGCATTTTTATTTCCTTCAGGTGTAAACTACATGGTAAGTTACAACTAGTAGCAAGTTACAACTAGTAGCCAAAATTAAAGTGCTGGGTATGTTACAACTAGTAGCCAAAATTAAAGTGCTGGGTAAGTTACAACTAGTAGCCAAAATTAAAGTGCTGGGTAAGTTACAACTAGTAGCCAAAATTAAAGTGCTGGGTAAGTTACAACTAGTAGGCAAAATTAAAGTGCTGGGTAAGTTACAACTAGTAGGCAAAATTAAAGTGCTGGGTAAGTTACAACTAGTAGCAAGTTACAACTAGTAGCAAGTTACAACTAGTAGCAAGTTACAACTAGTAGCAAGTTACAACTAGTAGCAAGTTACAACTAGTAGCACGTTACAACTAGTAGTAAGTTACAACTAGTAGCCACAATTAATGTGCTGGGTAAGTTACAACTAGTAGCAAGTTACAACTAGTAGCAAGTTACAACTAGTAGAAAGTTACAACTAGTAGTAAGTTACAACTAGTAGGCAAAATTAAAGTGCTGGGTATGTTACAACTAGTAGCAAGTTACAACTAGTAGTAAGTTACAACTAGTAGGCAAAATTAAAGTGCTGGGTAAGTTACAACTAGTAGGCAAAATAGTGCTGGGTAAGTTACAACTAGTAGGCAAAATTAAAGTGCTTGGTAAGTTACAACTAGTAGCAAGTTACAACTAGTAGGCAAAATTAAAGTGCTGGGTATGTTACAACTAGTAGCCAAAATTAAAGTGCTGGGTATGTTACAACTAGTAGCCAAAATTAAAGTGCTGGGTAAGTTACAACTAGTAGCAAGTTACAACTAGTAGCCAAAATTAAAGTGCTGGGTAAGTTACAACTAGTAGGCCAAATTAAAGTGCTCAATCGGATGTCTATTAACAGGACCAAGTTTCATCCAGGTATCTCCTCCACAACGTGCATGCTGTGACCTAGGCACAGCTCACAGCAGGACTTCGCTGATGACAGCCTCGCTAACGGAACAGAAGAAGCCCTCAGTATGAATAGCCTCAAAGTAACTTCCCTACTTGGCAAGACAGCAATACTCGGTGCTGTAGACGGCGGATGGTTTAAGCCTGATCCTCAGTGGAGACGGCGGGATGTGGCTTCTACTCTGATCTGGTAGCGACGAGGACGCCAGCAAAGAAACCGGAACCATTCTTGCTGCGGTGAGCTGACAAGAGGTGGAGGATGTGGCCCTAAAAGGGACCGATTACAGAAAGAAGCAGGACTTGTCACCCTGGACCAGAGGAAGAGAAGGCTGCCTCGGGATGTCTACCAGACACACAACCAATGTAGGAAGAATAATCACTTAATGAAACCAGTCGCCCACATGCCTTGGCGGAGGCGACTTTAAATAAAGCTACACAAGGTTTATCAAAAAGTTACTGAACAGTTCAGGAGAAAACGGATTTTTGAAGGTCTGGTCATAAAACTTTAATCTACTAGTTGTGCGTTGCAAGCCATCACATTGGAGTAAATGGTTCACAAGTAGTTAAAAATAGATTTATTAGATCGCGGTTTCAACAGAGTTGACAAAGCGAACCAGGAAGTCATTTGAAGAACGTAGCTACACTTCTAAATAAATTGACTTCTCTACGAGTATTGAAAATGAGGTTTCTACGTTGGGAGACACATGTACTTACCAAATTCAGCAAATGGATCTGCTGGTTTTCCGGTTCCTGACCCAGCAGGCTTTGTACCAAAACTTATTCCCCCCATCGGTTGGAATGTTCCACTGTTGTTCCTTGGAATGTTTCCTCCCATCTGAATGCCTTGGAATGTTCCACTATTGCTACTAGGGATATTGCTTGTGCTGCCTCCCATTGGTTGAAGATTTCCACTACTGTTATATGGTATATTTGCGCCAGCCCCAAGATTAGAATGCGAACTGTTTCGAGATAAATTTGGACTAGAATTTGTAGACACAAAAGTATTCCAATCACCCATCAAGTCACCTGAACTATTAGCAGCTCTAGGTTTTGAATTTTGGGAATTTGAACTGCCCAGACCTAACAGGTTCTCATGCGAACTAGACATCTCATTTGATGCACCAAAAGGATCGAAAGTATTATCTTCCTTCTTTGGAGCCTTGACTTTGACAGGAGGTGGTTCTTGTGACTTAGAATCAATCGAGAAAGCTTGGAATGGATCAAATGAATCATTATTACCACCCAGCATATCTACAGCTGAACCGGAATTTGTGGCCCCACCCAATAGGTCTACATTTGATGGATTCTTTTCTATATGCATGAGGTCAACCGGAGCAGCGAGCGTATCAGCACTGTTCATATTAAAGAAGTCCGCATCTTCTTCAGTCTTAGTACTACCCTGATCTTGGAAGTTTGCTTCAAATGGTTTGAAATCAGTATTTTGTTCACTAGATTGCAAATTCCCACTGTCATCGGGCATTGGAGACTTACGATCATTTACCCCACCCACTCTTTGTTGAGTGAGAAATGCAAAGTCATCGTCATCATCACTTGTGTTTTCCAGCAGATTGCTCTCATCGTCGTTTGGAATGCACATTTCTTTGACTGGTTCACTGGACATATCATTACTACCCCAGTCTAAAGTTTCGAAAAAGTTTGTAGTGGGAACTTCTGGTTTTGGCGATTGTTGACTGATTGTAACTGGCGATTGGTTTTGAATATTTCTCGTTTCTTTGGTGGTACTGGCTGGTTCTTTATTAATACCATTTGGAACATGACTCGGGCTCTCATTGGAGCTGACACTGGAAGATCGAGCCAGTTTGGCCTTGCCTCTGTCTGATATACCTACATGCAACAATAAGACATGAATTAGCTAACAATTTACATGCTGCATAAGAAGAGGCACGTCACTACGATGACAAATACCTCCTTAACGTACTGAATATTGTCCGTCATTTCCATGACCAGCATCCCAGCAACTTACAAACTATTTTCAATGTCATTGCCACGACCATCAATCATCCCCACTGCGTGATAGCGCAGTGGATGCGCGGTCGCTTCAGGTGCGATGTTATACAAGATCTTGTAGTGGAAGTCGTGATAGTGCAGTGCTAGCGCATTCACTTCAGGTGTGAAAGGTCCGGAGTTCGAGCCCCGCTGGAGCCGTTACGATTGGCACACCTTAGGCCAGGCATTTAAATTCCACGTCGCCTCTTCTCTCTCTCCCTCGTGGCGATGGATTCCATCAGGAATGAGGTCTCGAGAGTGATTAATATAAGTTGTAAGAACTTGTTTCGCAATCGAGCTAATATAAATTTGTATAAACTAACTCACACAAATGTGCTAAACAGAATAGAAGGAATCATAAACTCTTACCTTTGTGTTTATGTCACTTTCACAGATTTATTAATAGCGATTATTAAACTGGATGTTTTCAATTTGAAATGTACCACTATGCACATACCAGTACATGTATGCATGCCAAATTGCCAAAATTGTTAAAACTGCACTAGAGAACAAAATATTCAGTCGATATAGCCTAGTTGTTTTTATTAAGGATGTGTCACATTCAAATTGCCGTATGCTTATTGAAGTGTATGATATTTTATCATTAAAGATTTTATTGCAGTCATCATTTATTTGTCTAGTAAAAATTACGATTCAAATGCTATTATTAAAGGTGTATGTATAAAGACCAGTGGTGCACGTGAATATGTAGTATAGTTGCAGTTAATGACTCAACAATTTATACATTATATAAACAGTACGAGGTACAACAACATATATATAGGTTACCCACAATACAGCGTTAACCTACGATGGGCTGCGTGAATACAACATGAATGTGTGGCAGTTGTTGGGTGTGGCAGTTGTTGGGTGTTGTAGTTGTTGGGTGTTGTAGTTGTTGGGTGTTGTAGTTGTTGGGTGTGGTAGTTGTTGGGTGTGGTTGGTTGGGTGTGGTAGTTGTTGGGTGTGGCAGTTGTTGGGTGTGGCAGTTGTTGGGTGTGGCAGTTGTTGGGTGTGGCAGTTGTTGGGTGTGGCAGTTGTTGGGTGTGGTAGTTGTTGGGTGTGGCAGTTGTTGGGTGTGGTAGTTGTTGGGTGTGGCAGTTGTTGGTGTGGTAGTTGTTGGGTGTGGAAGTTGTTGGTGTGGCAGTGTTGGGTGTGGTAGTTGTTGGTGTGGCAGTTGTTGGGTGTGGCAGTTGTTGGTGGTTGGCAGTTGTTGGGTGTGGTAGTTGTTGGGTGTGGCAGTTGTTGGGTGTGGTAGTTGTTGGGTGTGGCAGTTGTTGGGTGTGGTAGTTGTTGGGGTGTGGTAGTTGTTGGGTGTGCAGTTGTGGGTGTGGCAGTTGTTGGGTGTGGCAGTTGTTGGGTGGCAGTTGTTGGGTGTGAGTTGTTGGGTGTGGCAGTTGTTGGTGTGGCAGTTGGGTGGGTGTGCAGATGTTGGGTGTGGTGGCAGTTGTTGGGTGTGGCAGTTGTTGGGTGTGGCAGATGTTGGGTGTGGTGGCAGTTGTTGGGTGTGGCAGTTGTGGGTGTGGCAGATGTTGGGTGTTGGGGTGTGGCAGTTGTTGGGTGTGTGGGTTGTGGGGTTTGTAGTTGTTGGGTGTGGTAGTTGTTGGGTGTGGTAGTTGTTGGGTGTGGCAGTTGTTGGGTGTGGCAGTTGTTGGGTGTGGCAGTTGTTGGGTGTGGCAGTTGTGTTGGGTGTGGCAGTTGTTGGGTGTGGCAGTCATTGGGTGTGGCAGGTGTTGGTGTGGAAGTTGTTGGGTGTGTTGAGCATGGTAATTGTTGTATGTGGCAGTTGCTGGGTGTGGCAGATGTTGGGTGTGGCAGATGTTGGGTGTGGCAGGTGTTGGGTGTGGCAGGTGTTGGGTGTGGCAGGTGACGGGTGTGGCAGATGTTGGGTGTGGCAGGTGTTGGGTGTGGCAGGTATTGGGTGTGGCAGGTATTGGGTGTGGCAGATGTTGGGTGTGGCAAGTGTTGGGTGTGATAGTTGTTGGGTACGACAGTTGTTGGGGCGTGGAAGTTGTTACAATTATCAATCAATATCAATCAGACTGCTGGTTATGTATGTGACAGTTTAAACAGTACCTACATTCCACATAACTTCATGAACAGAGCAAATACTGTATAACTAACTCAATGCATGCAAGTAAATCAATACCAAAATATGCCATGGTCTCTTGTAATTCCTCTTTATTAGAGAAGAGGATCCTCGGAGAGACTTTCTGCACATCAAACTTGTCCCAGGGGTAGTTCTGCTCTGTGCGCTGGTCCTTCGGGGATATGGTTGTATTGAGTAGAACATTGAACTTCTCTGGGTACTTGTCTGGTGCATCTAGTTGGTCCAAGTCATATCTATAAGAGTCGGGAAATTTCATTTTCATTTGTCAGGAACACCAATATCTTTGATGTGAAGTGAGACAGCTTTAACGTAATTTTTACTCTTTGCACATTAGCGGTGAAAACAGGCAAACATATCATGATCAGGGGTGGCGAAATCAGAGAATTTTCTACTTGTCCACGGACAAGTAGATTTGAAAATTTACTTGTCCGTAGTGAAAACCCACTTGCCAGTATATTAGTTTCATTGGGTACTTTTCTTTTTTGAATAATAAAACGAACCCTATTTTCTCAGAATTTGTAACTTTTTATTTTTAAAATTCGTCTGCAAAACAACAAAAGACTGGAAACCAAACTTTTAAAAAAAATAATATAAACCAACCTTATTTAAAAATCGATACACAGTCCGCTAAGTTACATGATTGTTTACCGGTCGTCTTCAATAATAAGGCTGCGTCACGTATCCGTTCCCGTATATCAAATTAGCGACCGCGTAGTATACTTGAAACTGACGCATGCGCTATAGCACTTTAAATTACCCATACCCGGGATTATGGGGGTCACATCGCCTACTTTGCTCACTATTCAGTACCAAAGAAGCCATTTTCGACAGTAGTTTTTCTTATTAACAGCTGGCTTGTTTTGAGCGGAAAATAAATTACATACGCACCGCATTTTACACAGTTTTTATGTGATAACTCTCGACATTTCCGGTTCTTATTCAGGTTATTGTCGGCTGGGAATTGTTGTCCGCCACCGTTGTCAGCTGGCTTGTGTTCATTGCGGAAGTTCCGCAGGAAAATAAACAAGAACATTCGCCGATGCTTTCTCATTAAAATACGATTTAAATGCCATGGGAACATGAAGTAAATGCACTAGCCGGTATTTTTACTTGTCCACGTACAAGTTACATTCGAAAATCTACTTGCCTGGCGTAACAAATGACCGGGTCGGGCAACTCAGGCTATTGTTTTCGCCACCCCAGTTTTCAGTTAATAATAAGAAAAAGCTACAATTTTTAACTATTTATAGCCTTTATTTTAACCAGCATGCAAAGAGTTAAATTTGTTCATATTGAATATATTAGAAAATATTTATTTATTTGTGTACTTTACTAGTACTGTCCATGTATAATATGGTTATGTTTGGTAAAATACATTTATGATATGTATTTTACCTTTGAATACATAACTAAGAAGTGACGTTGTGGAAGTTGTGATAGCTCAGTGGTAGCACTTTCGCTACAGGTGTGAAAAGGTCCGGAGTTTGAGCACCGCTGGAGCGATTACGAATTTACGATTGTGCCCTTCTCTCCATCGTTGTGATGGATTCCATCGGGAATGAGATTTCGAGAGTGATTAATATAAGTCGTAAGAACTTGTTTCGTAATCAAATTAAAATCAATTTGTATAAACTAAGAACTGTTGATACATCCATTAGTGATATTTCTTTGGTCTTGGGCTTCAAGTCACATCGACTACTATGTAATATGGTGACTTCCAGGTTTTATTTGTGGCAGTCCAAACAGTATTTCAAGCGCAAGTGGACACCCAGGTAGAACAACCAATCTTCCATAAGCCAGCTGGATAGTTTTTTATACAAATTTATTTTAGCTCGATTGCGAAACAAGTTATTTCAACTTATATTAATCACTCTCGAGACCTCATTCCTGATGGAATCCATCGCCATGAAGGAGAGAGCAGAGGCAATGTGGAATTTAAATGCATTGCCTAAGGGCACAATCATAACGGCTCCAGCGGGGCTCGAACTCCAGACCTTTCACACCTGAAGCGGATAGCTTCCTCACATGAAAGAATTTGACATCCTCATTGGGATTCGATTCAACTGACTGTAAATCTCATCACAAAACATGCATACATACTCACTGTGTAAATCTCATCACAAAACATGCATACATACTCACTGTGTAAATCTCATCACAAAACATACATACATACTCACTGTGTAAATCTCATCACAAAACATGCATACATACTCACTGTGTAAATCTCATCACAAAACATGCATACATACTCACTGTGTAAATCTCATCACAAAACATGCATACATACTCACTGTGTAAATCTCATCACAAAACATGCATACATACTCACTGTGTAAATCTCATCACAAAATCATGCATACATACTCACTGTGTAAATCTCATCACAAAACATGCATACATACTCACTGTGTAAATCTCATCACAAAACATGCATACATACTCACTGTGTAAATCTCATCACAAAACATGCATACAACTCACTGTGTAAATCTCATCACAAACATGCATACATACTCACTGTGTAAATCTCATCACAAAACATGCATACATACTCACTGTGTAAATCTCATCACAAAACATGCATACATACTCACTGTGTAAATCTCATCACAAAACATGCATACAACTCACTGTGTAAATCTCATCACAAAACATGCATACATACATACTCACTGTGTAAATCTCATCACAAAACATGCATACATACTCACTGTGTAAATCTCATCACAAAACATGCATACATACTCACTGTGTAAATCTCATCACAAAACATGCATACATACTCACTGTGTAAATCTCATCACAAAACATGCATACATACATACTCACTGTGTAAATCTCATCACAAAACATGCATACATACTCACTGTGTAAATCTCATCACAAAACATGCATACATACTCACTGTGTAAATCTCATCACAAAACATGCATACATACATACTCACTGTGTAAATCTCATCACAAATCATGCATACATACTCACTGTGTAAATCTCATCACAAAACATGCATACATACTCACTGTGTAAATCTTATCACAAAACATGCATACATACTCACTGTGTAAATCTCATCACAAAACATGCATACAACTCACTGTGTAAATCTCATCACAAAACATGCATACATACTCACTGTGTAAATCTCATCACAAAACATGCATACATACATACTCACTGTGTAAATCTCATCACAAAACATGCATACATACTCACTGTGTAAATCTCATCACAAAACATGCATACATACTCACTGTGTAAATCTCATCACAAATCATGCATACATACTCACTGTGTAAATCTCATCACAAAACATGCATACATACTCACTGTGTAAATCTCATCACAAAACATGCATACATACTCACTGTGTAAATCTCATCACAAAACATGCATACATACTCACTGTGTAAATCTCATCACAAAACATGCATACATACTCACTGTGTAAATCTCATCACAAAACATGCATACATACTCACTGTGTAAATCTCATCACAAAACATGCATACATACATACTCACTGTGTAAATCTCATCACAAAACATGCATACATACATACTCACTGTGTAAATCTCATCACAAAACATGCATACATACATACTCACTGTGTAAATCTCACCACAAAACATGCATACAACTCACTGTGTAAATCTCATCACAAAACATGCATACATACATACTCACTGTGTATATCTCATCACAAAACATGCATACATACTCACTGTATAAATCTCATCACAAAACATGCATACATACTCACTGTGTAAATCTCATCACAAAACATGCATACATACTCACTGTGTAAATCTCATCACAAAACATGCATACATACTCACTGTATAAATCTCATCACAAAACATGCATACATACTCACTGTGTAAATCTCATCACAAAACATGCATACATACTCACTGTGTAAATCACATCACAAAACATGCATACATACTCACTGTGTAAATCTCATCACAAAATAGGCATACATACTCACTGTGTAAATCTCACCACAAAACATGCATACATACTCACTGTGTAAATCTCATCACAAAACATGCATACATACTCACTGTGTAAATCTCATCACAAAACATGCATACATACTCACTGTGTAAATCTCATCACAAAACATGCATACATACTCACTGTGTAAATCTCATCACAAACATGCATATATCACTGTGTAAATCTCATCACAAAACATGCATACTACTCACTGTGTAAATCTCATCACAAAACATGCATACATACTCACTGTGTAAATCTCATCACAAAACATGCATACATACTCACTGTGTAAATCTCATCACAAACATGCATACAACTCACTGTGTAATCTCATCAAAAACAATACATATCACTGTGTAAATCTCATCACAAAACATGCATACAACTCACTGTGTAAATCTCATCACAAAACATACATACATACTCACTGTGTAAATCTCATCACAAAACATGCATACATACATACTCACTGTGTAAATCTCATCACAAAACATGCATACATACCACTGTGTAAATCTCATCACAAAACATGCATACATACATACTCACTGTGTAAATCTCACCACAAAACATGCATACAACTCACTGTGTAAATCTCATCACAAAACATGCATACATACATACTCACTGTGTAAATCTCATCACAAAACATGCATACATACTCACTGTGTAAATCTCATCACAAAACATGCATACATACTCACTGTGTAAATCTCATCACAAAACATGCATACAACTCACTGTGTAAATCTCATCACAAAACATGCATACAACTCACTGTGTAAATCTCATCACAAAACATGCATACATACTCACTGTGTAAATCTCATCACAAAATAGGCATACATACTCACTGTGTAAATCTCATCACAAAACATGCATACATACATACTCACTGTGTAAATCTCATCACAAAACATGCATACATACTCACTGTGTAAATCTCATCACAAAACATGCATACATACTCACTGTGTAAATCTCATCACAAAACATGCATACATACTCACTGTGTAAATCTCATCACAAAACATGCATACATACTCACTGTGTAAATCTCATCACAAAACATGCATACATACTCACTGTGTAAATCTCATCACAAAACATGCATACATACTCACTGTGTAAATCTCATTACAAAGCATGCATGCATACATACTCACTGTGTAAATCTTATCACAAAACATGCATACATACTCACTGTGTAAATCTCATCACAAAACATGCATACATACTCACTGTGTAAATCTCATCACAAAACATACATACACACTCATTGTGTAAATCTCATTACAAAGCATGCATACATACTCACTGTGTAAATCTCATCACAAAACATACATACATACTCACTGTGTAAATCTCATCACAAAACATGCATACATACATACTCACTGTGTAAATCTCATCACAAAACATGCATACATGCATACACACTCACTGTGTAAATCTCATCACAAAACATACATACATTTTCACTGTGTAAATCTCATCACAAAACATGCATATAAACTCACTGTGTAAATCTCATCACAAAACATGCATATAACTCACTGTGTAAATCTCAGATTGGTCCTGTTGGGTTTCACAAAACCACAGTTGATTTGGAATTGGAACATTTTCATCGATGTGATCTAAAATGTTAGAACATTTTCAATGACAAGATCTGAAATATTAGAACATTTTCAATGACAATATCTGAAATATTAGAACATTTTCAATGACAAGATCTGAAATATTAGAACATTTTCAATGACAAGATCTGAAATATTAGAACATTTCCAATGACAAGATATGAACTATTAGAACATTTTCAAGATCTGAAATATTAGAACATTTTCAAGATCTGAAATATTAGAACATTTTCAATGACAACATCTGAAATTGTAGAACATTTTATTTAAGCTACTGGGTCAATTTGTCATAGAAGTTACCGGACCGTAACACTTCTTGGTTCAACAGGAGAGTCATGAGTCAAAATTGGTTGCAAAATCAGCTTCATTCAAATATTAGGAGCCTGTTTAGATGGTATCCAGCGCAGGCACAAGACACAAATGTTTTTGCCCTAGGGTCATATAGTAAGTAATGTCTACTGAAGGCAACCAACGGAAATGAAACATGCATGCAGAAACATCGACGAGAAACTGATATGCCCTTGTGGCCCCGACCGGAAGACCTTATTCTATCAACAAATACTTTTTATTTCATGGATATCGGTCAAATAACACCAGAAAGGCACATTGTTTCATCATGAACAGCATGAAATGCAATGTTGTCAGATCAAAGTCCCTTTTCAGATTCTATCATTTTACATAAAAGTGGATCTGTTTATATCGGATTCCGCTAAGTCAAACTTCGGATATGTCGAAGTATTTTGTTCGGTCCGATGGAATTCGACATTACGGATGGAGACTGAATCTGAAATGTAAAATGTTGAAATATATGTCGTTGAATACCTTTCCTTGTATCTTGCCTCCGAACGTGGACCTGGCATGATAGACGATGACAGTGATATCCCCGGCCACGGAGACGTTCAATGGTAGTGTGACCTTACCGTCCGCCTCCGAGTACGCCTTCATTTTCTCATACTCGAGAGACGTGGTCAGAATCCGGTCCTCACCCACATATACCTCTACAAATGGTGTACAGCCATTTCTGTGAAAATTAAAAACAAGAAAATCAGTTTTCAAATTCCTTGCCTAATCAAACTTCCATACTTCAAACTATCTGACAATAAATATATACTAAAATGAAACAGTCTACAGATGTAACTGAGGTGAATATAATATATAGCTGTCGCACTGAAAGCAGAAAATGAAATGTTTATTTATTTATATTTATTTATATTTCGGGTTTTACGCCTGCATCAGCACCATTTCGGGCTATATCGCCGGCGGGCAGTTTACCTAACAACACCTTTCCTGGACAGGCTCCAACCAGTACTTGGGTGCACAAACCTCCGTAAGAAACTGCCAACTTTTTCATATAAATGAGACATGGTCTGAGCGGGGCTCGAACCCGTGACCATCAGTGACGATAGGTTACAGTGGTATACAAGTCAGCGACCGTAACAACTCGACCACGGAGGCGGACAGAAAATGAAATGTAGAATAGATATCTAGAAAAAGCTCTATTACTTTTTTTTGAACTTTATTTATTTTACGATTGCGAAGCAAGTTTTAACAACTTATATTAATCACTCTCGTTGGCGTGGATGAAAGCGTAAATGAGGTCATTCGTGTGGGAGGAAACTGGAGTAAACGAGGAAAATCCACCTGTCCGATCTGGCGACCACCGTACCATCTCACATACTTCCCGGTCCGAGGATCAAACCCGGGTTGCATTGGTGAGAAGCGAGCGTGCTAACCACTGCGCTAAGCGGACAGCCACTGCACTATTACTTTATTGCGCTGGACACTATCGTAACACCAAAACAGACCAGTAATACACGGATTTCACATCGTTTTCAATCTGCGAGAGATATATGTCGTTGTTTTGAGCTTAAAGTCGATAGCTTTGGTTATATATTATATCCTATCTATTTTGTCAATTAATAGAGAAAACAATAAAGACTTACTTCATTTTATTGAAGAGAGGTATAGGTGTCAACGTAATACTGTTTATGATGAGAGCTTTGGTGTGTGGTTTGTACGGCTCCTCCGCTACAATCTCACTCAGGTACTCCACATACCTGCAACATATAATCTCTGCATATATACAATCTCAACATATATACAATCTCAGCATATATACAATCTCAGCATATATACAATCACAATCTCATCATATATACAATCTCAGCATATATACAATCACAATCTCAACATATACACAATCTCAATATATATACAATCTCAGCATATATACAATCTCAGCATATATACAATCACAATCTCAACATATACACAATCTCAACATATATACAATCACAATCTCAACATATACACAATCTCAATATATATACAATCTCAGCATATATACAATCTCAGCATATATACAATCTCAGCATATATACAATCTCAGCATATATACAATCACAATCTCAGCATATATACAATCTCAGCATATAACAATCCACTCACTATAAAATCTCACATAAACAATCTCAGCATATTAAATCTCGCAATATAATCTCACATATACAATCTCAGCATATATACAATCACAATCTCAGCATATATACAATCTCAGCATATATACAATCACAATCTCAGCATATACACAATCTCAACATATATACAATCTCAGCATATATAGAATCTCAGCATATATACAATCTCAGCTCAGCATATATAGAATCTCAGCATATATAGAATCTCAGCATATATACAATCACAATCTCACCATATACACAATCTCAACATATATACAATCTCAGCATATATACAATCTCAGCATATATACAATCACAATCTCAGCATATATACAATCTCAGCATATATACAATCTCAGCTCACCATATACACAATCTCAACATATATACAATCTCAGCTCAGCATATATACAATCTCAGCATATATACAATCACAATCTCAGCATATATACAATCTCAGCTCAGCATATATACAATCTCAGCATATACACAATCTCAATATATATACAATCTCAGCATATATACAATCTCAGCATATATACAATCACAATCTCAACATATACACAATCTCAATATATATACAATCTCAGCATATATACAATCTATCTCAGCATATATACAATCACAATCTCAACATATACACAATCTCAACATATATACAATCTCAGCATATATACAATCTCAGCATATATACAATCTCAACATATATACAATCTCAGCATATATACAATCAATCTCAGCATATATACAATCTCAGCATATATACAATCACAATCTCAGCATATACACAATCTCAACATATACACAATCTCAACATATATACAATCTCAGCATATATACAATCAATCTCAGCATATATACAATCTCAGCATATATACAATCACAATCTCAACATATACACAATCTCAACATATATACAATCTCAGCATATATACAATCTCAGCATATATACAATCTCAACATATATACAATCTCAGCATATATACAATCAATCTCAGCATATATACAATCTCAGCATATATACAATCACAACTCAGCATATACACAATCTCAACATATACACAATCTCAACATATATACAATCTCAGCATATATACAATCAATCTCAGCATATATACAATCTCAGCATATATACAATCACAATCTCAACATATACACAATCTCAACATATATACAATCTCAGCATATATACAATCTCAAATATATACAATCTCAGCATATATACAATCTCAGCATATATACAATCACAATCTCAGCATATATACAATCTCAGCATATATACAATCTCAGCATATACACAATCTCAACATATATACAATCTCAACAAATATACAATCTCAGCATATATACAATCTCAGCTCAGCATATATACAATCTCAGCATATATACAATCACAATCTCAGCATATATACAATCTCAGCTCAGCATATACACACTCTCAATATATATACAATCTCAGCATATATACAATCTCAGCATATATACAATCACAATCTCAACATATACACAATCTCATATATATACAATCTCAGCATATATACAATCTCAGCATATATACAATCTCAGCATATATACATCACATCTCAACATATACACAATCTCACATATATACAATCTCAGCATATATACAATCTCAGCATATATACAATCTCAGCATATATACAATCTCAGCATATATACAATCACTCAGCATATATACAATCTCAGCATATATACATATCAGCATATAACAATCTCAGCATATATACAATCTCAGCATATATACAATCTCAGCATATATACAATCTCAGCATATATACAATCTCAGCTCAGCATATATACAATCTCAGCATATATACAATCTCAGCATATATACAATCACAATCTCAACATATACACAATCTCAACATATATACAATCTCAGCATATATACAATCTCAGCATATATACAATCTCAGCATATATACAATCTCAGCTCAGCATATATACAATCTCAGCATATATACAATCTCAGCATATATACAATCTCAGCATATACACAATCTCAGCATATATACAATCTCAGCATATACACAATCTCAGCATATATACCATCTCAGCATATATACAATCTCAGCATATATACAATCACAATCTCAACATATACACAATCTCGACATATATACAATCTCAACATATACACAATCTCAACATATATACAATCACAATCTCAACATATACACATCACAATCTCGACATATATACAATCTCAACATATACACAATCTCAACATATATATAATCACAATCTCAACATATACACATCACAATCTTGACATATATACAATCTTGACATATATACAATCACAATCTCAACATATACACAATCTCAACATATACACAATCTCAACATATATACAATCTTGACATATACACAATCTCGACATATACATAATCTCAACATATACACAATCTCAACATATATACAATCACAATCTCAACATATACACATCACAATCTCAACATATACACATCACAATCTCGACATATATACAATCTTAACATATACACATCACAATCTTGACATATATACAATCTCAACATATACACAATCACAATCTCAACATATACACAATCACAACATATACACAATCTCAACATATACACAATCACAATCTCAATATATATACAATCACAATCTCAACATATACACAATCTCAACATATATACAATCTCAGCATATATACAATCTCAGCATATATACAATCTCAGCATATATACAATCTCAGCATATATACAATCTAAGCATATATACAATCTAAGCATATATACAATCTCAGCATATATACAGTCTCAGCATATATACAATCTCAGCATATATACAATCTCAGCATATATACAATCACAATCTCAACATATACACAATCTCAACATATATACAATCTCAGCATATATACAATCTCAGCATATATACAATCTAAGCATATATACAATCTCAGCATATATACAGTCTCAGCATATATATAATCTCAGCATATATACAATCTCAGCATATATACAATCTCAGCATATATACAATCACAATCTCAACATATACACATCACAATCTCGACATATATACAATCTCAACATATACACAATCTCAACATATATACAATCACAATCTCAACATATACACATCACAATCTCAACATATACACAATCTCAACATATACACAATCACAATCTCAACATATACACATCACAATCTCAACATATACACAATCTCAACATATACACACTCACAATCTCAACATATACACAATCTCAACATATACACACTCACAATCTGAACATATACACAATCTGAACATATACACAATCACAATCTCAACATATATACAATCTCAGCATATATACAATCACAATCTCAACATATATACAATCTCAATATATACACAATCTCAACATATATACAATCTCAACATATACACAATCTCAACATATACACAATCTCAATATATACACATCACAATCTCAGCATATATACAATCTCAACATATATACAATCTCAACATATACACAATCTCAACATATACACAATCTCAATATATACACATCACAATCTCAACATATATACAATCTCAACATATACACAATCTCAACATATATACAATCACAATCTCAACATATACACATCACAATCTCAACCTATACATAATCACAATCTCAACATATACACAATCACAATCTCAACATATACACATCACAATCTCAACCTATACATAATCACAATCTCAACATATATACAATCACAATCTCAACATATACACAATCACAACATATACACAATCACAACATGGGAACCACAGAAAGTGGCTGCTGAGCATAGGTGACTGCTTAATAGTGGGCAAATGTATAATAAAACAACATATTGGGAATCTGGAAACTGGTTGAATACAGGTGCTTAATAGAGGTAATTAATAGAGGTGACCACTGACACAGGTTTGACTGTACTAGGGAAGTGAACATAGATAGCTATTACTATCACTCGTTGTTAATGCCACTCGTGATAATAATGCTTTCAATGTTCCTTCGGTGAAATATAATTTGATTTTTTTTTTGAAATTTAAGTTTATTTAACGTCGCTACCGGTTGCCCATTTGAGTGATGGGCAGTTTACCTAACAACACCTTTCCTGGGCAGGCTCCAGCAGTTAACCAGTACTTGGTGCACCAACCTCTGTAAGACACTGCCAACTTATTCATATAAAGAGACATGGTCCGAGCATGGCTCGAACCTGTGACCATCAGTGATGATAGGTTACAGTGGTATACAAGTCAGCAAACGTAACATCTCAACCACTGAGGCGGACGTTTTGTCATTAAATGTGACAATATTGTACTATAAATGTACTAACCCTTTACTCAACAATAGAAGAGGCCAATTACTCAATTTTATCTCCATACTGCTGATGAGCAAAACGGCATACTGTACTACATACTCAATAATCAATATCTATGTGTATAGAAAATTACATGAAACTGTGCGTGTGTTTTACGTTTATGTAACATTACTACCGGGTGCCCATATGAGCGACGCCTCCTGAAGAGATTAGTCATTTTAGATTTTTGGAGGATAATGCAATGATACAGACAGAGACCCATTCCAGAGTCTCTCGTTCTTTTACGTGCACTGTGTAAAGCACCGACACGAGATCTCGGTTTAAAGTCCCATCTGAAAGACTGTTAATTTTATTAATGTCAGACGGGGGATCGAACCTGTGATCCCTGGATTACCAGTTCAGCGTGCTACCACTGGACTACAGATCCGTCTGTGTACATGAATCTGCTGCTATATGTGGGAAGCTATATAGTTGTTGTATGGCGTTCGAGTTAGGGTTAAAATATATTATACAGCAAGCGTCTCCATACTGCTGATAATTTGATCATATTTACCTTCGCTGCGATGGTGTAACATCTGGTGGACATCTCTTGTTGCTGAACATGGTGATAGCTTGCTGCGGACCATCAAACAGGTGACAGAACACTAGAAATGCTGCGGCCACCGTAGCTGAAGATGCCTTACCATCCTGCATGTAACAGTGATTCCGATTGGTTCTTACAAAACATACACGTTAATTGTAGTAACACAACTGTGTTCACAAGAGTTCAATGATATAGCAAACACTGTGCTAGATTGTCGCTGAAAGTTAACACAAGCATTTTTGTCTTGAATGATTTGTTTCTTTATTTTTAGAGTTTAAAGTCGCGCTGACAACTTAAGTCATATGGCGTCTCTCCAGCTATTGTTGGCGGAGGAAGATCCCGGCCGTCGCTCCGAGCAGTATTTCAAGCACAAACGGGTACCCGGGTAGAACCACCGACCTACTGCAAGCTTCCTCACTTGAAAGAATACGACACCACAGTGGGATTTGAACCTGCAGTGGTGAGGGGCCAGTGATTTGAAGTCAATGACCGTAACAACTCCTCCCTATAATATTCCACATATCGCATAATCTGTATTCTATCTGATGCCACACTACTGCAAACAAACCAATTCAATGGTGGTCGATTCAAAAGTTGACAGTTTTGTATCCAATTCTATCCACTTAGTAAATTACAATACGGGACACCAGCATAGAGTGCACTGGAGACTCTCAAACAGTGCACGGGACACTCGCATACAGTACACTGGACACTCACATACAGTGCATGGGACACTCACATTCAGTGCATGGGACACTCACATACAGTGCACTGGACACTCACATACAGTGCATGGGACACTCACATACAGTGCATGGGACACTCACATACAGTGCATGGGACACTCACATACAGTGCACGGGACACTCGCATACAGTACACTGGACACTCACATACAGTGCATGGGACACTCACATACAGTGCATGGGACACTCACATACAGTGCACGGGACACTCGCATACAGTACACTGGACACTCACATACAGTGCATGGGACACTCACATACAGTGCATGGGACACTCACATACAGTGCATGGGACACTCACATACAGTGCATGGGACACTCACATACAGTGCACGGGACACTCACATACAGTACACTGGACACTCACATACAGTGCATGGGACACTCACATACAGTGCATGGGACACGCACATACAGTGCACGGGACACTCGCATACAGTACACTGGACACTCACATACAGTGCATGGGACACTCACATACAGTGCATGGGACACTCACATACAGTGCATGGGACACTCACATACAGTGCACTAGACACTCATATACAGTGCATGGGACACTCACATACAGTGCATGGGACACTCACATACAGTGCATGGGACACTCACATACAGTGCATGAGACACTCTCATACAGTGCACGGGACACTCACATACAGTGCATGGGACACTCACATACAGTGCATGGGACACTCACATACAGATCATGGGACACTCACATACAGTGCATGGGACACTCACATACAGTGCATGGGACACTCTCATACAGTGCACGGGACACTCACATACAGTGCACAGGACACTCACACACAGTGCACGGGACACTCACATACAGTGCATGGGACACTCACATACAGTGCATGGGACACTCACATACAGTGCATGGGACACTATCATACAACTGGATATACAGTCATCCACTGAATGATTAGCTGACAATGCAGTAGTTGGTTAGTCTGCTTAACTAGTGAAAGAAGAGACCAGGTGGTTCTCTTAGCATTATCTCAGACACGGACGGGCATCCATTAGACCCATACACATTTAGTCCACGAACCTGCAGAACTATACAGACACAGGCATGCAACATGTACAACCATACAGACACGGGCGGGCATCCATTAGACCCATACACATTTAGTCCACGAACCTGCAGAACTATACAGACACAGGCATGCAACATGTACAACCATACAGACACAGGCGGGCATCCATTAGACCCATACACATTTAGTCCACGAACCTACAGAACTATACAGACACAGGCATGCAACATGTACAACCATACAGACACAGGCATGCAACATGTACAACCATACACATTTAGTCCATGAACCTACAGAACTATACAGACACAGGCATGCAACATGTACAACCATACAGACACAGGCATGCAACATGTACAACCATACAGACATGGGCGGGCAACATGTACAACCATACAGACACAGGCGGGCATCCATTAGACCCATACACATTTAGTCCACGAACCTACATAACTATACAGACACAGGCATGCAACATGTACAACCATACAGACACAGGCATGCAACATGTACAACCATACAGACACAGGCGGGCATCCATTAGATCCATACACATTTAGTCCACAAACCTGCAGAACTATACAGACACAGGCATGCAACATGTACAATCATACAGACACGGGTGGGCAACATGTACAACCATACAGACACGGGCGGGCAACATGTACAACCATACAGACACGGGCGGGCAACATGTACAACCATACAGACACGGGCGGGCAACATGTACAACCATACAGACATGGACGGGCATCCATTAGACCCATACACATTTAGTCCACAAACCTGCAGAACTATACAGACACAGGCATGCAACATGTACAACTATACAGACACGGGCGGGCAACAACTTGAACACGAATGCAGTACACAGTAGCACTCAAACCCACAGCATGGAGGGTCAAGTCATTGTTAATTCATCAAGTCAACAACCCAGCCCTGGAGACCTGCTGGAGTAGATAGCAAACAATGAAGGAATGAATGGCATACCATGCAGTGAATAACACACATATTCTTTGGGTTCTGTCTCAGCCACAGATGTATGTTTTTGCAGATGGCAAACAAACTGGCCAAAGTTGGAGCCTTTTTTGGAGGCCATCCACATTCTGATACCTACAAACATACAATCTCAGAATACATGCACTTATCAAAGAAAACAAAATTTTATAAAGTAATGGCTTCCTTGCATCTGTAAATTAACATGAAATAAATATCAAAGTCACGTAATTTAATATCAAAGTCACGTACTAATAACGTAAATATTACAGTCACAGAATGTAATATCACAGTCACAGAATGTAAATATCACAGACACAGGATGTAATATTACAGACACAGGATGTAATATCACAGACACATTATGTAATATTACAGTCACAGAATGTAAATATCACAGACACAGGATGTAATATTACAGTCACAGAATGTAAATATCACAGACACAGGATGTAATATTACAGACACAGGATGTAATATTACAGTCACAGAATGTTACAGTCACAGAATGTAATATTATAGTCACAGAATGTAAATATCAAATAGACCGGGAAGTGGTACGGTGGTACTCCAGTTTCCTCCCACACGAAGAACAACACTGTGGAAGTCGTGATAGCGCAATGGTAGTGTGTTCGCTTCAGGTGCAAAAGGACTGGCGTTCGAGCCCTGCTGGAGCTGTTACAATTGTGCCCTTAGGCAAGGCATTTAAATTCCACGTTGTATCTTCTCTCTTCATCAGGAATGAGGTCTCGAGAGTGATTGCAAGAATTTGTTTCGCAATCGAGCTAAAATAAATTTGTATAAACTAACGACATATACAAACACAAACAAGCTACATGTATTATGCTTACCCTATTTTCAAACTTGGCATTTCTATACTGTCTCTGAGAGACATTATACACAGCGTAAGTGCCTCTATGACGACCTTCGAGATAGTTGCGAACATCGTCAATGTGATTCCTTATCGCTGCCTCCACGCCCTCCGCAGGAAATGACATTACTGGTAAAGAAAACAAAACTTCCTAATATATCGATCGCCTCATTGTGCTGTACAGCGAAACCCATCAAAACCGAAAGAAACTCGTCTGAACTGGAAGTCCCTTCAAACCCAATCTCTTTTCCCCCCATTTTTTGTTCATTGTAAAAACCCTCTTTAAATCGGAATCACTCTTTTCTGAATACCGAACAGAGTTTAAAAATAATATGTGCATTTTCAACTGTCAATTACACCTGCCTGTAAACCAAACAACAACATTTTCAACTGTCAATTACACCTGCCTGTAAACCAAACAACAACATTTTCAACTGTCAATTACACCTGCCTGTAAACCAAACAACAACATTTTCAACTGTCAATTACACCTGTCTGTAAACCAAACAACATTTTCAACTGTCATTTACACCTGCATGTAAACCAAACAACAACATTTTCAACTGTCAATTACACCTGTCTGTAAACCAAACCACATTTTCAACTGTCAATTACACCTGCATGTAAATCAAACAACAACATTTTCAACTGCCAATACACCTGCCTGTAAACCTAACAACAACATGTTGAACTGTCAATTACACCTGCCTGTAAACCAAACAACAACATTTTCAACTGTCAATTACACATGCCTGTAAACCAAACAACAACATTTTCAACTGCCAATTACACCTGCCTGTAAACCAAACAACAACATTTTCAACTGCCAATTACACCTGCCTGTAAACCAAACAACAACATTTTCAACTGTCAATTACACCTGTCTGTAAACCAAACAACATTTTCAACTGTCAATTACACCTGCATGTAAACCAAACAACAACATTTTCAACTGCCAATTACACCTGTCTGTAAACCAAACAACATTTTCAACTGTCAATTACACCTGTCAATTACACCTGCCTGTAAACCAAACAACATTTTCAACTGTCAATTACACCTGTCAATTACACATGCCTGTAAACCAAACAACATTTTCAACTGTCAATTACACCTGTCTATTATACCTGCCTGTAAACCAAACAACATTTTCAACTGTCAATTACAATTGTCAATTACACCTGCCTGTAAACCAAACAACATTTTCAACTGTCAATTACAACTGTCTATTACACCTGCCTGTAAACCAAACAACATTTTTAACTGTCAATTTCAACTGTCAATTACACCTGCCTGTAAACCAAACAACATTTTCAACTGCCAATTACAACTGTCAATTACACCTTCCTGTAAACCAAACAACATTTTCAACTGTCAATTTCAACTGTCAATTACACCTGCCTGTAAACCAAACAACAACATTTTCAACTGTCAATTACACATGCCTGTAAACCAAACAACAACATTTTCAACTGCCAATTACACCTGCCTATAAACCAAACAACAACATTTTCAACTGTCAATTACACCTGTCTGTAAACCAAACAACATTTTCAACTGTCAATTAAACCTGCATGTAAACCAAACAACATTTTCAACTGTCAATTAACCTGCATGTAAACCAAACAACATTTTCAACTGTCAATTACACCTGACTGTAAACCAAACAACAACATTTTCAACTGTCAATTACACCTGCCTGTAAACCAAACAACAACATTTTCAACTGTCAATTACACCTGCCTGTAAACCAAACAACAACATTTTCAACTGTCAATTACACCTGCCTGTAAACCAAACAACAACAACATTTTCAACTGTCAATTACACCTGCCTGTAAACCAAACAACAACATTTTCAACTGTCAATTACACCTGTCTGTAAACCAAACAACATTTTCAACTGTCAATTACACCTGTCTATTACACCTGCCTGTAAACCAAACAACATTTTCAACTGTCAATTACACCTGCCTGTAAACCAAACAACATTTTCAACTGTCAATTACAACTGTCAATTACACCTGCCTGTAAACCAAACAACAGTTTCAACTGTCAATTACACCTGTCTGTAAACCAAACAACATTTTCAACTGTCAATTACAACTGTCAATTACACATGCCTGTAAACCAAACAATATTTTCAACTGTCAATTACACCTGCCTGTAAACCAAACAACATTTTCAACTGTCAATTACACCTGCCTGTAAACCAAACAACATTTCAACTGTCAATTACAACTGTCAATTACACCTGTCTGTAAACCAAACAACATTTTCAACTGTCAATTACACCTGCCTGTAAACAAACAACATTTTCAACTGTCAATTACACCTGCATGTAAACCAAACAACATTTTCAACTGTCAATTACACCTGCCTGTAAACCAAACAACATTTTCAACTGTCAATTACACCTGCCTGTAAACCAAACAACATTTTCAACTGTCAATTACAACTGTCAATTACACCTGCCTGTAAACCAAACAACAACATTTCTTGATCAAATATGAAACGGAGGATTCTGTTAAACAAACAACTTTCAGCTATTTCTTTCTCAGAATATTGTATTCTACACTTAAAATGAATCAGTTCTTTACTAACTGTCAAACTATATACACGTCTCCCTCTAACCAAGGTCTCGTGTCGGTGCTTTACATCGTGCACGCAAATGAACCAGAGGAGACTCTGGAATGGGTCTCTGTCTGTATCATTGCACTATCCTCCAAAAATCTAAAATGACTAATCTCTTCAGGAGGCGTCGCTCATATGGGTAACCGGTAGCGACGATAAATAAACGTAAAACACACACATTACACTGAATACAACTAGAAGCAAATTTATGTGATAAATAGGTGTTTATCTTACCAGCTATTCTCGACGTAATGTAACTGATGTCCAGATCCGATTTATTCATTCTGGAATGGAATATCACCATGAGAAGATGCAATATTATAGTTTACACAAATCTCTCTCACTCACTCACTCACTCTCTATCTCTCACTCACTCACTCACTCTCTATCTCTCTATCACTCTCTCTCTCTCTCTCTCTCTCTCTCTCTCTCTCTCTCTCTCTTCTCTCTCTCTCTCTCTCTCTCTCTCTCTCTCTCTCTCTCTCTCCTCTCTCTCTCTCTCTCTCTCTCTCCTCTCTCTCTCTCTCTCTCTCTCTCTCTCTCTCTCTCTCTCTCTCTCTCTCTCTTCTCTCTCTCTCTCTCTCTCTCTCTCTCTCTCTCTCTCTCTCCTCTCTCTCTCTCTCTCCTCTCCTCTCTCTCTCTCTCTCTCTCTCTCTCTCTCTCTCTCTCTCTCTCTCTCTCTCTCACTCACTCTCTATCTCACTCACTCACTCACTCACTCACTCACTCTCTATCTCTTATCTCTCTCTCACTCACTCACTCACTCTCTATCTCTCTATCTCTCTCTCACTCACTCACTCTCTATCTCTCTATCTCTCTCTCACTCACTCACTCACTCACTCTCTATCTCTCTATCTCTCTCTCACTCACTCACTCACTCACTCACTCACTCTCTATCACTCACTCACTCCAGTGGGGCTCGAACTCCGGGCATTTCCTCATACCTGATACGAATGCGCTACAACGATGAAATATTGAAATAGATAAATAAAAATATATGACTGAAGTTATATTAAATAATCCGTATAAAAACGATAAGTAAAGTGCAACAAGCAAATTCGATAAATTGAGATCCCATGTCCGACTCTGGACGGACAAATTGGTGGAAGTTTAGTCATTTAAGGGGAAATAACTCCGGCGTTACTTGTTCCACCATCTCACTATGGTGATACTAATTTTTAAGTTTCATAAAATTCCACCCATTTGTTACCGAGAACTGGCTCCAGACGGAAGATGCCCCAAAACAATATCCCTCGCCTAAATGGCAGGATAATGAATATCATATGTTGTGAGTGGGTATATCGTTATACTTGACTGGTTCTCACAAATTACAATGAGCGGTAACCCGGGGCTCATTTTAGAGGGCGATTTGGGCGAAACGTCGCCCTAGGGATCCTGACTTCGCCCCCTGGGGGCCCCACTAATCCTTAAAAATATTTTTGTTGTGAGCAATTTTCAGACAAAATTGTGTTCATTAAGCTACATGGCCCATTATATACTCCTTCAATTCAAATGTTGTATATTAATGTTGTATATTAGTGTTGTATATTAATGGTCATACTGTGCATATTTTGTTGACATTTATTATATAACACCATTTTAAGGACGAGATCGCGCGCTTCCTCACTTCTCCCAAACTTTCTGACCTAGAATGAACCCTGTAACCTGTAGAAAATCGAGTGCCTTGATTGGATTTCCCATTAGGATTCCAGGAAGTACCTTAGCCAATCAGTATGCATTTTGTTGCATTTGGACTGGTACAGTTTTTCAAAAGTATTTTGTACTGTAAATGCCTCACAGGATTCAAACATGATGCCAGTCTATTAGGCAGTCATTATATTGGCTATCAATTCAGCGGCTTCCAGTCCTAAATATTACCAGCTATCTAATGGATAGATTCATAAGAGCATCATCTTGCGAGCCATTCATAAATATTGTTCTCGAGGCAAATTCTGGCCTGGTTAAATGCAGAACTATAGAGCAGTCTTCCCGAAATCCGTAGGACCGCCTGATATGTCAGACAAAATATCCTTCGGTCAGACAAAATATATTGAAAGTTTAAGTGCATTTTAATCATTTGTCTGACCGGTGACAAAGTTTCGTGAAGACTGCTATAGAGGGCATGTCTTATACAGTGTGTGCTTCATGAAAATGTAACTTACGCAGAGACTGTTTCCACGACCTTGGCTGAGGCATCCTTCACATTCTTCATTATACTACCGGCTCCCATTTTCAGTGAGGTGAATAGGGAACCAGCAGATGATTCCGGAGCAATCTGTTGCCCAGCACTAGCTTGGTCCCTGGCTGGACTTGGTGGATACACTGAAATAAGGAGACAATAATTACAATGTACCGGTAGATTAAATAGATACAGTCTACATCCGCTATGTCGAATTCCGCCGCACCAAACAAAATACTTTTGACATAACCAAAGTTTGACTTCGAATTCGAAATAAACGGAGCCAGTTATATGTACAATGATAGTGTACGGGATTTTGATCCGACTTCGAGATAACTGGATAATTCGACATAACTCACTTTGACATAGTGGATATATTGAAATTTTAATTCAAATGAATTAACTACAAATCATACAATCTCAACAAAACATATACAGTAAAACCCCTATAATAAGACCACCTATGGCTTCCAAAAAGTGGTCTTATTAGCGGGGTGGTCTCTTTATCGAGTTTGGTCAAGAAGACCAAATTATGATAATTTTACTACATGTACAATGTACTTTCACATATGACAATTTCTTGGTGTTTCTGTTTTAATTACAGAAGGGTTGGTTGTTTCAAGATCAGCAACTACAACACAGTGTATCAATCAATAGTGTATTTCTATTTGAATTCTTAAGATTTATCTATATTATATAGTTGCTTGTATCTTAAGCTGTATGTTATCCTTAAATTGTTAAAACTATTAACACAATGTATTAATTTTATTTTTGTCTTTTAGGTGCTCGCTTTAACATGTTTTAATTATGCTATGTCCTGTGTTGTATTCATGTTTAAACCAACTTTTATTTATTAGCTGTTTTTTCTTATGTTTTGATTATAATATATGTTTGTCGGAAAAATAGCTTATTAGCTAATGTTATTTGTAAATGTAATCCGACTTTAAATAAAGCTTCTTGTATCTTGTATCAATGGTTTAGGATTGTAGGCCTACTTCTGAAATCCATTCATAGACAACTGTATATCACAATTAATTAATTAAAAATAAAGAACAATGTAAATGAGTTAATCCATTTATTTTCAACATTTATTTTCTTGTTTTCATTAATTATACTGTATATACCAAGCACAGTAGTTTCCTTGAAAAGTACATATCATCATCAATCATTCATTATTTAAAAAAAACATTCACCGGTTGACTGCTTATATAAACACTTCACTTTCACGAATTGTTTCTCGATCTCATCTTGAATGTTTTATATAAGTCCTATGACAGAGTGCCCAAGTCCTTACACATGCAGTACAACTTTAGCTGTGATACTTAAGCAATCAAACCCAATCATTTACAATCAACACTTCCGTGTTTATCTCACTTAACCTTGACCGATACCATAAAGTGGTCACATAATTAAAAATGTTTTATCAATGAAAGTGAGAAAATCGCCCGCGGTCGTATTAGGGGTTCAATTAGCATAGGATTAATGGCATTTGTCTGAATTAACTGGTCGTATTACGGAATAACGGGGTGGTCTGGTTATCGGGGTCAACTACCATTGACATGTATAGTGAAATATTCCGTTCTGAAAAAAATCATTCGCAATAGTGGGGTGGTCTCGAAATCGGGGTGGTCGCATAGAAGGTTTTTACTGTAATCATTAACCTGTACTATACAATATTTTTAAAGGCCTCAATTATCCTAATTTATCCTAACCACCTGTATAGGTAACATACAATCCACTTAAAGACCCTATTTACTCTAAAACAAACTGTAGCATTTAAATTCCACATTGCCTCTTCTCTATCTCCCTTGTGGCGCTGGATTCCACCACGAATGAGGTGTTGAGAGTGATTAATACAAGTTGTAAGAACTTGTTTCATAATCGAGCTAAAATCAATTTGTATAAACTAACCAACTGTACAGGTAATATAAAATCTATGTAAAGGCCCTAAATAACCTAGCAACCTGACCTGTGTCACAGACGGATCTGTAGTCGAGTGGTAACACGCAGGACTGGTAATCCAAGGATCGCAGGTTCGATCCCCCGCCTGACCCTAATAAAATTAGCAGTCTTTCAGATGGGACATTAAACCGAGGTCTCGTTTCGGTGCTGTACACTGTGCACGTAAAAGAACCAGAGGAGACTCTGGAATGGGTCTCTGTTTGTATCATTGCACTATCCTCCAAAAATCTAAAATATGGGCAACCGATAGCGATGATAAATAAACGTAAAATACACACAGCAACCTGTACAGGTAAAATGCAATATATTTAAGAGTCATCATAATTTTAATCATGATAGAGTGACTGCAGTGTTTGACAAAATAATTAAAACATAATTCTAAATTACATGATATGTTGGTTTAAACATATTTATTCATTCATAATGTACAGTACATATCAATTGTACACAAAATGAAAATGGATTAGCGCAGTGCGCTCGCTTCTCACCAATGCAACCCAGGTTCGATCCTCGAACCGGGAAGTATGTGAGATGGTACCGTGGTTGCCAGATCGGACAGGTGGGTTTTCTCCGGGTACTCCAGTTTCCTCCCACACGAATGACCACATATACGCTTTCATCCGCGCCAACGAGAGGGATTAATATAAGTTGTTAAAACTTGCTTCGCAATCGTTGAAAAAAATAAATAAAATTTAAACTTAGACTATGTTGTATGTTGTACTAAAGATAAACTAGTTACCTGGTTGCTGTGCCTGCGGTTCTGTAAGTAGAGATTGCGGTAAGGGATCGGTCATTCGGACATGCCATGCCTCGCCTATCTCTTCTAGTCGATCTATTACCTCCTTTATGGTTGGACGCTCTACAGGATTTACCATAAACATACCCACTGAAATATGCAACAGTCATATCACACAATATCGTATACACCGTACACATTAATGTCCGAAAAATCTCAATGTCTGTAAAAAATGAGTATACAGCCAAACCTGTCTTAAGCAGCCAGCCAAGGGAATCATAGAAAGTGGCTGCTTAGCACAGGTGGCTGCTTAATAGAGGTCAAATATATAGTTATTATGTTATATGTTATATTTCGGGTTTCACGCCTGCATCAGCACCATTTTGGGCTATATCGCCGGCGGGCAGTTTTCCTAACAACACCTTTCCTGGGCAGGCTCCAACGGTTAACCAGTACTTGGGTGCACCAACCTCCGTAAGAAACTGCCACCTTTTTCATATAAATGAGACACGACCTGAGTGGGGCTCGAACCCGTGACCATCAGTGATGATCGTACAACTCAGAAATGTATCGTCCAACTTTATGTCTTACTTTTACTCTCTAGTCATTTAATTGGTTGACTTTTATAATTACTTGTTTAATATAATAAAGTTCACCAGACACGTTCAATTCCTTTTGGTGTTTCTCAGTTTATATGCCCACTGAGCCAGCTGCCCTGATGGACTTTTAGTCCTGTAGGGTCGTCCGCCTGGTGTGTTTCTCACGCCAGACACGTTCAATTCAGTTTATCTGCCCACCCAAGCCAGCAGACCGGATGGGCCTTTAGTCCTGTAGGGTCGTCCGTTAGTTTTTCTTGACATAATGCAGTGGCTAAGAGGCGCAAATATAAATGTTATTACCAAATATTACAGGTAATCCATACTTACTAATGAGGTCATGGAAGATGGTGTAGTCTGTGTCATTCTCCGGTATGGAGTAGTTGGCATTGATTATTCTTAATTTGGCCGAATCTTCGTATGGATGCACGCCAAAACATAACATATATAGTACACAACCTAGCGCCTGAAATATCAACACGATTCTATTATCAAAATTAAGACACACAAAATGTTTGATTTACAATCAATCTTGGTCGAGTACACTGTAATGGTTAATATGTACACCATTTTTAGCTCGATTGCGAAACAAATTCTTACAACTTTATTAATCACTCTCAAGACCTCATTCCTGATGGAATCCATCGCCAAGAGGGAGAGAGAAGAGGCAACGTAGAACTTAAATGCCTTGTCTAAGGGCACAATCATTACAGCTCCAGCAGGGCTCGAACTCCGGACCTTTCTTACCTGAAGCGAATGCGCATCCACTGCGCTATCACGACTTCAACCCAGCTGTAGACGTTACGAGTATGCGCTTAGGCAAAGCACTTACATTCCACATTGCCTCTTCCCTCATAGGCAAAGCACTTACATTCCACATTGCCTCTTCCCTCATTCATGGCGATGGATTCCATTTGGAACGAGGTCTCAAAAGCGCTTAAACTTAGTTGTAAGAACTTGTTTCGCAATTGAGCTAAAATTAATTTGTATAACTAATGAAGCACATACCCATATATCAAGAGCTTCATTGATTGGGAAATTCTGATATAAATCTAACATCTCTGGAGTTCTGTACATTGGAGTTGTATTTTTCGTAATCTGAAACAGACAACAAGTTACGGCAAGTGAATTCATATTGTTCATTCTTCTTGTTTAAACTTTATTTATTTTACAACGATTGCGAAGTTAGTTTTAACAACTTATATTAATCACTCTCATTGGCGCGGATGAAAGCGTAAACGTGGTCATTCGTGTGGGAGGAAACCGGAGTACCCGGAGAAACCCCACCTGTCCGATCTGGTGACCACCGTACCATCTCACATACTTCCCTGTCCAGGGATCGAACCTGGGTTGCATTGGTGAGAAGCGAGCGTGCTAACCACTGCGCTAATCGGACATTCTTCTGGCTTGCACTAACTGAAGGGTTAGATAGTGTTTGGTATGGGATATATATATGTAAGATTAGTCCCGATGAACTATCTGTGTGTGTCTCAATTTATCGAATTTGCTTGTTGCACTTTACTTATCGTTTTTATACGGATTATTTAATATAACTTTCAGTCATATATTTTTATTTATCTATTTCAATATTTCATCGTTGTAGCGCATTCGTATCAGATATGAGGAAATGCCCGGAGTTTGAGCCCCGCTGGAGTGAGTGAGTGATAGAGAGTGAGTGAGTGATAGAGAGTGAGTGAGTGATAGAGAGATAGAGAGTGAGTGATAGAGAGATAGAGAGTGAGTGATAGAGAGATAGAGAGTGAGTGAGTGATAGAGAGTGAGTGATAGAGAGATAGAGAGTGAGTGATAGAGAGATAGAGAGTGAGTGATAGAGAGGAGTGAGTGAGTGATAGAGAGATGAGAGTGAGTGATAGAGAGAGAGAGTGAGTGAGTGAGGGATAGAGAGTGAGGGGGGTGGGGGGGGGGGGTGGGGAGAGAGAGGGAGGGTGTGATAGAGAGATAGAGAGTGAGTGATAGAGATAGAGAGTGAGTGATAGAGAGATAGAGAGTGAGTGAGTGAGTGATAGAGAGATAGAGAGTGAGTGATAGAGAGATAGAGAGTGAGTGAGTGATAGAGAGATAGAGAGTGAGTGAGTGAGTGATAGAGAGATAGAGAGTGAGTGAGTGAGTGAGAGATAGAGAGTGAGTGAGTGAGTGAGAGAGATTTGTGTAAACTATAATATTGCATCTTCTCATGGTGATATTCCATTCCAGAATGAATAAATCAGATCTGGACATCAGTTACATTACGTCGAGAATAGCTGGTAAGATAAACACCTATTTATCACATAAATTTGCTTCTAGTTGTATTCAGCGTAATGTGTGTGTTTTACGTTTATTTATCGCCGCTACCGGTTGCCCATATGAGCGACGCCTCCTGAAGAGATTAGTCATTTTAGATTTTTGGAGGATAGTGCAATGATACAGACGGAGATCCATTCCCGAGTCTCCTCTGGTTCTTTTACGTGCACGGTGTAAAGCACCGACACAAGACCTCGGCTTAAAGTCCCATCTGAAAGACTGTTAAAGGTCAGGCGGGGGATCGAACCTGCGATCCCTGGATTACCAGTCCAGCGTGTTACCACTGGACTACAGTTCTGTCTGTAATAACTATCATAGCACTTCATAGGCAATAATGCTTTTGATCTATTGATGGATTCAGAAAAGAAGTAGGTGGCATACAATTCAAGGGCAATAACTGTGGAGGTACTAAGAGGATTGAGACAATATTTAGGATGCTGGAAGCCAGTATGGGAATATATATTGCAGCAATGCTTGATTCATGTTCATGATTGATTAAGCAGTAGTGCTTGATTCATGTTCATGATTGATTAAGCAGTAGTGCTTGATTAATGTTCATGATTGATTAAGCAGTAGTGCTTGATTAATGTTCATGATTGATTAAGCAGTAGTGCTTGATTCATGTTCATGATTGATTAAGCAGTAGTGCTTGATCAATGTTCACGATTGATTAAGGGTTTAAGTTTTACACGTACCTCATCTTCCACGAGACTCCTTCTCATTGCAGACCAGTTCTCGTCCGGAGAGTGCGTCTCCGTGGTCGCACTGCCAAAATCACATAGCTTGATCACACCCTTACTGCTGATTAACAAATTCTCCACCTGTCACAAGCACAAATATCAAGGTCACACAACGACAAATATCAAGGTCATGAAACCATAAATATCAAGGTCACACAACCACAAATATCAAGGTCACAAGACCACAAATATCATGGTCACAATAACCCAAAAATGTCAAGGTCACACAACCATAAATATTAAGGTCACATAACAACAAATATCAAGGTCACAAAACTGCAAATGTCAAGGTCACAACATTACAAATATCAGTCACAACACGAATGTCAAGTTCACAGTCAGAATCAGTCACCATATAATATATGAAGGTCACAATAAGAAATTTCAAGGTCAGCTTAGTTTATATATATATATATATATATAGCATAATCTCTTTTCTAAAATGTTGTAAACAAATTTTCATAAATCAATTAGCAAATTACGGAACTGAACAGGTGGCAATAATAATTAAACGTACATTAGTAGATTTTGAAGTAACCAGCCATGCCTTTCAGCATCACTCTGTGTAATAGTCGCTGACAGTCGCTATGCGGAGCTGACCACATGCCAGCTAATTAAGCATATATATTGTGTATATGTCTCTATGAACAATGGGTGGAGTGTGTTTGTATATATGTCTAACTTGAGGTCTCTATGAACAAGGGTGGAGACTGTTTGTATATACATGTATGTCTAACTTGAGGTCTCTATGAACGATGGGTGGATGGAGAGTGTTTGTATATATGTCTAACTTGAGGTCTCTATGAACAATGGGTGGAGACTGTTTGTATATACATGTATGTCTAACTTGAGGTCTCTATGAACGATGGGTGGAGACTGTTTGTATATATGTCTAACTTGAGGTCTCAATGAACGATGGGTGGAGAGTGTTTGTATATATGTCTAACTTGAGGTCTCTATGAACAATGGGTGGAGAGTGTTTGTATATATGTCTAACTTGAGGTCTCTATGAACAATGGGTGGAGAGTGTTTGTATATATGTCTAACTTGAGTTCTCTATTAACAATGGGTTGGAGAGTGTTTGTATATATGTCTAACTTGAGGTATCTATGAACAATGGGTGGAGAGTGTTTGTATATATGTCTAACTTGAGGTCTCTATGAACAATGGGTGGAGAGTGTTTGTATATATGTCTAACTTGAGGTCTCTATGAACAATGGGTGGAGAGTGTTTGTATATATGTCTAACTTGAGGTATCTATGAACAATGGGTGGAGAGTGTTTGTATATATGTCTAACTTGAGGTCTCTATGAACAATGGGTGGAGAGTGTTTGTATAT
>CM026397.1:27059440-27143758 GCA_014843695.1 Archivesica marissinica | reverse complement strand
CTGGACATCAGTTACATTACGTCGAGAATAGCTGGTAAGATAAACACCTATTTATCACATAAATTTGCTTCTAGTTGTATTCAGTGTAATGTGTGTGTTTTACGTTTATTTATCGCCGCTACCGGTTGCCCATATGAGCGACGCCTCCTGAAGAGATTAGTCATTTTAGATTTTTGGAGGATAGTGCAATGATACAGACGGAGATCCATTCCCGAGTCTCCTCTGGTTCTTTTACGTGCACGGTGTAAAGCACCGACACAAGACCTCGGCTTAAAGTCCCATCTGAAAGACTGTTAAAGGTCAGGCGGGGGATCGAACCTGCGATCCCTGGATTACCAGTCCAGCGTGTTACCACTGGACTACAGTTCTGTCTGTAATAACTATCATAGCACTTCATAGGCAATAATGCTTTTGATCTATTGATGGATTCAGAAAAGAAGTAGGTGGCATACAATTCAAGGGCAATAACTGTGGAGGTACTAAGAGGATTGAGACAATATTTAGGATGCTGGAAGCCAGTATGGGAATATATATTGCAGCAATGCTTGATTCATGTTCATGATTGATTAAGCAGTAGTGCTTGATTCATGTTCATGATTGATTAAGCAGTAGTGCTTGATTAATGTTCATGATTGATTAAGCAGTAGTGCTTGATTAATGTTCATGATTGATTAAGCAGTAGTGCTTGATTCATGTTCATGATTGATTAAGCAGTAGTGCTTGATCAATGTTCACGATTGATTAAGGGTTTAAGTTTTACACGTACCTCATCTTCCACGAGACTCCTTCTCATTGCAGACCAGTTCTCGTCCGGAGAGTGCGTCTCCGTGGTCGCACTGCCAAAATCACATAGCTTGATCACACCCTTACTGCTGATTAACAAATTCTCCACCTGTCACAAGCACAAATATCAAGGTCACACAACGACAAATATCAAGGTCATGAAACCATAAATATCAAGGTCACACAACGACAAATATCAAGGTCACAAGACCACAAATATCATGGTCACAATAACCCAAAAATGTCAAGGTCACACAACCATAAATATTAAGGTCACATAACAACAAATATCAAGGTCACAAAACTGCAAATGTCAAGGTCACAACATTACAAATATCAGTCACAACACGAATGTCAAGTTCACAGTCAGAATCAGTCACCATATAATATATGAAGGTCACAATAAGAAATTTCAAGGTCAGCTTAGTTTATATATATATATATATATATATATAGCATAATCTCTTTTCTAAAATGTTGTAAACAAATTTTCATAAATCAATTAGCAAATTACGGAACTGAACAGGTGGCAATAATAATTAAACGTACATTAGTAGATTTTGAAGTAACCAGCCATGCCTTTCAGCATCACTCTGTGTAATAGTCGCTGACAGTCGCTATGCGGAGCTGACCACATGCCAGCTAATTAAGCATATATATTGTGTATATGTCTCTATGAACAATGGGTGGAGAGTGTTTGTATATATGTCTAACTTGAGGTCTCTATGAACAATGGGTGGAGAGTGTTTGTATATATGTCTAACTTGAGGTCTCTATGAACAATGGGTGGAGAGTGTTTGTATATATGTCTAACTTGAGGTCTCTATGAACAATGGGTGGAGAGTGTTTGTATATATGTCTAACTTGAGGTCTCTATGAACAATGGGTGGAGAGTGTTTGTATATATGTCTAACTTGAGGTCTCTATGAACAATGGGTGGAGAGTGTTTGTATATATGTCTAACTTGAGGTCTCTATGAACAATGGGTGGAGAGTGTTTGTATATATGTCTAACTTGAGGTCTCTATGAACAATGGGTGGAGAGTGTTTGTATATATGTCTAACTTGAGGTCTCTATGAACAATGGGTGGAGAGTGTTTGTATATATGTCTAACTTGAGGTATCTATGAACAATGGGTGGAGAGTGTTTGTATATATGTCTAACTTGAGGTATCTATGAACAATGGGTGGAGAGTGTTTGTATAACATATGTCTAACTTGAGGTCTCTATGAACAATGGGTGGAGAGTGTTTGTATATATGTCTAACTTGAGGTCTCTATGAACAATGGGTGGAGAGTGTTTGTATATATGTCTAACTTGAGGTCTCTATGAACAATGGGTGGAGACTGTTTGTATATACAGTATGTCTAACTTGAGGTCTCTATGAACAATGGGTGGAGAGTGTTTGTATATACATATGTCTAACTTGAGGTATCTATGAACAATGGGTGGAGAGTGTTTGTATATATGTCTAACTTGAGGTATCTATGAACAATGGGTGGAGAGTGTTTGTATATATGTCTAACTTGAGGTCTCTATGAACAATGGGTGGAGACTGTTTGTATATATGTCTAACTTGAGGTATCTATGAACAATGGGTGGAGACTGTTTGTATATATGTCTAACTTGAGGTCTCTATGAACAATGGGTGGAGACTGTTTGTATATATGTCTAACTTGAGGTCTCAATGAACAATGGGTGGAGAGTGTTTGTATATATGTCTAACTTGAGGTCTCTATGAACAATGGGTGGAGACTGTTTGTATATACATGTATGTTTACCTTGAGGTCTCTATGAACAATGGGTGGAGACTGTTTGTATATACATGTATGTTTACCTTGAGGTCTCTATGAACAATGGGTGGAGACTGTTTGTGCATATGTTGTACGGCCTTGCATGTCTGGTAGAAGATCTTCAGCACCTGAGAAACTGACAGAGGATCTTCCCTCATGTTCAGCACATCTACAACTTGTCCCCCTGAACAAATAATCAATGCATAGATACAGCATATATGATAAACAATCAAAGCTTATAACATACAATCAATCCTTGAACCGTACCCTGCTTGACATCTCAAAGTACAGGAACATAATTCCATCAGTGGGAGATACTTGGACAAAGTGCTACAGTACAAGATACTTGGACAAAATGCTACAGTACAAGATACTTGGACAAAGTGCTACAGTAAACAATACTTGGACAAAATGCTACAGTACAAGATACTTGGACAAAATGCTACAGTACAAGATACTTGGACAAAGTGCTACAGTAAACGATACTTGGACAAAATGCTACAGTACAAGATACTTGGACACAGTGTTACAGTACAAGATACTTGGACAAAATGCTACAGTACAAGATACTTGGACAAAATGCTGCAGTACAAGATACTTGGACAAAATGCTACAGTACAAGATACTTGGACAAAATGCTACAGTACAAGATACTTGGACAAAATGCTGCAGTACAAGATACTTGGACAAAATGCTGCAGTACAAGATACTTGGACAAAATGCTGCAGTACAAGATACTTGGACAAAATGCTGCAGTACAAGATACTTCAGGGCTTAACACTAATCACTGCCTGATTGCCCGGGGCAGGTAAATGTTGTCGGCAGGCAAGTACTTGTTGTTCTCGCTTGCCCGACAGGCAAATAGTTTTTGTTTTCAATATTTTACAAAACGATAGTAAACTAAGCGCCACTGCTCTTGCTCGACGATAATAAACTGAAACAGGTACTTGTCTCATGACGTAGGCATGTATTAACCAATTGGAATGTGTTACTATGAAATAATCTCCTGTTTGGAGAGTATTTTTGAATCGGCTTTGCTGATTGGCTGTTGTGCAAAATTGTGTCTAATTGAAACCTCAGTTACAGTTATACATAGGCAGCGTTCTCAAAATGTCGTCTTCTGGGCAGACGCAACTGTCAACATTCTTTACCAGCGTTCCGCAATAAAGACAGCCTGACAAAAAGGCTGACAAGAAAGTGTATGAAAAGAAGCGCAAGCGTGGATGGGTGGACATTAGGACAGGGTTTAGAGTGGTGTAATATTAAGCACGGTTTGGGATATCTTTCCTTTTTCTTCCAAAAGGCACAGCCAGAGAGCAGTTCTTTTAAAATCGATGAATAGTAATGTTATGAACCTTTATACAGTGTTGAAAAATTAAAAATGAACAAAAAATCATAAGTCAAACTTCGGGCAGGTGAAAATATCATTCGGGCAGGTAAAACTGCAGTCCTGGTTGCCCAAAGGTAAAAAATTAGTGTCAAGCCCTGTACTTGGACAAAGTGCTACAGTACAAGATACTTGGACACAGTGTTACAGTACAAGATACTTGGACACAGTGTTACAGTACAAGATACTTGGACACAGTGTTACAGTACAAGATACTTGGACACAGTGTTACAGTACAAGATACTTGGACACAGTGTTACAGTACAAGATACTTGGACACAGTGTTACAGTACAAGATACTTGGCTACAGTGTTACAGTACAAGATACTTGGACAGTGTTACAGTACAAGATACTTGGCTACAGTGTTACAGTACAAGATACTTGGACACAGTGTTACAGTACAAGATACTTGGCTACAGTGTTACAGTACAAGATACTTGGACAGTGTTACAGTACAAGATACTTGGCTACAGTGTTACAGTACAAGATACTTGGACAGTGTTGCAGTACAAGATACTTGGACACAGTGTTGCAGTACACGATACTTGGACACAGTGTTGCAGTACACGATACTTGGACACAGTGTTACAGTACAAGATACTTGGACACAGTGTTACAGTACAAGATACTTGGACACAGTGTTACAGTACAAGATACTTGGACACAGTGTTGCAGTACAAGATACTTGGACACAGTGTTGCAGTACACGATACTTGGACACAGTGTTACAGTACAAGATACTTGGATACAGTGTTACAGTACAAGATACTTGGACACAGTGTTACAGTACAAGATACTTGGACACAGTGTTACAGTACAAGATACTTGGACACAGTGTTACAGTACAAGATACTTGGACACAGTGTTGTAGTACAAGATACTTGGACACAGTGTTACAGTACAAGATACTTAGACACAGTGTTACAGTACAAGATACTTGGACACAGTGTTGCAGTACAAGATACTTGGACACAGTGTTGCAGTACACGATACTTGGACACAGTGTTACAGTACAAGATACTTGGACACAGTGTTACAGTACAAGATACTTGGACACAGTGTTACAGTACAAGATACTTGGCCACAGTGTTACAGTACAAGATACTTGGCCAGTGTTACAGTACAAGATACTTGGCCACAGTGTTACAGTACAAGATACTTGGCCACAGTGTTACAGTACAAGATACTTGGCCACAGTGTTACAGTACAAGATACTTGGCCACAGTGTTACAGTACAAGATACTTGGCCACAGTGTTACAGTACAAGATACTTGGACACAGTGTTACAGTACAAGATACTTGGACACAGTGTTACAGTACAAGATACTTGGCCACAGTGTTACAGTACAAGATACTTGGCCACAGTGTTACAGTACAAGATACTTGGCCAGTGTTACAGTACAAGATACTTGGACACAGTGTTACAGTACAAGATACTTGGCCACAGTGTTACAGTACAAGATACTTGGCCACAGTGTTATAGTACAAGATACTTGGCCACAGTGTTACAGTACAAGATACTTGGCCACAGTGTTACAGTACAAGATACGTGGCCACAGTGTTACAGTACACGATACTTGGACACAGTGCTACAGTACAAGATACTTGGCCAGTGTTACAGTACAAGATACTTGGACACAGTGTTGCAGTACAAGATACTTGGCCAGTGTTACAGTACAAGATACTTGGACACAGTGTTGCAGTACAAGATACTTGGATACAGTGTTACAGTACAAGATACTTGGACACAGTGTTACAGTACAAGATACTTGGACACAGTGTTACAGTACAAGATACTTGGCCACAGTGTTACAGTACAAGATACTTGGATACAGTGTTACAGTACAAGATACTTGGATACAGTGTTGCAGTACAAGATACTTGGCCACAGTGTTACAGTACACGATACTTGGACACAGTGTTACAGTACAAGATACTTGGCCAGTGTTACAGTACAAGATACTTGGCCACAGTGTTACAGTACAAGATACTTGGACACAGTGTTACAGTACAAGATACTTGGCCACAGTGTTACAGTACAAGATACTTGGCCACAGTGTTACAGTACAAGATACTTGGACACAGTGTTACAGTACAAGATACTTGGCCAGTGTTACAGTACAAGATACTTGGACACAGTGTTGCAGTACAAGATACTTGGCCAGTGTTACAGTACAAGATACTTGGACACAGTGTTACAGTACACGATACTTGGCCACAGTGTTGCAGTACACGATACTTGGACACAGTGTTGCAGTACACGATACTTGGACACAGTGTTACAGTACACGATACTTGGCCACAGTGTTACAGTACAAGATACTTGGACACAGTATTGCAGTACACGATACTTGGACACAGTGTTACAGTACAAGATACTTGGACACAGTGTTACAGTACAAGATACTTGGATACAGTGTAGCAGTACAAGATACTTGGATACAGTGTTGCAGTACACGATACTTGGACACAGTGTTACAGTACAAGATACTTGGCTACAGTGTTACAGTACAAGATACTTGGACACAGTGTTACAGTACACAATACTTGGACACAGTGTTACAGTACACAATACTTGGACACAGTGTTACAGTACACAATACTTGGCTACAGTGTTACAGTACAAGATACTTGGACACAGTGTTACAGTACAAGATACTTGGCCACAGTGTTACAGTACAAGATACTTGGCCACAGTGTTACAGTACAAGATACTTGGCCACAGTGTTACAGTACACGATACTTGGACACAGTGCTACAGTACAAGATACTTGGACACAGTGTTACAGTACAAGATACTTGGACACAGTGTTACAGTACAAGATAATTGGCCAGTGTTACAGTACAAGATACTTGGACACAGTGTTACAGTACAAGATACTTGGACACAGTGTTGCAGTACACGATACTTGGACAGTGTTACAGTACACGATACTTGGACACAGTGTTACAGTACAAGATACTTGGACACAGTGTTGTAGTACAAGATACTTGGCCACAGTGTTACACTACAAGATACTTGGACACAGTGTTACAGTACAAGATACTTGGCCAGTGTTACAGTACAAGATACTTGGACAGTGTTACAGTACAAGATAATTGGCCAGTGTTACAGTACAAGATACTTGGATACAGTGTTACACTACAAGATACTTGGACACAGTGTTACAGTACAAGATACTTGGCCACAGTGTTACAGTACAAGATACTTGGACACAGTGCTACAGTACAAGATACTTGGACACAGTGTTACAGTACACAATACTTGGACACAGTGTTACAGTACAAGATACTTGGCCAGTGTTACAGTACAAGATACTTGGACACAGTGTTACAGTACAAGATACTTGGCCAGTGTTACAGTACAAGATACTTGGACAAAGTGTTGCAGTACACGATACTTGGACAAAGTGTTGCAGTACACGATACTTGGACACAGTGTTGCAGTAGGCGATACTTGAGCTAATGTTGAAGTCTCACCTGTACATAATTCCATCAGTAGCAGATACTCAGATTGTCCATGCCCAGACTCGTCTTTACCTATCGATGCTGCAGCAGTGAACTGTACAATGTTTGGGTGACCTGTCAACTTTTTCTGGGAGGAGTTAAGGCTCATTATAATTAAATCACTAAGGACAGTGTACTGGTCATCACCAATCTCCCTACAACGTTCCAGAATTTTGACTCAACTGTTGTATATTATTGAGTGGACATGGTTTTGCTCTATACGGTCGCTGTGAACATACAAGTAGTCAACTAGCGATCACTCCCATTCTCCCTGTCACACCATACCTCCTTCCTATCACAGGAAACCTCCCTATCACACCCAATCTCCCTATCACACCCAAACTCCCGCATCAGTCTCCACTATCCCTATTACACTCAATCTATCTTCCTATCATACCCAATATCCCTATCACACCTAATCTCCCTATCACACCAATGCTCCCTATCATCACACCCAATCTCCCTATCACACCAAACCTCCCTATCACACACAATCTCCCTATCACACCAAACCTCCCTATCACACCAACTCTCCCTATCACACCCAAACTCCTATATCAGTCTCCACTCTCCTGGTTACACCAATTCTCCCTATCACACCCTGCAAACGAGGTGGTCTGTCAGTGTCAACAAATGTTCTTGGTTATTACCCATAATGCTCTGTAGCATCTGTAGCATTATTCTGTTCACTCTCTCTCTCTAACACACATTGCGCAATATATGACTAATAAAGGATACAATGAATCGGATTTCCTGCACAACAGCCTTAGTCTTCTCATCATCATTGGCTAGAAGTCTCTAAATGATAATAATAATGTTTATATATATAAATAATACAACGTTTATGTGTACTGTACAGTATATCTAAATAATACATTTAGTTTAAACATATTTTATTTTATCAATATTTACATCATGTTGTAACATTAATATACAAGAACAGATGGATTAAATCGGAAGCTAGTAGCTTATTTTGATTTTCTCCATGACAAACATAATTTTCATAAACTATGGCAGTGTGTATATACATGTATGAACGTGACAAGTTTTATTCAACTGTAATAATATAAATGTAAATAAAAATAATATGGAGATGATGACGATGACGTAATCAATCAGACTGGCTTACCAGATTACGTGCATTCAGTAAATAATACATCCGGAGTTCGAGCCCCACTGGAGCCGTTACGATTGTGCCCTTAGGCAAGGCATTTAAATTCCATGTTGCCTCTTCTCTCTCCCTCGTGGCGATGGATTCCATCAGGAATGAGGTCTCGAGAGTGATTTATATAAGTTGAAATAACTTGTTTCGCAATCGAGCTAAAATAAATGTGTGTAAAAACTGGAGAAAACACTGCAAGAAGATTTTAATGTCTAAAGTCATTATTACGGGCATTGTATTGGTTTTGGCCACACAATTTTGAATACAAGGCCTTTTCCAAACCAGAAAAATGATATCAATTTCACAGCCTTTCCTGAATAACAATGCTGTGGGAAACTTGGTATAGCAAATGAGACCTTGTCAATTCTGTACGTAATATGAAAATAATGCCCCTATTTCTATCTGCGCTCTATAACCCTTTCAGTTTGTGGAAGTCGTGATAGCGCAGTGGATGCGCTTTCGCTTCAGGTGCGAAAGGTCCGGAGTTCGAGCCCCGCTGGAGCCGTTACGATTGTGCCCTTAGGCAAGGCATTTAAATTCCACGTTGCCTCTTCTCTCTCCCTCAGGGCGATGGATTCCATCAGGAATGAGGTCTCGAGAGTGATTAATATAAGTTGAAAGAACTTGTTTCGCAATCGAGCTAAAATAAATTTGTATAAACTAATCCTTTCAGTCTGGGGGGGGGGGGAGCACTATTTTACGTATAACTACATCACACTGCAAAGCATCTGTCAGTAGTACAGTGCAATGATCATCATCTACCGTATGTCTCGGAATTAGCCAATCAAAATACCTCAAATTGAGAATATTACACTCGGGTGAGTTAGGTTAGAAAATTGATCTTGTCAAAGTCAAAGCTTATAAACTGAACAACAAGATTACATGTACATCAAGTTTATAGAATCATGTGGTACCCAAACCTTTACCTTCAAAGCATATTCTTTTCCACTTGTACAGTCCTGCGCAACAAACACAAACGCAAATCCACCTGAAAAGATCAAACAAAACATAAATTGGCATGTATGTATTAGCGGTGGACCGTGGAATTATCCTGTTCCCATGCTGGTTTAGCAAACTAAAGGCTCTCACTGAAACTGTAATAGGGTTTAGCCAGGGCTCATCATTATATGTCATAAATATTGGGAGAAGTGAGAAAACGTGGGATTGCGTCAAACAATTGTGTTTTTTAATGTGTTTTTTAATAAATTTCATCAAAATAGGGTTACAACACACAGTAATGACCATTATATACAACATGTGAATAGAAGGAGTGATGTATAATGGGCCAGTGAATCTTATCGGACACAATTTTGTATGAAAATTGTAAAAAAATAAAAGATTTAAAAAAATGAGGGAGAAGTTAGGCCCCGAAGTCAGGGTCCCTAGGGCGACTATTTCACTATTTCTATTGCTACACACAAACACTCTCCACATGTGCTACACACAAACACTCTACACATGTGCTACACACAAACACTCTCCACATGTGCTACACACAAACACTCTCCACATGTGCTACACACAAACACTATCCACATGTGCTACACACAAACACACTCCACATGTGCTACACACAAACACTCTCCACATGTGCTACACACAAACACTCTCCACATGTGCTACACACAAACACTCTCCACAGGTGCTACACACAAACACTCTCCACAGGTGTTACACACACTCTCCACAGGTGCTACACACAAACACTCTCCACATGTGCTACACACAAATACTCTCCACATGTGCTACACACAAACACTCTGCACAGGTGCTACACAAACACACTCCACATGTGCTACACACAAACACTCTCCACATGTGCTACACACAAACACACTGCACAGGTGCTACACACAAACACTCTGCACATATGCTACACACAAACACTCTCCACATGTGCTAAACACAAACACTCTCCACATGTGCTACACATAAAAACTCTTCATAGGTGCTACACACAAACACTCTCCACAGGTGCTACACACAAACACTCTCCACATGTGCTACACACAAACACTCTCCACAGGTGCTACACACTAACACTCTCCACATATGCTACACACAACCACTCTGCACATGTGCTACACACAAACACTCTACACATGTGCTACACACAAACACTCTACACATGTGCTACACACAAACACTCTCCACAGGTGCTACACACATACACTCTGCACATGTGCTACACACAAACACTCTCCACAGGTGCTACACACATACACTCTCCACATGTGCTACACACAAACACTCTGCACAGGTGCTACACACATACACTCTGCACATGTGCTACACACATACACTCTGTACATGTGCTACACACAAACACTCTCCACAGGTGCTACACACAAACACTCTGCACATGTGCTACACACAAACACTCTGCACAGGTGCTACACACAAACACTCTCCACATGTGCTACACACAAACACTATCCACATGTGCTACACACAAACACACTCCACATGTGCTACACACAAACACTCTCCACATGTGCTACACACAAACACTCTCCACATGTGCTACACACAAACACTCTCCACAGGTGCTACACACAAACACTCTCCACAGGTGTTACACACAAACACTCTCCACATGTGCTAGATACAAACACTCTGCACAGGTGCTACACACAAACACTCTGCACAGGTGCTACACACAAACACTCTGCATAGGTGCTACACACAAACACTATCCACAGGTGCTACACACAAACACTATACACATGTGCTACACACACACACTCTACACATGTGCTACACACAAACACTCTCCACATGTGCTACACACAAACACTCTCCACAGGTGCTACACACAAACACTATACACATGTGCTACACACACACACACTATACACATGTGCTACACACAAACACTCTGCACATGTGCTACACACAAACACTCTGCACAGGTGCTACACACAAACACTCTGCACAGGTGCTACACACAAACACTCTCCACAGGTGCTACACACAAACACTCTCCACAGGTGCTACACACAAACACTCTCCACAGGTGCTACACACAAACACTCTCCACATGTGCTACACACAAACACTCTCCACAGGTGTTACACACAAACACTCTCCACAGGTGTTACACACAAACACTCTCCACAGGTGCTACACACAAACACTTTGCACAGGTGCTACACACAAACACTCTCCACAGGTGCTACACACAAACACTCTCCACATGTGCTACACACAAACACTCTCCACAGGTGCTACACACAAACACTCTCCACATGTGCTACACACAAACACTCTACACATGTGCTACACACAAACACTCTCCACATGTGCTACACACAAACACTCTCCACATGTGCTACACACAAACACTATCCACATGTGCTACACACAAACACACTCCACATGTGCTACACACAAACACTCTCCACATGTGCTACACACAAACACTCTCCACATGTGCTACACACAAACACTCTCCACAGGTGCTACACACAAACACTCTCCACAGGTGTTACACTCTCCACAGGTGCTACACACAAACACTCTCCACATGTGCTACACACAAACACTCTGCACAGGTGCTACACAAACACACTCCACATGTGCTACACACAAACACTCTCCACATGTGCTACACACAAACACACTGCACAGGTGCTACACAAACACTCTCCACAGGTGCTACACACAAACACTCTCCACATGTGCTACACACAAACACTCTACACATGTGCTACACACAAACACTCTACACATGTGCTACACACAAACACTCTACACAGTTGCTACACACATACACTCTGCACATGTGCTACACACAAACACTCTCCACAGGTGCTACACACATACACTCTCCACATGTGCTACACACAAACACTCTGCACAGGTGCTACACACATACACTCTGCACATGTGCTACACACATACACTCTGTACATGTGCTACACACAAACACTCTCCACAGGTGCTACACACAAACACTCTGCACATGTGCTACACACAAACACTCTCCACAGGTGCTACACACAAACACTCTCCACAGGTTCTACACACAAACACTCTGCTCATGTGCTACATACAAACACTCTCCACAGGTGCTACACACAAACACACTCTCCACAGGTGCTACACACAAACACTCTCCACATGTGCTACACACAAACACTCTCCACATGTGCTACACACAAACACTCTCCACATGTGCTACACACAAACACTCTCCACAGGTGCTACACACAAACACTCTGCACATGTGCTACACACAAACACTCTCCACAGGTGCTACACACAAACACTCTGCACATGTGCTACACACAAACACTCTCCACAGGTGATACACACAAACACTCTCCACATATGCTACACACAAACACTATCCACAGGTGCTACACACAAACACTCTGCACATATGCTACACACAAACACTCTCCACATGTGCTAAACACAAACACTCTCCACATGTGCTACACATAAAAACTCTTCATAGGTGCTACACACAAACACTCTCCACAGGTGCTACACACAAATACTTCACAGGTGCTAGATACAAACACTCTCCACATGTGCTACACACAAACACTCTCCACAGGTGCTACACACAAACACTCTCCACATGTAAACACACTCTCCACAGGTGCTACACACAAACACTCTCCACAGGTATTACACACAAATACTTCACAGGTGCACACAAACACTCTCCACAGGTACACATGTACTAGACACAAACACTCTCCACAGGTATAACACACAAACCCTTCACAGGTGCTAGACACAAACACTCTACACAGATGCTACACACAAACACTCTTCACATGCGCTGGAAACAAACACTCTATCCATGTGTTACACACAAACACTATTCTGTGATAGACTTGTCCCTGTACTTGAAAACAAAGGAGTGTCAAGTTAAATTACACTGTGTATAACTTGTATGTTCCTTTAATGTCAAAACCCTTGTGGGGACCTATACATGTTTTCCTGGGCAGGCTTAGCCGACCTAAGCGATTAACCAGTACTAAGAACGGTATTATCTCGATTCGCCACAATCACGATTCGCCACATCTCGATTCGCCACAGAATAAACACGATTCGCCGAAGTTAAAACACGATTCGCCACAGTATAATTTTTAAATGTAATATCTTGATTGCAATTAATTTTTCAGGAACAATTATATTATATTAGGTTTAAAATATAATAATCCACAAATTTACTTTTAAAATTAGTCAATAATGGCTACTGCAGCAATCACTCTTTAATAACAATTAATTGGTGATCATTGGTCATTATTAATCCACATTATGATTCATTATTTCTTTGTGTTTGTGCTGCTGCTAATCGCCGAGAAATGTATAGAATCAGATACAAATTGGCTTTATGCCATTAATCAAATGATCTGTACGGATCTGTAGCCCAGTGGTAAAACGATGGACTGGTAATCCAGGGATCGCAGGTTCGATCACCCATCTGATCCACATAAAATTAGCAGTCTTTCAGATGGGATGTTAAACCGAGGTCTCGTGTCGGTGCTTTACACCGTGCACGTAAAAGAACCAGAGGAGACTCTGTAATGGGTCTCAGTCTGTATCATTGCACTATCCTCCAAATTCTAAAATTACTAATCTCTTCAGGAGGCGTCGCTCATGTGGGCAACCGGTAGCGACGATAAATAAACGTAAATCACACACAGTAGAAGAAACCAGACGCATCGTTACACAATGATCACAGGTGATCAACATGTACAGGTGTAAGATAATTGACACACACATACCCAGAATTGAATCGATACATAGGCAATTCGGGTTAATAATTGTGGACACGGCTCACATTACGTATATAAACGTTATAAAAGCTGATTATATTGTTATGTCATCATGTTTTGTTAATATTTTTATTATTCTTAGAGTATGCTTTTCATTTTAATTATACTGTGGCGAATCGTGTTTTAGCTGTGGCGAATCGTGTTTTAGTTGTGGCGAATCATGTTTACTCTGTGGCGAATCGAGAGTAATTCCTAAGAACCCGGGACCGTTCGATTCCAAAGCCGATGCTCTACCACTGGACGCCACTCCACTTAATATCTCATTAAGCATATCCTCACAGGACGACAGTAATACTATGTTATTCATATGTGGGGTACGCTTGGCTCTTAAATGATACGATTGTGTAGTGTTTCGATGAGACAGTGGTACGATTCGTCCGTCACCGGCGTCGGTCAATGGTCCGACCTCAAACCTGTCCATAATTTCATACATGTACCTTCTGCAATTTTCCTCTTTACCCGGAGTTTTTGGGTGCCTAATTCTACTATTTGACCAACAAAATCACTTTCATCTTTTGTAGTTGAACTTCCACCAATAAACCCCAATGCCGATTTAAAGAAATCAGTCATCTTTAACTAATTTTGTAGATAAAATGCATTTATTATGCCAGGAAGACTGGCGTACACATATGTGACGTCACTCTCAAGCGAAAATGAAAACGTTTGTATAATTAAATGTCGTAAATGCAATATTATTATTTATTTACAGTATTATTTTGGAGCAATTACAATGGTTAAACATTATCAAATGTATGATCAAAACTTCGATATTTTTTCCATTCTGTTTATATCAAGTTTAGGAACAAAATCAATATCACCCTCTAGAATTATATACGCGTTAAAATTGTTTTATGTACTAAATATATTCTACAGGGATCTATAAAACGTTTTATTTGGAAATCATTTCCTGTTGTTAGTACAACTAATTAATGCGATACAACTACTGTCTTATTGCTCAAGATATTGTCTTATGTTATAGCAAATGACTAATGTCAATTTTATTTACCATACGTTAATCGGTCGGTCTGTCTGTCCGTCCGCCCGCCTGTCTGTCAATGGTTGTGCAGCTTCATACTGACTGGAGAAGGCTGTTCCATCATTTTTAAATATATATCAAACCAAAGCTACTATGATCAATGTACGTCCTAATTGTTTCTACCATATGCATCAGGCGAGTAGTTGCCCTTACGCCACAACGCCCGTGCTTGCACATTATTTTCAGGATTTTGTTTTAAACTTTGTTGTTGTTTCATAATTGAAGCATTAGTTTATATGGTCATGGTGTTATAATAATATAAATAAAATGTATGAAAAACTGAACTTCCTTGCCCTTAAAAGGTTCCAGAGTGCACCATTTGATGTCTAAGTTTCAAAACATTCGTGGTTGGTTTTGGCCACACAATTTTGAATACAAGGCCTTTTCCAAACCAGAAAAATGATATCAATTTCACAGCCTTTCCTGAATTCCAATGCTGTGGGAAACTTGGTATAGCAAATGAGACCTTGTCAATTATGCACATAATATGAAAATAATGCCCCTATTTCTATCTGCGCCCTATAACCCTTTCAGTTTGTGGAAGTCGTGATAGCGCAGTGGATGCGCGTTCGCTTCAGGTGCGAAAGGTCCGGAGTTCGAGCCCCGCTGGAGCCGTTACGATTGTGCCCTTAGGCAAGGCATTTAAATTCCACATTGCCTCTGCTCTCTCCTTCATGGCGATGGATTCCATTAGGAATGAGGTCTCGAGAGTGATTAATATAAGTTGAAAGAACTTGTTTCGCAATCGAGCTAAAATAAATGTGTATACAAACATTCGCGGGGAGGATGTCCTTAGACCCCCTACCGGGTTCACACCTTCGCGGCTCAAATTCGCACTTACAGTGCTTAATAATTAAAACGGGCATGCACTCATTTTCAGCTGGCTACGTCGCTGTGCATTCTGTTCTAACGGCGCTGAAAATGAAATGGAGTGTTACTGTAGCATTAAGCAGAATATATCTACTGCAATACAGTGTTCAGTACAGTGGTTTGTGCAGGTAACCGGTGTTACAGTACACAAGTCCTACATACACGACAGCAAAATGAAGTCTCAAATACTTGTATTTTGCGCATTTGCTTCAACATGTCTAGCAACTATTCCACGACCCAGGGGTGTAGCTATATCTAGTTAGTTTTTTATCATACATACGCACTCCTATGTATTTCAATGCGTCTTTGTCAAGGTTTATTTCTTTGTTGAAACTGTAGTATACGAGTGGGTGGGGTATTGTCTCAAGATTACAGCCCATTGTATATTTCGTTACTGTCTCTATCGTTAGCGTAGGGATAGAGGCAGTAATCCCCACACAACAGGTGGCAGTAAACTAAAGCTGAAAAGTAGAATACTCTTCAATTGAAGATTAAATTTAACCCTAATGTCCATATTACTGCCAATTGTCTCGAGATGAATGTCGGACGAAGCGTACCACTGCACTAGCATACCATGAACAACGATTTAGTGACATACAAACTGACTAACTGATGTGTAATTAAATTAGCTTTTAATAAAAATAGCTCACAAACTTCCTGTTATTACTGTACTGTTATATTCATAGAACTTTATTGAAGAAAAACAATTACCTATCTGTATAGATCTAGGGTGCAATTAAAACACTTGGCTTAATCAACGATTGTTTGCAAACACATTTTTTTGTTGGCAAACAAATTTTTTTATATTTCTGACAGTGGTACACACTTATTTAATTACACATTAAATATTAGTCACTCTGTCGGACTGTATAATTATAAGCATGGCTTATCATGGAACAATATTAATAATTCTTATCAAAAACGAACATGATGCAATGAATTTACAACAATATGTTAAAATATTTCAGAGCTAATAAGAATAATAGGAATAATATAGTATTACCTTTGTGATGGTACTTACAAAACGGTGAAAAAGATGATTGTGTGTTATTAACACCTAATTAATTATCTCCCCACAGACAATATTAATATTATAATATTCATATGTGGTATGCTTGGTCTGTACATGGCACACTTGGGTAGTGGTACGTTAGTGTAGTGGTACGCTTCGTCTGTAAATGGTAGGCTTGGGTAGTGGTACGTTAGTGTAGTGGTACACTTCGTCCGTCACCGCTCAAGATTACTGCCCATTGTATATTTTGTTACTGCCTCTATAGTTAACGACGTACCAGACATAATTAGGTATGAATATTCCATTAATGTCAAGACCCTTGCATGACCTAGACATGTTTTCCTGGGCAGTCTTAGCCGACCTAAGTGGCTGTGTGTGTGAGGTGCCTTGCTCAATGACACAAGAGCGAGTATCGAACCATTAATATACAATTGGCAGAAATCTGGTTATTAGGGTTAGGGCTAAATTTGATCTTCAATCGAAGAGTATTCTACTGTTCAGCTTTAGTTTACTGCCACCTGTTTTGTGGGATTACTGCCTCTATCCCGAGCCGTATTGAACTCGGGACCCTTCGATTCCAAATTTGTTGCTCTACCACTGGACTACTGGACTCTTTGAAGTCTCCTACCTCAAATGAAACTTGGCCAACATCAAGTTGGAAATTGTCTATCGTGTAGAATTTCAGGTCCGATTACTTTATCTCGAGATATTCCCCTATTCAACTTCATTATATTACAAAATAGTAAATTTCATTCTTGTATGTATGTATGTTATTTTAATGTCAAACCCATCGCAGGGACTTAGACATGTTTTCCTGGGCAGGCTTAGCCAACCTAAGCGATTAACCAGTACTAAGCAATGTGTGTGAGGTGCCTTGCTCAATGACACTACATACGTGGCCTGACCGAGTATCGAACCCGGGACCGTTCGATTCCAAATCCGACGCTCTACCACTGGTGAGGAATTGATTCGATTTTATGAGAAATCTGTCCAGGCATGTGGTCATGGTGGTCTGCCCAAACATGCAGAGTGGGAGTTGCATCTCTCCGAGTGTTATTCTCTAGTTAATGATTTCAGTTCTGAAATTTGACTTTGTGTTTCAGTGACCAGTTTGTACCGCCCTGATGTTAAATTCCGTTGTCTGGATGGCAGTAAGGAAGTTCCGTTTGAATATGTCAATGACGATTATTGTGACTGTATGGATGGTAGTGATGAACCAGGTAAAACTAGTGGCATTGTGCACATATTGCAGATTACAATGCTAAACTTAGTGAAATATTGTCAAACTTGTGGTCACCTGTATTAAGCAGCCACTTTCCAGATCTCAAATATGTTCTTTTATTATACATTTGACCTCTATTAAGCAGCCACATGTGCTAAGCAGCCACTTTCTATGATTCCCTTGGCTGGCTGCTTAAGACAGGTTTGACTGTACATGTATTTTTTTTTTTTTTTTTAAACAATATTGGGATAGAATTCTCCGTTTTTTGGCGGATTTCCGCTTTTTTTCTCTCGAAAAACACGTTCTTGAGATCAGTGTAAATTCGTTGAGAAAATATGGGGGGGGGGTAGGCACAATTTGACAGCTCATTCACCAAAGTTCAGCGAATACTTGCGCCGAAATTAGTCATAGTCTTGATTGTTTCCGGCCACATTGGCATTGCAAATCGGCAGCTTCAGGTTAATAACAATGGAAAGTGTGTCCGTTAATTTGATTGGATCTGCGAGTGGAATTCCATCACTATCATTGAATATCCATCTTCTATGAATTTCACTTTACATAAGCCTGTGGTTCTGAAACACGTTTGTTAGGCTGCAATAGTGTGACATATATTATCTCGAGGATTCTTTGCGCTTGGCCCGAAGTAGATACAGACATTACAGTACAGCCTACAGTAGATCTACAGGTATTTATTGTTTATTATAAATTCGGTAATGTATGTAGTTTCTATTAGTAGAAAGAGACGTGTGCTCCATGACAATGAATGTAGTTTATTATTTCTTTATATATACGAGCATGGAGTACACCCACCCACCTCTTTCTTTCTGCCTTATCCCCCCACTTTATACAGGTCTGGGTAAATGGTGGTGAAAAACATGAAACGGCTCTGTCCTAGGACGGGTCATGCCCAATTTTTTCTTGGATCTGTACTCTGTTTTTTCTTGGATCTGTTTTTTCTTGTGTTTTTTCTTGGATCTGTTTTTTCTTGGATCTGTACTCTGTTTTTTCTTGGATCTGTACTCTGTTTTTTCTTGGATCTGTACTCTGTTTTTTCTTGGATCTTGGATCTGTACTCTGTTTTTTCTTGGATCTGTACTCTGCCATTTTTTGTGTGCAGCATTTTATTTTCTTTCATGGTAGAGCTACAGACTGCAATTGTTTGAGTGGGGTTTGAAACTTTATTTGAGTCTTGTTTACTCGAGTGTGTTTTTGTGCATGGTTGGAAATAATAAATGGCTTAGAAGGGCCATGACTATTTTGCCTTGGGGGTTCGAACTTGGCCAGTTTTTCGAGCAGGGTCTGTGAGCTTTGTGCAGCCACTATTGTTTTGTATGTGGAGATATTTGCAATGTCAAAATGTTGTATGTTACAGGTGTTGTCGTGACATCATGGGTCGATCCGACATCCTGGACAGGAACAGTTGCGATGCTAAGCAACTTGATGTCGGTCTTTCAAACCAATGGAAATGGGAGTGGCTTGAAAGGAAAGTCGATGACTTGTTCCTGTCAACCTTTATCCGAAAGCTGACTACTCCCGGGAAGGCATATTGTCTTTGGTGTGATTGTGAACTGGTGTACAAAAGTCGTGGGTGGAAGACCTTCCAGAGTCATGTAAATACTAAGAAACATCAGGACCAGCTGAAAACAAGAAGAACCAATTATGTTCTTTCAGGTATTTAGAATAGACCAATTCATTAGTACAATCAACCTATCTTAACGACACCTCCATAGAGCAGACACCTCAGACTACATATTTATGTCCCAAATGAGTATTTTATGAACACTTGAAACTGACAACCTCTCTGCAACAAACACAGTTTCTAGTTCTGGATGGTGTTTGTTCTAGAGAGGTTGGACTGTACATACATGTTTTTCCAGGTATATAGAATAATATCCAAGAATGTGTGAATTGTTCTTGCTCCCAATGCAGTATGATAATGATCTAGACTGTTTTCTAGTAACAACTGTTTTGCCATTTCAGGGCAATCCGCAGCCGATAAATCACAGTCCTCGAGCCTACTCGCTCCTATGCAGTCACCATACGGAATTCATCCCATGTTCAAGGGTGCCACTAAGAAGGAAGACGTCCAGCCCCTTGTTCCATTGCCCGACAGAATCGTTACTGCACAGGCAACTGTTCTGGGATTTGTTGCAGAAAAAGCTCTTTCATTCGCAATAGTTCCAGACCTAATTCAGCTTGCAAAGTCGCTTGCCCGAGATGAAAAGGCTCTAGCTGGGCTACATATGGATAGGACATCAGCGTCCTACAAAATGCGGTTTGGTTTGGCCAAAACATTTGAAAATCAGTTGGAACACACACTGAATGACACACACTTCTCATTAAACATAGACGAGTCAACCAGTGAAAGCTTGAAGAAGGTTATGGCCATATTAGTCAGTTACTACTGCCCAGTTTTGAAGCAAGTTGTAGTGAATCACCTTAGTTCAATTAGCATTATAAAAGTTGACAGTGAATCACTCTACAATGAGCTAGTTGATGTGTTTGTGAAACGAAACCTTAAATGGCGTAATGTTGTTTCAATCTTGATGGATTCATGCAATGTTATGCGTGGTTCGAAGTCGGGGCTGGAGGTTCGAATACGGAATTCTGTAGCACCACAGTTACTGGACATTGATGGTGACACGTGCCACCATGCGCACAATGCGGCAAAACGATTCAGCAAGCCATTTGAAAACTTCATTGAGAGACTGTTCTATGACTTGTACAGTGATATGAAGTGGTCTACGGATCTACGAGACTACATGCAAGAGATGTGTCTGCTCTTGAATTTGAAGTTCACCATGCCACCTCGGTTTGTTAGTCATAGATGGCTCTCTGCATACGATGTCAGTGTCGATACCCTGAGAATGCTGGACGTCTATACCGTTTTTTATTACGGATTCCTGCCAAATGGAGATCGAACCTCAGATGTACGCAAAGTTCTGAAGTGCATTTATGAGAATCAAAATGTCAGTGAGGCAAGTAAAACACAGCTGGCAGAGATTCATAAAGATTTGTTCTCTAAAAAATTGACAACAGATGGGCAGGCCAGGAAAGACCGAATTACAAGTCTTATGTTCTTCGAAAGGAAGCTGATGAAGATGAACTTGCGTCTCTATGCCAACGTGTTCCCGTTGCTGAAGACGTATGTTCTGATGTTCGAGATGAAGGAGCCAATGGTTCACAAACTGCACGATGAACAGGTTCAGTTGCTGCGAGACTTCTTCTCGTGCTTCATCCGTGCAGAAGTTCTCTCTGGTACATCAGACCGGAAGCTGCAGCAATTGGATCTGACAGATGCCAACCAGATGATGGCGAAAGACATGTTCCTCGGCATTCAGAACACCAAGGTAGTACAGGAGGCGAAGAAATCTGACAACACGGTGGTCACCTTCCTCCAGAAGGTGAAAGTCGCATACCAAGACTGTGGTCAACAGCTGCAGAAAAGAATGCCGGTCAACAACAGTCTTCTGACATGCCTATCAGCCCTGGATCCGTTAGCTCTGGGCCACTCTGTGACTGTCAAGCACATGTTGGAGCTAAAGTCATATATGAAGGAAGTCCTGTCCAATGATGAAGAGAATATGTATGATTTGGAGGTTAGGAGATTGCACACTGGTGGTAAAATTGTTAGACCGACAGGACCATACCGCTTGGACACATGGTGGACTGAAAATGTGTTCGAGTGTGGCAACTACCCCACCCTTTCCAAGATTGTGAAAGCTCTATTAAGTTGCTTCCATGGGCCTCAAGTGGAATGCTCCTTCAATCGTATGGGAGATATACTGGATGCCAAATCAAGTCGATTGGGCATCAAGACTTACAGTGCCATACAGAGTGTCAGATATCTAATGAAGGCGAGTGGCAAAACTGCAGTGGAACATTTTGGAAAGAAGGATTATATTCATGAGCCAGTCGATGGCAAACTGTGTCAAAACATTAGAAGTGCATACCAATCATTTAAATCTGAACAAGACAGTGCTAAAAGCGAAATAGAGCAGAAAAAACTATCACTTGGCATTCAAAAACACAAGCTGCAGTCAAAAAGGAAAGCCCAGGAAGCTGCAGTTGTCGCAGCAAAGAGGGCGAGACAAGTGTTTCTGGAAAAAAAATCTAAACGTGATGCTGCCAAAACCAGACTTACTGCTCTTGCAAAGAAGAGGATGGCGTCAAAGAAGCATTGAAGAATTCAATTGTGTACTAAATTGATTTAGGCAAACCTGTTTTTATTCCTGAGTGAAGTTCATATGTTATATATTTTATTCAGATTTTTTAGCCATTGTAAATCAGAAACTAAACAGACATCAAAATCCAAGAGCATGTGGATACAAAAGACTGGCATTTTATATGTACACTTTCCCATGTACTATCATCACTAATAGATCATATGAATTTTATTTTGATTTGGCTCACATAAGTGACATTATAGTAGTGGGTACTGAGTAATGAATAATATGTGAACATTTTGTCTCAAAAGTGTGTTAAATGCCACCTCAGGGAGTATGTATTGTCATTTTTTTTTTGTGCGAAAGGGGGGTCTAGCCCCCCTCTCGAACTCACCCCCGGCACGTGCCTCTGGCACTCAATTCTCATTTTCAGTTTTTTTTTTCACTGACCACTCTCATCCCTGAGTCTGTCACTCCGACTCAATATACATAGTATAATGATCACAATAAGAAAATACATGTAGAATTGAGGAGAAAGCAACTTGCTTATATGGTTACCTCTTTCCAGGTAGTTTAGAAATATTACATATATTAGGGCCTGCTCTGGCTCTTATTTTTGTCAACTTTCATTTTCAGAATCATTTTAATATGCATTCACAGGGTTAGAGAGTTATGGATAAAATTGCAAGCTCATGTGAATAAATATATTTTTTTACTGGTGCTGCATGTATATATATCGATGGCAACGTTTAAAAAAGCCGGACGGATGGATCTGTAGCCCAGTGGTAAAACGCTGGTCTGGTAATCCAGGGATCGCAAGTTCAATCCCCCGTCTGATCCTAATAAAATTAACAGTCTTTCAGATGGGACGTTAAACCGAGGTCTCATGTCGGTGCTTTACATCGTGCACGTAAAAGAACCAGAGGAGACTCTGGAATGGGTCTCTGTCTGTATCATTGCACTATCCTCCACAATCTATAATTACTAATCTCTTCAGGAGGCGTCGCTCATATGGGCAACCGGTAGCGACGATAAATAAACGTATAACACACACATAAAAAAGCCGTACCTACAGAATGGCTACTTTTCAAGAGAAGCAATAAACAGTTTTTCGTCATGTTTTACACATTATCGTTGAGACGTTGACCATACATGTATAGGCGATATTATGTGTCAGTGTCTATTGCGATGTCTGATACGATTGACCTATCATCAATACTCGCCTATCAGACAAATATTTAACCACCAGATTATGGCTTCAAAGTGGCTTCCCGTCTTATACTATATAGAGCTGAAAAAAAGAAGAAAAACAAGATCAGATAGTTCCAACTTGATAATTGACAAGTTTTTTTCTTATGGCCGGGCCACGCGGGCGTATTTACGCCAAATACTGACATTAGTTACCTAACATAAAATTTGTAGAGTGTGTATTATATATCACAGATGTCCAATCTTGTGATTGCTGCACCATCATGATCACTCATACTTCTCAGGCCAACGATCGAAACACGTTGTTGAATGTTGATAGTACCAGTCTACCAGAGCCATTACTTGATTGTGTATTTTCTAGGTACATCTGCGTGTCCCAATGGAAAGTTCCATTGCATAAATGCAGGCTACCGCCCTCTCAATATTCTGTCTTCAAGAGTCAATGATGGCATATGTGGTAAGTTTACAATGTCATGCAGGTTTTCAAACCTGTAAGTATAAACTTTATTTATTGTACAGCGATTGCATAACTAGCTGTCAAAACTTATATTACCGTAGTCACCCGCGTATATATACTAGCTGTCACAACTTATATTACTGTAGTCACCCGCGTATATATACTAGCTGTCACAACTTATATTACCGTAGTCACTTGCGTATATATACTAGCTGTCACAACTTATTACCGTAGTCACCCGCGTATATATACTAGCTGTCGCTACTTATATTACCGTAGTCACCCGCGTATGGGTTGTTTTACAATCAGGGTACATGTAGGTTAATGCCACACAATTAAATAATATGGGTAATTATCTGTACTTATACTAGCAACTAAGTATGTTAAAGCATTCAGTCCTGTTGTATATGTCTACCATAGCGAAAAAATTATTCAAATCACATAATTATTGACTGAAATATGGCAAAATGGCAAGTTTTGGACAATAAACATCAGTCTCATTTGACTAATTATAATATTTGAGTAGGCTCACTCCCCTAAAACCACCATTAGTTGGTAATAAAAGCTGAATAATCAAGCATATAAATGTTTTGGAATGTAATCAAAATAAACTTCGCAAGATTGTGAACATTTTATTTCTCGTGTATGTGATCCGAAAATATGATACAGATTCCGTCAAAATATGTCCTCCGAAATGTCCTCCATTTTCCATTCTCATCAAGAATGATATGGACGCATTTTTTTAAATAAATAATCTACAGAAATATTACATGAAGTTGCATGAATCATTTTGTATACAAGTTCTGCCGTTTTAGTTGTAATGTGGGCCAAAAGATGGGTATCTATGATTCCGTCAAAAAATGTCCTCTCCGAGAAATACAACATTGGCTCATTACTCGTGAACATATGTTTTAGGCCAAAAAATCAACATCGGCAACATTGACGCCTAAATTTTTTCACGTAATCACATTTAACCAGTTTGCTATGAAATAAAAATAATTTTTAAGCTAAATGATACACTTCAATTTTGCACCCTTATGAGACTAGTTGTGTACCCTGATTGTAAAACAACCCGTATATATACTAGCTGTCGCTACTTATATTACCGTAGTCACCCGCGTATATATACTAGCTGTCACAACTTATATTACCGTAGTCACGCTCGTATATGTACTAGCTGTCACTACTTATATTACCGTAGTCACCCGCATATATATACTAGCTGTCACAACTTATTACCGTAGTCACCCGCGTATATGTACTAGCTGTCACAACTTATATTACCGTAGTCACCCGCATATATATACTAGCTGTCACAACTTATTACCGTAGTCACCCGCGTATATGTACTAGCTGTCACAACTTATATTACCATAGTCACCCGCGTATATAAAAACAATTACATGACTAATGTAAGCACTACCGAAAGCAAGATATAACAATACCAGAAGCAAGGCCGGCAATACCGGAAGTAATGTCTACCAATAGATTGAGCATGGTCTAATAATACCACGAGCATTTGCTTAAAACACTGTGAGCAAGGTCCATACAATTCCGGGAACCATGTTTTCTATGTTAAGCGTTACCTAGTTTGGCGCTAATTAAGCCCCTTAACTGAAGCCACGTAACGTGCTCTCACACGTGGTGATTTGTTCATCTCTGTGCTAATCACGTTGACATATAAAAGTAAAGTAAAGTGTTTGTTTATTATAGTGTCACCTCTATTTAAAGGGCCAGCCATTTCTAACTTATGAGACACCTCTTTTTATGAACATCAGTACTTCCCGAATCTTATGCTTGTATGCCAGGTGCCAAGGCTGGTAGGCAATCGGTAACCATTATTTAACTAGCTGGCGGCTCATCAACCGGCCATATCAGAACGGACCCCTGACGAGATTCGAACCTTCGACCTCCCGCTCCGTAGGCGGACGCCTTAACCACTAGGCTAATATAGTGTTATATGATGGTATGATATGACAGTGTGATATGACGGAATGTATCTTGCATTTAGATTGTTGTGATGGAGCAGATGAGTGGGGCGGAAACATTGACTGTGTCAACAACTGCAGGTATGTCTCTGTATAATTATTCAAATGCCATGTAGGAAAGAGGTAACCATATAAGCAAGTTGCTTTCTCCTCAATCCTACATGTATTTTCTTATTGTGATCATTATTCTATGTATATTCATTGAAATAAAATATTGTTTAAACTAAATGCCATTTTTTCCTGCTCACAATCATTTACTCAGTTCCAGTACAAGAATTTTAATTTCTTCAGTTGAGCTACTAAACAGATATGACAATGCTTAATTATTTCTACATACGTACAGTCGTACACACAATGTATGCACAACATATCAACCTGTGTTAGTTTATACAAATTGATTTTAGCTCGATTGCGAAACAAGTTATTTCAACTTATGTTAATCACTCTCGAGACCTCATTCCTGATGGAATCCATCGCCACGAGGGAGAGAGAAGAGGCAACGTGGAATTTAAATGCCTTGCCTAAGGACACAATCGTAACGGCTCCAGCGGGGCTCGAACTCCGGACCTTTCACACCTGAAGCGGATAGCTTCCTCATATGAACGAATTTGACATCCTCAGTGGGATTCGGGTGGTTTTGCCCATTAGCCCAGCCCTTTTTGATTTTTTTGTTTTATATAAACCTCTACAGGTAGGCAGACATAATATTATGTATCTTGGAACTTATGCACTCTTTTCACCAATATGTACTACCTGACTGTTTCTGATCAATCACCGTAATAAAGAAACATTTTCTGGGGTATAGCCCCACAATACCCCCTCCCGCACCTCATCACGGCTAAAAATGCACATTGCCCCATTTTTTTACCCACCCTGCCCCGTTTCTGACCCACCCTGCCCTGTTTTCCACTCTAGAATAAACCCTACGAAACATTTGCTCAGAGATGCATCTGAGGTTTTCCCCCCACCAAACATTAGTTTGACTGTTTCTTTAACAACTAATTAATTAATAGCTTGGAGAGAACTAGACCTGTGTTTCTGTAATGTCACAATGTGTAAGCTATGGTGACTATGTAGACATGGTTTATTACAGAGAACTAGACCTGTGTTTCTGTAATGTCACAATGTGTAAGCTATGGTGACTATGTAGACATGGTTTATTATAGAGAACTAGACCTGTGTTTCTGTAATGTCACATTGTGTAAGCTATGGTGACTATGTAGACATGGTTTATTATAGAGAACTAGACCTGTGTTTCTGTAATGCCACAATGTGTAAGCTATGGTGACTATGTAGACATGGTTTATTATAGAGAACTAGACCTGTGTTTCTGTAATGTCACAATGTGTAAGCTATGGTGACTATGTAGACATGGTTTATTATAGAGAACTAGACCTGTGTTTCTGTAATGTCACAATGTGTAAGCTATGGTGACTATGTAGACATGGTTTATTATAGAGAACTAGGCCTGTGTTTCTGTAATGTCACAATGTGTAAGCTATGGTGACTATGTAGACATGGTTTATTATAGAGAACTAGGCCTGTGTTTCTGTAATGTCACAATGTGTAAGCTATGGTGACTATGTAGACATGGTTTAGTATAGAGAACTAGACCTGTGTTTCTGTAATGTCACAATGTGTAAGCTATGGTGACTATGTAGACATGGTTTAGTATAGAGAACTAGACCTGTGTTTCTGTAATGTCACACAATGTGTAAGCTATGGTGACTATTTAGACATGGTTTATTATAGAGAACTAGACCTGTGTTTCTGTAATGTCACAATGTGTAAGCTATGGTGACTATGTAGACATGGTTTATTATAGAGAACTAGACCTGTGTTTCTGTAATGTCACAATGTGTAAGCTATGGTGACTATGTAGACATGGTTTATTTTAGAGAGTTGGGTAAGAAGATGATGGAGGAAACAGAACGTATACAGCAGTTACAGTCAGAGGGTTACAAACTGAAACTCAAGTATATCGAGGATGGTAAGCAATCCAGGGAAGAAAAGAAGGTATGTGTACCATAGGTACACCTTTCATGTACCGTGCAATGTATACAGTGATGATAAGGGGAAATCCTGATCGTGCCGAAGGGTTGTACCACCTATAGATAACATGTTCGAGAAAAGTGTTCTCAAAATATGTATGAAAAAGAACATAAAAGTTACAAATCAAATATCCAAATCTACAATACTATCCAATATTTTTTGGCGGTAGGCTCATACGCTCACTTCTCGCAGTTGATGTCGATTACACGATGTGACCATTTTAGACGTGTATCTAGCCGCTGCAATGTTGAAATGTTGTCAACGCGAACGTTTTCAAACTCGAGCTGTCAGTTACGTCTATTATGATGTCAGTTTTGGTCATTTAAACACGTCGTTCTAACGCCATTTTGTGCACGGTTTTCTATCATAAAAACACTATTCAGCCTTTGCTTGCTTAAGCAGAGCCCGCGCTGGCATATACATTGCCATAGGCTAAAATATGCCAAAATTGGCTAATAAAAACTCAGTTTGGCGAAAATGGTAACGGCAAAAATCTGTAAAATGACCGCATATTGGAAATTACCCCCCCCCCCAAGTATATTTTTGCAAAATTACAAGGGTTAGGGTAAAATCGTGTCACAGGTAACCAATATCTCGGACTGGTTTACCAAAATGTTCACACTTCTCATGCATCTATAAATAACACTGATCTCGCTAGTTCCATGAGTTGAGAAAATCACTTCGAAAGTTACAGTGTCGTGGCTCATAAAACAATTAAAATATCTCAATTATGCATACATTTTCGAGGACTCCAAAGATTTATCTTTCATTGGGTACCAACATTATATTTCGGAACCTATTCTTTGAGACTCGGATTTACGATTGAAATATACTACTCCGCAAAATATAGCGGGTCCGCAATTTAGCCATTCATATATTGCGCCACCATTTCATAATTAATATTAAATCATGTCCCCCGATTACTTCCAAATGTGCCTTACATCAACTCCAAAGTTAATGATTGAATAATATTTCATTGATGAATATAGAAAGCTATAGTTGTTAGCACCACTCGTGAATATAATGTTTTCAATGTCCATTCTTTGAAATATAATTTGCTCACGTGTGTTTTACGTTTATTTATCGTCGCTACCGGTTGCCAATATGAGCGACACCTCCTGAAGAGATTAGTCATTTTAGATTTTGGAGGATAGTGCAATGATACAGACAGAGACCCATTCCAGAATCTCCTCTGGTTCTTATACGTGCACGGCGTAAAGCACCGACACGAGACCGCGGTTTAACGTCCCATCTGAAAGACTGTTAATTTTATTATGGTCAGACGGGGGATCGAACCTCTGATCCCTGGATTACCAGTCCAGCGTGTTACCACTGGACTACAGATCCGTCTGTAATTTGCTCATATAGTCCAACCTGTCTTAAGCAGCCAGTCAAGGGAATCACAGAAAGTGACTTCTTAGCACATGTGGCTGCTTAATAGAAGTCGAATGTATAATAAAACAATATATTAGGAATATGGAATCTGGCTGCTTAATACATGTTGGCTGTTTAATGGAGGTGACCACTAATACAGGTTTGACTGTACACTGAAGCAATCAAATATCCTCCTCATCTTCCTCAGATGTCAAACCCCTTGTGGGTATTGCGGGGATGTAGTTATATTCCTTTTATAATGTCTATGGCAGTTATTGATTTTGACGTCAACCCTTTATTGGCCCTCCCCGTTGATAGGTAGCGCCTATTTCATGTTACTTATGTGCTATGCAGACGAGTGTTAGAAAAACTGAAGGCAATTGTTAGCGACTGACTACTTTAGAATTTTGATTTACATACTGTCAGAATGAGGTGTGTGTACAGAGAATTTTGATTTACATACTGTCAGAATGAGGTGTGTATACAGAGAATTTTGATTTACATACAGAATTTTGATTTATATACTGTCAGAATGAGGTGTGTGTACAGAGAATTTTGATTTACATACTGTCAGAATGAGGTGTGTGTACAGAGAATTTTCATTTACATACTGTCAGAATGAGGTGTGTATACAGAGAATTTTCATTTACATACTGTCAGAATGAGGTGTGTGTACAGAGAATTTTGATTTACATACTGTCAGAATGAGGTGTGTGTACAGAGAATTTTGATTTACATACTGTCAGAATGAGGTGTGTTTACAGAGAATTTTGATTTACATACTGTCAGAATGAGGTGTGTACAGAGGGACCCTCGACTATATGTGGCGTCCGTGGTTCAATGGTAGAGCGTCGGATTTGGAATCGAACGGTCCAGGTTTGATACTCAGACAGGCCACGTATGTAGTGTCATTGAGCAAGGCACCTAACACACATTGCTTAGTACTGGTTAACCACTATAGTTGGCTAAGCATGCCCAGAAACATGTCTTATGTCCCCGCAAGGGGTTTGACATTAATGGAACATACATACATACATACTATATTTCATATATTTTGTTTATGTTTGTAGGCAGAACTTGAACAATTGGAGAAAGTCAAGATTGAACTTGAAACTGTAAGGTCAGAAATGGAAGGTAAGCCATTTACCGGTAATATTTGTTTTAACTTAATTACGAAACAAGTTCTTACAACTTTAGATTAATCACCCTTGAGACCCTAATCGTAATGGACTCCATCACTATGAGGGGAGAGAGAAGGGGCAATGCGGATTTAAGGGTCTTGCCTAAGGAGGCGACCACCATGGAAGGTAATCATGTGTCCTTGACCTGGATATGTCAAATGTTATATCCTGATATTGGAAGCACAATGTTTGGTGCCCCGGATTGCCACGATTCTCAGAGATCGGGAGTTATGTAGTATGTGCACTGTTCGATAAACTGTGGGTCATAGTTCTTGTCTCACAATAATTATCAATTAGGAAAGATGTAATCATTCAGGCGGGTTGCCTTTTCCTCAATCCTACATGTATGGACATATTATAAAACTTGACTATGTTTATTCTTAAGGAATGAATCACGGGTTAATAGTTTCCATCGGGGTATGAACTACACTGGGCGTGGTTAAAGTGTGTGGAAGCCGGAGGCCACATACGTTCATCGAAGGAAATGCAATAGCGATGTATAATTATATAAATCAATAAATAATGTTTAGACTAGTAATTTGACAATACTGGTGGTTCATTCAAGTGTTCAGCTCAATGAGACAACCATCTTGATCATAATATAGTTGGAATTAGTGATAAACCGATTACCACCGATTAGTCGCCGACAATCGTTCGTCGGCATGGACATCGGCGATAATCGATTGTGAAAATATGTAATCGATTATAATCGACGAGTCTTTATTTTTGTCTCTTACTTTTATGTTTGTTTATACCTCAAATAAAACCACGCTTTACTATTGGCTGTATTTTATTAGCATTGCATGTTTGCAACAACAATTCTAACTGTATCTAGTACTAGACTTTTCACTAGTATGTCAAGCGTTCTGTCCTCTATTAACTAATTTTTATATCAGGTGGCAGTCTACTAACTTAAAGTCTAGTACTCAGATGTAACTGAGTAATTAATAATTTGTCGAAACTAGTAACTTGTAAGTAATTTATTAGTACTAAATAGATTGTTAAACTCACAAATTAGATGGAATGATTTTGATTTATAACTATATCAATTGCCCGATTAATAATCAATTATCAGTATCTAATCGGTTTACCCGTCCGATTATTCCGATTAATTGATTATGGATTTTGAAACTGATGCACATCACTAGTTGGAATATAACGTGTGATATGATTATTAATAGATAATGAATTATGTTGTGAACTGTTTCAGTCATGAAAAATGATGTGGAATCTCCGGAGAAGGAAGCTAAAGATAAACATGAGCAAGCCTGGAACGGTATGTACACTGTTGATGCACGATCTGTATACTGTTGATACACGGTATGTACACTGTTGATGCATATGACATGTTCTTATTGAAGTTATATAGCAAAGCACTGAAGATGATTGCTTGGTACAATAGTTAATAGTCAACATTTTAAATCCCTTTGTTCACCGCTGTAGGTTCGAATCCACTGAGCGTGTAAAAGTATTTCATGCGGGGAAGCTATCCAGCTGGTTTGCGGAAGGTCGATGGTTCTATCAAGGGGCCCATCTGTGCCTGAATTATTGCTCATCGGAGAGGGGGGGCATGTTGGGTCTTTTCCACCAATAATAGCTGGAGAACTGCTATATGACAAGCTGTTGGTGCGACTTTAAATCACCTGAACAAAAGCAAAACCTATACTGGTATTAGAAGACTGTCTCTGTACTGCCCAACATGTGCTGAACCATAAATAAATATTATGACCGCAAAAACCAATATTTTGATTCCATCTGCACACCACTATGAATGCATATTTAACCTGTTATGATGGGTCGTGAGCTAAAGGGCGATTTGTGAAATAGTGAACCCACTACTTTTTATGAGCTCCCGGAAAAGTTTATCCTCATAGAATATATATAGAGTGTGTGTTTTACGTTTATCTATCGTCTCTACCGGTTGCCCAGATGATCCACCCACCTGAAGAGATTAGTCATTTTAGATTTTTGGAGGATAGTGCAATGATACAGACAGAGACCCATTCCAGAGTCTCCTCTGGTTCTTTTATAATCACCGATACGAGACCTTGGTTTAAAGTCCCATCTGAAAGACTGTTAATATTATTAGGGTCAGACAAGGGGATCGAACCTGCGTGATCCAACGTGTTAACCACTGGACTACTGACCCGTCTGTTATATATATAGAGGACACTTGGCTGAGCATATATATTTCTTCCTTGTATAGCTTAAACGTTAACATATTTCCAAGGTCTAGTCTAAACCCTGCTTATGGAAGGCCATTAGTCAGCATGTACCACTTTGCTATTCTTCACTAATGATGGGGCCTTTGTGGTTGAGTGGTTCAAGTCGTTGACTTCAAATCACTTGCCCCTCACCATTGCAAGTTCGAGCCCGACTTCTCATGTGAGGAAACTATCCAGCTGGTTTGTGGTAGGCCGGTGGTTCTACCTGGGTGTCTGCTCGGAGGGGCATCCAGTGTCTTCCTCCACCACTAATAGCGGGAGAGTCGCCATATGACCCAAGCTGTTGATGCGACTAAACTCCAAAAATAAACAAACAAATCTTTCGAGACAAAAATCAATAAGTACTATGCCAGTGTGATTGTATACTATTAACAGAAATAATTATATTTTATTATCCTGTCAAAACAAATTCAATACAATGTATATGGTAAAATAAATTGATATGAACGGGATTTTCTTACCTGCAGCAGCCATATTGGCGGCCATCTTGAAATACGGCGGCCATCTTGAATTTCAGACATGGGTCTCGATCTTAGAATAATATTCTGGTATTCACCTATTGCCATGGTAAGTTTGTTGCTTCTATCCAGAAGTGAACAATTCTTATGGAAAACTGGAGTTATCACTCTGACTAAATGGGATCAACTGTATATTGTATGCGCAATTCTAAATAATATAAACATTTACAGAGGAGTTAGAGAGAAGGAAAGCTGAAAAGGAGAGACTGAGGGCCCAGATTGCATTTGCTGAACTGGATACAGACAACAATAACAAGTATGATATATACTTTACACGTGAACACGTGGTCAAATCTATACTTATAGGTCTACCACTGTTTGTATAGTAAGTCGTGATAGCGTAATGGTAGCGCGCTCGCTTCAGTGAGAAAGGCCCGGAGTTACGATTGTGCCCTTAGGCAAGGCATTTAAATTCCATGCTGCCTCTTATCTTCTCTCTCCCTCGCGGCGATGGATTCCATCAGGAATGAGGTCTCGAGAGTGATTAATATAAGTTGTAAGAACTTGTTTTGCAATCAAGCTAATAAAATGTATAGACTAAGTACTTTTTTTTGTCAATTTTGTTTGTTGGATTGGTAAATATCAGGTGGTCACTAGAGTTTCCGGTGGTATTGCTCAATAACTATATGGATGAGGTATTGAAATTAAACATGGTATATAACTTTGGTTACTTGTATTACATCTGTCTTTGCTTGATAATATGAAACGTGGATGACCCACAATCTTTTGAATATGGTATGGACATTGTTCTGTGAGTAGATGACACAAATTCATTTCATAGTTGAATGGTCACAGGAGTCTCAAATTCTGTTTCTACTCAATAAGTTGCAAATAATTGTGTGTGTGTGTGTGTGTTTGTGTGTGTTTGTGCGTGTGTGCGCGCGCAGATTTGATACTTTATGCTAGCAACATATGTCTGGAACCGTGAATTCTTAAAACATATCAACTTGTGAACTTTTTTTAAATGTTTATTTAATGTCACTACCGGTTGCCCATTTGAGTGACGGGCAATTTACATAACAACACCTTTCCTGGGCAGGCTCCAGCGGTTAACCAGTACTTGGTGCACCAACCTCCATAAGAAACTGCCAACTTTTTCATATAAATAGACACGGTCTGAGCGGGGCTCGAACCTGTGACCATCAGTGATGATAGGTTACAGTCGTATACAAGTCAGCGACCGTAACTACTCGACCAATTAGGCAGACTTAATTTGACAACCACAATTTTCAAACTTATATGAGCATTGATTATGACACTGCAAAGGCTGTCATTGACATATGTTTTTCTCAAGAGACAGCTACTTGTTTGTAGGATAGATGTCTCTGAGATTAAAGCCCTGCCGATGTTTGATGTGGATAACAATGGTGAAGTCAGTGATGATGAAGCTAAGGTAGGTGTGTGTTTGATGTGGATAACGAGGGTGAAGTCAGTTTGAATGAGGATATGGTAGGTGTGTGTTTGATGTGGATAACAATTAACAATTGTGAAGTCAGTGAGAATGAGGTTATGGAAGGTATGTTTGATGTGGATAACAATGGTGAAGTCAGTGATGATGAAGCTAAGGTAGGTGTACGTTTGATGTGGATAACGAGGGTGAAGTCAGTGATGATAAAGCTAAGGTAGGTGTACGTTTGATGTGGATAACGAGGGTGAAGTCAATATGTATGAGGTTATGGTAAGTGTATTTATGATGTGTGGTTCGAGTAATTGTAATATGTACATTTTATCATCCCCTCACTGCTGCAGGTTCGAATCCAATTGGGGGTGCCAAATTCTTTCTGTCAGGAAGCTGGCTTGCAGACAGTTGGTGGTTTGACCTTGGTGACCATCAGTGCCTGAAATTCTGCTCGGAGGGGCTCCCAGGGTCAACCTCCCATATATCACACGCTGTTGTTGCTGCTTTAAACCCCCAAAACAAACGAACAAACAAACAAACAAAACACTTTATCATGTACTATCATGGGTAAGTGTATTATGTACACACCACTATTGCCATCAAGGATTATAGTTGTATTGTGTACATAAAGGGAGTAATTATATTGTGTACCATCAAGGGAGGTAATTGTATGTTGTACACTTCACCATGTACCATCAAGGGAGGTAATTGTATGTTGTACATTTCACCATGTACCATCAAGGGAGGTAATTGTATGTTGCACATTTCACTATGTACCACCATCAAGGGAGGTAATTGTATGTTGTACACTTCACCATGTACCACCATCAAGGGAGGTAATTGTATGTTGTACACTTCACCATGTACCACCATCAAGGGAGGTAATTGTATGTTGTACACTTCACCATGTACCATCAAGGGAGGTAATTGTATGTTGTACACTTCACCATGTACCACCATCAAGGGAGGTAATTGTATGTTGTACACTTCACCATGTACCATCAAGGGAGGTAATTGTATGTTGTACACTTCACCATGTACCACCATCAAGGGAGGTAATTGTATGTTGTACACTTCACCATGTACCATCAAGGGAGGTAATTGTATGTTGTACACTTCACCATGTACCACCATCAAGGGAGGTAATTGTATGTTGTACACTTCACCATGTGCTATCAAGGGAGGTAATTGTATGTTGTACACTTCACCATGTACCACCATCAAGGGAGATAATTGTATGTTGTACACTTCATCATGTGCTATCAAGGGAGGTAATTGTATGTTGTACACTTCACCATGTACCACCATCAAGGGAGGTAATTGTATGTTGTACACTTCATCATGTGCTATCAAGGGAGGTAATTGTATGTTATACACTTCACCATGTACCATCAAGGGAGGTAACTCTATTGTTGTGCACTTTAGGAACATTTAGAGGGTGAGGAGGAGGTGAACTTGGATCATTTTACTCTCAAAGTGTGGCCAAATATCAATCAGTTCTATAAACCACCGGGCAGTGAAGAGCCAGCCAAGGGAGATAATCATGTGGATGCTGCAAAACCGGCAGAGGTAGGTTAAACAGACATGTGATCGTATTCTTAACACTGAGTATTGTAAATCAGCAATTATTTCACTACAGTATATAATACATGTAATTTGGTATTTAGTATCAATATCTGATCAGTGGAAGTCGTAATTGCGCAGTGGTAGCGCGTTCGCTTCAGGTGCGAAAGGCCCGGAGTTTGAGCCTCTGCTGGAACCGTTATGATTGTGCCCTTAGGCAAGGCATTTAAATTCCACATTGCCTCTTCTCTCTCCCTCGTGGCGATGGATTACAACATGAACGAGGTCTTGAGAGTGATTAATATAAGTTGTAAGAACTTGTTTCGCAATCAAGCTAAATAAATATGTATAAACTAATTTCTGATTTAGTTTTTAAATTATTTGCAGGTAATGTCTGTATATTGTTGTTGCAATTATGTTGTTGAGATAAAAACACTCAAGTGTAAAACGGATCTGTTGAAATCAACTGAATCTATGGTCACAGCACAACTGTTAACGAATGACCACATTAATTTTATGCTTTCATCCGAGCCATACAGACAGATCTGTAGTCCAGTGGTTAACACGCTGGACTTGTAATCCAGGAATCGCGGGTTCGATCCCCCGTCTGACCCTAATAAAATGAACAGTCTTTCAGATGAGTCTTTAAACCGTGATCTCGTGTCGGTGCTGTACACCGTGCACGTAAAAGAACCAGAGGAGACTCTGAAATGGGTCTCTGTCCGTATCATTGCACTATCCTCCAAAAATCTAAAATGACTAATCTCTCCAGGAGGCGTCGCTGATATGGGTAACCGATAGCAACGATAAATAAACGTAAAACACGCACTTCATCCGAGCCAACGAGAGTGATTAATTTAAGCTGTTGAGGCTTGTTTCGCAATCGTTGTAAAATAAATAAACTTTAAAAAAACTGTTGCATGTTTAGAATTTTGACTTGTCAAAGTATATAGCATTGTGTCTAGGGGTGTCCGTGGCCTTAAAATATGTCTTTCATTCAATAGCGAAGAAAAATGCAAGAAATTAAAATGCAATTTGTAAAAAGAAAGTGTACAGAAATGGTGATGTAGATGGTTAAAACATATTGACAATATGCTTAGTCTGCATTTAGATGTATATGTTTTGAATGTAAAGAATAATCTTGTGCTAATATTCACGTTATAATTTTGAGGTGCCACCTCTAGATTTCCCATACAGACGAGGAATGCCTCGACATAAAAACCTTGCTGTTGAGAGACAGAGGCAGTTATTCGCTGTAAGGGGTATAGTTGCTGTAGTGGTTGTATACATGTTCTAGGTATTGTGATCCCATAGCTTTAGTTGTTATGTGACTTTCATGTACATCTCCCCCAGAGGGTCATTGTGATGGGAGAAGACAACATACTAGTTTTGCCAGGTTTGATTGTATTTGCGATACAGTCTTTGACCCCCTCCCTCCCCCGCTCTGTAGCTTGATAATTGCATCACCTACAATCTTCCATCTGTATAGACACATTGTCTTGTTCTGTAGACGCCCGTGTTGATTTAGAGGTCAGTAGGTCAAAGGTCAAGGTTGCTTGAGTCTAAATTTCAAAATGTTCTTGTTTGTTCTCAATAATGGATGTACAGCCTTCAAACTCTTATAGGCACATTAGTCATTCTTCTCAGTAGATGATGACCTCTAGTGATTTTAAGGTCAATGTGTTAATGGTCAAGGTCGAATGAGCCTGGAAATCTAGCACCATTTCCCCATAACATGTGGACCATCAGGTAACCTTTCAAACATATTGATCAGTGTTAGATGTAACCTGTTTTATATTAATGGCAGTTGGTTAAATGAACATGGTAACAATTATGCAAATTTGTAAGGGAGACATGTCGTTTATTTGTCTTTCGATTATGTTACGTGTTTTCCAAATTACCTTTTTGTTTTTATCACGTTTTTCAATTACACCTATTGTCTCACCTTAGTGTATTGATTGGGATGAACTAATGTTCAGTCCGCCTCCGTTGTCGAGTGGTTAACGTCGCTGACTTGTATACCACTGTAACCTATCATCACTGATGGTCAAGTGTTCGAGACCCACTCAGGCCGTGTCTCATTTATATGAAAATGTTGGCAGTTTCTTACGGAGGTTGGTGCACCCAAGTACTGGTTAACCGCTGGAGCCTGCCCAGGAAAGGTGTTGTTAGTAAACTGCCCGCCGGCGATATAGCCCGAAATGGTGCTGATGCAGGCGTAAAACCCGAAATATAACTAATGTTCAAAATATATTTTGTGAGTTCCTTCCAGTAACACAAAGTGGAAACATGCCAGTATATCGTCTCTATATGGGAAATAACAAGATTACAAATTTTGATTTCAAATTTAAGTTCGTTTTCATTCTGGTACACGCAGCCGACCCTGAGACATTGCTGCTTGGTTAAAGTTGTTGTTTGATGTCGTCACAAATCGCACACGTTTCTATTCGTGTCATTGATGAAACACAATTTATTGATATATCGACAGACAAATATCGATGATATATCGACTGCCGTTAAACAGTAGAAATAAGTATGACCCATTCAACACCAAGTAACTGACATGGACTGGTCCATGATATTCATAAACCAATAAATGAATCAGAAAATCACATTTGGACAAGTTCATTTATCAAAAGGGGTAATTATGTCTAAAAATAGTCATATCACTGGCAAAAAGTGCAGATCCTAATGAGACGGCTCGTCACTTTTTGTAAGCCTATTTAGAGGTCTGTGGTGTAGAAATATGTTTAAGATAGTAAAGCTGGCATGATTATGATGTTAAATCTGCTTACTGTATTCTTCTTAAACATTAGAACAATAACAAACGTGGTATAAACTTGTTGCTTTGTTTATATGTATAAATAAATACAGTCAAACCTGTGTTAGAGGTCACCCCTATTAAGCAGCCAAGCTGTATTAAGCAGCCAGTTTCCAGATTCCCAATATGTTGTTTTATTCTATATTTGACCCCTATTAAGCAGCCAACCTGTATTAAGCAGCCAGTTTCCAGATTCCCAATATGTTGTTTTATGATATATTTTACCTCTATTAAGCTAAGCAGCCACTTTCTGTGATTCCTTGACTAGCTGTTTAAGACAGGTTTGACTGTAATGAATGTTGTCGGATCCACTTGCCTTGAAATCAATGATTTCCGGATTACCAGACAATATTCTTCATTGTTTACATTTACGGTTTAACCGACCAAATAAATGCATCGTTGTCATTCTCGGGTTAGACACGACGAATAGTATCGATATTCAGACTTAGAAATCGATACAGAATTGACCGTCATGAATAGAGTTTACATCGATATTTCGATTATCAGTGACAACTGTAAATAATACTGCTCAGTGCATTATCGTTGTTCAATTAATTGAATTGGCTGTCCGATTAGCGCAGTGGTTAGCGCACTCGCTTCTCACCAATGCGACCCGGGTTCGATCCTCCGACAGGGAAGTATGTGAGATGGTACGATGGTCGCCAGATCGGACAGGTGGGTTTTCTCCGGGTACTCCGGTTTCCTCCCACATGAATGACCACATATACGCTTACATCGGAGCCAACGAGAGTGATTAATATAAGTTGTTCAAACTTGCTTCGCAATCGTTGTAAAATAAATAAAGTATAAAAGTATAAAGTACCCTCATTTACAGTGTGTTATTGATCAGAAATTGCAATGTATTTATATTGAATAAAATCAACCCTAGTTTTGTTTACATGTATGTATAGGATATAAGCCGAAAAAGATCCAATATGTAAAGTATTGGACTGTGTGAGGCGCGTAACGCCGGAGACAGTACCATTCTTTCACATATTGGATCCGTTTGAGGTTTATATCTTACTTAAAACACACACTTATATAACAAGATCCTACGAATTAAAATTGTTAATTTCGTTCATGTATGCGTAGAATTTAATATAATACTCTTCACTTTTGACACCAGTCCAATATTAATAATAATGGATTGCAAGTATAAAGGTATGACGTCACGACAGTGTTTTAATGGGGTGTACAATACATTTGTGCCTTTGGCCCCCTCCCCCCTTCCACACGGCACACTATGAACAGCACAAATGTATTGTATACCCCAATAAACGCAATACAGGTTGATTTTATTCCTTTGTTAAATGATCAAACATCACATTTGCCTATTTTTATAGGGTGCTACTCCAGCTCCCGAAATACTTGATGATGATGACGATGATGAAGATGACGATGATGATGATGAATATGTAAGTGGGTGCAATGTATAACATGCTTGATGTGAATGTACGACATGCTTCTTGATCTTTAGCATATAGAGCATCAAATCTATGTTAATAGCAGTTTCTTACGGAGGTTGGTGCACCCAAGTACTGGTTAACCATTGGAGCCTGCCCAGGAAAGGTGTTGTTAGGTAAACTGCCCGTCGGCGATATAGCCCAAACTGGTGCTGATGCAGGCGTAAAACCCGAAATATAACATAACTATGTTATTACCGTTATATTTCATGAAAAAATGGTTGAACGGTAATAATATATTATTTCAGTATAGACGAACCAGAGATAAGGTTTTTAATTGAAGTATTATGAAAATATTAGCAATGTATATATATAGCAAGCAGATGGATCTGTAGTCCAGTGGGTAAACCTGGGATCGCATGTTCGATCCCCCTGTCTGACCCTAATAAAATTAACAGTCTTTCAGATGGGACTTTAAACCGAGGTCTCGTGTCTGTGTTGTACACCGTGCATGTAACAGAACCAGAGAAGACAGAGGGTGACATGGCGAAATAGTCGCCCTAGGGACCCTGACTTCGCCCCTAGGGACCCCACTTCTTCCTAAAAAAATATTTGGCCAGTAAGATACACTTGCCTATTATAAAATAGTCGCCCTGACTTTGCCCCTAGGGGCGGCCCCTCTTCTTCCTAAAACAAAATTTGTTTTTGCAATTTTCATACAAAATTGTGTCCAGTAAGATACACTGTTGTTGTATTTAATGGTCATACTGTCTATTTTAACACTCTTTTGCTGAAATTTATTAAACACGCGATATAAGGGGCCCTAAGGAAGATTAGTTCAGAACTAATTAGGTCACTCTCTATAAATAAAGAAATAAAAAAAGGACGCAATTGCTTGCTTTCTCACTTCTCCCAAAAATTCTGACCAGTTAAAGTTATTTCCCAGGTTAAGTTATGTTAACCATTTTCTATTAGAAATTGGTAACGTTCCAGGGTTTGGGATGGAGTCATAGATCACTCTGCATCCCTTCTTGCATTTATTTATAATACTAACTGCTAGTGGCTGTATGGGATTTGGTTCATGATTTGGTTTGTGGGGAAATCTCATTCTGTTCAAAAAGTCTCTTATTGAATGTATTATATTATGATACTGCAAAAAATGTGTATGCACATTATATATTGTATTAAAATCATTATAGGAATAAAAATTACCATTTTTGTCAATCAAGTCATTTAATAGTATTACACCTTTCTTTACATAATTTAAGTTGAGAAAACTTGTTCCACCAATTTTGAACTTATTATTGTGCCATATTGGTAATGAGAGAAATTCTTTCCAAGTTTCTGGTGTTTTATTCTCATTTAAAATACCCATGAAAAACATCATTCCAGAAGTAATTTTGAACTGTATGAATTCTATTTTTTAAATAGTCCCCTCTAAAAGTGCCAAAATTTGAGATGAAGGGGACATTGTATTGACAAATTCAAAATATTGAGTATTTATGCCATATATCTTCTAAGCCAAGTAACTTTTGAAGATAGCATAAACCTTTTTAAGTCTATCATTCTAAGTCCTCCTGAATCATAGAGTTGTGTCATAACTTTCCTTTTTATCTTGTCTGGTCCATCATTCCATATAAATTTAAAGAACATGTTCTGTATATAATTAATTGTATCTGAACTTGGATTTGGTAGACCATTATCAAATCTTTGACAGCGCTAGAGTTTTTAATAACAACATTTTTTCCAATAGGACTGATAATTCTTTTAGACCACTGTTTAAAAATACTAAAACATTGTACATACATTTCCATGACAGGGAATCGAAAGCGGTTGCAAAATCAATTAGCAACAACATTCCCGGCTTGTGATAGTTTTCTGTATGAAACATGATGTCGTAAATAACCCTAATATTGTCCCCTATAAAACGCCCAGGAATAAAACCACTCTGATCTGCACTTATTAATGTGGGTAAAACAGTTTTTAAATGGTTTGCTATACTGGCAGAGGCAATCTTATATGAAACATTCAATAAAGAAATTGGACGCCAGTTTTTTAAAAATAATTTGTCTTTATCTCCTTTTGGTATACATGTTATAACACCTTGCTTGAGAGTCACAGATAATTTCCCTGTATCAAATGCATAATTAATAGATCTGACCAAAAAATGACCCAAATCATTCCAGAAAAATTTGAAGAAGGATGCTGTAAATCCACTGCTTCCTGGAGAAGAAAAATTTGACATTTTTTAAGACTATTTAACATTTCTTGATAACTTAATTTATTTTCTAAGGAATTGTTTTCTTCATTAAGTTTGTGGATATCATTGTTTTGTACGACGTTCTTCAGGATAACTTCTTCAGTTTCCTGATGTGAATACAATCTTTTATAATGACTTACTGCTTCAGTTATGATATCTTCCTGACTAGTTAAGTGTGCCTGATCTAGAGTAAAGAGAATTCATTATTTTAGACACATAATTTCTATTTTCCAAGTTGCAAAAATATTTTGTAGGTTTCTCTCCGTCAGATATCCATTTTGCTCGTGATCTTATAAATACACCTTGCATTTTGTTCCTTCTGAACTCTGCTAATTCAGACCTTTTAATTTCCAATAAATTTGTATGTATATTATTTTGCTGTTCAAGAATTTGTATCTCATCTATAATTTGTACCTGTTTATTAATTTTTTTTTTTTGTATGATGCATATGAATTAGTCTTACCTCGGATTTCCATTAATAAAACTTCAAAGAATAATTTGTCATTTATGTCTAATTTTATTTTATCATTACTAATAGTCTCTAATGATTCATTTATGTCCTGAAGATCTGCTGCATACTGTAATTTTGTTTGTTTAATTGTCTGTTTTATTTGTTCCATATAGTCTATTGCTGTTAAGTAAAGAATTGTTAAATTTCCAGTATGATTTTAATTTTTTAAACTTACCAAACTCTTACTTAATGTTATTAATGAGTCTGACCTATATCCTGGTTCAATAGTTGTCTTACCCAAGTCAGTGTACAAGGAACTTGATATGAGGAAGAAATCAAGTCAAGCTTTTTTAACAGGTGTTTTTATAAACCATGTATATTTTCTTTCTTCAATATTTTGTTCCCTCCAGTAATCAATTAGGTCACATTCGATTATCATTTGTTTAACTGTTTCCCTTGCTTTAGGATTATTAACATTTACATAATTAAAATAGTCAATATTAGGGTCGATTACTAAGTTAAAATCTCCGACTACTATACAGGTCTTTGAGATTTTGTCCTTTATAATATTATAAAAATTTGGATGTCCTTATTTGGCCTGTATATGCAGATTAGAGTAATGTCAATATTAGAGATCATAGAATTTAATATACATACTTTTAAATTTAAATTCGAAATTGTTATTAATAAGAATTGCAACACCTCACGACTGACTATTGAAGTTACTAAAATAGCACTCATAACCCCACTGGCTTCTAATAAACTTAGTTTCATCATCTGTGAAGTGTGTATCTTGTATACAGTATACACTGTATTTTTTTCCCTTCAGGTAATTTAAAACATCTTTTCGCTTAATTTTATCCCCAAGTCCTTGAACATTCATAGATGCAAACACAATAGATTCGGGCATTAAACTACCTGAGTACTTGTTGACACATTCTGTTCACTGATGTTCATGCATAGATAAGTTCTGTTCACTGATGTTCGTGCACAGACAAGTTCCTTTCACTGTGTTCATGCATATATAAGTTCTGTTCATGCATAGAATACACATAAGTTCTGTTCACTGATGTTCATGCATAGATAAGTTCTGTTCACTGATGTTCATGCACAGAATACACAGACAAGTTCTGTTCACTGATGTTCATGCACAGACAAGTTCTGTTCACTGATGTTCATGCATAGAATACACACAAGTTCTGTTCACTGATGTTCATGCATAGATAAGTTCTGTTCACTGATGTTCATGCACAGACAAGTTCTGTTCACTGATGTTCATGCATAGACAAGTTCTGTTCACTGATGTTCATGCACAGACAAGTTCTGTTCACTGATGTTCATGCACAGACAAGTTCTGTTCACTGATGTTCATGCATAGACAAGTTCTGTTCACTGATGTTCATGCACAGACAAGTTCTGTTCACTGATGTTCATGCATAGACAAGTTCTGTTCACTGATGTTCATGCACAGACAAGTTCTGTTCACTGATGTTCATGCACAGACAAGTTCTGTTCACTGATGTTCATGCATAGACAAGTTCTGTTCACTGATGTTCATGCACAGACAAGTTCTGTTCACTGATGTTCATGCATAGACAAGTTCTGTTCACTGATGTTCATGCACAGACAAGTTCTGTTCACTGATGTTCATGCACAGACAAGTTCTGTTCACTGATGTTCATGCATAGACAAGTTCTGTTCACTGATGTTCATGCACAGACAAGTTCTGTTCACTGATGTTCATGCATAGACAAGTTCTGTTCACTGATGTTCATGCACAGACAAGTTCTGTTCACTGATGTTCATGCACAGACAAGTTCTGTTCACTGATGTTCATGCATAGACAAGTTCTGTTCACTGATGTTCATGCATAGACAAGTTCTGTTCACTGATGTTCATGCATAGACAAGTTCTGTTCACTGATGTTCATGCACAGACAAGTTCTGTTCACTGATGTTCATGCATAGACAAGTTCTGTTCACTGATGTTCATGCATAGACAAGTTCTGTTCACTGATGTTCATGCACAGACAAGTTCTGTTCACTGATGTTCATGCATAGACAAGTTCTGTTCACTGATGTTCATGCACAGACAAGTTCTGTTCACTGATGTTCATGCACAGATAAGTTCTGTTCACTGATGTTCGTGCACAGAATACACAGACACGTTCTGTTCACTGATGTTCATGCATAGACACGTTCTGTTCACTGATGTTCATGCACAGAATACACTTATAAATGGGAAGAATTAGGCTCTGGGAAAAGTTACCAAATTTCATACAACGTTATACTGTATTTACAGGAGGACTCCCAGGAAGTCAGCTCTACAGACCACCAGGAAGGCGAGGATGACGAGAAAATGCCTGAATATGACGAGGAAACCAAGGCTCTTATTGCAGGTATATAACCTCATGCAGTATAACGTCATACAGTATAACGTCATACAGTATAACGTCATACAGTATAACGTCATACAGTATAACCTCATACAGTATAACCTCATACAGTACAGTATCATACAGTACAGTATCATACAGTATAACCTCATACAGTATAACCTCATACAGTATAACCTCATACAGTATAACCTCATACAGTATAACATCATACAGTATAACCTCATACAGTATAACCTCATACAACCTCATACAGTATAACCTCATACAACCTCATACAGTATAACCTCATACAACCTCATACAGTATAACCTCATACAGTATAACCTCATACAGTATAACCTCATACAGTATAACCTCATACAGTATAACCTCATACAGTATAACATCATACAGTATAACCTCATACAGTATAACCTCATACAGTATAACCTCATACAACCTCATACAGTATAACCTCATACAACCTCATACAGTATAACCTCATACAACCTCATACAGTATAACCTCATACAACTTCATACAGTATAACCTCATACAGTATAACCTCATACAACCTCATACAGTATAACCTCATACAGTATAACCTCATACAGTATAACCCATACAACCTCATACAGTATAACCTCATACAGTATAACCTCATACAGTATAACCTCATACAGTATAACCTCATACAACCTCATACAGTATAACCTTGTATAACCTCATACAGTATAACCTCATACAACCTCATACAGTATAACCTCATACAGTATAACCTCATACAGTATAACCTCGTACAGTATAACCTCATACAGTATAACCTCATACAACCTCATACAGTATAACCTCATACAGTATAACCTCATACAGTATAACCTCATACAGTATAACCTCATACAGTATAACCTCATACAGTATAACCTCATACAGTATAACCTCATACAGTATATAACCTCATACAGTATAACCTCATACAGTATAACCTCATACAGTATATAACCTCATACAGTATAACCTCATACAGTATATAACCTCATACAGTATAACCTCATACAGTGTAACCTCATACAGTATATAACCTCATACAGTATAACCTCATACAGTATAACCTCATACAGTATAACCTCATACAGTATAACCTCATACAGTATATAACCTCATACAGTATAACCTCATACAGTATAACCTCATACAGTATATAACCTCATACAGTATAACCTCATACAGTATAACCTCATACAGTATAACCTCATACAGTATAACCTCATACAGTATAAACTCATACAGTATAACCTCATACAGTATAACCTCATACAGTATAACCTCATACAGTATATAACCTCGTACAGTATAACCTCGTACAGTATAACCTCGTACAGTATAACCTCGTACAGTATAACCTCGTACAGTATAACCTCGTACAGTATAACCTCATACAGTATATAACCTCATACAGTATAACCTCATACAGTATAACCTCATACAACCTCATACAGTATAACCTCATACAGTATAACCTCATACAACTTCATACAGTATAGCCTCATACAACCTCATACAGTATAACCTCATACAGTATAACCTCTTACAGTATAACCTCATACAGTATAACCTCATACATTATAACCTCATACAGTATAGCCTCATACAGTACAGTATCATACAATATAACCTCGTCGCTTAAGGTCGCCGACTTGTATACCACTGTAACCTATTGTCACCGATTGTCACGGGTTCGAGCCCAGCTCAGACCGTCTCTTTATATGAAAAAGTTGGCAGTTTCTTACGGAGGTTGGTGCTGGTAAAACTGCTTAACCGCTGGATTCTGCACAGGAAAGGTGTTGTTTGGTAAGCTGCCCATCGCTCATATGGGCAACCGGTAGCGACGATAAATAAACGTAAACAAACAGGAAGAAAAGCAATGGGACATTAAATTACATTTGGTTGTTCTCTTGTGTCAACAGCGGCAGATGAGGCTAGACAACAGTTTAATGATGCTGATGGGAAGTTAAAGGACACAGAAGATAAAATAAGGTACTTGTTTACTGCATGGTTGTAAAAATACATTCACTGGATTGTTTTGTCCACACTGAAGCCGGCCTTTGAAACGTTGAAGTTGTTTATTACCGGTATATGCACTTGATAATTCCACCACAAAGTCTTGTTGTTGGTGGTTACAGGTTCATGGTATGTATATATATAGTTGCTGTCTGTCTGCGTGTCTGTCCGTCCGTTTGATTGTATTTGATCTTAAACACTCTTAAACACACTGCAACACAAATCCTCTTATTCCCACACCCATTTTTACCTAATTTTATATAAGTGGGAACAATAGGACACCATTTATGTCACCAACAAATTTATGTCGCCAACATATTTATGTCACCAACATATACCTGGTATTGAATAGATCCAGATTTTCAGTATTCGCTCCATTGTCATAGAAGTCCTAATAGAATTAATTTTTTAATTTTAATGAATATTTTTGACCATTTTGATACCGGTACTTGCTTGAATTGGCCTACATGGGATTCTGCAGGACTGGTTTTTATGGCTATGACATACATTTTGGTGGTTGTTCTTAAATATTTCAAAGAGACGAAGGATTAAAGAAACTTGTTTTCTATTATGTTAGTATTGTCTAGTATTGTATCAACCATTTCCACTGGGGGCCGATTTCGGCCAAAGTTGTATGTAGTCCTTTAAACCTTTGAACGCTTACAGCTTATAAAATCACGTTTGCAAACAGCATTGAGCCAGACTCTATGCTGTTTGCTATTCGGATAGTGGAGCTAAAACACTTTGCTGAATAGCAAGCAACATAGATCCTGATCAAGCGCGCCGCTACGCTGTGGCTGACCTGGATCTATGTTGTTTGCACATGTGATTTTATTTACTCAGCAGGCAAAGAGTTAATAATAGGAGTAGGAATGTTCCTGCTGATGAAACTTAAACATATTTCATTGTGTGTTTTACGTTTCTTTATCGTCGCTACCGGTTGCCCATATGAGCGACGCCTCCTGAAGAGATTAGTCATTTTAGATTGTTGGAGGATAGTGCAATGATACAGACAGAGACCCATTCCAGAGTCTCCTCTGGTTCTTTTACGTGCACGGTGTACAGTACCGACACGAGACCTCGGTTTAAAGTCCCATCTGAAAGACAGTTAATTTTATTTGGATCAGATGGGGGGATCGAACCTGCGATCCCTGGATTACCAGTCCAGCGTGTTACCACTGGACTACAGATCCGTGTGTATATTTCAGAGATCTTCATTCATATTTAAACAATGACTACGGACCGGGTGATGAATACAGCGTTTTAAAGGGCAACTGTTATGAGTATACAGACAGAGAATATACTTATAAAATGTGTGCCTTTGATAAAGCGACACAGCGATCAAAGTCAGGCGGATCCGAAACAACACTAGGGTAATGTTTACACGAATTTCTCTTTTACAGATTATCATATCTCTTAGAAAAAAAATCGTTCCTGTCGATGAATCTTGTGTTGTATGAAAATGATTCCCCAATATAGTTCAATGATAGTAGTGTGTAGGCCTGGGCGTATAAGACTACTAGTCTGTCGGTATATGGAAGAAGACCGATTCTAAAACTGTTAATAAATCGGTCCGTAAAGATTTCAATGATGATGATGATTGAGCTTATTTACCCTCGCCTCCGGCGAACCAAATGGGTGAGCGAAAGATTTCAATGATGATTGAGCTTATTTACCCTCGCCTCTGGCGAACCAAATGGGTGAGCGAAAGATTTCAATGATGACGATGATTGAGCTTATTTACCCTCGCCTCCGGTGAACCATATGGGTGAGCGAAAGATTTCAATGATGATTGAGCTTATTTATCCTCTCCTCCGGTGAACCATATGGGTGAGCGAAAGGTTTCAATGATGATTGAGCTTATTTACCCTCGCCTCCGGTGAACCATATGGGTGAGCGAAAGATTTCAATGATGATTGAGCTTATTTACCCTCGCCTCCGGTGAACCATATGGGTGAGCGAAAGATTTCAATGATGATTGAGCTTATTTACCCTCGCCTCCGGTGAACCATATGGGTGAGCGAAAGATTTCAATGATGATGGAGCTTATTTACCCTCGCCTCCGGTGAACCATATGGGTGAGCGAAAGATTTCAATATCATAACTTCAAAATGTCACAGGGTGAGAAAAGTGTTCAGCCCACCCGGGGATCGGACCTGACTTAAGCTAGTCAGGCTGCTTACCCATAGTTGCGCTAATTGTGATTAAGTACATACCGCTACATACTTCCCACCAAATGGAATTCTTCCACGCATTTCCGGAGATAGAGGAACATGGTAATCATGATTTCAAACTATATATTTCTGTTGCGGCCCCATGTTAAGCACATAGTGTTTATACAAATTTATTTTAGCTCGATTGCGAAACAAGTTCTTACAACTTTATATTAATCACGTTCGAGACCTCATTCCTGATGGAATCCATCACCAAGAGGGAGAGAGACGAGGCAATGTGGAATTTGTGCCCTTAGGCAAGGCATTTAAATTCCACAGGGTGAGAATATGTAAAACGATTGCGAAACAAGCTTTAACAACTTATATTAATCACTCTCGTTGGCGCGGATGAAACCGTAAATGTGGTAATTCGTGTGGGAGTAGACCGGAGTACCCGGAGAAAACCCACCTGTCCGATCTGGCGACCACCATACCATCTCACATACTTTTTACATTGAACTAATATAAATGTACTAAGTGTTGGAGAGTTGTGTACTTTTGGAGGAATTGGGGTAAATGGGATGTGTACCAAGTGTTAAAGAGTATTGTGTACTTTGGTAGGAATTGGGTAAATGGGATGTGTACCAAATGTTAAAGAGTTTTGTGTACTTTTGTAGGAATTGGGTAAATGGGATGTGTACCAAATGTTAAAGAGTTGTGTGTACTTTTGGAGGAATTGGGTAAATGGGATGTGTACCAAATGTTAAAGAGTTGTGTGTACTTTTGTAGGAATTGGGTAAATGGGATGTGTACCAAGTGTTAAAGAGTTTTGTGTACTTTTGGAGGAATTGGGGTAAATGGGATGTGTACCAAGTGTTAAAGAGTTTTGTGTACTTTTGTAGGAATTGGGGTAAATGGGATGGCCCAGCAGAGGATATTTATGCTGCCCAGAAGTATGATAATGGACAATCATGTTGGAATGGACCAAATAGATCTGTTAAGGTACAATTATTTATTCAGAAAATTGTATTTTTCCTAGTCTATTTTGGTAGTGTAGGAGAATATCCCAGTGTTGTAGCCTTATAGCCCTTGGATTTTAAAAAATCAGCCTTATGGCATCTGTATCCAAGTAGTTATTGCTCTTGTAAGTTTGTATTTAAGAATAAGACTTATGAAACCAGTAGCATCGGAGTTATGGCCCTTGGATTTATAAAACAGCCGTATCGCAACAATAGCATCGGAGTTATGGCCCTTAGATGTATAAAACAGCCGTATCGCAACAATAGCATCGGAGTTATGGCCCTTGGATTTATAAAACGGCCGTATCGCAACAATAGCATCGGAGTTATGGCCCTTGGATTTATAAAACAGCCGTATCGCAACAATAGCATCGGAGTTATGGCCCTTGGATTTATTAAAACAGCCGTATCGCAACAATAGCATCAGAGTTATGGCCCTTGGATTTATAAAACGGCCGTATCGCAACAATAGCATCTGAGTTATGACCCTTGGATTTATAAAACAGGCTTATTGCACCAGTAGCCTCAGAGTTATGGCCCTTGGATTTATAAAACAGGCTTATTGCACCAGTAGTCTCAGAGTTATGGCCCTTGGATTTATAAAATAGGCTTATTGCACCAGTAGTCTCAGAGTTATGACCCTTGGATTTATAAAACAGGCTTATTGCACCAGTAGTCTCAGAGTTATGACCCTTGGATTTATAAAACAGGCTTATTGCACCAGTAGTCTCAGAGTTATGGCCCTTGGATTTATAAAACAGGCTTATTGCACCAGTAGCCTCAGAGTTATGGCCCTTGGATTTATAAAACAGGCTTATTGCACCAGTAGTCTCAGAGTTATGGCCCTTGGATTTATAAAATACTCTTATTGCACCAGTAGTCTCAGAGTTATGACCCTTGGATTTATAAAACAGGCTTATTGCACCAGTAGTCTCAGAGTTATGACCCTTGGATTGATAAAACAGGCTTATTGCACCAGTAGTCTCAGAGTTATGGCCCTTGGATTGATAAAACAGGCTTATTGCACCAGTAGTCTCAGAGTTATGACCCTTGGATTTATAAAACAGGCTTATTGCACCAGTAGTCTCAGAGTTATGACCCTTGGATTTATAAAACAGGCTTATTGCACCAGTAGTCTCAGAGTTATGACCCTTGGATTTATAAAACAGGCTTATTGCACCAGTAGCCTCAGAGTTATGGCCCTTGGATTTATAAAACAGGCTTATTGCACCAGTAGTCTCAGAGTTATGACCCTTGGATTGATAAAACAGGCTTATTGCACCAGTAGTCTCAGAGTTATGGCCCTTGGATTGATAAAACAGGCTTATTGCACCAGTAGTCTCAGAGTTATGACCCTTGGATTTATAAAACAGGCTTATTGCACCAGTAGTCTCAGAGTTATGACCCTTGGATTTATAAAACAGGCTTATTGCACCAGTAGTCTCAGAGTTATGACCCTTGGATTTATAAAACAGGCTTATTGCACCAGTAGTCTCAGAGTTATGGCCCTTGGATTTATAAAACAGGCTTATTGCACCAGTAGTCTCAGAGTTATGACCCTTGGATTTATAAAACAGGCTTATTGCACCAGTAGTCTCAGAGTTATGACCCTTGGATTTATAAAACAGGCTTATTGCACCAGTAGTCTCAGAGTTATGGCCCTTGGATTTATAAAACAGGCTTATTGCACCAGTAGCCTCAGAGTTATGGCCCTTGGATTTATAAAACAGGCTTATTGCACCAGTATCTCAGAGTTATGGCCCTTGGATTTATAAAATACTCTTATTGCACCAGTAGTCTCAGAGTTATGACCCTTGGATTTATAAAACAGGCTTATTGCACCAGTAGTCTCAGAGTTATGACCCTTGGATTGATAAAACAGGCTTATTGCACCAGTAGTCTCAGAGTTATGGCCCTTGGATTGATAAAACAGGCTTATTGCACCAGTAGTCTCAGAGTTATGACCCTTGGATTTATAAAACAGGCTTATTGCACCAGTAGTCTCAGAGTTATGACCATTGGATTTATAAAACAGGCTTATTGCACCAGTTGTCTCAGAGTTATGACCCTTGGATTTATAAAACAGGCTTATTGCACCAGTAGTCTCAGAGTTATGACCCTTGGATTTATAAAACAGGCTTATTGCACCAGTAGTCTCAGAGTTATGACCCTTGGATTTATAAAACAGGCTTATTGCACCAGTTGTCTCAGAGTTATGACCCTTGGATTTATAAAACAGGCTTATTGCACCAGTTGTCTCAGAGTTATGACCCTTGGATTTATAAAACAGGCTTATTGCACCAGTAGTCTCAGAGTTATGGCCCTTGGATTTATAAAACAGGCTTATTGCACCAGTAATCTCAGAGTTATGACCCTTGGATTTATAAAACAGGCTTATTGCACCAGTAATCTCAGAGTTATGACCCTTGGATTTATAAAACAGCCTTACACACCAGTAGTCTCAGAGTTATGGCCCTTGGATTTATAAAACGGCCTTATTGCACCAGTAACTTCAGAGTTACGGCCCTTGGATTTATAAAACAGCCTTACCAAGCCAGTGACCTCAGAGTTATGGCCCTTGGATTTATAAAACAGCCTTACGAAACCAGTGACCTCAGAGTTATGGCCTTTGGATTTATAAAACGGCCTTATTGCACCAGTAACCTCAGAGTTATGGCCCTTGGATTTATAAAACAGCCTTACCAAGCCAGTGACCTCAGAGTTATGTCCCTTGGATTTATAAAACAGCCTTACCAAGCCAGTGACCTCAGAGTTATGTCCCTTGGATTTATAAAACAGCCTTACCAAGCGTGTGGCCTCAGAGTTATGGCCCTTGAATTTATAAAACTGCCTTATTGCACCAGTAGCCTCAAGAGTTGTGGCCCTTGAATTTAGAAGACAGCCTTACCAAGCCAGTGACCTCCCTTTTGGAGTGGGTGAAGTATGCTATACAAATATTGCATTCTTGTTTCAGGTACATTTCAAATGTGGTACTGAACACAAAGTTACAGGTGCTTCGGAACCAAGTCGATGTGAATATGCGTTTGATTTTGAAACACCATCGCGATGTTCCGAGCCGCCAATTGTGGATGACATTCACGACGAGTTATAATAGCAACTTACATATCATTTGACAGAGCGAAATAGTGCTATCTCTCATTTATTTTGTATGCATTTAGTGCCATCTTGCTCTGTGACCAACTACTAATGAGTCGCACTGTGGGAAAACAAAACATTTTGGATAAAAAAATGCTAACGAATCGTTTAATATATAAGACGTAGCTTTATTTTTATCCGAAACTAATTACTGGTTAACCGCTGGAGCCTGCCCAGGAAAGGTGTTCTTAGGTAAACTGCCCGTCGCTCAAATTGGCAACCGGTAGCGACGTTAAATAAACTTAACTGGAGCCGTTACGATTGTGCCCTTAGGCAAGGCATTTAAATTCCACATTGCCTCTTCTCTCTCCTTCATGGCGATGGATTCCATCAGGAATGAGGTCTCGAGAGTGATTAATATAAGTTGAAAGAACTTGTTTCGCAATCGAGCTAAAATAAATTTGTATAAACTTAATTAAAAACATTATATATATATTGTATAGCTCTGACAATACAGGTTCATTTAGAAATGAAATTAACCCTTTGCACGCTGAGTAAATGAAATCACATTTGCAAACAACATAGATCCAGATCAGCCACGACATAACGCCGCGTCTGATCAGTATCTATGTTGTTTGCTATTCAGCCAAGTGTTTTAGTTCCACTATCCTAATAGCAAACAGCATAGACCCTGATCAGACAGAAGTGATATTATCTGCCGCTAGCATGCAAAGGGTTAATGTACTATAAAACAGACCAATGTGAATATTTGCATATATGCAAATTTATGCAAATATAATTGCATCACAGTTGTCTGGAATTAGAAACATGGTGTTATATATACACTTATGTCCGCCTCCGTGGTCGATTGGTTACGGTCGCTGACTTGTATACCACTGTAACCTATCATCACTTGTGGTCACGGGTTCGTGTCCTGCTCAGACCGTGTCTCTTTATATGAAAAAGTTGGCAGTTTCTTACAGAGGTTGGTGCACCCAAGTACTGGTTAATCGCTGGAGCCTGCCCAGGAAAGGTGATGTTATGTAAACTGCCCGCCGGCGATATAGCCCAAAATGGTGACAAAGCCCGAACTAACAAAGAAACTGTTAAATGACACTTAATGTGATAATGTTGGAGCCATTACGATTGTGCCCTGAGGCAAGGCGTTTAAATTCCACATTGCCTCTTCTCTCTCCATTGTGGCGATGGATTCCATCAGGAATGAGGTCTCAAGAGTGATTAATATAAGTTGTAAGAACTTGTTTCGCAACCAGGCTAAAATAAATTTGTGTAAACAAAAAAAAAAGAAAAAATGTAAACTGTTTGATTACTTGGCTCATAAGTAATCATTGAAACATAAATGTTGTCCCAAGGGTGGGCAATACGAGATCATAGGAAAACCTCTCTAAAACAATACACCCCCTGTAAGCCGAACCGTTCCGCTGATCCTAGAGTGACTCTACTGTATGTTGTACGTACTAATCATACTGATATGCTGTAAAACCAAAGTCAACTATTTACCTCACAAAAGCCACACTTATTTTGTTTTTATTTTTGATCAATCCATACATGCTTGTAATGGTACCAAGCCATAGATATTATTTCCTCTACGAGATACTACTATTGTCTTGCATTTGTTCATATTTTGTTCAATGCAGTGTTGTTAGTTTGATTGCAACATAATCAAGGTTTAGCAGGCTCATCCTAAGGGGCGGCATGGGCGAAATAGCCCTACAAAGGACCGTGACTTCGGCCCCTTGGGGAGTACCACTTGTTTTAAAACTTTTTAATGCAATTTTTCATATACACAAATGTAGAATATTGTCTGGTAAGTTATCTGGCATAAAACAATTTATCTGTCCGCCTCCGTGGTCGAGTGGTTTCGGTCGCTGACTTGTATGCCACTGTAACCTATCATCACTGATGGTCACGGGTTCGAGCCCCCGCTCAGACCGTGTCTCATTTATATGAAAAAGTTGGCAGTTTCTTACGGAGGTTGGTGCACCCAAGTACTGGTTAACCGCTGGAGCCTGCCCAGGAAAGGTGTTGTTAGGTAAACTGCCCGTCGGCGATATAGCCCGAAACGGTGCTGATGCAGGCGTAAAACCAGAAATATAACATAACATAAAAGCAGTTCTCGTATTCAAATATTGTATTTAATGGTCATATTGTGTAGTTACCATATTTTGTCGAAATTTTTAAATAGTACCAATTACCGGCGCAATCACTTCTGCCAAGAATTCTCACCCATGATGAGCCCCAGCCCCGGCTTCCGACCTAGGATGAGCCAGGACTAGGAACCACATTATCTGTATTTCATTGGAAAGAACAAAATGTATATCCTGACAAAACATATAGCGTTAACATGCCTTATAATATGTGTGTGTGTTTTACGTTTATTTATCGTCACTACCGGTTGCCCATATGAGCGACGACGCCTGAAGAGATTAGTCATTTTTGAAGGATAGTGCAATGATACAGACAGAGACCCATTCCAGAGTCTCTTGTTCTTTTACGTGCACAGTGTACAGCACCGACACACAAGACCTCGGTTTAAAGTCTAATTTTAATAGGGTCAGATGTGGGGATCGAACTTGCGATCCATGGATTACCAGTCCAGCGTGTTACCACTGGACTAGTTACCACTGGACTACAGATCCATCTGTTTATAATATGTTGTTGTTTTTTACGTTTATTTATCGTCGCTACAGATTGCCCATATGAGCGACGCCTCCTAAAGTGATTAGTTATTTTAGATGTTGGAGGATAGTGCAATGATACAGAGAGAGACCCATTCCAGAGTCTCCTCTGGTTCTTTTACGTGCATGGTGTAATGCACCGACACGAGACCTCAGTTTAACGTCCCATCTGAAAGACTGTTAATTTTATTATGGTCAGACGGGGGATCGAACCTGCGATTATAATATGTTGCTTTCATTCAGTATTTACTCGTATTATTTATACCATAGAGATGGTTGCAAGGTATATACTAATTGCTTTCAGAGAAATCCATTAACTAAGCCAATAATGTCTGTGAGAAGAGAATATTTCAAGGTTTCAATGGGTAACTAACAATTAACCAATCAATAATGGGGAAACAATAGATGTGATATATTCTGTAATGTAGCGTATAGCCGATGTTAGAAAGAGAGAGATATCAAATGTAGACTCGTTTCACTTGCAGATGTCTGTTGTTTTTTTATTGAATTTCTTTTGAGGATTTGAACCTAGATTATTTATAAAAACTCATTTTGAATAAAATACCCTGAAAATACATTATTTGTATTATTATTATCTATGTGACGAGCAAAAGTTCACAAGTAACTCGTATCACTGATGGTCACGGGTTCGAGCCCCGCTCCGGCCGTGTCTCATTTATATGAAAAAGTTGGCAGTTTCTTACGGAGGTTGGTGCACCCAAGTACTGGTTAACCGCTGGAGCCTGCCCAGGAAAGGTGTTGTTAAGTAAACTGCCCGCCGGTGATATAGCCCGAAATGGTGCTGATGCAGGCGTAAAACCCGAAATATAATAATTATATATATATATATTATTATTAAATATATATAACATAACTCGTGATTTCCATAGCAAGGTCAGGTTTGATTAGATTTACATGTACTGGTACAATCAAACTTGTTTTAAGCGGTCGGCCATGGGAGTGATACAATTGGCTGCTCAACACAGGTGGCTGCTTAATAGAGGTTAAATGCTGAATTAATTATCACAGTGGGAGTTTGGTTACTGGCTGCTTAATGCAGGTTGGTTGCTTAATAGAGGTTAAATGCTGAATTAATTATCACAGTGGGAGTTTGGTTACTGGCTGCTTAATGCAGGTTGGTTGCTTAATAGAGGTGACTGCTAACACAGGTTTGACTAGTTCAGAGTTAGTCTTTTGTTTGTAGGCTCAGTAGCTTTATACCACAATGTAAAGTTTAAACTTTATTTAATTTACAACGACTGCTAAGCAAGTTTTAACAACTTATATTAATCACTCCCAATAGCGTGGATGACAGCGTATATGTGGTCATTCATGTGGGAGGAAACCGGAGTACCCGGAGTAAACCCACCTGTCCGATCTGGCGACCATCGTACCACAATGTACTAAACTGTTTCCTAGGAGCCGAGTGGTTACGGTTGTTGATCTTAGATCACTTGCACCTCACCACTGTAAATCTCATCCACTGGGCGAGTCAAATTATTGCAAGCGAGGAAGCTATCCAGTTTACTTTTGGAAGGTCAGTGGTTCTACCTTGCTGTCAGGCAATGCCTGAAATAGTGCTCGGAGACGGCCCGGAACTTCCTCTTCCACTAATAATAGCTGGAAATGACCTACGTTTGTTTGTTCCAATTTAAACTCCAAAATAAAATAAAAACATTTTTTACTGCTTCAAGGTAATTACATAACAGGTTGATTCGAGGTAAAATCTTTATCTCAACCAGCCGATCAGAATAAAGTATCAACCACGCATAACGCGCCTTCATCACTTGCTCCGCCCAAGGTTAGGGTTGGGTTAGGGTTAGGGTCAAAACGTGTGGTTGATGTCATTATTCAGTTGGGTGGTTGAGAAAAAAGGCTTACCTTGATTCGATATCTTTCATTGAATGTGCTTTGGGTGACCGTGTACTGTTTCACATATGTCTATAGGGCCCCCTTAGTAGTTAAGTTGTTGACTTCAAATCACTTGTCCCTCGCCACTGTACGTGCGCATCCCACCGGGTGTGTCGAATTCTTTCATTTGATGAAGCTATCCAGCTGGCTTGCAGAAGATCAGTGGTTCTACCCGGGGTCTTTCTCTGCCAATAAATTGCTGTGAGTCTCCATAATATATATGGTGCAGCATTAAACCCCAACTAGAAACAAGCTTCACATATGTCTGAATAGTTCCTATTTCAAAGACGGCAATTTCTGAGAGTGGCTTGTTTGAGATTGGCTTATGGAGGTTTCTGAGTTTGACTTAGTATGGAGGTTTGTGACATTGGCTTATGGAGGTTTGTGACATTGGCTTATGGAGGTTTGTGACATTGGTTTATGAAGGTTTGTGACATTGGTTTATGAGGGTTTGTGACATTGGCTTATGGGGGTTTGTGACGTTGGTTTATGAAGGTTTGTGACATTGGCTTATGGAGGTTTGTGACATTGGTTTATGAAGGTTTGTGACATTGGTTTATGAAGGTTTGTGACATTGGTTTATGAAGGTTTGTGACATTGGTTTATGAAGGTTTGTGACATTGGTTTATGAAGGTTTGTGACATTGGCTTATGGGGGTTTGTGACATTGGTTTATGAAGGTTTGTGACATTGGCTTATGGGGGTTTGTGACATTGGTTTATGAAGGTTTGTGACATTGGCTTATGGAGGTTTGTGACATTGGTTTATGAAGGTTTGTGACATTGGCTTATGGAGGTTTGTGACATTGGTTTATGAAGGTTTGTGACATTGGCTTATGGAGGTTTGTGACATTGGCTTATGAAGGTTTGTGACATTGGTTTATGAAGGTTTGCGACATTGGCTTATGGAGGTTTGTGACATTGGCTTATGGGGGTTTGTGACATTGGTTTATGAAGGTTTGTGACATTGGCTTATGAAGGTTTGTGACATTGGCTTATGAAGGTTTGTGACATTGGCTTATGGAGGTTTGTGACATTGGTCTATGAAGGTTTGTGACATTGGCTTATGGAGGTTTGTGTCATTGGCTTATGAAGGTTTGTGACATTGGTTTATGAAGGTTTGCGACATTGGCTTATGGAGGTTTGTGACATTGGCTGTTGAAGGTTTATAACATTGGCTTATGGAGGTTTGCGACATTGGCTTTATGAAGGTTTATGACATTGGCTTATGGAGGTTTGTGACATTGGCTTATGGAGGTTTGTGACATTGGCTTTATGGAACTTTATGACATTGGCTTTATGAAGGTTTGTGACATTGGCTTATGAAGGTTTGTGACATTGGCTTATGAGGGTTTATAACATTGGCTTATGGAGGTTTGCAACATTGGCTTTATGAAGGTTTATGACATTGGCTTATGGAGGTTTGTGACATTGGCTTTATGGAACTTTATGACATTGGCTTTATGAAGGTTTGTGACATTGGTTTATGAAGGTTTGTGACATTGGTTTATGAAGGTTTGTGACATTGGCTTATGGAGGTTTGTGACATTGGCTTGATGGAACTTAATGACATTGGCTTTATGAAGGTTTGTGACATTGGTTTATGAAGGTTTATGACATTGGCTTATGAGGGTTTATGACATTGGCTTATGGAGGTTTGTGACATTGGTTTATGAAGGTTTATGACATTGGCTTTATGAAGGTTTATGACATTGGTTTATGAAGGTTTGTGACATTGGCTTATGGAGGTTTGTGACATTGGCTTATGGAGGTTTGTGACATTGGCTTTATGGAACTTTATGACATTGGCTTTATGAAGGTTTGTGACATTGGCTTTATGAAGGTTTATGACATTGGTTTATGAAGGTTTGTGACATTGGCTTATGGAGGTTTGTGACATTGGCTTATGGAGGTTTGTGACATTGGCTTTATGGAACTTTATGAAGGTTTGTGACATTGGTTTATGAAGGTTTGTGACATTGGTTTATGAGGGTTTGTGACATTGGCTTTATGGAACTTTATGACATTGGCTTTATGAAGGTTTGTGACATTGGTTTATGAGGGTTTGTGACATTGGTTTATGAGGGTTTGTGACATTGGTTTATGAGGGTTTGTGACATTGGCTTATGGAGGTTTGTGACATTGGTTTATGACGTTTTGTGACATTGGCTTATGAAGGTTTATAACATTGGCTTATGGAGGTTTGCGACATTGGCTTTATGAAGGTTTATGACATTGGCTTATGGAGGTTTGTGACATTGGCTTTATGGAACTTTATGACATTGGCTTTATGAAGGTTTGTGACATTGGTTTATGAAGGTTTGTGACATTGGTTTATGAAGGTTTGTGACATTGGCTTATGGAGGTTTGTGACATTGGCTTTATGGAACTTTATGACATTGGCTTATGAAGGTTTGTGACATTGGTTTATGAAGGTTTGTGACATTGGTTTATGAAGGTTTGTGACATTGGTTTATGAAGGTTTGTGACATTGGCTTATGGAGGTTTGTGACATTGGCGTTATGGAACTTTATGACATTGGCTTTATGAAGGTTTGTGACATTGGCTTATGATGGTTTGTGACATTGGCTTATGAGGGTTTATAACATTGGCTTATGGAGGTTTGTGACATTGGCTTATGAGGGTTTATAACATTGGCTTATGGAGGTTTGTGACATTGGCTTATGAGAGTTTGTGACATTGGCTTATGGAGGTTTGTGACATTGGCTATTTAAAAAAGAAATGTGTGCCTTGGTGAAATCTTCAGAAAATTCATGAAATAACACAATAATATACATTTCAATGAATTTACTTTCAACTACATGTCGTTCATAATACAAAATGAAGGAACACAATCTACAGATTAGACATAATCTGCAGGAAGAACATCTACAGAATAGACATAATCTGTAGGAAGAAAATCTACAGAATAGACATAATCTGCGGGAAGAAAATCTACAGAATAGACATATGTAGGGAGAAAATTTACAGAATAGACATAATATGTGGGGAGAAAATTTACAGAATAGACATAATATGTAGGGAGATAATAGACATAATCTGTAGTGAGAAAATCTACAGAATAGACATAATCTGCAGGAAGAAAATCTACATAATAGGCATCTGCATCATTCTATCGGAATAAACCAATATACTGTCATGGAGGGAACCAGGCTTTCCCGCTGTAACAGAAATGGAGATGGTTTGGAAACAAAAATTGGTTAAACTATTCGTATTTTGTTTGTGTTGTATTGTATCGTCTTTAATTGTACTAGATAACTCTCGAAATACTATATGTCGAATAAAACATGGTTTGTCATTCTGAGAACCGGAATTAACCATTTAGGCATAGGGCGGCCTGAGTGATTAATTTCTACGCTTTGGAAGCTCCAAACAATGTTTTATACGACTATAAATATGCAAATACAACTATTTCGATTCTACCATGACCAATATAATATTATTTAAAAAGTGCAAAAACAGTTGGGTGTTATTTTTACGTGAGTATAAACTGCGTAAATGATGTCGCAAAAGTACAAACATGCTAGTAAATCACGCGCTAAAATGTTTTATTCCAGATGTGAACACGGTACATTCTTTGCGAATACAGACAAAATGCCGAGTCATGTTAAAATGTTGATTTTGGCTTACGACCGTATCCTATCTTTGTTACGATGGGTTCGTGACACCGATATGTATAATATGTTCTGCGCATTGTTGGAATACGGACGATTCCAGAATCGTGCTGCTCGTTTTAGGAATTCCAACACTGTTGCTGGAAACGTCCGTGCGCATTTTAGGAATCGGGACAAAGTTGGAATATTGGATTTGTGTGTGTATTACAGCAATGGCTATTAGTTTATTCGGACATTCAATAATACATGTATGTGTTCATAGCTGCATGCTCAATTATTATTCTAACCGTAACACATTCTATGTACCTTCCCGATAGCACTTGCACGTTAAACATAATATATAAATAACATTTATTTTAAAAAAACACAACACAAACATGATACATATATAAAGTACACTTGTACACAGTACAAAACCATATGTAGTTCAGTGGTAACACGCTGGACTGGTAATCCAGGGATCGCAGGTTCGACCCCCCGTCTGACCCTAATAAAATTAACAGTCTTTCAGATGGACGTTAAACCGGAGAACCAGAGGAGACTCTGGAATGGGTCTCTCTCTCTGTATCATTGCACTATCCTCCAAAATCTAAAATGACTAATCTCTTCAGGAGGCGTCGCTCATATGGGCAGCCGGTAGCGACGATAAAGAAACGTAAAACACAGTACAAAACATGCCGATTATTCTGGAATGAATTAACTATACAACTACATTATATTACACGCCATACAATAAAAATGATATGTAAATAACTAGTAATTTATATGTGTTCAACAAATATAAGAAATAATCAATAATCTGTATGAATAAATAAAGGGAAATAACTTAACATGTTTTGTTAGTACAGATTGACCTGTTCTTTTTCGGGCCAATGTTCATACTACATAGTTTATTGGTGAAAACAAATACCTTATGTTACAGTAATAAATAGTTACCATGGCCTGTGAAAACACTGTGAAAATAGCCAAAACACTAATAAGATCTTATCTTGGCCGCCATTTTGGTTGGCAAAGTTTTTACATTGGCAATTTCAGGATTTTCCTAGTAATTCTTTAATTGCAATAACCTAATTAATTTTTGTTTGTAAATATACAATTTGGTATGGTTTTAACAGTATTGAAATGCACTTTTTAAATATTAATTTATTTTTGACAATGATGTATGAATTATAAATTGTAAGAACTTAACGTGCACATATTTTTAAAAGTCTATTTTCATAGTTGAGATATTAATATACAGGTAAATTATTATTTATTCGTTATTGATACGAAATTTGTGAAATGATACAAAACATAAGTCCATTGAGAGCTTTCCAACAACGTATGAACCATGGCGATGGGATGAAAAATAAATATTTTATGAAGAAAATAAAATTACTACTATACAATATATATAATATCTGCTCAACTTTGTCAAACAAAATGGCAGCCACAGGTAGGTATGATGACGTCACATGAAAACTATGTATTGTTTCCATGTACATATTGTCCATAATTCTATGCTACCCGTATCAATAACCGTATGCTGTAATATGCAACACAGATGGTTCTCTCACAATAACTTCACTAGACATTTGAGTCAGGTCAGCTAAAATGATAAATGTCTTAGTAATACAACTATTTTAGGTATGTATGAATTATTTTTTATATTGTATACATTGCTAATAACTTGAATCGGAGCATTATCATGCTTTAAAGCGATACTGACTAAGAAGCTAAGCATTCGTGTGATTCGACTTCCAGCGCAAGTCGGAAACGGAAATGATCTTCACCATTTTGAACAATCAACAGTCAAAGGCAAGAAAGCCAATAAATTACGGTACTCGCTTGAACATTAAGTGTCATGTTTCACAAACATATTACATGTAATTTGCTTTCTTGGTTGTGTGAGTATATACTCGGCATAGGACATGTGTATACGGCATACACACCCAGAGTAACACCAAGTCAAGACCAACACGATAATTTCATTGCTGCTATTTTATTCGCACTTAAAACACTGTCATGACGTCATACCTTTGTACTTGCAGTCCATTACTATTAATATTGGACTGGTTTCAAAAGGCCAGTGTATTATGTTAAATACTACGCGTACATGTACGAAATCAACAATTTTAATTAGTAGGATCTTGTTATACAAGTGAGTGTTTTAAGTAAGATATAAACCTCATACGGATCCAATATGTATAATATTGGTACTGTCTTCGTTGCTACGTGCCTCATACAGTCCAATATTTTACATATTGGATCGTTTTCGACTTATATCCTATACATAGATGCTAAATGCTACACATTAGCCAAGTGTAATGAAATAATAGACTGACCAGACTTGAGTATGCTACATATATAGATGAATAAAACGACTCTGGAAGTCCGAGGTTATAAAACTTTCCTCAGATCTCAAACTCAAGCTCGAGTAATTTGATTGGTAGATTTTGTAATTTAAACTCTGATGAACCAATCAGAAGCTTGAGACTGAGTTTGAGATTGGAGAAAAGTGTTATAACCTCCGGGCATGCCTGGAGGTTATAACACTGTTCTCCAATCTCAGACTCAGTCTCAAGCTTCTGATTGGTTCAGCTAAGTGTATATCAGACTCAACCAATCATATCACTTGAGCTTGAGTTTGAGATTTGAGAAAAGTTTTATAACCTCCGACTGGACTGCTTAATGTAAGTGACCTTGTGGCACTATGCTTGAGGTCCGAAATACGGTATTGAACTTGGTATCAATTAAGACATGTTAATGGTGGAGCACACGTGTTGTAATGAATACTAAATCCACGTTATAACGAAGTGACTGTGAGTTAGAGTCCTGCCAAAACAAAGGAGGTTTTGTCCTTATAATAGGGAGACACTTCTATCCACACTGTCTCTTCTCCCTCCTTCATAGCGATGCAATGAGGTCGCATGGGCGATTCGACTATTGCAAGAATATGATTCGCAATCAAGCTAAAGTAAATTTATATAAATTAAGAAATTTTAATTTACAATTTTAAAAGGTTTTAAAATATAATTAACAACATGGCTTAAAAGATAGATAAAAGGAGCAACATGAAGGGCCCAACCTGGGACCGAAGATTGTAAGAGAACTATAGCTCTGAGCATGCTACAAGTTCATGACAAATATGACAACATATATTGTTATTTAAAAAAAAGTCATGTACAAAATTAAGCATTGTTTATGAAATTGCTATAAATTACAAATTTGTTTGGCCCAACAAATGATGCCACAGTTGGACCGCTAAATATGGGATACCTCAATCAATTGCTTACAGCCGAAATATGAAACATATTGAATGACATGTTGATTGATCCCAGTACATTTCTATCCGACAGGCCAGATAGAGCCAGTTTGCTTAGGGGAAGCGATTTGGCAGAGTTTGTGTTCCGGTATCATTCTGGGGCTGGTGGTGACGCACTGGATGCAGTTTAGCGGGATCATGGCTGGTGTTGACGCACTGGATGCAGTTTAGCGGGATCATGGCTGGTGTTGACGCACTGGATGCAGTTTAGCGGGATCATGGCTGGTGTTGACGCACTGGATGTAGTTTAGCGGGATCATGGATCAAGCTTTCTATTATGAAATCACAAATCATCATGCAATATAGAATTAGCATTTCTTTTATGTCTCGTCAGTTTACGTTTGTGATGTTTTCCGCGATGGCGTCGTCAGTTTGCCTTGTTCATCATCATGTTTAGATAGACTTTCAATGTTCACCAATTTGGTTGCTGTGTCTCCATCAGTTGCCATGCGTTCTCGTTCCTGAGTTTCATCGTGCTTGTCTGACGAATCTGACAGCTCTTCGTCGGTGTGTTCTCCATACTGAATAAGACTATGCCGACGATCAGTAGTATCTATACGCAATTCGTTTTCAACTTCCTCGCGAGGTTTTTCTGCAAGTTCTTTCCATTTCTTCATATTGGACCTGTATATGAAACACAGTATAGAACATTGATGAATTCCTCATAACATTATTTTTACAGCATCTTCATATACCTCTTCACGGGGGCGTTGTCGGTGAAACTGAACATATGACACGGCAGAAATTGCCCAGTGGGTGGGGGATCACATCAACCCGAGGGGTTATGCATACATTGTATATTCATTTACTACGAACTATTCGTTATTATTTAGACTAAACTTGTTATTATATACATTTCATTTGTACAGGGTCCAGTCTGGAGCATCAGGTGCGAAAGGGCTGGAGTTCGCGCCCAGTTGTAGTCATTAGGATTGTACCTTTAGGCAAGGCATTTAAATTCCACATTGCCTCCGCTCTCCCTCATGGTGATGGATTCCATCAGGATTGAGGTCCTGCGAGTTATTAATATATAAGTTGTAAGAACTTGTTTCGCAATCGCGCTAAAATAAATGTGTATACAATAAAATATAGTTTATACATAGAGAATCATTAATTATTTCTTGCAGTTCAACTAAGCTTACTATTAAATGAATCCTTATAGTTTAACTGTCACGATTGCCAATACTTACACTGCTCCTTCTTGCATTGGTCTGGTTTCCGGTAGGACTTGCGTCATCAGATTGTAACATGGTAAGCAAATTCCAACCAAGAACCCCACCTAAAATGATATAACCAAATATTCATACATATACATGTCACAGCCAACCCGGGGCTCGGACTCGGGACATGTCGCTTACAGGGCGAACGCTCTACCGACTGAGCTAGCCGGGCCTCTTACACATAATCTCCCCGAGGGTGACTAAGTCCGTACCGCGACGTTCTTCCCCACCAAATTGGAATTCTTCCACGAATTTCTAGGGATAGAGAACAAGGTGAACATGATGATCTCGAAGTATATGTCTAGTCGCGGTCACTCGTTGGGCGCCTAATGTCACATGGTTAGAACAATGTGCAGCCAACCCGGGGCTCGAACCCGCGACCTTTCATTTACAGGGCGAACGTTCTACCGACTGAGCCAGCCGGACCGCTTACACATAATCTCCCCGATGGTGACTGCGACATACATACACATATATTAAGCAACAAACCAAGGGAGTGGCTGCTTAGCACAGATGATTAATAGAGGTCAACTATGTAATAAAATAACATATTGGGCATCTGGAAACTGACTGCTTAATGCAGGTTGGCTGCTTCATGAAGGTGATCACTGACACAGGGCTGGCTGTACATACACTTACTGACACAATGGACACCAAGCACTGGATCACGATTAATGTTTGTACAACATTGTGTAATAAAGTCAGATCGGACGGAGACTATTCGCGATCGTACGGGCGACCTGTACAAGGTCGCCAGCAAACTTGAACATAACGCGAGAACAAGTCAAATGACAGTGTATTTAGTAGAAGCGTTGAGGGATATTACGACACATTACGTCCGTTCGCATGGTAATGGTAAAAGGTTACCGGCAAACGTGAACATAATGCAAGAAAAAAACCCAATAAAACAGTGCCTGTTTGTTTAGAAGAAGCGATGTGGAATATTAAGATAGATTACGTCAGTTTACAATAGGACTAATATGAACATAAGCAGTCCTAGCAAACATCCGCCACGCTGCTGAATGTCAATTCCCGCCATATCTAACAATGGCGAAGACTCCTTCCAAAAAATCCTGGACGATCACCACACAAATCTAATGCATTCGTTCTTAACCCGAGACCCACCAATCCATCAAATTCCATGGCAATCAGTCAGTAACATTAATGCTAACAGATAAATGGAGACAATCACATAGCATAACATCCAAGGTGGATGTAACTACCAACAGTACATGCACTGAACACATTTACTGAATAAAGTGGGAGTTCAAACTAATGAAAGAACTGCATATTTAAGTGTACTACACATTCGCCAAGCACATTTTAATAGTAGTATCCGTCTGTCTAATATATCTTAGTATTAGTTTAGTTTAAACAATATTTTATTTCAATGAATATACATAGTATAATGATCACAATAAGAAAATACATGTATGATTGAGGAGAAAGCAACTTGCTTATATGGTTACCTCTTTCCTACGAATCATTTACAAAACATCTTAGTATTATTTGGACAATTATATGAGGAATGTAAACAGTCAATGCTGACTCTATGATATATGTCTACGGTCCAGCTTAGCCTGGGAACAGTCGATATATTTTGCCTTTGGTCAGTCAAATAAATATAATTTTAGTTTAAACAATATTTATTTCTTTGAATATACATAGTCTAGTATACATACTATGTACATACATGTATGATTGAGGAGAAAGCAACTTGCTTATATGTTTACCTCTTTCCTATATAATATAGGAAATATATTTTAACACCGAGACTGTTAATTTGGCCGTATTGAGTTTTTGATCATATCAACGTCATTTTGCCATTAGTTAAAAAAGTGAAAAATCGACAGACTGGCACACAGGCTAGGTCGAGCTATGCACAGAGTGGATCAGTTCAGATGATGTTGTTGAATAGTATGCAACTGATAACTATATGTACCTCTAATTGTGGAAGTTCGTGTTTCTTTTCTCTGTCCATCATTGCCAATGGGGTGATGCCTTTAGCCTTTTCCTCGTCACCCTATAACATGGCATTATCATAGTTTGAATAAGATATTGTCTTCGAAATAAAACCATCGTATATATTTGATTTGGCATCAAAATATTAATTTATGTAAAGAGGCAATTTCGCTAGTTACCCTATAATGTGGCATTATCAGAGTTTTAATAAGACATTGTCTTCAAAATTAAACCATCGTATATAATTATTTGATTTGGCATCAAAATATTAATTTTATGTAAACAGGCAATTTCGCTTTCGTTTCGACTATCATGTTTACACAATCAAATATATCAGGGTAACTCAGGTGTAGATTGTGTTTGTCATTGGTAGATCAAATACAGATACATTAACACATGCATCTACCTATCTCGCCACATCCGGGCTTTCCGTATAATACCAGCGATCTGGAATTGTACATATACTACAAATCAGTTTTAATATACTTTTAGCATATATATTGTAATCTGTTTCATTCAACATTTGATACTTCCACTCGTTCACATGGTTCGCAGGCAGCGAGGGTAATTAAGCGAAATCAGCATCACCATCTGATACTTAATTAATGCGTGCACTAGGTTGGTACAAATAATTGATGGTCGGGTTATAGATTCCTCTCAAATCCCAGGCTAATTTGAAGCCTTCCGGTTGGTTGAGCGTTGTACACACGTCCGATTCAACCAATCAGATCAGTTGGGTTTGAGTTCTGAGAAATGTAATTTAATCTTAGCAGCTGCTTTGGCCTTTGTCTCAATAGTCAAACACACTATGAAACTTCTGATGAAGCGAGGACAACATACCAATCAGATCACATGACATTTGTGATTTGCGAAAATATAAAACTCAGGAGTCTAGAGTGTCGTCTTGTATGTTTTATACATTTCGCCTAATATTGCATACAACTCATAATTATAAATAGTATCTATACACAGTTTATCTTCGATGCCTCGAACTCACCAAGCCGTGAATAATGGTTCGAGTCATTGGTGGTTCGAGTCAAGGATAGTCGGTCTGGAGAGACCCATGCTATTTAGAATTCTAACACGACCCAGCTAATAACATACATACTTGTAGAGTAAAATCTACCTCGGGTTATTATGCGATATACCTACCTTGAACTATGCTGCGCGCGCACCGTGTTTTAGCTATTCCATTTATACAATGCGTGTACAGTTTTATGAATGAAAGTCACGTGATGTTTGTAAATACTACAGTGGGAATTCGCGGAAGTGAGCTATTTTTAGAATCAGGTAATCTCTTATCCGTCTTGTTTTTCTGTTAAGTAACGTTTCAGTTACTATTCTGTACAGTTTTATTTGACAACATAAATAAAATTATTGATCAGTTACAACTTTTGTTCATTTATGCACTAGATTGATATTTTCCATAAAAAATAACGTCATCACCCCTTACGCGGGAGGAAATTTCGAAAGCCAAATGCAGCGGAGTAGCACGCGTTTGAAGAAAATACCCCTTTGATTCTCGTTTAAAATTATTAGAAGTAAGTCGTGTTAGAATCGAAATAATAAGTATCAACCGTTGTATGTCGCAGAATAACCCGAGTTTGTCGTTCTTATGCCTTCGGCCTTCGTGATATATATCTACGCATAAGAACTTCAAACTCGGGTTATTCTGCGATATACCACGGTTGATACTTATTATTTCTTAAATATCAAATAAATGATATAATAGCTTAATGTTGTATACTGGTTTATACACTACACGTGTATCCTTCTCTCGTCGTTTTATACCAATCTATGCATCATGTATATACGACAGAATTTCATAATCCTGTTTGGTATTAAAATCCTTGCTAAATATAACAATATCGATGGCAATATAAGTTTTTTTACATGTACTATGTGTATACGTCTTAATCACAGGGATTCGGCACGTTTGGGGGTACTAGTATATATATTTAAGTATATATACTAGTACCCCCAAACGTGCCGAATCCTTGTGGTCTTAATAAGCTTATTTTCTGTTGTGTTAATGTTACAATAATAATAATAAATTTAAGTTCCATACTTATGTATAGGATATAAGCCGAAATCGATCAAATATGTAAAATATTGGACTGTGTATAGCGCCGAACACAGTGCAAATATGTTACACATCGGATCCGTTTGAGGCTTATATCGTGCGCAACGAATATGACCGTGTGACAATGTTCTCACGGTATTTTTCTAAACAGTATTATTGCCGTATGTAGTAGCATATTAGTGATTAATTGATTTGGTCAATGTTTATATATCTTTCACAGACACCGATATTCATATGAGCATGCATACGTATTTAGAAATAATCCACATAAATATGTCCATACATTCACCTGGATGTATATTTTGATGTTTGTTTGTGTAACTTATATTACATTTTTGTAATTGTCTATAGGTCCTATAGTACAATTGCTGTCCCCCCATGCATGTATACCCAATGTGTATATGTTGTACAACATATTCATGTCATGTTGTTACATAACCTGTAACCTGACGTTAAATAAAAAGTTGTTGTTGTTGTCTTACTTAAAACACACATTTTTAAAACAAAGATCTTACTAATTAAAAAATGTTAATTTCCTACATAGGATTTAATATAGCACTATGGTAATTTGAAAACAGTCCACTGTTAATAATAATGGACTGTAAGTACACATTCACGACAGTGCTTTAACTCGGTGTAAGACGGGATTTTAAAGGACAGGCAAGTTTCTTGGGTATCTATTATATAAACAGTATGTGTAAATTGCAATTATTGTTACATATATGTATATAATTTACTATATTATAATTGTTGATACATGTAGATATAGGAGGATATGCGTGGGATATACAAGGAACAATAGAATACGATTATATAAGTAATACAATTTAAGGTTTAAACTTTTATTTATTTTACAACGATTGCGAAGTTCTAACAACTTTCTCGTTGGCGCGGATGAAAGCGTAAATGTGGTCATTCGTGTGGGAGGAAACCGGTGTACCCGGATAAAACCCACCTGTCCGATCTGGTGACCACCGTACCATCTCACATACTTCCTGGTCCGAGGATCGAACCCGGATTGCATTGGTGAGAAGCGAGAGCGCTAACCACTGCGCTAATCGGACAGTAATATAATTCTTTTCTGTTTCAGTAACACCATCAATTACACATTACACTATATACAAATCCGAGTCTGTTACTTCGCTTACTTCGAGTAAACCACATGGAATTTAATCCTACGTAATGTATGCTCCATTAATGTCAAACCCCTTGCGGGGACCTAGACATGTTTTCCTGGGAAAGCTTAGCCGACCTAAGTGGTTAACCAGTACTAAGCAATGTGTGTGAGGTGCCTTGCTCAATGACAATACTTACGTGGCCGGACCAAGTATCGAACCCGGGACCGATCGATTCAAAATCTGACGCGCTACCACTGGACCACGGATGCCACACTTATTAAGATACTACTGTACGCTAATAATCATATTGTAATATTAAAACATTTATATTATGGTGTTACACATTATGTTGTCACTATATGTCTTATTTCACATTATTAATTGTTATATCTCTACATGTCTTATTTCACATTATTAATTGTTATAACTCTATATGTCTTATTTCACATTATTAATTGTTATGTTTCTACATGTCTTATTTCACATTATGTAAATAAATGGTGTCCTTCGCGGCACGAAAATAAAAAAGTCCTAAGTTGGGATAGGTTGCTCAGCTCTAGAAATGGTTATAATTTGTGGACCGACCCTTTTGCTATGTATATATGGATCTGTAGTTCAGTGGTAACACCAGCAGCAGATTCGATCCACCGTCTGACCCTAATAAAATTAACAGTCTTTCAGATGGGACGTTAAACCGAGGGCTCATGCCGGTGCTTTACACTGTGCACGTAAAAGAACCAGAGGAGACTTTGGAATGGGTCTCTGTCTGTATCATTGCACTATCCTCTAAAAAAATCTAAAATGACTAATCTCTTCAGGAGGCGTCGCTCATATGGGCAACCGGTAGCGACGATAAATACACGTAAAAACACGCTTTTGCTATGTTACACAAATAGTTGTATGTGCCTTATAATCTGTTACAGTAATTAATTTCACATCTGATTCATGCTCGTATGTAATATTGTATTGTGTATTACATATGTCATAAAATATGGTTAAATCAGCTCTAGAAATGTTTATACTATGACATAATTACATTGACAAAGCCTGGTAAATGCGGATCTACACACATACACGTTGGATTAAAACGTTTTACAATGTTGTGGGGGCTTCCATCGTTAAGTGTTTGAGGTAGTTGACTTCAAATAATTTGAGTTCGAGCCCCGCTGGAGCTGTTACGATTGTGCCCTTAGGCAAGGCATTTAAATTCCACGTTGCTTCTTCTCTCTCCCTCGTGGCGATGGAATGAGGTCTCGAGAGTGATTAATATAAGTTAATCGAGCTCAAATAAATTTGCATAAACTAAATAATTTGCTCATCCGTTCCTGAAATATCGCTTGGCGGTGCACCATCGTTTTTTCGCTCCACCAATATCACCTCGTGATTCGACATATGACATACGCTGTCGGCGCGACGTTAATGAGATTCAATGGTTTTGATATTTACAATGACTACACCGCTTGTAGACAACTTCAACTGCCCTGTTTTGGAGTATGTTTTCAAAGACATGCGTGCCTAAGCATCGCCTGCACATGGAGTCCATAAATATATCAATTTGCCCTGATTTGGAGTCTGTTTTCAAAGACGTGCGTGCCTAAGCATCGCCTGCACATGGAGAACTATACTATGTGGTGCATTCCCTTATATCTACATGTCTGTTATCGAGTTCCGCATTTTACTATATTTCCCTCCAGATATGATACTATATATCTTTATTTCGTAATAAGCCATTTCTGGCCCATGAACAAAGCATCAATACAAAACATTACAAAGTGAAACATGTATGGTATTGACACTAATCTCAACGAACAATTATGGGAGAGACATACCGTCTTAAAAACAAAACATTACACAGTGAAACATGCATGGTAATATGGTGACGGACACTAATCTCAACGACCAATTATGGGAGAGACATACAGTCTTATAAACAAAAACAACGCACACACAAAACTAACTTAAGTATTTATCATTATCAACAATATCAACTATTAAGTAGATCTGTTTAGATATTGACAAATGATCTACAATGTTCAAATGCTTTAAAAACGATATCACATAATATATCACGGAAGGCTTGATATCGCATCCATGGAGAGTTATGATTAGTTTAAACAATATTTATTTCTTTGAATATACATAGTCATACATAATATGTACATACAAATATGATTGAGGAGATAGCAACATGCTTATATGGTTACCTCTTTCCTACGATTACGAGCTATAGGTCCCTACTTCATAGCAATAATTGTTGACCACTATAAGAACAGACGGATCTGTAGTCCAGTGGTAACACGCTGGACTGGTAATCCAGGGATCGCATGTTCGATCCCCCGTCTGACCCTAATAAAATTAACAGTCTTTCAGATGGGACGTTAAACCGAGGCTTTACACCGTGCACGTAAAAGAACCGTAGGAGACTCTGGAATTGGTCTCTGTTTGTGACATTGCACTATCCTCCAAAAATCAAATCTAAATTGACTAATCTCATCAGGAGGCGTCGCTTATATGGGCAACCGGTAGCGACGATAAATAAACGTAAAACACACACAACCACTGCTATGACATTTACATTGACAAGCGACTTGTTGAACGTTCAATGTTAAATATTAGACCATCGTTTACTTTGCCAAGTACTATAGCCACGTATATGGTAACTTACCATACTAATGCAACCATCAGCCTATATATCGCAAATGGCGGGAGCTTCATCTCCGAATATTTTCTCAAACACAACAAAGCATGCCAAACTTGTTGAGAAATAAAGCAAGAAAGCAAAGTGGGTTTACTTACGAACTTATCGGCGGGTAGGGAGGGGGAACGTGTGTCGCACAACTATTAAAAGGACAAGGGATGGGGGGGGGGAAGGGTCCTGACTATCGATTTCGGCCTGGATCGATTTTAAAAGCCCTGATGGTAAGTATATATAATACTAGTATAGGCATACATTTCGAGACCGCACCGCCATTGCGAAGTCACATGCATAGCATTACTCTATCACTACGTCACCAGAATAATCTCCCACGCAAAACGTGGCAAAGTAACCGCCAAAGTATCACTACGTCACCAGAATAATCTCCCACGCAAAACGTGGCAAAGTAACCGCCAAAGTATCACTACGTCACCAGAATAATCTCCCACGCAAAACGTGGCAAAGTAACCGCCAAAGTATCACTACGTCACCAGAATAATCTCCAACGCAAAACGTGGCAAAGTAACCGCCAAAGTATCACTACGTCACCAGAATAATCTCCCACGCAAAACGTGGCAAAGTAACCGCCAAAGTATCACTACGTCACCAGAATAATCTCCCACGCAAAACGTGGCAAAGTAACCGTCAAAGTATCACTACGTCACCAGAATAATCTCCCACGCAAAACGTGGCGAAGTAACCGCCAAATTATCACTACGATGGCAGATAATACAGTATGATGTTTTGGGGGTTAAAGTCGCAATACAGTTTAGAATATATGGCGACTCCTCTGCTATTATTGATCGTGGAAGACACACGGTAGAACCACCGACCTTCACAAAGCTAATTTGAATAGCTTCATCACATGAACGAATTCGGTACCGCCATTGGGATTCGAACATACTTTTAAATAAAGAAAGTGTTTTGAAGTCAACGATCGTAACCTCACCACCGATCTTCAATAAACTACTTTAAACAGCCTCCTTACATGAACGAATTCGGTACCGCCATTGGGATTCGAACATACTTTTAAATAAAGTAAGTGATTTGAAGTCAACAATCGTAACCCCTCGATTGGTCATGGAGGTCCATCTATAATATGTTCGGAATAGGGGCGATAAACGACCACCACACAAATAGCGCTGAATATTAATTATATAGACAGAAGCCATATGAAATAGGGGAATTAATTCGGAACAAGGCGACCAGCGGATACCTTACTAGCGGACTTGTTATATCAACGGTTCACTTGGAACGCATATTAAAGCACTGCAACCAAACACTATGTAGTTTGTCGATTTCTATGTGAACGACTCATATTAACAGTTATAACAGTGCAAGATGGAAGTATGTGCACACTGGTGATAGCAAAGGCGTCAACTCGGTAACTAATCGCGAAAATATATTACACAGACATAACAGTCTAGTTTGCACCAAGACACCATCAACGTTGATTTACGTGCTTGTTGACGACAATGTTTATTGTAAGTATACCTGTTGCCAAAACTCCTCCATGATGACAAAAACAAGGTCAAGTTGTGTATTCCAGGGTTTGTACATAGCACAAAGGTCGCATGCTGTCATGCATAGTGTCATTACAAGATTTCTGTGAGAAATAGACAATTTTAACATATAGAAACGGTATTCACACGCATGCCTGTAGGTGGAGGGAGGGATTACATTATCCCACTTAATGATCCACTGGATCGCTAATTTGATTCTAATAGCATTAACACTAACTATGGCACCTACGACAAGTTGTTAATACAAGCTACGCTGGTGAACAAGACGCAGTTGTTAGCGACGTTGGGCGGTTAATGTAGTGGAAACATTAGCTTGACTCTAACAGTCATGTTAGCAAATATAGTCAGAACTACAGCGTGCGGATTTCTAAGGAAGGTACGAGCATTAGTGTAAAACCACAAAGCTTGCATTCGCCAGATCTGAGAAAAAAAACGACGGATGTCGTCATTTATTTCGTCATCAAATATTGTTTCAGACGACATGACCCTTATTCCAACTTGGGCAATGGCAAGCATTGTGGCCTTATTCTTCAGAGTACGCTTCACTGCAGGACAATCAATTCATACAACACTCCGAAACATTTGGCGTCCCATGCATACAGATATACGCAGATACGAAGCTATAGGCAAAACTCAGAAGCATTGCAATACATGTTTGGAGAATTAGATGATGTTAATCGTAACGTGATTGCACTTTTGTATATAACTAAGCCATCCATATTTGGAAACACTCAAGACGAAGCTGCTATGCTATGTAAATTACATGTTGCAATTGCGTAACAGCACCATAACGCTAGATAATGCAGCATTATCGGCTATTTATATTATATGCAATAGCAAATTTGTTTTTAATAAATTCACAAACGTCATTAGACATGGCTTGTCTTCCAATCTCAAACGCAGTCTCAAGTTTCTGACTGGTTGAGCAGAGTGTAAATCTCAGAATCATCAACCAATCAAATCACTTGGGCTTCAGATTGGAGAAAAGATTTACAACTTCGGGGCCATATACGTTCAAATGTAATCACGCGTGATTAACTGAGACTGTTAGACAGACACTGAAAAAACACTACAAACATTACAACGATAGGGCCATGCACTTGTCATTGTACTACCTGTTGATAAAACTCCTCAAATATGTACTTTACAGTGTCCAGTTGCATTTTCCACGGCTTAGCAGACGATACAAGGTCACATCCGGTCATAACAATAGCGTGCACGAGACGTCTGCAGAGGTCAAGTATTTGATAGAAGGAAAAGTAAATACTTGCAATACTCAATGATTGCTACGAAAATAAAACAGAACAATTAGAAAATGTTGTCTGTGATGTAGATTTGGCAAAATTCTTGGCACATACATTAACAGATTATGTGAACAATGCAACGCATTACTGTGTGAATAATACTCACAACGGCATTACCAGACGGTGTGAATAATACTCACAACGGCATTACAAGACGGTGTGAATAATACTCACAACGGCATTATAAGACGGTGTGAATAATACTCACAACGGCATTACAAGACGGTGTGAATAATACTCACAACGGCATTACCTGACGAAGTGAACTCGATGAGATACCAGAATTTGTCAACTCTGCAACGCATTACCAGGCGATGCCAGCTACACTTCCGAAAAGAGCTAGAGCTAAGATTTACATGTATTGCTTCTTGACTGAAGCAACATATTTTTGGTAAACATTCTTGAATGACGTAAGACATGGAACGACGATATTGATATATATCACATGACATTTTTCAAGCCACACACAATACAAACTGTTCAATAATTCCAGGTCAGTGGGCTAAACTTTTATACTTTATTAGTAACAGTATTGGACCAACCAATAATCAAATATAGCCCAAACGCCATGTCCGTAATTTGGTTTATGGTATCTGGATCTTGAACAGTCGTATGATGTAAAGATGATTCTGGTTTGTAATTGTCGTTTGTGACCCATCCATAGGGGACCATTTCTGCGAAGAGTAAGGTTGCTGAAAACTAGGTAGCTGAAAACTAACTATGTACGTTCGTCACATGTCCTGATGTTTCTGGGTGCCAGGATCTTAGATAATCAATTAGCATTATTTCATGCTCTAAACTCACATTTAATTCGTGGAGACTTTGTTGAACTGTTTATTTTAATCTGATTGGTCACACTAGCCTGGGAACAGGCGTCGATATATGTTGCCTGGTCAGTCAAATAAATATAGTTTAACACCGAGACTATTAATTGGGCCGTATTAAGTTTCTGATCATATCAACATGTCATTTTGCCAGAAGTTAAAAAGTGAACAATCGACAGACTGGAACCCAGGCTATAGTTCAACATACTCACTATCTATTCTTGGTACAGCACTGGGGGTGGGGGACGTTTAATATTTTTTATCACAGACGACATTTTATGTGCGTGTAAGACTAGAATGCAACATAGTGTAAGTGACTGTTAGAACACAAGACATGTTTGTTAATGAAATAATGTTAAAGATATACACCAAAGACAGAAATACTATAGTAAGGTTATAAACATACACGGACTATACTGGTATAGCGCAAGGATCTATTCTGACACAGTTTCAAAGTTGGCAACACTGAAACAACTGGTAATCTAACTGAATAAAAGTATACTCATTCTGCATCGAGGCTCAGATTGTATTCATTTATTGGAAGATTATATAGAGGATGCAATCTTGATAAAATATTATAAAAGTGATCTACAGTCTACACCAGTTATGTCGAATTCCGTCGGACCGAACACAATACTTCGGCATAACCGAAGTTTGACTTAACGAAATTCGCGTGTGTGTTTTACGTTTATTTATCGTCGCTACCGGTTGCCCATATGAGCGACGCCTCCTGAAGAGCTTAGTCATTTTAGATTGTTGGAGGATAGTGCAATGATACAGACAGAGACCCATTCCAGAGTCTCCTCTGGTTCATTTACGTGCACGATGTAAAGCACCGACATGAGACATCAGTTTAACGGCCCATCTGAAAGACTGTTAATTATATTAGGGTCAGACGGGGGATTGAACCTGCGATCCCTGGATTACCAGTCCAGCGTGTTACCACTGGACTACAGATCCGTCTGTAACGAAATTCGATATAAACAGAGCCAATTATATGTGAAATGACAGTGTCTGAAACGGGACTTTGATTCGACTTCGAGATAACCGGATAATTCGACATAACCGACTTTGACATAGCGGGTGTAGACTGTACATACGTTAATTACTTTGTAATTACGATTTGTTACGGAGACACCGAGCTCCGGAGAGAGCCGAACGTATAAGAATATCCTAGTCAAATTTAGTGTTATATATGCGTTTTGGCTTGTGCTGCATTTCTTTACTGAAACACTTAGATACTACGAGAACAATGAGAGACATCTCTAATTTTCTAGTACCTCCCTTGGCAGAAAAAGTCTGATTTATCCCAAAATGTAAATAGGTCCTTTCATTTGGAATCCTTTGTTTTTACTGTTATTTCCTTTTCAGTTGGAATCCTTTGTTTTTACTGTTGTTTCCTTTTTAGTTGGAATCCTTTGTTTTTACTGTAACAGTTGTTTCCTTTTTAGTTGGAATCCTTAGTTTTTACTTTTATTTCCTTTTTAGTTGAAATACTTTGTTTTTACTGTTGTTTCCTGATCAGATGTTGCGGTATGATACATGAGATTTTATCAAAATCGTCTTAATTAACTTATAACATTGTTTTACTAATAAGTGCCCATTGCATATACTGTCGATATATTGTAATTTAATAGACATATGAAGCGATAGTGGGATACAATGGTTAGCATGTTGTGCAAAGGAAACAATGATAAAAACAGAGCAACACACTTAATCGGACCTGTCTAATTTTAGGGAGTATTCAGGGGCATTAACTGACCGATGTCTCTCATTGCATGCCAACAACCTGCTAGAAAGCGTGAGAGTCGGTTGGAACAATATGACTTTTAATTACAAGTTTATGAAACATAATTTTATTCAGACTATATTAGAACGACTATTTTAGAACCAGATAAGACTGAGATAGCAAAGGAAGAACAGTTCACTAAAGACAGTGAAGGTAAACCAAAATGTACAAATCATAACCTAAGTGGAAAAGTTAAACATAAATGTACAAATCATCACCACAGTGGAAAAGTGATTGGTTTCACGAAATGACGTAAGTATTTTGTGTGAAACCGGCGTATAAGTACTGGTGCTTCCGGTTTACATATATATGTACTTATACGCAGTGTGCAACAGTCTGCTGATACTGAGTTAAATGCGGAATGTCTCTCCGCCGAACAGCTGCTATCTGCTTACAATAGTGAAACTGAATATGTTAAAAATCATCACACAAGGACAAAGATACTGGTGCTCTAACATTTATTTTACAGTGAATTAATTCTTTTAATGAATATTAACCCTTTCAACACTACATGCCTCTAAATAGACTTACAAAAAGTGTAGATCCAGATGAGCCGGCTCGAGACGAGCCGTCTCATCAGGATCTGCACTTTTTGCCAGTAATAATTATGACTATTTTTAGAATAAATTACCCATTTTGAACAGGTCCAAAGGTAATTTTCTTATTAATTTATTGGTCTAAAAATATAATGCACCAGTCCATGTCAGTTACTTGGGGTTGAATGGGTTAATATCGTGCAACAGTCCATGTCAGTTACTTGGGGTTGAATGGGTTAATGAGGATTTCGTAGAATATAGTAACAAATATTACAACAATGTCAAATAATTAGCCACACGAATGTGCACGAACAAAAACTCAACCCGTGTCATCTGGGAGTTCATACATGGGAAGTGTTGTACATTAAATTATTCAATTTTAATCCAAACGTTAATTATGTTTTTTTCTTAAATTTATTTTACAAAGATTGCGAAGCAAGTTCTCAACTTATATTAATCACTCTCGTTGGCGCGGATGAAAGCGTAATTGTGGTCATTCGTGTGGGAGGAAACCGGAGTACCCGGAGAAACACCACCTCTCCGATATGGTGACCACCGTACCATCTCACATACTTCCCGGTCCGAGGATCGAACCCGGGTTGCATTGGTGAGAAGTGAGCGGGCTAACCACTGCGCTAATCGGAAAACAATTAATGATGTTAATATATACACCGACTAAGACATAAACATTTCTGAAAGTCTTGATGTTTCAAGGAAGAACTTGAACATGGTTGTCATGTCATTTTAGAAGTTTAAATTTTATTCGAGACGATCTTGAAAAAACAATGGACAACTTTATGAACATAAATAATTATAAGATGCTATGATATATCAGCTGGTGTCACCTACCTGTGCTCCTCGTCCTTCCAGCTCAACTCGTTTTTGTCTGCAATGTCTTTTAACTTGGCTTTGTTACCAAAGAATAATGCCAAATCAGTAGCAAGGATGCAGTTTCTAATATCACTTAGCATCTGAAGATATTACAACCCAACTGTGAGTATATATAATAGATACCGCACACCTACATTATATACTAAAGGACATAGAAAACGCACACCTACATTATATACTAGAGGACATAGAAAACGCACACCTACATTATATACTAGAGGACATAGAAAACGCACACCTACATTATATACTAGAGGACATGGAAAACGCACACCTACATTATATACTAGAGGACATAGAAAACGCACATCTACATTAAATACTAGAGGACATAGAAAACGCACACCTACATTATATACTAGAGGACATAGAAAACGCACACCTACATTATATACTAGAGGACATAGAAAACGCACACCTACATTATATACTAGAGGCTATAGAAAACGCACACCTACATTATATACTAGAGGACATAGAAAACGCACACCTACATTATATACTAGAGGACATAGAAAACGCACACCTACAGTATATGATTATTATTACATGAACACGAAATACGAAGGATTCCATCGCATCTTTATTACAAAACACAAACTGAACAATTAAAAATATTCCAAAATGTTTAAAACTATATATTTATATAGTTATTGTTTTTCATGTAAAACACACACTTATCCGAAATGTGCGTTTTCTATGTCCTCTAGTATATAACAAAGCATGCCAATGGTAGCACAATTTGTACATTTATGCTAGCCCGGGAACAGGCGTCGATATAGTTTGCCTGGTCAGTCAAATAAATATAGTTTAACACCGAGACTATTAATTGGGCCGTATTGAGTTTCTGATCATGTCATTTTGTCAGAAGTTAAAAAGTGAAAAGGTCGACAGACTGGAACCCATGGTACATTTATGCATGTGATCGTAGAATATCCACATTGATTTGATAATATTTTATTGCTCTATATACATGTATATAACAATAACTCTCGGATAACCGATACATAATTAGCAAATGGGTTGGGCCACAAGTTCTAACAACATTAGTGATTGGCCCTCCCCATATTCACATTCATTGACAAAATACTATTTCTTTTTTTACAGCGATCACTATCGTCTGCCCACCTACCCGTGGACCTCATTGTAGATGCACACATATAAGTAAAGTTCTTTAAAATGATATATAACTGGAAGGACAATGTAACGCTATGTTATCTTTTCCGTTGATCTCCGTTGAAGTCAAAATATTTAATATTTTCGTTCTTTCCTTATGCCGCGATGAAGCTTTGAATAATAGTGTATGGGTAAACTGGGATGTTGATGCAATTTGGCTCTTTGGCCCTTTTGCAAAACAACAACTTTGTAAAGTATGACTTCAAATTGAGAACACTCGTTAGACAAATGAAATCTCTATATAGTTTTGTTTTGGTTTAGCTGATATCATTTTAGAGACATTTATTTATATACTGAGTCAAAAAAGAAACGATACCAAACTAAAAATGACGTAAAACGGATAAAACCATAGAAAGGTTTAATATATTATTACGTATCAGTACTGGGTATCTTATTGCAACGTCAGCCAACCATAAACACAGGTAAATAAACACCCGATAATCCTGGAACGCCGAATTTCCGATTTGCACGTGCTCCTCAACAAAGACAACTTCCTACACATGTACAAATCGGAAAACCGGTTTATTGTACTGGTATTGCATTATCATCGAGGAAAAACACCTTACATACCCATTGTTACCTCTAACAAAATGCCTAGGCTAAACCGCAATCAGAGAATGCGTGCCATTGGCATGATTGACGGCGGTTTACGTCAGCGTGACGTCGCAAATCGACTCGGGTTACGCGGATCACGATAACAAGTCTACTTCGACGTTATCGAACACATGGATCGGTGGACGACCGTCCAAGATCTGGTCGACCACGTGTGACGACGCGTGAACAGGACCGTCACATTCGGACGTCACATTTACGTGACCGGTTCCTACCTGCTACGCACACAGCTGCCGTTACTCCTGGGATGACCAACAATCGAATCAGTGCACAAACAGTCAGGAACCGGCTCGGTGAACGTGGCATTCGTGCCTATCGGCCATACGTTGGACCCATCCTGACACGACGTCACCGTGACGTACGGCGGGAATGGACGACGGAACGTGCTCGCTGGACTCGGTTACAGTGGAATTCGGTGATGTGTAGCGATGAATCGCGGTTCTGTTTGCGTCGAGCGGGTGGCAGAGAGCGGGTATATCGCAGACGCGGTGAACGTTACGCCGACGCATGTGTACGTCAGGTCGATCTGTTCGGGGGCGGAAGCGTTATGGCGTGGGGCGGTATCACCTTCGGCAGTCGCACTGAACTGTTAGTGGTGGACGGGAACCTAAACGCCCAGCGGTACTGTGATGAGATCCTTGCGACAGTTGTTGTGCCGTTCTTTAACGCCAACAGAAACGTCACACTGTTCCAA
>CM026397.1:26986727-27058440 GCA_014843695.1 Archivesica marissinica | reverse complement strand
AAAATGATATATAACTGGAAGGACAATGTAACGCTATGTTATCTTTTCCGTTGATCTCCGTTGAAGTCAAAATATTTAATATTTTCGTTCTTTCCTTATGCCGCGATGAAGCTTTGAATAATAGTGTATGGGTAAACTGGGATGTTGATGCAATTTGGCTCTTTGGCCCTTTTGCAAAACAACAACTTTGTAAAGTATGACTTCAAATTGAGAACACTCGTTAGACAAATGAAATCTCTATATAGTTTTGTTTTGGTTTAGCTGATATCATTTTAGAGACATTTATTTATATACTGAGTCAAAAAAGAAACGATACCAAACTAAAAATGACGTAAAACGGATAAAACCATAGAAAGGTTTAATATATTATTACGTATCAGTACTGGGTATCTTATTGCAACGTCAGCCAACCATAAACACAGGTAAATAAACACCCGATAATCCTGGAACGCCGAATTTCCGATTTGCACGTGCTCCTCAACAAAGACAACTTCCTACACATGTACACATCGGAAAACCGGTTTATTGTACTGGTATTGCATTATCATCGAGGAAAAACACCTTACATACCCATTGTTACCTCTAACAAAATGCCTAGGCTAAACCGCAATCAGAGAATGCGTGCCATTGGCATGATTGACGGCGGTTTACGTCAGCGTGACGTCGCAAATCGACTCGGGGTTACGCGGATCACGATAACACGTCTACTTCGACGTTATCGAACACATGGATCGGTGGACGACCGTCCAAGATCTGGTCGACCACGTGTGACGACGCGTGAACAGGACCGTCACATTCGGACGTCACATTTACGTGACCGGTTCCTACCTGCTACGCACACAGCTGCCGTTACTCCTGGGATGACCAACAATCGCATCAGTGCACAAACAGTCAGGAACCGGCTCGGTGAACGTGGCATTCGTGCCTATCGGCCATACGTTGGACCCATCCTGACACGACGTCACCGTGACGTACGGCGGGAATGGACGACGGAACGTGCTCGCTGGACTCGGTTACAGTGGAATTCGGTGATGTTTAGCGATGAATCGCGGTTCCGTTTGCGTCGAGCGGATGGCAGAGAGCGGGTATATCGCAGACGCGGTGAACGTTACGCCGACGCATGTGTACGTCAGGTCGATCTGTTCGGGGGCGGAAGCGTTATGGCGTGGGGCGGTATCACCTTCGGCAGTCGCACTGAACTGTTAGTGGTGGACGGGAACCAAATAAACGCCCAGCGGTACTATGATGAGATCCTTGCGCCAGTTGTTGTGCCGTTCTTTAACGCCAACAGAAACGTCACACTGTTCCAACAGGACAACGCCAGGTGTCATACTGCTCGGATTTCCACCACATTATTGGAGCAGAACAATATTGAAACCCTGCCGTGGCCTGCTTTGTCACCAGACTTGTCACCCATAGAACATGTGTGGGATACGTTAGACCGCCGCGTCAAACGACGTCAGCCGGTAACAGTAAACCAACTGAGGGATGTTTTGCGTCAGGAGTGGACAAATATTGACCAGCAAGAGATTCAGACACTCTTCCGTTCGATGCGACGGCGGTGCATTGCAGTGAGAGACGCAAATGGTGCCCATACTCAGTATTGACGTCTGTGTGAAAACTCCATTAGACCCCTGTCCGACGAATTACGTCATCACGCAGCAGACAGTTTCGGAGGCTCATTATGCTTTATGTGCTCCTCTTTCAAACATGTTGGACTATCATCTTATGAATTTTCAAAGAATTTTTTTAATAAATGTTGAAATTTGAAATTATAGACACATAAACCCCAGGTATCGTTTCTTTTTTGACTCAGTATAAATGGAAACGAAAAATGTGGTTCATGTTTACTGTGGGACCAGTTGGTACAACATGACCATGTGGACTAATAACCCCTCACCCTCTGTACAAAGAGAGTTGTGTGGAAGAGTAGTCTTAATAAATTAATATGTCACCCTCTCTTAAATAAACATAAACTTATTATCATGGATACGACTTCCATGTTGGATTTCAGAATTTGATAGGTACTATTTTATTTAACATTTTTGGAAGAGCACATCAAATGTTCAACATACCATTTTATAATCCTCCGGTGACAGGTACTTGAAAATATTATGTCCCTCATTCTACAAATACAGAAATAAACTGTTATCACGAGAACTGAAGATTGTTACCACGAGAACATACATACTGTTACCACGAGAAAACAGAATACAAGACCACCTTAAGTTGTGATAGCGCAGTGGTCCGGAGTTCGAGCCTCGTTGGAGCAGTTACGATTGTGCTCTTAGGCAAGGCATTTAAAAATCCACGTTGCCTCTTCTCCATCCTCGTGGCGATGGATTCCACCAGGAATGAGGTCTCGAGAGTGATTAATATAAGTTGTAGAACTTGTTTCGCAATCGAGCTAAAAATATATCCTCTGGTTCTTTTTACGTGCATGGTATAAAGCACCGACATGAGACCTCGGTTTAACGTCCAATCTGAAAGACTGTTAATTTTATTAGGGTCAGACGGGGGATCGAACCTGTGATCCCTGCATTACCAGTCCAGCGTGTTACCACTGGACTACATATCCGTCTGAAATTAGGCTAAACTATGATGTTATTTATTGGAGTACATACCTGTAGAATTGTAACAGTTTGGTTAAAGTGGTGGTGTTCCATGGTCGAGGTTGAATAAATAGCTGCCAGCGGCGAGGCACTCTTCACCATGAACGCATTCGTCTTCCCTCGATGATCCAGGTCGTGACATAGGCATGCAACAAATAATGCCAAGCACTGTAACCAGATTATACAGATCGTGACATGCGTGACCTAGACATATCGTGACATTGTCGTGCACTTGAATGTTCTCGTGCTCGAAGCTGCGAGACAGGATTAAACGTTAGACTCTGGAGCCGGTACGATTGTGCCCTTATGCAAGGCATTTAAAGTCCACGTTGCCTCTTCTCTCTCCTTCATGGCGATGGATTCCATTAGGAATGAGATCTTATGAGTGATTAATATAAGTTGTATTAACTTGTTTCGCAATCGAGCTGATATAAATTGATATAAACTAAACGTTAGACGAGCTCAAATCATTTATTAAAGTGACATTTTGCATACAGAAATTAAAGTAATTATTAGTACTTTCATCTCAATGCGTGGCGTCCGTGGTCCATGCAGTGGTATAACACCGGATTTGGAATCCGAGTGCCAAGTGTCACACACGCACGCACGCACGCACGCACGCACGGTTGAACCTGCCTAGTTAAACATGACTAGGTCCTCTCAATGGGTGCATGCATACATACATACATACATACACACACCGGATGACATCGCTTGTAAAGCTAAACAAACATTATGTATACCTCGTTTGGGCTAAATTGGTGTCTCGATGTTTTTACAACTGTAAACATTGCATGTGCTACAGAGAAGGCATGGTCCCAGTTGTGGTAGGGTACATTGCGATAGTTCTTCCGGACTGTCAGCGTGAACCTGATCAAACTGTCCATATCGTATCTACAATATATCAACATCACAGATCATTAGTACAGAACGGAACAGAGTTTTAGTTTGAGGTAATGAACATTCAAAGTAATGTGTACATATACTTCCCGGATTAGACATAACTGTGCCCGAATTGTGTTAGCGTACATTGCAAGACAGAAATAAAGGACAGAAACAAAGGACAGAAATAAAGGACAGAAATAAAGAATACATGACAGAAATAAAGGACAGAAACAAGGGATATAAATAAAGGGCAAAAATAAAGAACATAGATAAAAGGGCAGAAATAAAGGACAGAAATAAGGACAGCAATAAAGGACAGAAATAAAGAACATAGATAAAAGGGCAGAACTAAAGGACAGTAATAAAGGACAGAAATAAAGAACATAGATAAAAGGGCAGAACTAAAGGACAGCAATAATGGACAGAAATAAAGAATAAATGACAGAAATAAGGGCAGAAATAAAGGACATAAATAAAGGACAGAAACAAGGGGTAGAAATAAAGGACATATATAAAGAACATAGATAAAAGGGCAGATAAATAAAGGACATAAATAAAGGACATAAATAAGGACAGAAATAAAGGACAGACATAAAAGGGAGCAATAACCCAGACATTTAAGACAACTATAAATAATTAAAATTGTATACCGAGTATGCATATTTATGCTTACGGTAAAAGGACGGTTTTGATTTTGCGCCAATAACACATCTAAAGTAATACATATACTCACACGAAAAAGAAAGTGTGCACGTGGCTTGGTTAGAGGGAGAATTTTATACTTATATATAGATCTATGGAAGCAAAATATAGGCAAATTTGATATCAAAATGAGCAAAAATATATTGGCTACATGATGTGTTACATTTAATTGAAAATTGATTATTATCAGAACATTATATTACGTGTGTATAAAAGTATAAAGTATAAACATTCCCCTCTAACCAAGTGCACACTTTCTTTTTCGTGTGAGTATATATTGCAATTACGTGACTAAATACCATGTTGCGCCCCCATATTGTGGGTCATACATGTAGAGAAGTTATCAGTAAAGCGAAATGATACAGCTGAAAACAGGATAAACCGCTAAATGTATCGATTGATGTAGCAGCTTGACGCACGTCAATGAACCAGTGTGTTTGTTTTACGTTTATTTATCGTCGCTACCAGTTGCCCATATGAGCGACGCCTCCTGAAGAAATTAGTCATTTTTAGATTTTTGGAGGATAGTGCAATGATACAGAAAGAGACCCATTCCAGAGTCTCCTCTGGTTATTGTACGTGCACGGTGTAAAGAACCGACACGAGACCTCGGTTTAAAGTCCCATCTGAAAGACAGTGAACCAGATAGTCGTGCAGTCAATTTAAATATATGTTATACATATACTGCAAAAAACGACAAAACAAAGCAAACAGTACGTTAGTTAATTCATATCGCATGTCTTAGTTGTTGTATTTGTTGCAAACATAATTATATATTTAGCTAATTTGACATGTTACTACTTTCGAGTCCGGATACTTTGTTTGTCAACGTCCTGAATCCAATAACAATTATATATTATGGTACATTGGTCAGTTACTGCCTCTGAATTTTCGTCCACTATCTCATCGTATAAATATTTAATTACTATATCTCGACATATATCCTACAGTATATGCAATGGGTACTTGTCTCTCAAAAAAAATTGTTATCACTTATTTTAATATGATTTTGATAGCATCACATCTATCATACCGCAACATCTAGTTAGGGAACAACAGTAAAAACAATGTATTCCAACTAAAGGACCGGTATGCATTTCGGGATATATCGGAGTTTATCTGTCAAGGGAGGTAATAGAAAAGCCAGCGATATTGCTCATTCCTACAAAGCTTACCGCTATATCTCCCATTTGCACCTAAACATAACTATATTGGGACTATTATGATCTACATTATCCCTAATCGATATTATGTTATATCATATTCGCACGTTTTTCATGCGGGAATTATCGCGTGCACATCATTAAGATAACCAATAGCTCGCTTGCAGAAGGTGATTCTAGACTGTGTCACGAGGCACCCGTACATACGCGCCAACATCATGTCAGGAGGCACTCATGCAATCTCGCCCCAAAACTCTATCCCACCGTGACCGAATTCACCACAGTGTATATATATATACACAATCTGTATATAGATCTACCACCAAAACTATGAGTTCTCTTGATTCTATGTGGTGATAAGTGGCTGCTTAATAGAGGTCAAATGTATAATAAAACAACATATTGGGAATCTGGAAACTGGCTGCTTAATACAGGTTGGCTGCTTAATAGAGGTGACCACTAACACAGGCTTGACTGTATAATGAAAAAGCGAGTCTATAACGATTAGCGTATATCAGGAATGAAAACACTATTAAGTGTTAGAATTGATTCAATTCAGAAAAGATATGTTTCAAATTTGCAAAAAATAAATGTTCACACAAAGCGAATTATTGTTGAATGATGTCATATTCTGAATACGTCAGTTGCTTTTGAGTGCTGCATAATTTTATGTTAAAAGTATAAGATTTATATAATGACATTAGGAATAAGGATTATAATTAAGGATGCTACAGCAACATTATAGTTTTATCTGAGCCATAAGGGAATACAGTACTGAAAAATGCAAACGTGCATTGGCGTAGCTTCCTATAGGCCGTGTAGGCCGTGGCCACGGCCTACATACACTTTTCCCCGAACAATCGTAAAAATAAAAATGCCAAATCTGCAACAAAAATCGGGAGGCCAGGATTAAATCATATACACTATAAATAGTTTTCCTGGGGACGACCCCCGGACCCCCCTCCCCCTCTTTAGTTTTAAGTTGGCCTACACATCGATTCCAGCCAAGCTACGCCCCTGACGTGTACGGTTCGGTGGTATACACCCATGTGGTACCTATTTTCGACAGGCGCGTCATAAGAAACAAAGAAACATGCATATATATTTTTTCTGAAAATGCAATATTAATTATTGCTTACTAACAAATTAAAGAATATACCACTTTGTAAATATACCAGAGATGTAATAAAAACCACAATAAACAGCTAGGTGTACCCTTTTTTGATATTTATATGAAATAATATAAACTGTAATTTAATTTAAGATGACTCGGTGCAGTTAACCCTTTCAACACCACAGACCTCTAAATAGGCTTACAAAAAGTGTAGATCCAGATGAGCCGGCTCGTGACGAGCCGTCTCATCAGGATCTGCACTTTTTGCCAGTGATATGACTATTTTTAGACATAATTACCCATTTTGATAAATGAACTTGTCCAAATGTGATTTTCTGATTCATTTATTGGTTTATGAATATCATGGACCAGTCCATGTGAGTTACTTGGTGTTGAATGGGTTAATAAGTAAATAGTACAGATAAGTCCAAAAATATATTAAGCTTACTTATTTCATTTCTAAGCAAAGAGGTATATAGTGTAGCTATGCCAGCTAAGAGAAGCGTAAATTAGAATATGTTTGAAAATGAGAAATGGTTAATTTCTAAAGCACTCAGAAATGGCACTAGTTTTAATCCTTTTAGTGAGAACAAGGCAACGATATGAGTATAAGTACAACTACACGTATTCACATCCCTGATTTAAACACGTATGCTCACATCAGTGTTGAACGTGACGTCACTAACCCAACAATGATGCTAGACCGTACAGTTAACACGTGGTTTAATGGTATAGTTTAAACTTCATTTATTTTACAACGATTGCGAAGCAAGTTCTAACAACTTATATTAATCACTCTCGTTGGCGCGCATGAAAGCGTATATGTGGTCATTCGTGTGGGAGGAAACCGGAGTACGAGGAGAAAACCCACCTGTCCGATCTGGCGACCACCGTACTATCTCACATACTTCCTGGTCCGAGGATCGAATCCGGGTTGCACTGGTGAGAAGCGAGCGCGCTAACCACTGCGCTAATCGGACAGCATTTAACAGTTTAATGGTAATACTCGGAGAAAGACGACTACCGAACCCAGGAAGTGGTTACCTCCTTACTGTCAACAAACCCTACCATGTACCCTACCGCAACTGGGACCATGCCTTCTCTGTAGCACATGCAATGTTTACAGTTGTAAAAACACCGAGACACCAACAAACATTAAATCGTGCCAGTAGTGTGATATCATAATACCATGCATGACAGCAAGCTGGACACTGTATGACAGCACCATGGACAATGCATGACAGCGCCATGGACAATGCATGACAGCGTCATGGACAATGTATGACAGCGTCATGGACAATGTATGACAGCAAGATGGACAATGCATGACAGCAAGATGGACAATGCATGACAGCACTATGGACAATGCATTCCGGCGTCATGGACAATGTATGACAGCGCCATGGACAATGCATAACAGCACCATGGACAATGTATGACAGCGTCATGGACAATGTATGACAGCGCCATGGACAATGCATAACAGCACCATGGACAATGTATGACAGCGCCATGGACAATGACAGCGCCATGGACAATGTATGACAGCAAGATGGACAATGTATGACAGCACCATGGACAATGCATGACAGCAAGTTGGACAATGCATGACAGCGACATGGACAATGCATGACAGCGACATGGACAATGCATGACAGTGCCATGGACAATGCATGACAGCAAGTTGAACAATGCATGACAGCGCCATGGACAATGCATGACAGCAAGATGGACAATGTATGACAGCAAGATAGACAATGCATGATAGCACCATGGACAATGCATGACAGCACCATGGACAATGCATGACAGCACCATGGACAATGCATGACAGCAAGATGGACAATGTATGACAGCAAGATAGACAATGCATGATAGCACCATGGACAATGCATGACAGCACCATGGACAATGCAGGACAGCAAGATGGAAAATACATGACAGCGTCATGGACAATGCATGACAGCGCCATGGGCAATGCATAACAGCGTCATGGAAAATACATGACAGCGTCATGGACAATGCATGACATCGCCATGGACAATGTATGACAGCGCCATGGACAATATATGACAGCGCCATGGACACTGTATGACAGCACCATGGACAATGTATGACATCACCATGGACAATGTATGATAGCGCCATGGACAATGTATGATAGCGCCATGGACAATGTATGACAGCAAGATGGACAATGTATGACAGCGCCATGGGCAATGCATGACAGCGCCATGGACAATGCATGACAGCGCCATGGGCAATGCATAACAGCGTCATGGACAATGCATGACAGCGTCATGGACAATGCATGACAGCGTCATGGACAATGCATAACAGCAAGATGGACAATGTATGATAGCACCATGGACAATGCATGATAGCACCATGGACAATGCATGACAGCACCATGGACAATGCAGGACAGCAAGATGGAAAATACATGACAGCGTCATGGACAATGCATGACAGCGCCATGGGCAATGCATAACAGCGTCATGGAAAATACATGACAGCGCCATGGACAATGCATGACATCGTCATGGACAATGTATGACAGCGCCATGGACAATGTATGACAGCGCCATGGACACTGTATGACAGCACCATGGACAATGTATGATAGCGCCATGGACAATGTATGATAGCGCCATGGACAATGTATGACAGCAAGATGGACAATGTATGACAGCGCCATGGGCAATGCATGACAGCGCCATGGACAATGCATGACAGCGCCATGGGCAATGCATAACAGCGTCATGGACAATGCATGACAGCGTCATGGACAATGCATAACAGCAAGATGGACAATGTATGACAGCGCCGTGGACAATGCATGACAGCGTCATGGACAGTGTATGACAGCGCAATGGACAATGCATGACAGCGTCATGGACAATGCATGACAGCAAGATGGACAATGCATGACAGCACCATGGACAATGTATGACAGCGCCATGGACAATGTATGACAGTCATGATAATGGCAATACCTGAAGAGCTTAGGTTCAACGTCTAGGTTGAACATTTACAAGATCAATACCACTACACGCCATGGAACAAGGTTGAACATTTACATGATCAATACTACTACAAGCCATGGAACAAGGTTGAACATTTACAAGATCAATACCATTACACGCCATGGAACAAGGTTGAACATTTACATGATCAATACCACTACACACCATGGAACAAGGTTGAACATTTACATGATCAATACTACTACAAGCCATGGAACAAGGTTGAACATTTACAAGATCAATACCATTACACGCCGTGGAACAAGGTAGAACATTTACATGATCAATACTACTACACGCCATGGAACAAGGTAGAACATTTACATGAGCAATACTACTACACGCCATGGAACAAGGTTGAACATTTACATGATCAATACCACTACAAGCCATGGAACAAGGTTGAACATTTACATGATCAATACCACTACACACCATGGAACAAGGTTGAACATTTACATGATCAATACTACTACAAGCCATGGAACAAGGTTGAACATTTACATGATCAATACCACTACACACCATGGAACAAGGTTGAACATTTACATGATCAATACCTCTACACACCATGGAACAAGGTTGAACATTTACATGATCAATACCACTACAAGCCATGGAACAAGGTTGAACATTTACATGATCAATACCACTACACACCATGGAACAAGGTTGAACATTTACATGATCAATACTACTACAAGCCATGGAACAAGGTTGAACATTTACATGATCAATACCACTACACACCATGGAACAAGGTTGAACATTTACATGATCAATACCTCTACACACCATGGAACAAGGTTGAACATTTACATGATCAATACCACTACAAGCCATGGAACAAGGTTGAACATTTACATGATCAATACCACTACACACCATGGAACAAGGTTGAACATTTACATGATCAATACTACTACACGCCATGGAACAAGGTAGAACAATTACATGATCAATACTACTACACGCCATGGAACAAGGTTGAACATTTACATGATCAATACTACTACACACCATGGAACAAGGTAGAACATTTACATGATCAATACTACTACACGCCATGGAACAAGGTAGAACATTTACATGATCAATACCACTACAAGCCATGGAACAAGGTAGAACATTTACATGATCAATACCACTACAAGCCATGGAACAAGGTAGAACAATTACATGATCAATACCACTACAAGCCATGGAACAAGGTAGAACAATTACATGATCAATACCACTACAAGCCATGGAACAAGGTAGAACAATTACATGATCAATACCACTACAAGCCATGGAACAAGGTAGAACAATTACATGATCAATACCACTACAAGCCATGGAACAAGGTAGAACAATTACATGATCAATACCACTACAAGCCATGGAACAAGGTAGAACAATTACATGATCAATACCACTACAAGCCATGGAACAAGGTAGAACAATTACATGATCAATACCACTACAAGCCATGGAACAAGGTAGAACAATTACATGATCAATACCACTACAAGCCATGGAACAAGGTAGAACAATTACATGATCAATACCACTACAAGCCATGGAACAAGGTAGAACAATTACATGATCAATACCACTACAAGCCATGGAACAAGGTAGAACAATTACATGATCAATACCACTACAAGCCATGGAACAAGGTAGAACAATTACATGATCAATACCACTACAAGCCATGGAACAAGGTAGAACAAGTACATGATCAATACCACTACACACAATGGAACAAGGTTGAACATTTACATGATCAATACCACTACACACCATGGAACAAGGTAGAACATGTACATGATCAATACCACTACAAGCCATGGAACAAGGTAGAACATTTACATGATCAATACCACTACAGGCCATGGAACAAGGTAGAACATTTACATGATCAATACCACTACATGCCATGGAACAAGGTAGAACAATTACATGACTAATGTAAGCACTACCGAAAGCAAGGTATAACAATACCAGAAGCAAGGCCGGCAATACCGGAAGTAATGTCTACTAATAGATTGAGCATGGTCTAATAATACCACGAGCATTTGCTTAAACCACTGTGAGCAAGGTCAATACAATACCGGGGGAAATGTTTGGATAAATCAGTGTTTTCTATGTTAAGCTTTGCCTAATGTGGCGCTAATTAAGCCCCTTAACTGAATACACGTAACGTGCTCTCACACGTGGTGATTTGTTCATCTCTGTGCTAATCACGTTGACGTATAAAAGTAAAGTAAAGTGTTTGTTTATTATAGTGTCACCCATATTTAAAGAGCCAGCCATTTCTGACTTATGAGACACCTCTTTTTTATGAACATCAGTACTTCCCGACTCCAATGCTTGTATGCCAGGTGCCAGGCAATCGGTAACCATTATTTAACTAGCTAGCGGCTCACCAACCGGCCATATCAGAACAAAACCCTGACGAGATTCGAAGCATCGACCTCCCGCCCGTAGGCGGACGCCTTAACCACTAGGCCACGGGCACGGAACTTATATCATACAGTTTACATATTGCTAAACATTTTGTTGATTATTTGACAAGGAGCAATAGGAAACATACATTTCAAACATAGGTGCCATGTTTGGTGAAACTTTAAGGTAGATAGGCCAATGTTCCATTTAAGAGATGACACATACAGGACAAGCTACTAACACGTTGGACTGGTAATCCAGGAATCGCAGGTTCGATCCCCCGCCTAACCCTAATAAAATTAACAGTCTTTCAGATGGGACGTTAAACCGAGGGCTCGTGTCGGTGCTTTACACCGTGCACCTAAAAGAACCAGAGGAGACTCTGAAACGGGTATATGTGTGTATCATTGCACTCGCCTTCAAAAATCTAAAATGACTAATCTCTTCAGGAGACGTCGCTTAAATGGGCAACCGGTAGAGATGATAAATACACGTAATACACACACAAACTACTAAGTGTAGGGGGATTGTATGAATGGTCTACTTAAGAAATAATAAGTATCAACCATGGTATATCGCAGAATAACTCGAGTTTGTCGTTCTTATGCGTAGAAATATAACACTCAGGCATTCGGCGATCGTGATATGTTTCTACGCATAAGAACCTCAAACTCGGGTTATTCTGCGATATACCACGGTTGATACTTTTTATTTCGATTCTAACACGACTTACTTCTAATAATTTTAGACGAGAATCAAAGGAGTATTTTCTTCAAACGCCGTGCTACTCCGCTGCATTTGGCTTTCGACATTTTCTCCCATGTAAGGGGTGATGACGTTATTTTTTATGGAAAATATCAATCTAGTGCATAAATGAACAAAAGTTGTAACTTATCAATAATTTTATTTATTTTGTCAAATAAAACTGTACAGAGTAGTAACTGAAACGTTACTTAACAGAAAAACAAGACGGACAAGAGATTATCTGATTCTAAAATAGCTCACTTCCGCGAATTCCCACGGTAGAATTTACAAACATTACGTGACTTTCATTCATAAAACTTTACACGCGCATTGTATAAATGGAATAGCCAACACACGGTGCGCGCGCAGCATAGTTCAAGGTAGGTATATCGCTGAATAAGCCGAGGTAGATTTTACTCTACAAGTATGTATGTTATTAGCTGGGTCGTGTTAGAATAGTAAATAATGTGATAATAGTTATGGTAACTAAGGGTTATAATCATCTGGCTATGTGTGGTATATATAACCATAATGTATATATAACCATAATGTATATATAACCATAATGTATATATAACCATAATGGGGTTATAACTATCTGGCTATGTGGGGTATATATAACTATAATGGGTTTATAATTATCTGGCTATGTGGGGTATATATAACCATAATGGGGTTATAATTATCTGGCTATGTGGGGTATATATAACCATAATGTATATATAACCATACTGGGGTTATAATTATCTGGCTATGTGAAGCATATATAACTATAATGGGTTTATAATCATCTGGCTATGTGGGGTATATATAACCATAATGTATATATAACCATAATGGGTTTATAATTATCTGGCTATGTGGGGTATATATAACCATAATGGGTTCATAATTATCTGGCTATGTGAAGTATATATAACTATAATTGGGTTATAATCATCTGGCTATATGAAGTATATATAACTATAATGGGTTTATAATGATCTGGCTATGTGAAGTATATATAACTATAATCGGTTTATAATCATCTGGCTATGTGGGGTATATATAACCATAATGGGTTTATAATTATCTGGCTATGTGAAGTATATATAACTATAATGGGGTTATAATCATCTGGCTATGTGGGGTATATATAACTATAATGGGTTTATAATTATCTGGCTATGTGAAGTATATATAACCATTATGTATATATAACTATAATGGGGTTATAAGTATCTTGCTATGTGGGGTATATATAACTATAATGGGTTTATAATTATCTGGCTATGTGGGGTATATATAACTATAATGGGTTTATAATCATCTGGCTATGTGAAGTATATATAACTATAATGGGTTTATAAGTATCTGGCTATGTGGGGTATATATAACTATAATGGGTTTATAATTATCTGGCTATGTGTGGTATATATAACTATAATGGGTTTATAATTATCTGGCTATGTGGGGTATATATAACTATAATGGGTTTATAATTATCTGGCTATGTGGGGTATATATAACTATAATGGGTTTATAATTATCTGGCTATGTGGAGTATATATAACTATAATGTATATATAAATATAATGGGGTTATAATTATCTGGCTATGTGAAGTATATATAACTATAATGTATATATAACTATAATGGGTTTATAATTATCTGACTATGTGTGGTATATATAACTATAATGGGGTTATAATTATCTGGCTATGTGGGGTATATATAACCATTATGTATATATAACTATAATGGGTTTATAATTATCTGGCTATGTGAAGTATATATAACCATTATGTATATATAACTATAATGGGGTTATAATTATCTTGCTATGTGGGGTATATATAACTATAATGGGTTTATAATTATCTGGCTATGTGAAGTATATATAACTATAATGGGGTTATAATTATCTGGCTATGTGGGGTATATATAACCATAATGTATATATAACTATAATGGGTTTATAATTATCTGGCTATGTGGGGTATATATAACTATAATGGGGTTATAATTATCTGGCTATGTGTGGTATATATAACTATAATTGGATTATAATTATCTGGCTATGTGGGGTATATATAACCATTATGTATATATAACTATAATGGGTTTATAATTATCTGGCTATGTGAAGTATATATAACTATAATGGGGTTATAATTATCTTGCTATGTGGGGTATATATAACTATAATGGGTTTATAATCATCTGGCTATGTGGCGTATATATAACTAATATGGATTAATAATTATCTGGCTATGTGGGGTATATATAACTATAATGGGTTTATAATTATCTGGCTATGTGAAGTATATGTAACTATAATGGGGTTATAATTATCTGGCTATGTGGGGTATATATAACCATAATGGGGTTATAATTATCTGGCTATGTGTGGTATATATAACTATAATGGGTTTATAATTATCTGGCTATGTGGGGTATATATAACTATAATGGGTTTATAATCATCTTGCTATGTGGGGTATATATAACTATAATGGGTTTATAATCATCTGGCTATGTGGGGTATATATAACCATAATGGGGTTATAATTATCTGGCTATGTGTGGTATATATAACTATAATGGGTTTATAATTATCTGGCTATGTGGGGTATATATAACTATAATGGGTTTATAATTATCTGGCTATGTGGAGTATATATAACTATAATGTATATATAAATATAATGGGGTTATAATTATCTGGCTATGTGAAGTATATATAACTATAATGTATATATAACTATAATGGGGTTATAATTATCTGGCTATGTGTGGTATATATAACTATAATGTATATATAACTATAATGGGTTTATAATTATCTGACTATGTGTGGTATATATAACTATAATGGGGTTATAATTATCTGGCTATGTGGGGTATATATAACTATAATGGGTTTATAATTATCTGGCTATGTGGGGTATATATAACTATAATGGGTTTATAATTATCTGGCTATGTGGGGTATATATAACTATAATGGGGTTATAATTATCTTGCTATGTGGGGTATATATAACTATAATGGGTTTATAATTATCTGGCTATGTGGAGTATATATAACCATAATGGGGTTATAATCATCTGGCTATGTGGGGTATATATAACTATAATGGGTTTATAATCATCTGGCTATGTGTGGTATATATAACTATAATGGGGTTATAATTATCTGGCTATGTGGGGTATATATAACCATAATGGGGTTATAATTATCTGGCTATGTGTGGTATATATAACTATAATGGGTTTATAATGATCTGGCTATGTGGGGTATATATAACTATAATGGGTTTATAATCATCTTGCTATGTGGGGTATATATAACTATAATGGGTTTATAATCATCTGGCTATGTGGGGTATATATAACCATAATGGGGTTATAATTATCTGGCTATGTGTGGTATATATAACTATAATGGGTTTATAATTATCTGGCTATGTGGAGTATATATAACTATAATGTATATATAAATATAATGGGGTTATAATTATCTGGCTATGTGAAGTATATATAACTATAATGTATATATAACTATAATGGGGTTATAATTATCTGGCTATGTGTGGTATATATAACTATAATGTATATATAACTATAATGGGTTTATAATTATCTGACTATGTGTGGTATATATAACTATAATGGGGTTATAATTATCTGGCTATGTGGGGTATATATAACTATAATGGGTTTATAATTATATGGCTATGTGGGGTATATATAACTATAATGGGTTTATAATTATCTGGCTATGTGGGGTATATATAACTATAATGGGTTTATAATTATCTGGCTATGTGGGGTATATATAACTATAATGGGTTTATAATTATCTGGCTATGTGGGGTATATATAACCATTATGTATATATAACTATAATGTATATATAACTATAATGGGTTTATAATTATATGGATATGTGTGGTATATATAACTATAATGGGTTTATAATCATCTGGCTATGTGGCGTATATATAACTAATATGGGTTAATAATTATCTGGCTATGTGGGGTATATATAACTATAATGGGGTTATAATCATCTGGCTATGTGGGGTATATATAACTATAATGGGTTTATAATTATCTGGCTATGTGGGGTATATATAACTATAATGGGTTTATAATTATCTGACTATGTGTGGTATATATAGCTATAATGGGTTTATAATTATCTGGCTATGTGAAGTATATGTAACTATAATGGGGTTATAATTATCTGGCTATGTGGGGTATATATAACTATAATGGGTTTATAATTATCTGGCTATGTGAAGTATATATAACTATAATGTATATATAAACATATTTGGTTTATAATTATCTGGCTATGTGAAGTATATGTAACTATAATGGGGTTATAATTATCTGGCTATGTGAAGTATATATAACTATAATGTATATATAAACATATTTGGTTTATAATTATCTGGCTATGTGAAGTATATGTAACTATAATGGGGTTATAATTATCTGGCTATGTGGGGTATATATAACTATAATGGGTTTATAATTATCTGGCTATGTGAAGTATATGTAACTATAATGGGGTTATAATTATCTGGCTATGTGGGGTATATATAACTATAATATATATATATAATTATAATACGTACACGTAGGAATTGTTTTGTCTGAAACGAGATGACTTCAAATTGTATGTACTTGCCGAAACATCAAGAAACCAACCAAATGAAACTATCTCCCACATTGCACCCGACCGCAATACTAATACATGGTAGTGTACATGTGTTGCTGTGTGAATACATTGTATTTAATAAAACAAGATCTTACTAAGTGCGGTTACAGTAACGAAGGTTTAGTTTATACACATTTATTTAGATCGATTGCGAAACAAGTTCTTTCAACTTATATTAATCACTCTCGAGACCGCATTCATGATGGAATCCATCCATCGCCATGAAGGAGAGAGAAGAGGCAATGTGGAATTGAAATGCCTTGCCTAAGGGTACAATCGTAACGGCTCCAGCGGGGCTCGAACTCAGGACCTTTCGCACCTGAAGCGAACTCGCTATCTGGACCAGATTGTATAAACCTAAGTTACTGTAACCGCACTAGTAATATCTTGTTTTATTACACACAATGTATTCACGTAGGCTTGGTGGACTATATTATATAGCTGGACTGGTAATCCAGGGATGGCAGGTTCGATCCCCCGTCTGACCATAATAAATCTTTCAGATGGGACTTTAAACCGATGTCTCATGTCGGTGCTTTACATCGTGCACGTAAAAGAACCAGAGGGGACTCTGGAATGGGTCTCTGTCTGTATCATTGCACTATCCTCCAAAAAATCTAAAATGACTAATCTCTTTAGGAGGCGTGGCTAATATGGGCAACCAGTAGCGACGATAAATAAACGTAAAACACACGCGCACACACACACTATATTATATAACACGTGCATTAATTTATGGATGTCATGTTTTCTGATACGAGCAACTACAAGATAATAGGTCTAGTTTTAATTTTCAATACTTAAAATAGAAAATAACCGAGACAATTTGAACCATCGGAGCAAAACCTAGTCAGTCTGAAAAGAAATTTCTGAAATACATGAAGAAAAGTGGTCTCTAATAGAGGATCCGATACCAGATATAAACATGGCAAGCTAACTAATGCAAGATGGTGTACCAAATACAATTGGGATGTGAAAATTGTAATACTGCTGTTCTAATAAATAATTCTTATAATTCAAGACAATCTCTCCGTGATACGGGGGCAAAATACCCTGTTTCCGGTGGGTTGACCTAATTAGGCCTTACAGCGGAACAGGAATACATGTAGATGAAAGGTCAAAGAAGTGGTTGGTATAATATTTTTACATCAAGACTAGGTCAGCATTGCCCATGTTGTACTGTATCATTTAATGTTGTTATTGTATTATTACATTATGTTTAGATTGAAAACTCATATACTTATAACAAGTTATTTCCGTACACAAGGTCAAGGTCATATCCATATTAATAATAGCAATATCATTGGTCAAATGTAGTTTTCTAGATATGAGTTACGCAATTCAAATACCCATACACTAACTATTAGCAGTTGCGGATTAAGGGGAGGGCTGACTGGGCTGAAGCCAGGGGCCACCGGTATTTAGGGGCCCCCAAATTAGTATTTTAAATCTGTAATTAACTAAATAAAATTTAATGACTTTTTTAAAAATGACCACATAAATAGATTGAACTTAGAAGATAGCCTGAGGTTTCCAATGATGTATGACTTTAATAATATTTTGTGTTTAGTCGATTGTAGCAATAACGTATAGTGCACTGTTCCCCGAGTATAATAATCCCGCAATACGCGTCGACAGGTGAAGTCCCTTCTTACCAACCAATGCGATAGCGGAAAGCCGTAATTTCGGTGAATTTCGGCCAAGCGGGGATAATGTGAGAAAGGTGTATTCAATAGAATGTTCTTGTTTGCTTGCACTAGTATTTATCTTGATGAAAGAGCCCCTGTTTGAGCTACAGCCAGGGGCCCCATGTAACCTTAGCCCGCCCCCGACTATTAGCTTCATAATCAATAATGGCGGAGGAACATGTATGTCCTTCTAGTGCCTGTTAGTGACATTATGGTAGCATTAATCCAATGTGTATGCTTCAGTATTAAATTATTAATACAAAATGCACTTTCGAAAACGTTAAGACAATAATTATTACGGGGGAAGTATTTCAGTTTTCTTTAGGACAGCTACGATTTATTGATATACAGTCTACATGCGCTATGTCGAATTCCGTCGGAAAATAATACCAAATATAATACACAAATATACCAAAATACTTCGACATAACCAACATTTGACTTAACGAACTTCGATATAAACGGAGCCAGTTATATGTAACATGATAGTGTCTGAAACGGGACTTTGATCCGACTTCGAGATAACCGGTGAATTCGACATAACCGACTTTGAAATAACGGATGTAGACTGTATTACAGTTTATATCATCATCTCTGGATTTCATATAATTTGACTTACTGATCTATTTCTTGAATGATTGATCGTGATGTCATAACTAATAATGACTCGTTATACGAGTGCATCACCTATAGTAAGGTACTATATACAGACGGATATGTAGTCCAGTGATAACACGCTGGACTGGTAATCTAGGGATCGCAGGTTCGATCCCCCGTCTGACACTAATAAAATTAACAGTCTTTCAGATGGGACGTTAAACCGAGGTCTCGTTTCGGTGCTTTACACCGTGCACGTAAAAGCAACCAGATGAGACTCTGGAATGGGTCTCTGTCTGTATATTTTGCACTGTCCTCCAACACATCTAAAATGACTAATCTCTTCAGGAGGCGTCGCTCATATGGGCAACCGGTAGCGACGATAAATAAACGTAAAACACAATTTGTTTCTGTAGGACAAGCGATTCCAATGTACAGCATAAACATGCATGCAGATAATTGCTCTGGATATATTAAGTTGTATACGTAAATAGTCAAATATGTGGTGGTTTGTTTGTTAATATATTCGTATTGTAACAGATCTGACTGATCAAAACAAAGAAGTGTTAATACGAACTACAAATTTGGTAAGCATTAGTACACGTGTTAAGCATTTCTAAATAGTTGGGACTTACTTATGACAAAAATGACAAAAAAATGACAGCCTTAGTAGAGTAATACAACAACATTGACATTTTACAGATATGTTTGCAAATGTTTATAATGTACTTCCATGGCAACCATCTTACATTAATTTCACTTCCAGAATAAGGATATTATACTAGTGCTATTCCGATATCACACAGTTATAAACCTGAAATGTTACTTCCATGGCAACCATCTTACATTAATTTCACTTCCAGAATAAGGATATTATACTAGTGCTATTCCGATATCACACAGTTATAAACCTAAAATGTGTACCTTTTCTCATTCTCTCGCATACTGCAAGATAAGGAAGTAAAATAAGTTATTTTCAGACTATAGTTTACTTGAAAGCAAAACTATTGTTAGTTTAAACTTTATTTATTTTACAACGATTGCGAAACAAGCTATAACAACTTATATTAATCACTCTCGTTGGCGCGGATGGAAGCATGTATATGGTCATTCGTGTCGGAGGAAACCGGAGTACACGGAAAAACACACCTGCCCGATCTGGCGACCACCGTACCATCTCACATATTACCCGTTCCGAAGATCGAACCCGGGCTGCATTGGTGAGAAGCGAGCGCGCTAACCACTGCGCCATATCGGAAAGCCTAGTGTTAAGAAGGTGAGTAATGTTATTGTACACAATCAATCTAGAAAATCTATGTGTAGTAACTCTTTGGCCTGTAGACTACACGTATATCAAATATTGTATATTTATGAATTGCTATGGTTTTTTATGATTTTACATTGTAGAGTTTTGGCCTTAAATGATTACATACAGATCCTTCTACCTACTTATGTTTTGTTTTGTTTATTTAAGATTCGTGTCATTTCACACGACAGTGACGAAACCTTTCTAGAGTACACATAAACATACTACGTATTATAAAATAATACACAGGAATTTAATAATAATTTAGACAAATAATGAAAAATGTACGCCTATCGATCTATATCTTAGGTGGTTAGTGCATGGCAGTGCTTGGATAAAATATATATATTTAAAATGGAAAATCGAATTGCAAAGAAACAAACATAGCACTACTAAAAGCAGCATTGGTGGCAAACACTAGCAATGGTGTTAACGAATGTACATTGGTTTTTATAATGCTTAAAACACATAATAATTTATACAAATTTATTTTAGCTCGATTGCGAAACAAGTTCTTTCAACTATATTAATCACTCTCGAGACCTCATTCCTGATGGAATCCATCGCCATGAAGGAGAGAGAAAGAGGCAATGTGGAATTTAAATACCTTGCCTAAGGGCACAATCGTAACGGCTCTAGCGGGGCTCGTACTCCGGACCTTTCGTACCTGAAGCGAACGCTCATCCACAGCGCTATCACGACTTCCACGACACTTAAAACACTTAATAATAAATGGTTGCCCTGGAAATTCAGACGCCCATATTACATAAAACTAAAATGTTTAAATCGTCGTGTATCATAATATTTGTATACATTATGCTTCATCGGGAAGAACAATTATCGTCGTGTATTATAATATTTGTATACATTATGCTTCGTTGGGAAGAACAATTATCGTCGTGTATTATAATATCTGTATACATTATGCTTCATCGGGAAGAACAATTATCGTCGTGTATTATACTATTTGAAACATTATACTTCAACGAGAAGAACAAATAACGTCGTGTATCATAATATTTGTATACATTATGCTTCATCGAAAAGAACAATTATCGTCGTGTATTATAATATTTGAATACATTATGCTTCATCGGGAAGAACAATTATCGTCCTGTATTATAATATTTGTATACATTATGCTTCATTGGGAAGAACAATTATCGTCCTGTATTATAATATTTGTATACATTATGCTTCATCGAAAAGAACAATTATCGTCCTGTATTATAATATTTCTATACATTATGCTTCATCGAAAAGAACAATTATCGTCATGTATTATAATATTTGTATACATTATGCTTCATCGAAAAGAACAATTATCGTCGTGTATTATAATATTTGTATACATTATGCTTCATCGGGAAGAACAATTATTGTCGTGTATCATAATATTTGTATACATTATGCTTCATCGGGAAGAACAATTATCGTCGTGTATTATAATATTTGTATACCTTATGCTTCATCGGGAAGAACAATTTTCGTCGTGTATTATAATATTTGTATACATTATGCTTCATCGAGAAGAACAATTTTCGTCGTGTATTATAATATTTGTATACATTATGCTTCATCGAGAAGAACAATTTTCGTCGTGTATTATAATATTTGTATACATTATGCTTCATCGGGAAGAACAATTATCGTCGTGTATCATAATATTTGTATACATTATGCTTCATCGGGAAGAACAATTATCGTCGTGTATCATAATATTTGTATACATCGTGTATCATAATATTTGCTTCATCGGGAAGAACAATTATCGTTGACCAATATAACGTGCAATTGGAAGAGTTTAAAAAAATAAAAAGTTTAAACAATTGGAAGAGTAAGTAGGTTATATTGATATATTGTCCGTACCTGATGATTTGTTTGAACAGATCCCTGAACATATATAGTACATATAGAGGTTTCTGCATGCCAGTGACAGCCCATGGCGAGAAGTGGTAACTGAAATAAATGTAAAATAACATTGTTTTGGTGCTACAGCCAAGCGTGCCAGCTTCAGCCAACTGCGATAAGTTGAAATAAATGTAAAATAGCATTGTTTTGGTGCTACAGCCAAGTATGTCCCATTCAGCCAACGGCGATAAGTTGAAATAAATGTAAAATAACATTGTTTTGGTGCTAAGCCAATCATGTCCCGCTTCAGCCAACTGCGAGAAGTTGAAATAAATGTAAAATAACATTGTTTTGGTGCTAAGCCAATCATGTCCCGCTTCAGCCAACTGCGAGAAGTTGAAATAAATGTAAAATAACATTGTTTTGGTGCTACAACCAAGCGTGCCAGCTTCAGCCAACTGCAATAAGTTGAAATAAATGTAAAATAGCATTGTTTTGTTGCTACAGCCAAGCATGTCCCGCTTCAGCCAACTGCGATAAGGTGAAATAAATGTAAAATAGCATTGTTTTGTTGCTACAGCCAAGCATGTCCCGCTTCAGCCAACTCCGATAAGCTGAAATAAATGTAAAATAACATTGTGTTGGTGCTACAGCCAAGCGTGTCCCGCTTCAGCCAACTCCGATAAGCTGAAATAAATGTAAAATAACATTGTGTTGGTGCTACAGCCAAGCGTGCCAGCTTCAGCCAACTGCGATAAGTTGCAATAAATGTAAAATAACATTGTTTTGGTGCTACAGCCAATCATGTCCCATTCAGCCAACGGCGATAAGTTGAAATAAATGTAATATAACATTGTTTTGGTGCTGCAGCCAAGCATTTCCCATTCAGCCAACTGCGATAAGTTGTAACTGAAATAAATGTAAAATAACATTGTTTTGGTGCTACAGCCAAGTATGTCCCATTCAGCCAACGGCGATAAGTTGAAATAAATGTAAAATAACATTGTTTTGGTGCTACAGCCAATCATGTCCCGCTTCAGCCAACGGCGATAAGTTGAAAGTGAAATAAATGTAAAATAACATTGTTTTGGTGCTACAGCCAAGTATGTCCCATTCAGCCAACGGCGATAAGTTGAAATAAATGTAAAATAACATTGTTTTGGTGCTACACCCAAGCATGTCCCGCTTCAGCCAACGGCGATAAGTTGAAATAAATGTAAAATAACATTGTTTTGGTGCTACAGCCAATCATGTCCCATTCAGCCAACGGCGATAAGTTGAAATAAATGTAAAATAACATTGTTTTGGTGCTACAGCCAATCATGTCCCATTCAGACAACGGCGATAAGTTGAAATAAATGTAAAATAACATTGTTTTGGTGCTACAGCCAATCATGTCCCATTCAGCCAACGGCGATAAGTTGAAATAAATGTAAAATAACATTGTTTTGGTGCTACAGCCAATCATGTCCCATTCAGCCAACGTCGATAAGCTGAAATAAATGTAACAGAGAACCACTAGGATAATGCAACCAAACCAAGTGTAACATTAAAAAAACCCCAGTAAATTCCACAACATTAAATAGCACAGAGTATAAGATATAAATGTGCTTTCGGTATATAATACAAATGTCTTACTGTGTAATATTTCTAATTGTGTCCGGTACTCCGGTTGATCTGACGGCATGGAATTCATCCTCTGAGCTCTGACTGTGGTAGGAGAGCACTTCTAATGCCACTCGGTATTTCTGCTCTGAACGCCGGATCTTGTCGTACAGCTATATCGAAATAGGAATTACATAATTTAAATTATATCTGAATGACCACATATACGTTTTCATCCGAGCCAACGAGAGTGATTAATATAAGTTGTTAAAGCTTGCTTCGCAATCGTTGTAAAATAAATAAAGTATAAATTTTAAAAAATAAAATAAAATTATATCTCTTAAATATGATCGGCGAATAATGCATGAGACGTATAGTGGGGGCACAATATATTCTTTGTTATTGTACATGTGTTGTATTATATATACCACTCACGATATATTTGTCCAGACAGTACAACTGGGCTGTCCGATTAGCGCAGTGGTTAGAACGCTCGTTTCTCACTAATGTACCTGAGTTCGATCCTCGCAGCGGTAAGTATGTGAGATGGTACGGTGGTCGCCAGACCAGATCGGACAGGTGGGTTTTCTCCGGATTCTACGATTTCCTCCCACACGAATGACAAGATAATAATAATAATAATAATAATAAAGACTTTATTTAACGAGAGAACTCATTTGAACAATTAAGTCAATCTACCATTAGGTCCTCAACAAATTAAAACATGAAATAGCAAAATGAAACATGTAAACAGTAACCAGTAAGCTTTCATAGGAAATAAGATACCCGAGAGTGTTTAACATAAAGTTGCTAAAATTATTTATAATAAAGTTAAAGTGTATATTTAGTACAACTTTAGATACATATTACAAGAGTAAGGGCGCGAATATGGTCAAGCACTCGAAGCCAATGACAACGAGTTTGTATATGCTTATGCTATAGAAAATACAGCACTTTATGGGACGTAAACCTAAGAGTTCACTATGTAAGCCTTATCCTTTTAGTCTATAAAAGCATATGTTTATCAAATCATTAAGTACAGCACTTTATGGGACGTAAATCTAAGAGTTGACTATGTAAGCCTTATCCTTTTAGTCTATAAAAGCATACGTTTATCAAACCATTAAACTGCCATTGTTACTAAGCAAGGTCACTTTTCTCCCATTACCATTTCTTTGATTATATATCAAAGTAAAAGTAAAGTAAAGTGCTTATTTATTATAGTGTCACCCCTATTTAAAGTGCCAACCATTGCTGAGTTATGAGACACCTCGTTTTATGAACATCAGTACTTCCAGAATCCTATGCCGAATTCGAATACCAGGCGTTAGACTGGTTGTCAATTGGTAACCATTATTTAACAAGCTGGCGGCTCACCAACCTGACAATATTCGAACCTTCGACCTTCCGCTCCGTAGGCGGACGCCTTAACCACTAGACTATACACTGAAGTATTAAGAAAACTAAATACACTATAACGACACTTCAGTTCGTGTTGGTTGGTGTTTTACGTTTATTGATCGTCGCTACCGGTTGCCGATATGAGATACGCCTCCCGAAGATATTTTTGGAGGATAGTGCAATGATACAGACAGAGACCCATTCCAGAGTCTCCTCTGGTTCTTTTACGTGCACGGTGTACACCACCGATACGAGACCTCGGTTTAAAGTCCCATCTGAAAGACTGTTAATTTTATTAAGGTCAGACGGGGTATCGAACCTGCGATCCATGGATTATCAGTCCAGCGTGTTACCACTGGACTACAGATTCGTGTTGGTCGTCATATCTCTACATTATATAGGTGTATTAGATTTTTACGAATTAACCCGATCGAGATACAAAGAGATCATGCTGAACCGGATACATAAGTGTGGTTGTATTAGTATTATCTCGCCATTAAAGCGACATTACATCGCAAAAAGCCAAATAAATGCATTTGTTCACGTATAAATGCATTGCTACTACACATTCTTCCGAATACATTCTAACACTAACATTGAATCAATAAACAGTGTTTTTGTTGTCTACAAACTTTCAAAAGTGAAAGTACGATTTCATATAACGGTCATCCATGCTTCTGCAATGACGTTTGTTTTGTCATTGGAGTCAATACTAAACGAGCGATACTTTCATTTAGAGATAATTTAACTAAGATTAGACTACAAATAAATATGCATAGGCACACACGTGAGATATAACGGTAAATCTGTACGACAAATCGTGTTATTCAGGATAAACGCGTTGCATTACGCATGAATGTTGACCATATTTACATTATTTTGTTATGTCAACAAACAACGATTACGACGCTTGTTTATTTGTTGAAATACTCAGTTTTTGAGGCAAATATTGGGGGGGGGGGGAATTATACCATATAATAGGAAATTACATTCTGCAGACATTTGCGTTTTCACCGATGTAGTGTCGCTTTAATATATAGATATATTAGCATTAAAACATTTTTTAGTGGAAACGATGTATCGAGTTTGCAATAGGGTGAAGCTACACCCGTTTACCCTCGCATGATAAATAAGTAAATTCGCACACTAGAGTGTTGTCAGATTTAATATCCGTTTACATTAGCATGATGTATTAGTAAATGCACATTACAAGTGCTGTCAGAGTTCATATCCGATTACCTTCGCATGATGTATTAGTAAATGCACATTACAAGTGCTGTCAGAGTTCATATCCGATTACCTTCGCATGATGCAATGCGAGACCACAATATATTGCAAAGGTTTCAAACGATTCTTCGTCAGATTTTGTGAACGTTCCACTTAGCTTGTTCACCATTTGGACCACTCCGATTATACTGAAAAAGAGAAGACTGTGATTTACAATACATGTTCACTCTTCATTAAACGATTGAATTCATGCTTGTAGTGTTTAGCGAAGTGTGAACGTTGCATAATAATGCACATATCGAATAAAGCCCAGACCACTATGAATCTAATCGGAAGGGCATGCTATGGATTTTTAAATTAATACCCCAAACCCACGATCTCCTCTTCGCATAACAGCATCTGTCTATCTATCTTCCTCTAATGTCGAACCCCTCGCGGGGATGTAGACATGTTGCGCGTCAAAAACCGCAGAGAAGTTAAAAGTGTGAGTAGTTAAAAGCATTATTATAAGAAGAAAGTAATGAAAAATAAGTTGTGGTAAAAGCTTAATAGCAGCTGCGCAGAACAAGTAGGGACTGGCATGATCAATATGGCAAACTGCCGTATTGAATTGCTCTATTGTAGGGAAATGGACAATGTCAGGAGGGAGATGGTTCCAATGGTAGATTGTTCTTAGAATAAAGGAAAACATGTGGTAGTCTGTAGTTGCTGTAATTAACCTATAGCTTAATGAATGGCAATGGCGAGCAGGACGGGAGAGGGGAACTAGGTACTTTTCAATGGGGATAGCAACAATATCATTATGCATTTTGTACATAAGGGATAACATATTGTCAATACGCCGTCTGCGTAGATTTAGGGAATGTAGCATGTCTGTAACACTAGAGGTACGACCTTTATCCAACGGGCTGCTCTTCGCTGGACACCTTCAATTGGGTATATCAATGTTTGTGTATGGGGCGACCAGATCTCGGCAGACCACAGTGTTTTACTATCGAGGAGGAAACTATATGTTCTAGAACCTTGCATAGAACACATGTCAGTGATATAGGACTGTAGTTGGCGGGGTTTGACTTGTCCCCTTTTTGTAAATGGGAGCAACATTTGCTGACTTCCACTGGGCCGGCACTGATCCTTCGTCTTTAGACAGGGTTTTAAGTATGATTGGCTTAATATGGTCAGGACCACTAGCCTAATGGGTGTCCAGGTTATTGAGAAGTTCCTCTATGTCATTTGATTGAACTTACTGTGATCTCATTCATGTTTGGCGTGGATTAACCATTAGTTTAAACATATTTTATTCGGATCAAATACATATATACATATATAAACACAATTCTTATACATTGGAACCGATATGGGTCGAGAAACAAGCTTAAAGCTTATATGAATCCCTTCCCATGTTGGAGTACGTTTAAATGGTACAAAATGCTTGGCGAATAGTAATGGCGAGTTTATGTGTTCAGTATATTGTGCAAAACCCCAATTTGCACGAAATATTTATTATTGTTATATATAAATAGTAATGTATTATATAAATACATTAAACTGTTTCTATATATGGCCAAATGTTTACCATGTAATATATATATATTTGTTTTATGCATAATCGTCTGCTATTATTTTCGCGCCTAAAATTATCAATCTCGCTTCGCGCGGGAAATGACTTAAGATGTTAGGCCTAATCTCATTTTATCAAGGCCGTGGTTGCAGGTGTCCAGTTATGTAATACAAAGGCACCGAACTGGTTTGATGGTGTAATATTAGATAACATAACAGATGTTTAGGAATAACAGATGTTTTAGGAATTGTTATATCATATATACACTGATTCAATTATGTATATAAGAAATGGATTTTATTAACATAGATCAGACACACTAGAGCCTAACTCCAGGAGCGATAAAGGTCGTGATCTCAATCTAGTATATAGAACATATAAACTGTATTTATGATACTTAGATATTATTGACATTATAAGAAATATAACTTATAAAGATTTGTCGAATAATTAAATTGTTCAGCCACAGAAGAAACATTAGAGTTTCGGCGAACCATATAGAAGTTGATTAAAAGTTAATCTAATCAGAAACAGTGATTAGATTATAGTGATATTGAGTAATGACGGATTAGAAAGATTGGATGTTAAATATACTGTGTAAGCGCATATTCGGCTCACACAAATGGATTGTTAAATAAGCTTTTAATGATACGATGTATATATATATATAGATCACTGATTATATATATTTGGATATTTCTGATGCCAATATAAACAAGATATTATATAGAAGAAATGTAATACTGTGTTGAGTTATCATTAATACATATAATAACGAAGAAACCCCCTAGACAACTCCAGCGAGTCTACAATAGGATAGACCCTGGTAAGAGCCGTAGCAACCGAGACATATTATTACGAGAAGAAAAAGGAGAGTTTGCGACAATATATCATATAAATTGTAGAGAAACTATTGAATATTTAACAGCAGTGGCAAATATTTGGACTTGATTTTACTAAACGTCCGCATATATTTACAGCATCGTTATTGTAATTTTAATGTAGCAATACGGAAACGTTATATCCAAATATGTAAAATATCAAAAAACAATCTGGTATTGTCACACGACGGGCCGGGACCAAAACGGAGAGAACCCCCACGTTCACCTAGGTATCGAAACGTTTTGTTGCTGCACTATAGCTCTGGACATTCAGGTAAAGTGTTGTGTTACAGTGTGTAGTGAGATGCTCATCGCCAAACAAGAGATTGTTGAGTGTGGCAGCACATGGAAGGTTATATAGGTGTTGTAGACGTTGATGATTATACCTTGGGCAATGCAGAAGGAAGTGAGTGACTGATTCGATAGACCCGCATTCGCACACGGGAGAATCGATGATATTTTTCCTGTGAAGGTCGTAGCACAAAGAACTACATCCTAGTCGTAGTCGGGTGTGGAGTATCTGATTCCTTCTTGATCCAACATTGTATAACGGGGATTGTCTTTTCCTGTTTTTACTTAACATGTATTTGAAGGTTGCTACTGTATCGGCGTTCCGTGTCTCGTTTGGCAGCGAGTTCCATATTAGAATAGTTGATGGAAGAAATGTAGAAGCATGGGATTGAGTATGTGCAGTTATAGGTTGAACGGCGGGTACGTGTCGAAGGTTATATACTTGGTCAGCTTGTTCTGGAATGAGATTGGAGAGGTAATGGGGACAGCGACCAGTCTTCATTTTGTAGAAGAGGGTGAGCTTGTGATTGCAACGTCTTTTGGCTAGGGTATCCCAGGACAGGTCCGACAGAAGAGTGTTTATGTTGCAGAGTTTAGTAGCTCCAGACACAATTCGCGCTGCCTCGTTCTGTACGGCCTCAATATCGTTTTTCGAATCATTACTGCAGTTGTCCCACACGACGTTACCATATTCTAGAAGAGGTCGAATGTAGGCAAGATACATGCGCTCTAGACAGAAACGGGTAAGAAGGAATTTTAATGATCTGAGATTTCCGATGCGCTGCCAAGACTTGTTAACAAGCTCAGATATATGAGCATTCCACTTGGCATCATCTGAAAAGATTAGACCAAGATGTTTGTGAGTTCTAGTTTGGGTAATGGGAATGCTATTCATGAAGACATCTGGATGGATGGGCTTGTTTCGCTTACGTGAGAAAATCATGGATTCGGTTTTTGCAGGGTTGAATGTAACTAGCCACAATTTGGACCAGGAATGGATACGAGAAAGGTCGGTGTTGAGGACGGCAGCTGCATTGGCTGGATCGTCAACGATGATGTAAAGACTTGTGTCATCGGCGAAAAGACGTATATTGGCATTAATGTCAGCAACGATGTCGTTAATGTAAATGAGGAAGAGTAGTGGACCTAAAATCGATCCCTGTGGAACTCCAGCATTAATAGAAGACCATTGCGAGGATGAATTTGCAATAACAACACGTTGATTTCTTGAAGACATGTAAGATGCGAACCAGTTTAGAAGAGAACCTGTGATACCGAGAGAAGACAGCTTGCTAAGCAGACCACGGTGCCATACCCGGTCAAACGCCTTCGAAATGTCGCAGAAGATCGCTCGCACTTCCTTTCCATCGTCCATTGCCTGAGATATGTCATTGTAAAGGAAGGTCATTTGGTTGACAGTGGAATCACCCTTGATGAAACCAGACTGGTTCGGTGTCAAAAGACTATTTTCCGTGACATAGTTGTAGAGGTACTTATGTACGCAGCGTTCCATAAGTTTACCCAGGCAGCTAAGTAGAGAGATAGGGCGATAGTTTGAGGGTTTCGATGGATCAGATTTTTTAAATATTGGGCATATGTTGGCTAGTTTCCAATGAGAAAGAAATGTGGATTTCGTAAGTAGCTTGGTGAAGTATACAGAGAGTGGTACAGCGAGCTCGTTGGCACCTTCCTTAATGAGTCTAGGACTAACCAAGTCTGGCCCGCTAGCCTTCGATGGGTTGATAAGAGAGATCGCGTCTCTAACATCCTGGTGTGTTATGCTGATGTGTGATGGGTGGTGGGATCTGATTTTGGTCGTCTATTGAGGATTGCTCACAGAAGAAGGTATTCAGGAGCTCAGCTTTGTCCTCATTGGACGTCGCTTTGACTCCGTTGTTAACAAGGGTAGGGATGCCAGAATATTTAGTGTTGTTTGAGAGTTGTTTCGACAGTTTGAACCACTCTTTAACTGGAATGGAAGATGAGTTCATCCTGTCGATTATGTTGTGTAGGTGAGTATCTTTCGTCTTTCTGATTAGAGCGGTGGTGATGTTCCTGCATCGTCTAAAGTTTTCCCATGCCAGTTCGGTATTTAGACGCTTGGCTTTCTGGTGGACTCTGCTACGCTTTCTGATGGATTGTCTCACCTCGCTGGTCATCCATGGAATGTCACCTGGCCGAATGGTTACTGTTTTGTTGGGGATGCTATCTGTTGCTGCTTGGAGTATGGAGGCTGTAATATTTTCAGCGATCTGTTCCAAATTAACGTCATCTATGATAGTGTTCCAATCTGTTGCACGTAGTTTGTCGTTAAACTTGTTATAGTCGCCATTGTCGTATAGCCAGATGCGGCGTCGAAAATTGCTAGATGTGGGTTTTGAGAAATTAAGGACAACTACTACTGGACAATGGTAACGGATAAGGTCTGGTACGAAGGGGTCAGATACAAAACTGGAGAGGACTTGTTGGTTGTTGCGAACAAATATCAGGTCGATTAGGGACTGAGAATGTTCTGTGAAATGTGTTGGGGTCGATATTAGCTGATGAGCATTGTAAGAAGAAATGAGACGGGACATTTTATTTGAAGGGGAATGACTAATGTTAATGTTGAAGTCGCCTGTTACTATAATATTATCGCAGCGTTGATGAAAAGCTTGGTCGACACTCTGCTCTAGCATGAGCCATTGGTTGTTGTTTGCATCGGGGGGACGGTAGAGGCCACCAACTAGAAGTGTACGCTGGTTTACATGAACCTCCAACCAAAGAGCCTCTAGACCGTTTACATGCAGATCCTGGCGTTTTGTGGCATGCAAACTATCCCTCACGTAGATGGCAACACCTCCTCCAACCCTGTCCTTCCTGTCACATCGAAACGGTTGATTAAAATTTGGAATGCGAAGTTCAGAATCAGATACGGAAGCGGAAAGCCACGTTTCTGTAAAGACGAGTATATCGTATGGCTGTGCTTCGACAGAAAGAATATCGAGCTTGGGACGTAAACTTTGAATATTAATATGCATGATACTAAGACCATTGTTGAGTAGGGTAAGATAAGATTCTGAGAGCGTATCCGACTGATCAGTTGTTGGACCTGGATTTGTCTCTATATCACCTGAGCGAGTAGTGTTGAGAGATGGTAAGTAAAGTGACACATTAATGTTGGTAATGAAGATGATGGCAAACACTATATATGTGTCCAGTGTATGGGTAATAAGACGGCTAGAACAGTGTCCAATATACATAATGAAAACTACGGCGGATGATAACGTTCTGACTGGCCGTCTATTCCCGTGGCTAGCGTTAACGATGACAAAGTAATGAGGCCATGGTAGGTCAATCCGCATCGAGACCCACCACCGTGTGTGACAAAGAAAAATACGACAATCAATATAAACATTGGAGATGTTAAACAGCAATCAGCAGGTTTAAAATGTTAACGTAGTTCTTCTAATATGTACATTGTATATAAGATTAAATAGCTATGTGCACATATGACCCCGGTAACGTACTTATATAATATTAAATAGCTATGTGCACATATAACTTATGAATGAGCAAGGAGCAATATGTGCAGTTGAAGATTGTTGCAATCTTAACGAAATTGGTGGAAACAATGAAAGCTATGTCACAAGTTACTACATCATGAATATAGAATGGGCTTACGCTATATATAAAAGGGATTTATATTAAAATATGAAATTTGTGCTACAGTTGAAGTACAAGAAAGCATGCAAGGTATCAATGACCTCATACTGGGAAGGTTACATCTATAACTGTGTCCGGGCATAAACACTCCGGCCCCGCTCCGGCTACTATAATAATTCGTCGGCATTATTTCAATGGAAGTCAGAGAGAATAGTTAATCAAACAAACAGAGAGGCCGCCACTTGCAGCACAATAGATAATGAAATATGTACGTTCACATCTATTTCCATGTGTGGCCCCTCATCAATGACATTTTTAATCACCTGGCATAATAATATAAGTTAACGTAGCCATACCAGTATGCACATTTTAAATCAAATGTCATAATAATACAGGCTAACGCAACAATACCAGTATGCACATTTTAAATCAAATGTCATAATAATACAGGCTAACGCAACAATACCAGTATGCACATTTTAAATCATATGTCATAATAATACAGGCTAACGCAACAATACCAGTATGCACATTTTAAATCATGTGTCACAATAATACATCCCAACGTATCCATACCAGTATGTGCATTTCAAAACACGTGTCATAGTAATACAGGCTAATGCAACCATACCAGTATGCGCATTTCAAAACACGTGTCATAGTAATACAGGCTAACGTAACCATACCAGTATGTGCATTTCAAAACACGTGTCATAGTAATACAGGCTAACGTAACCATACCAGTATGTGCATTTCAAAACAAGTGTCATAGTAATACAGGCTAACGTAACCATACCAGTATGTGCATTTCAAAACACGTGTCATAATAATACAGGTCAAGGTAACCATACCAGTATGCACATTTTAAATCACATGTCACAGCAATACAGCCCAACGCAACCATATCAGTATGCGCATGCTAAACCACATGTCATAATAATACAGGCTAATGCAACCATACCAGTATGCACATTTTAAACCAAATGCCACAATAATACACCCTAACGTATCCATACCAGAATGTGCATTTCAAAACACGTGTCATAGTAATACAGGCCAAGGCAACCATACCAGTATGAACACTTTAAATCACATGTCATAATAATATAGGCCAACGCAACCATACCAGTATGAACACATTAAATCACATGTCACAATAACATAGGTTAATGCAACCATACCAGTATGAACACATTAAATCACATGTCATAATAATATAGGTCAACGCAACCATACCAATATGAACACATTAAATCACTTGCCACAATACTACAGGTTAACGTAACCATACCAGTATGAACACATTAAATCACATGTCATAATAATATTAGGTTAACGTAGCCACACCAGCATGTACATTATAAATCGCGTGTCATAATAATGCAGGTTTACGTAACCATACCAGTCTATACACATTAAATCACATGTCATAATAATACAGGTTAACGTAACCACACCAGCATGTACATTATAAATCACATGTCACAATAATACAGGTTAACGTAACCATACAAGTACATTGTATGCACATTTTAAATCACATGTCATAATAATACAGGTTAACGCACCAATACAAGTATGAACATTTTAAATCACATGTCATAATAGTATCGGTTAACGTAATTATACCAGTATGCACATTTCAAATCACGTGTCGTGATGAGTTAACATAGACTAACGCAACCATACCAGTATTGAAATTTTAAATCATGTGGAACACTATTAATACAGGTTAACGTAATTAAATTTAGATATTTTCAATAAATGTTACAAGCAGTATTGCGATATGGTACATTGTATACCATGTTCACCAAAGGAGACGGTCTGGCAGGTAAATCATCTAATCCAGTATCCATATATGGTATGGTCATTGTTGAGATAGAGTGGGAGGATTACAATTACATTCAATCGGTCGATACAGGTCACTGGACAGTGCGGTATAATGTTATACTCAGCGGGAAAAGTTACAGTGTGGACTTGAACTTTACAAATTGACTTAATGTTTCAAAACGGTGGATGTATTCGTTATGTTTTTCAACGAAGATGAATCCGTCGGAGGTCCACGTGTTCTTAACAGCTTTACTCCTGACGAGGAGCCGAGCGTTGTAGAATAATTCACCACGTTTCTTGGTCAACACTTCGTTGATATATGTATGTTTATATTTCCCAATATCTCGAAGGGATGTGCGCCTTTTGTACATTTTTTGTCGACAGCGATATGTAGAGAACTTAATTATTATATCCCTTGGTCGAGCGGATGCATTGTGGAACGATTCGGGTTTTTTCCCGAGTCGGTGTGTGCGGTCAATCTCGTCAAGCTTGATGTTTACCTTCATGTCATTCACAAGTTTTAAAATAACATCGTCCGTGTTTTCACCCTCGGACTCCACAAGGCCAGAAACGGGGAGACAGTTGCGGCGGCTATACTGGTTTGCATTGTCTTCCATGGTTTCTAGAATGTCTACCCGTTTTTCTAGGTTGGACACCTTGTCTTTGAGAAAAGTATTCTCTTTTTGGAGGTCGATAATTTGTTCTTGCAATCCGCCGACCACACCACTTACTATTTTTGAAATCATGTCTTCAAGTTGGGATTGGAATGTTCCTTTGAGTAGTTGGGCTATTTCAATCATTTGTTCATCACCGATACGGATCGTTGGACTTGTCTGATCAGCTACGTGTGACTCATTTTCAGACATATTTATTGAGCAACCGGGATCTTCAGATGATGTTAATGTTCTGGTTTTCTTTAACTCAAGTTGGTCCAACGGAGATGATGCTCCACGTTTTTTTACCGATCCTGCTGCTGGTGTAACAGGAGTATCGCTCATTATGTGGTACGCTATATATGTAGCGCAGTATACTTCTGAATCACTGTAGCGTGTGTGGTGGGCGTACTACCGTGTACATGAATGGAGTACAATGTTTACAACGACAAATCAATAGAGCGTATGAGTAAGTATACTGGTTCGTATGGATTAAAACAATGCAAATGTCAATTTCATCACCTCTCTTATCCAGATTCCAATAAACAAGTGTTCCGAGTAATCATCACATAAGTTTTACCATGTTCGCTTCAGTATTACTTCGTAGAAATCACAAACTAAACCTGCTGATGTAAACACAGGACTACGCCATTACTGACCGGAAGTAGAAAAAAAAGATTAACCATTCAGGTTTCCATTTGTGTTTTGAATTTTCATTTTACAAATCTTAGTGGGGATTTGGAGCTGAAGACAGACTGAAACTGTTTGTTCAGTGCTGTGACTTTAGCAGCTTCTTAATGATGAGCATTTGTTCATGCTTTAGGGTTGGCATTGATTTGGAGTCTTGTTTGGAATGCTTAAGGAGGGAATAAAATTTCTTGGTGTTTGGTCTGTGAGGATGGGAGGCATCAGCACGTGATTTAGGATGTTTTCAAGATATTGGTGATAAGCCTCTTTGACCTTTTTCCGCACTAAATGTTTGAGATCCAGGAATATCTTGCGATTTGAAGTTGTCCGCCAAACAGATATTACACATTTTGTCTGGTAGAAACACTAGGTTAGATCTGCCGGGTCCTTATAGCATGTTTTATTAAAAGTTCTGGCATACAATTTTGTAGAAAATAATAAGAAACCTTTTTTGGTTATTTGTACATTTTGTCCCCAATCCGGATAGTCACCTGAAATGCTCATAAACCGCACATTTCGGTGGAAATATTTCCCCAACAAGTTGTCTGTTTATATTCGGCTACTGAACCAGTCAGGTGACAGTTGTATTAGGCTACCAGTACGCACAACGGAATGTTATTGAACCATGTTTCACCTCTGTCAGCGAAAATAGGTTAAAACTATTTAAATATTTTAAATACGGATGTAAATGGAAAAATACGCCGAGCATAGGAATACGCCGAGCATAGGTTCTACCACTCTACAGATACCAAGAAACTCACATAACGTAATTTCGCATTGGGTTTCTTGGCAAACTAGAAAATACGACAACCGGTTTCTAATAAGATATGGCAATCTGGGAGAATCAGTTCACACTAAGTGCTCTTACCTTCCTCTAATATAGATCGGCATACACAAGATTGACTTTGTTCTATAGCCTGTCTGCATGTCCACTTCTCTGAAAGAATACATCAGTTTGCAATTTATAAATGAGACAAAAATATTGGAATCGGCTTAGTCTTTATCATAACATGTGTATGTCAGCTTACACCAATTTACGAAGTCGGTGAACACCTCGTGTGTGTATATATCAGTAACAATTCGCGTATCGCTCGATGCATCTATGCCAGCATTAAACAAGTTTAAGCTTTATTTATTTTACAACGATTGCGAAACAAGCTTTAACAACTTATAATAATCACTCTCGTTGGCGCGGATGAAAGCTTAAATGTGGTAATCTGTGTGGGGGGAAACCGGAGTACCCGGAGAAAACCCACCTGTCCGATCTGGCGACCATCGTACCATCTCACATACTTCCCGGTCCGAGGATCGAACCCGGGTCGCATATACGTTTTCATCCGAGCCAATGAGAGTGATTAATATAAGTTGTTAAGACTTGCTTCGCAATCGTTGTAAAATAAATAAAGTTTAAACTAACAATAGTTTTGCTTTCAAGTAAACTATAGTCTGAAAATAACTTATTTTACTTCCTTATCTTGCAGTATGCGAGAGAATGAGACAAGGTACACATTTTAGGTTTATAACTGTGTGATATCGGAATAGCACTAGTATAATATCCTTATTCTGGAAGTGAAATTAATGTAAGATGGTTGCCATGGAAGTAACATTAAGTTTTAAAAAACCTCACCTGTTGAAGCGCCTGTCTGTGTATGCATCAGGAATATTTAGCACATCTCCTGTTGACGCTACATGACCAGCTACGCCTTTGTCCATAGGAAACCTATGTTAGAATATGTGGATTATGAGTGAATGCCTCGCTTCATTCCAGCATTACATGAACATTAATAAATGCATACTTTTCTCCGTGACATCAAGGTTTGTACCAAGAGTGTGCGTATTTTGAAATGCATTATCAGTTCAAACAGGTAACACAACTTTTATATCAACTTCCAGATATATGTTACATTTATAACCGACTGTGGTATACTTCGAAAGAGACACTTGATGTTTATAACTAATGTATGCATATAATGTTATGTTTTCTGTCAATATGTAGTGTTGCTCATAATACTATTTATATAAGATATACAGAATCAGCGCACACGCTGACAACATGTGTATTGCAACATTTTGCAAAATCGTTCATTTTACCTCTGTAAATAATACACTATAATTCTTATAAATATACCAGAAATGTATTTGAACGTAAACGTATGTTTATCTCTATGCAGTATACATACATTTATGTCAACTAAATAGTCGCTGCTAATCACTTCACTTTTGATCTGATCAAAACTGATAATGGATTTCTTACACCATTTTTTACTGTCGCACACTAGTGCCTATATTAAGCTTTCAGTATTTTATTCCTAGATATCTCTTTTTTAGTGTGGATTAGCAGAGGCAATTTAGATTTACCATGTATATAATGAATATTATTAATTGTTATGTTACATTGAATGTGAAAATAACTGTGATAAGTCTCTTGTAATTCAAATATATGAATGGCTATGTACTGTTTTATAGTATGTAATATGATTTTATGATACATTGTACATAGATGAGACTATAATAAAGAATAAAACTGTGTATAGTTTGGTTTCCACGTGAACTGAAGTGACACTTTGTTAAGGGTTAAATCTTAGTAAGGCGATAATAAACACTAGATGCTGACTTAAACCACAAGTGTGTAACATATAGACGAAAGTGTTCGATAATGAGAGACATTACTGGTTTTTCTATTACCTCCCTTGATGGATAACGTCAGATTTATCCCTAAATGTATATGAATGGAAAACATGTGGAGCAAAGGAAACAACGATAAAAACAGAGGAAACCAATTAAGAGGACCAATCTACTGTTAGGAGTATTCAGGGGCAGTAACTGACTAATGTTTCTTATTAACCATAGTTTTCAATCTTAGTATTATGTTTCTAATCGTCGTAATAATGAAACCAAACCGCAGCGACAAATACAAACTAGGCATAAATATGTCTTTAAAATGTTCCAATCTTTAATAGTTACATATTATGGGATATTCTTGAAAATAATAATAATAATAATAAAGACTTTATTTAACGAGAGAACTCATTTGAACAATTAAGTCAATCTCCCATGGAGCCCTCAGCAAATTAAACACGAACTAGCATAATGAAACAGTAACCAGTAACCATTTCATGGGAAATAAGATATAAGCAACGAGAACTAATACTTATATTCATGTATAATTGTATATTATCAGTTTATTAGGTTATTGATCTGTTCTTTGCACCACCTGATATATAAAGAAAATGTGGTATGTAATCCATTAATAATTTGTATGTATGTATGTACCATTAATGTCAAACCCCTTGCGGGGACCTAGACATGTTTCATGGGCATGCTTAGCCGACCATAGCGGTTAACCAGTACTAAGCAATGTGTGCGAGGTGCCTTGCTCAATGACACTACATAAGTGGCCTTATACTGAGTATCGAACCCGGACCGTTCGATTCCAAATCCGACGCTCTACCATTGGACCACGGACGCCACACTAATTATAATTACTGTTATATTTGTTATATTTCGGGTTTTACGCCTGCATCAGCACCATTTTGGGCTATATCGCTATACTGTATATATAAATATAACGTATATATGTTTTCAGCTATATGCGCACAGTGTATTTCAATACAAGGGTATACCTGCATATGGAGCATATACTGAGTAATAGTGTGAAGTTCGTTGTGGTCACATGTGTCTAGCGGCATTATACAAGACTACTAATAACAACAACAACAACAACAACAACAACAACAACAACAACAACAACAACAACAACAACAACAACAACAACAACAACACACCAGCAACACTCTATGATAAATGACACTCGTGTATATATACTTCTATTTTCGTATACTATGTCTCCTTAGAAACGGACCCGTAGCCCAGTGGTTAACACGTTGGATTGCTAATCCAGGGATCGCAGGTTCGATCCCACGTTTGATCCTAAAACTATTAAATAGTGTTTCAGATGGGACGTTAAACCGAGGTCTCGTGTCGGTGCTTTGCATCGTGCACGTAAAAGAACCAGAGGAGACTCTGGAATGGGTCTCTGTCTGTATCATTGCACTAATCTTCCAAAATCTAAAATGACTAATCTCTTCAGGAGGCGTCGCTCTTATGCGCAACCGGTAGCGACGATACATAAACTTAAAACACACACACTGTCTCCGTGTCATTAGACGCCACTATATTGCTGCTTTAATGATTCACAAAGTTCCAAGTACAGCAATTAAATCCCTGGCCTCGAGGTTACAGCACTCTTCTCATATCTCGAACTCTAGCTCAAGTAACTTGATTGGATGCGTGTGAGATTTACAGAGACTGTTTGAGATTGAGTATGAGATTAGAAAAATGTTTTATAACCTACAGGCCAGCATTGTGAAATACTAGCATCTTATGTTTCTTGTTCACGCAGTGTGTCATTTCCTTTATGTGTTCCTTATATAAGTACAGTTATATTCAAATTAACATCGATACCTCTCGTATTATTTTTACTTCAGTTCTGGCTTAACACTTTCCTTTCCATCATAGAAGCATCTCTTGACGCCATTACCAATACGACATACATTGACAATGTAGTAGCCAAACCAATGTTCATAATAAAAGCCAGAATCTCATGTAGTCCCAGTAATATCTATGGAGGTGGGATAGATATGGCCACTACTTATCCACTGCATGATAGCTAAATGACTGTCGTCTGTATGGAGATATAATAGTATATTAACCTAAATCTCTATGTAGTCCCAGTAATATCTATGGAGATGGGATAAATATGGCAACCACATATCCACTGCATGATATTTAAATGGCTGTCATTTGTATGGAGATATAATCGTATATTAACCTAAATCTGTATGTAGTCCCAATAATATCTATGGTGGTGGGATATATATGGCAACCACTTATCCACTGCATGATATGTAAATGGCTGTCATTTGTATGGAGATATAATAATATATTAACCTAAATCTCTATGAAGGAAAGGGTTAAATGGCTGTCATTTGTATGGAGATATACTAGTATATTAGCCTAAATCTCTATGAAGGAAAGGGTTATACCCAACTTTACTGGTTTGAAAGTGATCATAATGTGCTATTGTTCAATGGACAAACCTGATTTCTTTGCTTGGTACATTTTCATCAACCTTTCCTGTATCAAATATCCTTGCATAAAGTTCGTTGGTGGTTGTATCCAGTAAAAACAAAGAGGCCCTATCAGCATTCACTAGCTTTTTAGCGTAATTCTGTAGAAAACAAAACGACATGGACACGTTCAAATATTGTCTAGCTGAGTATGTGATGTTATCCGAGCTACCAGCAGTTGTCTATAAATATGCGAACTCAACTGGCAATGCTGTGATATTATGCAAATGTGCTTTCTTGTCTCCCGACCGACCCTACTTTCCCCTCGAGATTAAGCTACATATACGTCAACAATAATATTTGAAAAATTAAAGAATGACACAATTTGTTTTGTCTAAATGTTATATTTCTGATTCGATCGAACTATTAAGTAATCATGTAGTAAATTAGGTGTAAACACAGACGTTTCTGTTTTTATGCAAATTCGGTATACAGAAAATGACATAGCATACATCTATGCAACATAGAAAAAGAATATACACGTGTTAAATGAAATAGACAATCGAACGAGATAACATAGTGACAGAGTTGCTGGAATATGCTATGAACATATAGACGATGGAATGTTTCCGAAGGGTAAACGAAGTCATTGACTTGATGGGAAATTGGAATAATCTGTTAATAATAGTATGTGCTATATCTTGCGAATTAACAATTCCTACACAAACAGTATTTAATTAATACGCTTCATATTCCCACAACTTTAGACGCGGTAGAAAAACAGTATTTAATTACGTTTCATATTACCACACAACTACCGCCATTCCGGTGGAAATATAGTATTTAATTACGTTTCATAGGTTAAAAGGAGCATGTATCTGTTGTTAGTTTATACAAATTTATTTTAGCTCGATTGTGAAACAAGTTCTTATAACTTATATTTATCACTCTCCTGATGGAATCCATCGCCACGAGGGAGAGAGAAGAGGCAACGTGGAATTTAAATGCCTTGCCTAAGGGCTCAATCGTAACGGCTTCAGCGGGGCTCGAACTCCGGACCTTTCGCACCTGAAGCGAACGCGCATCCACTGCGGTATCACGGCTATCTGTTGTTATTACAAGACACATAGCGGACTATTGTTGGACTTATTGGAATCACTGATTAAATGACAGGTTTTGGAGATATAATATAATTATATGGCATGCTAAAACAAAAAATTATATCACATAATTCTTAATATTATATTAATATGTATCGCTGTGTTAATGAAAGTGTTCATCACTATCGCTTTCTATTCAGAAATTTGAATATTTTTCTTTTCCATTTTATTTTAGTTTATACACATGTTTAGCTCGATAGCGAAACAAGTTCTTTCAACTTATATTAATCACACTATCGAGACCTCACTCCTGATGGAATCCATCGCCATGAAGGAGAGAGAAATGGCAATGTGGAATTGAAATGCCTTGCCTAAGGGCACAATCGTAACGGCTCCAGTGGGACTCGTACCCTGGGCCTTTCGCACATGACGCGCTTCTACTGCGCTATCACGACATTTTAATTTGATTTGGCCTGTAATTCTACGCATAGAAGAATGATCTTTCATGCGGCAAATGCATACGTTTTATTACAGTAATCTATAGTTTATAGGTAGCACGAACCTATAATAGTATTACTATTACATCTAAATGGCTGACAATACTTTACTTCTAAATGACTGGCAATACTTTACTTCTAAATGACTGACAATGCTTTACTTCTAAATGACTGACAATGCTTTCAGATTGATATTCAAACCATGATTATAAACCCATTGCAATGATTGCCACGATGTATTGAGAACAAACGGCTGTGTTTGTTGATTACATGATGCAGTTGGAGAGAAGTGTAACCAGGATTTGTCAGATAAAGACCTGGAATCAATTAGAGGAATCTGTTTGTCTGAATAATGTAGCCGTTACTATTCTGTTCAGCTGATCAATCACGCTGATAGAATAGAGTAGGGCATATGCTAGAATAAAAGCATAGAAGCACGTTACGTACACAGACGGATCTGTAGTCCAGTGGTGAACACGATGGACTGGGACTCCAGGGATCGCAGGTTCGATCTCCCGTCTGACCCTAATACAATTAACAGTCTTTCAGGTGGGACTTTAAACCGAGATCTAGTGTCGGTGCTGTACACCGTGCACGTACAAGAACCAGAGGATACTCTGGAATGGGTCTCTGTCTGTATCATTGCACTATCCTCCAAAAATCTAAAATGACTAATCTCTTCAGGAGGCGTCGCTCATATGGGCAACCGGTAGCGACGATAAATAAACAGAAACACACGTACACAGAAATGTGGGTGTTGCAAAATACCAAATTCATTGCTGATATAATATATACATTTCCTAGGTTAACTCGAATTTACCATTTGGGTGCTATTTGTTTTTGTCAAAATAACGAAATCGAATTTCTTAAACGATCCCATATCACAGAACTGTCGGTATACTGATGTCGGCCAATCTTAGTAGGAACATGTAGGCATTAACTTTATATATTAATATAAAACAAGCAATTCGTTTATGTATCATGTCCGCAAATAATGACAGCTGAGAGATCATTTATGATATTAGAAAAATAATTTGCGAATGTCTAATTGTACTAATTTATTCGATGATTGGTCGGTCAATTTCGAGTTTGAACTGAAATAATAAACAGAAACTGCATCAACTAGATAACATCGAATGCTAAATAAAGACAACCGAGCCGAGCAAACAATTCAAAACGTTCACAACCCTACGCTTCCATTACAACAAGCAAGGCACACAATTCAAAACGTTCACAACCCTACGCTTCCATTACAACAAGCAAGGCACCCATTTATTTTTGTTATACTATTCTGGCTTGTTTTCAAACCTAATCTCGCTACTCAATGGTCTGACAATGGGGCCATTCTCGTCAATATCCTTGTCTATTTGAACATCGAATATTCGAGCATACAGTTCCATATGTTGCTGGTCACGAAGAAAGAGTGAGGCGCGGTCAGCATCAACTAGCAGCTGCGCAAAATGCTGTACATCCATAGACAGAAATATAAATACATTGCGTCATCATATAGGGTGATATTTAAGAATATGTTCAATAACCACACACTATGGCAGAATTCCAGAATTAACAGATTAATACGATGTAAAAGTATTGATTTATTGGAGTTTGTTCGTTCATTTCAAGATATAGTATGACACAGAACTTGTTGCGAAGCGATCCGTTGGCGAGCTTAATATTATTGTTTTCTGGGCGAGTTTAATAAATGTCTTTATCACATCATTTTGCTTGCATTCAGTTTAATACAGCCATCACATACTTTCTTATATCAACACACGTGTAATAACACATGGAAGGAGTCTGATTGGTTGAGAGAATAATCCTTATATTTTGTAAATTAAGCTTTAAAGTATGCATTGTTCTAGATGTATTGGTACATAATGTTAACGAAAAACATAAATATAACGCAGTTTGGCATAGTGACGTCATGGCACTTTAGTGACGTCATGACTATTTGCTCTGACACTTGACGCTAAAATGAAAGTAGCAACGTTATTTTATGCAAAAGTATGATTAATACACTATATGGTAATGTGAGAAAAAGGACCTTACACTCGACGTGGTGATTTCATACCATATTACGAAACTCGTTTTGGAATGTTGTTATTAAGTTCGCCAAAAGGCTCGCTTAATAAATAGCCAAATTCCAAAACTCGTTTCATAAAATATTGTATGAAATCACCACTCATGTAAACTCCTATATATATATATATATATATATATATATATATGTATATACGAAATGAACCAAATCACAAACTATGAAATACGGTTTTAAAACCATTTTTAAAGAGTTTCCTGCAGTGGCGCTAGATTCATTACAGACATGTGGAAACTATTTTCCAATGAAGGGTATAAAACTAAACATAAAAAACCAAATTAATGTTACTCTAAAAATTGAAAACATGTGAAACGCATTAACCGGAATCGCATTTTCGTCAGTTTATACACATTTATTTTAGCTCGATTGCGAAACAACTTATTTCAACTTATATAAATCAATCTCGAGACCTCATTCCTGATGGAATCCATCGCCACGAGGGAGAGAGAAGAGAAGAGGCAACGTGGAATTTAAATGCCTTGCCTAAGGACACAATCGTAACGGCTCCAGTGGGGCTCGAACTGCGGACCTTTCGGAACGCGCATTTTCGTCCATGTTTGTTTTGTAAACACGCAGATTATATTTCTAATGTTACATTCTAAAATCGTGGACAGTTGTGACGACTATACGGATTCGGATACATGCTTATTCATGTGATGATTTGTTTTATTCTTAATATAGTACAAAACAATGTCGCACCACGAACTGACGTCATTTCCAGGAAATGACGCAATAGACGCACCGTCATAAACATGCATGGGCACACACAGAAACGCTTCTCTCATATAGCAAAATCTAACAACAGTAAGTATACGATCGTATCAATACAAATTGTGTGATACTATAGTCGGTAAAGTGCAGAAAGTCAACGACATTACAATGGGCGAAGGATAATTGGCTACTGTTATATGAATGCGTGAACGTATAACAAACCCAATATCCGTTTACAGTTTGAAAGCTTCCAGTATAACGTATCGAAGTCACACTAACATGAATGCATTGCAGCAAAGTTATGTGGAACAAACTGCAGTAAACTGATGTGAACCAGTCAACACCATCCATGTTCGTTTGTATAGCGATACAATAGATATGTACTGTACATAATGAACGAATAAATATGTTTAAACCAACATCAGAAAGCTTCCAGTCGGTTCACAGTACTGGTGAACACCGCTACATCATTTATCATATTTTAATTTATCAGTATTTAATCACTATTGCGGTAATACCATTCTAGACGGATCTGTAGTCCAGTGGTAACACGCTGGACTGGTAATCCAGGGATCGCAGATTCGACCCCCTGTCTGACCCTAATAAAATTAACAGTCTTCCAGATGGGACGTTTAAACGATGTCTCGTGTCAGTGCTTTACACCGTGCACGTAAAAGAACCAGAGGAGACTATGGAATGGGTCTCTGTCTGTATCATGCACTATCCTCCAACATATAAAATGACTAATCTCCACAGGAGGCGTCGCTCATATGGGCAACCGGTAGCGACGATAAATAAACGTAAAACACAAACACACGCACGCACGCACGCACGCACACACGCACGCACACACGCACGCACGCACGCACGCACGCACGCACACACATTCCAGAGATCTGTAATTACTGAAAATGATGATGACGAGGAACCGTCAGATGTTAGCTTGTAGTACCTATTGCATTGTCTATGCTACATATCAATATGCGTCGAGGTGTTTATTTCGTTCGTTATTTAGTTCAGTTATTTCCCAAAGCGACGTCCGAAATCTCTAAGTAATTTGTTGAGTAATAAGGAAGCTGGCAATTGTGAACCATCGCACCAGAGACACAATATGGCAGAGCGGATATGAAGGAGAAGCTATTGAAATTGACAAACAGTTCACATTAGTAATTGATGCCTTGTGCTGCACTAACACTGACTTCGAATTAGCTTTAAATGAATCAATCCATATTGCATAAGAACACACGGAAGATAGAAGAAACTGTTCCCAACAGTACACGTCAAGCTATGTTATACGTATTAGATTTCAGACATATATAATAGAACAGGACACAACCTTTATTCAGACTTGTACATAATACATCGTCAACTATACATACATAATTATACAACATTTAAATACTAATGCACGTGAATTGGTACTAAACAGTTTGTAATATCATCAATGAACACTTGCGGAATTCGTGATAGCGCAGTGGATGCCGCTGGAGCCGATACGATTGTGCCCTTAGGCAATGCATTTAATTTCCACGTTGCCTCTTCTTTCTCCCTCGTGGCGATGGATTCCATCAGGAATGAGGTCTCGAGAGTGATTAATATAAGTTATAAGAACTTGTTTCGCAATCGAGCTAAACTAAATTTGTATAAACTATCAATGAACACATTACATAATAATACTATTTAAAAGTGAAGTTCTAACTTTCAATTAGTCTTTGATAACGTTAACTGAACTAGCTAAAATAGGATTCTTTATAGATTGTATTATGTCAATAAACTTGTAAATTGATGGCCTTTTTAATGTATTTTTCTGAGCTGCTCATTAAAACAAGAATTATATATATAATGGTACTCATCTTCAATATCTTAAGTATTACAACACAAACAATATCGTTCATCTTTCAAATACTGACTTATGAATGCATATACAGTGACCAGCATACTCTTAACCCATTTGATTCTGGATACCATTCAAACAGTATTTGCAAAGAACATAGAGCCAGATCAGCTGCCACGGAACGTGCCGTCTGACCAGGCTCTGTGCTGTTTGCTATTCAGATGGTTCTTGCTAAGACGCTTGGCTATGTAGCAAACAACATAGATTCTGATCAGCACGCAGCGTCACGCTGCGGCTGATCTGGATCTATGTTGTTTGCAAAAGCCTTTAAACTGCTTGTATATACACGGAGTAAATAGGCATGTAAAGTGGCGTTATGAGTTTAGATGTACTGCATCTGGTGTAACTTACCATTATTTTCATAATGACCGTATCCATGCTAACGATGTCTTGAAATATTGATCTAGAAGTAGAAAAATACAATATGTACACATTTGTTGACATAGGTCAACTTACTGTATGGCCGGAAGAGAATTACGGATGTTGCCACAATCAAAGCGTAATATGTGTCTGCCACACACAGTCAATGTTGATCGATCATCAATTATATAAAACAGCAGCGACAACTAATGCTTATACGTAATCATAGTGTCGTATATAACCGTATAGCTAATCGTATTGTCGTACTTATGAAAACGATTGGAATACAATAAAGAAATACAAACATTTTATCACAACAAAGTGTCAAACTGTATTGTGCTTTCAAAGTAAAGTAATAACGGTCGGCATGATTTAGCTAATGTTCATTGTTAAATCATGCCGACTCAAAAAATAAATTTTGTATCTTGGTTGTAAACAAACATTCGATACACTATTGCATTATAGGTAAGTCAGGTATAACCTATTAAACAATAAATCACAGTACCTGTAAGTTATCGTATATTGCCTTACCTATACAATAGTGTAATATTCCAACGGCATTATTAGTTTACTTTGAAAGCACAATAGTCTGACTTGGGCCAAATTATAAGGTTTGTTACTTACTTTGTGACTGCCAACAGGAAGTCGTTTAACTTCCGTTGTCTGGTCATGCAGTTGTACATCTGTGCAATATAACACACATATCGTGGTGAACATAGGTAACAGTGACAAAATCATTAAATTGACGTTTCCTAATGATATAATGTAGCGTGACGTCCAGAGATAACCGTGACAAAATAATTACACCTGTGTGTACAGATGGATCTGTAGTCCAGTGGTTAACACGCTGGACTGGTAATCCAGGGATTATATATATATATATATATATATATATACTGACTTATAAGTGACCAACATATTCTTAACAGATACGTTACAATCGCAGATCGCAGGTTCGATCCCCCGTCTGACCCTAGTAATATTAACAGTCTTTCAGGTGTGACTCTGGAATGAGTATCTGATGTTTGATCATGATAAATGTATGGATACATTATTACGTACTGAATACAATATCATTAAAGAAATGTCTGTTTTAACATCTACCATTAAGAATTATGGGGACAGTATTATATTCTGTAAAGTGTAAATAAGGTTTTAACAAGACTTGCTATTTTGTTCCTATAAACAACGAACAAATCTACCGCTGTTAAATCTACAATAAACCACGGTACCGGCTGTTGAATTTTGCCCCTACTGTAAAAAAACTTATTATGGACGTAAATATGCACAACTTTTAACAATTTTACGTTGGAATTGAATACAGCGATTGGGCAGTATTTATAACGTTAATAACCAGCCATACAGGAAACATAGTGTTCATATCTGGAGGACGATTTGCAGTGCCACTGGAATACAGAAGGTATTTTACAGGGAGGTGTTCTATAAAGCTACCATCAGCCAAATAACAGTCAATGAGACAAAATAACACACACATTATTCGTTTATTGCATTATATTGGGTCATGTTAGAATGGAAATAATATTTGTCTATTCATTGTTTATCGGAGTCGTTCTGAATAAACAATGTACGCATCAGAACAACTCCAAACCGTGTGTTTATTCCATGGGCAAGGCAAATATTAGTTCCTAAGGATACTATGAAAATTCCAAGAATCAATTTATAGATTATCTATGATTAATGCTAAGCGCATAAACATATAGATAAGGAGGTGAAAGAGAACTCCAAATCGTGTGTTTATTCCATGGGCAAGACAAATAATATTTCCTAGGGAAACTATAAACATTCCAAGAATCAAGTTATAGATTATCTATGATTAATGCTAAGCGCATAAACATATAGTTAAGGAGGTGAAGAAGAACTACAAACCGTGTGTTTATTCCATGGGCAAGACAAATATTATTTCCTAGGGAAACTATAAACATTCCAAGAATCAAGTTATAGATTATCTATGATTAATGCTAAACGTATACACATATAGATAAGGAGGTGCTACTGTTATTAATGTAACCGATGAGAGTGCTGAAACCAGTAACCATTTCTTCAATCTCAAACTCCGTCTTTCATGTGGGAAAGGTCCGGAGTTCGAGCCCCGCTGGAGCCGTTACGATTGTGCCTTTAGGCAAGGCATTTAAATTCCACATGCCTCTTCTCTCTCCCTCGTGGCGATGGATTCCATCAGGAATGAGGTCTCGAGAGTGATTAATATAAGTTGTAAGAACTTGTTTCGCAATCCAGCTAACACAAATTTGTATAATCTAAGCTTTCCGATTAGTTGAGGCAAGAGTATATGCCAGACACTCATAACACCAGTACGCGAGACCTTGAGTATCAAATCGCTATCAATGGTCACTATAAATCTAAACACGTCTGCACGGCGGTTTTCTCCACGTACGAACATCTAAAATCCACGAAGTTCGTGTTCGTGCACCGCGTGCCATTTTCACTGCGAACTGTCTCGACCAGGGCTCCGAGGTTATAAAACTTTTCTCAGATCTCAAACTCAAGCTCAAATAATCTGATTGGCTGATTCTGAGTATTACTGTCAGCTGAACCAATCAGACGCTTGAGACTGAGTTTTGAGATTGGACAACAGTTTTATAACCTTAAGGCCCCCAGCTGCATACATTTATGAATGGACGCAAGTGAAGGATATGAGCTTACCTAGTTCTACACTATGACCGTGTTTACTAATTATACATGAACAATGAGTTTAACATGTTCTACCTTGAATATACATGTGGCATTTCTAATTTTGTTTGAACTGTAACTATGTTCCGTTATTTGTTGTTCTATGTAAATCAGTGTAAATCATTGCTGTCCCAGATAAGAAATATCATATATGTATATCTATACACACAATATCATATATGTATATCTATACACACAATATCATATATGTATATCTATACCCACAATATCATATATGTATATCTATACCCACAATATCATATATGTATATCTATACCCACAATATCATATATGTATATCTATACCCACAATATCATATATGTATATCTATACCCACAATATCATATATGTATATCTATACCCACAATATCATATATCTATACCCACAATATCATATATGTATATCTATACCCACAATATCATATATGTATATCTATACCCACAATATCATATATGTATATCTATACCCACAATATCATATATGTATATCTATACCCACAATATCATATATGTATATCTATACCCACACTATCATATATGTATATCTATACCCACAATATCATATATGTATATCTATACCCACAATATCATAACGTATGCTTAGTCATGTTCTTATATATGTACCTGAGACTAATAAAAGTAATTGTTGTTGTTGTAGACAATTATTCATAACTTCCGATTCACATTATTTGAAGAAGCAATACCCACTATTACCACTGGAACATTGTTAACATGGCCCAATGTTATATAATAACTTATTAACAGAAAGTCCAGGAATAGTTCAATAGTTCAAGAATGGATTATTCGTTTATTAAATCTTTACACGGTCATTACATTTCAACAGTCACAGCATCAATCATATGCTTATTGAATCAACCGTTGGGATTGGAAGTCAGATCTGAACTAACATCTGAGCCAAGTTTGCTCTGCAAATAAATGAGGAATATATGTCAATCAAGCCGTTCCTGATTAACACTCCGAAGTGTTCGAGTACGTGATTTGCTTAGTTAGCAGATTTGCACAGTTAGATTCTGATGTTCAAGTAGCACTGCATCACTGCGATATGAGTAACGCGCAAGTAGACGCAAAGCGATGTGTATATTGACACATATGCGCGACTTTATACCCCATAATAGCCTGGGAACAGGCGTCGATATAGTTTGCCTGGTCAGTCAAATAAATATGTTTTAACACGGAGACTATTAATCGGGCCGTATTGAGTTTATGATCATATCAACCACCCAGGCTAGCCTCAGAAACAAACACACACGCAAGTATATAGCCCATGTACTAGAATGTAACTTCTAGAGTAAAGACACAAACTATTTAAGTGAACATTTCGTGTGTATGTTGAGAGTCCGCCAAGACGAGTGTCTTTCAAATTTCCCCTTTTCAGTGATTCTGAGCGATTTGGAAGACATGTTTATATTACAAGGTTTTAAAAGGGCTGACCTTGTAATGCTTTTATTTCTTTAGCTTTTATATGCAGATGATACTGTTATTGTAACATATGCAGCCTGTGAACTTCAGAAAAGGTTAAATAGTACTGTAATGAATGGAACTTACTAGCTAACGTCAATAAAACAAAAGTTATGATTTTCCAAAAAGGGATGCAGAAATAGGACAAGCCTAACATGTATGTATCGAAGTCGTTAAACACCTTAGCTACCTAATATAATTATAGCGTCCTTACTACAGTGGGATCATTTACACAGACACACGAGAAAGAATATCTGAACATGCACTAAAAGCAATTTACACACTTGAGGATAAACATTCCAAAACATCACATATTTGTTTAGCAAGCATACACTTGATCTTCATTATAACCTTCTTCAGCCAATTTGAACATGTGATTGTGAGATATTGGATTTAATGATTTTTCAAAACTTGAAAGAATTCAATTACAGTATCGTAAAACTGTACTGTGTATCATCATATTACAAACGCCTTTATCTACGGAGAATTGCGATGGCGCACTCTTACAAACCATAGTAAATTACAAATGATTAAATACTGGTTCCAAATTGTGAAGTCAAATGACACGAGAGATATAAAGAATGTGTATCATGCCATGCTAAGAGATCTAGGTAATAGATCAGGTACGAATAACTGGGCAAAAACAATAACAAATATTTTGGCAAAATTAGGTTGCTATCATATTTTGGCTTAACCAAGTGGTAGAAAATGAAATAGTTGCATTGTTGAAACAGAGAGTTAGCCATACACACATACATAACTGGAATGTTTTAATTGAAGATTGATCCAGAGCTATACAATATAAATTGTTCTTTGATTTTGGATTAAAGGACTATACTAGAGGACAAAGAAAACGCACACTTCGGATAAATGTGTACATGTATACTAGAGGACAAAGAAAACACACACTTCGGATAAATGTGTACATGTATACTAGAGGACATAGAACACGCACACTTCGGATAAGTGTATACATGTATACTAGATGACATAGAAAACGCACACTTCGGATAAATGTGTACATGTATACTAGAGGACAAAGAAAACGCACACTTCGGATACATGTGTACATGTATACTAGAAAACATAGAAAACGCACACTTCGGATAAGTGTGTACATGTATACTAGAGGACATAGAAAACGCACACTTCGGATAAGTATGTATAGTAGAGGACATAGAAAACGCACACTTCGGATAAATGTGTTTTTATATGAAAAACAATAACTATATAAATAACTTTATATATATATAAATAATTTTAAACATTTTGGAATATTTTTAGTTGAGTTGTTCAGTTTGTGTTTTGTAATTTAGATGTGATATATCTTTGATGGAATCCTTCGTATTTCGTTTTCATGTAATAATAATCATAAACTGTAGGTGTGCGTTTTCTATGTCCTCTAGTATACTTCTAAAATTCAGAATTGCATTAACTAGATTAAAACCGTCAGCACATAGCTTATCAACTGCAACAGGAAAGCTGACACAACGCAAATACGAATCGTATGAATGAGGAAGCTGCCTAGCATGTAACTCATTAGCATACCACTTCCATTAGAATGTAAGAAATACAACATTAATGAGAAAGAAATATACCAGAATGCACCGTCTCCGTGGCCTAGTGGTTAAGGCGTGGGAGGTTGAATGTTCGAATATCGTCAGGGGTTCGTTCTGATATGGCCGGTTGGTGAGCTGCTAGCTAATTAAATAATGACTACCGATTGCCTACCAGCCTGGCGTCTGGCATACAATCATATGATTCGGGAAGTACTGATGTTCATAAAAAGAGGTGTCTCATAAGTCAGAAATGGCTGGCCCTTTATAGGGTTGATACTATAATAAACAAACACTTTACTGTTTACTTCTAGAAGAATTCAAACAACAACTGACACTGTTGAAAGATATGCGAAGCCAATGAGCAGTCATAGCGGTCAGGACGCATGCGAACTAATGGAAGGGTCGTGTGTTTGAATCTCAGCCGAGGTGTGTGTAGTTGCCCAATGCACTATTCATTGAATTTCCAAGTACCCCCGGTGTCAATATAATCTGAATATAAGCTTAATGCCATCGTGTTAGACATAGCCACATACACATATCAAATGGTACAGATGCTAATGCACCATTCCCTCACTTGTCTGTGAACATAGCTACAATACAATATGATGGTGAAGGAAACATAAAATGTACGTTGTAACTACAAATAACTACTATATAACTTGACCATTTCATAATATACTCAATTCCAAAATAAAGTGTGCACTTTTGAATTTAGAATATTTCACTATTTAGAAGTATCGGTTAGAAATTTCGCATAGTATACCTCAAGTGTATTTGTCATCGATCAATTGCATAATCTACCACGTGGTATGCAAAAATTGTCAGTCCAGTCTGTGAGACTTGATTTCGCATGATGCCCGAGGAAAATATACATGTCACCGAAAACTTGTATTAGTGTAATCATTATGTCTTACATAACGGTTAAATCACATTTGAGTTCACATTGGTACACAATGAACATGCCTAGATTGAGCGAAAATCAACGTATCCAAGCATTCTCAACAGGAACAACGTTGACGTGCTTCCCTGGCCTGCTATATTCCCGGATATGAACCCAATCGAGCATATCTGGGATTACCTTGGCAGAAGGGTGCGATCCCGAGGAAATATCCACAATCTGAGGGACTTGGCAAACGCCCTCGTGCAAGAGTGGGATAACATCCTTGACGCAGTAATCAGACGTTACGTGCGGTCTATGCGAAGTCGAATTGCCGCCTGCATTAACAGCAGAGGTGCGCACACAAGATACTGATCAGAAAAAAACACCAGACCTGCGATTAAAACAACTTTAAATGCATTATTGAATGTGGCCTGATGCTTTCAGTACTTTTGCAACTTTGATTTTAGCACCATCTCCTTTCTCGCATATAAAAGCTACTTAAACTGACCGTGACTTAAAATCTGATATGTCTGCCATATTCTACAGGGTCTGATCTAAAGTTTGGTACCAAATGTATAGGCTTTCGGTTAAATAGGCGATGAGAAATCACAGAAAACAAAGTGCACACTTTATTTTGGAATTGAGTATACATATAATGTCTTTAATCGGATAATTAGAATTTATGTTTACCATGGAGATGAATTTACATAAGTTTTGTATTAAGCTTCTTTTCAAATCCTATTTCTCGTACAATCATTTATAATAGTTGTATATGTAACAGAACAAAATAAATAATGTTTAAACTAAAAAATGTACGAGTAAACAGATTGTTATCAACATATATTTAAAAAAACCACTCGTACCTTTGCATAGCGGGAAAAGTAGTTGTAGAGGAACACGCAACACGAACATATGTGTAGCAACATGACTACTTTAATAAATCGATAAATCCGCAATTATGTGCATACACCACAAGTGTTTGCTATAACCATCGACATAGTATGACTCGTAGAATCCGAGAACGACCATATATACTGACTGCCACAAGTGTATGCGGTGCTCTGACCAGTTGTGGTGAATATTCCAATATGTGGTCTGATAGTTTGCAGAATTCCACTTTGTGAGTGCTGCTAGGTAACCAATGTACGTTGGTTAGTATCCATATGAACTTCAATAGTACTGTTAATTATAGACACTCTGGTTGTGTAGCAAGTACGTATTGGTTTTTCTCATTCAAGCTTGGTAACCTGTTAGTCAAAGTCCTAGAGTCTTACAGATCATTGAATGGTAGAAATCACTAATTTGAAGTCACTCAATTGTAACATGCGTATTTGAGTGCATAGCATATTGGAACAAACCACCTCTATAATTACGAATACTCCGATCCTGTTTGATCATCTGTTTGATTTGATTATCTGCAGTTTACATTAAGCGAAGTTTACAATAAGCTTACGCACTCGATGGTGTATCGATACTCCTGTATTGACAATTACTGCCAGCTATTTTGATAAATGATTGTACTTCAATAACGTGTATACAGTTAGTAGTCTATTATTACTACGGTTCGTATAATGTTCAAAACAATGCCGTGACGTCATACCTTTGTACTTTCAGTCTATTATTATTAATATTGGACTGCTGTCAAAAGGCCAGAGTATTATGTTAAATTCTACGCGTATAGGTACGAAACTAACACATTTAATTAGTAGGATCTTGTTATATAAGTGTGTGTTTTAAGTAAGATAACGAATAAGCTGAAACGGATCCAATATATAAACTATTGATATTGTCTTCGGCGATACGCGCCTCACACGGTCCAATATATCCTATACTTAACATTACTATTTACATCGACTATTACTACATTTCGTATTTGTTTGCATTAATAGTTATAATTCTCACGCGTTATATCGTATATCTGAGAAGTGTTGTTTTAGGCTAAAGGTAAATCAGGGTTGGACGTGTAGATGCCCAATGAAGGTATCGACACAAGATGGGCGTATGGATACACGGTGGGCGTATATATACCAGATGAAGGTGTAGATACCCGGTGGGGGTATAGGTCATATGGCGACTAATCTGCTAATATTGCTTGAAGAAGACCCAGGTGGATCACCGAACAAGTATTTCAGTCAATGACGGACACCCGGGTAAAGCCACCGACCTTCCGCGAGATAACTGTATAGATTCCTTGTGCGGAAGAATTAGTGTGGGGTTCGAACCTACAATTGTGAGGGGCAAATGGTTTTAAGTCGAGATCTTAGCCACTCACTGTCAAATAAACCAGAATATATGTTTGATGGCTTGTGTGTGTTTTACGTATATTTATCGTCGCTACCGGTTGCCAATATGAGCGACGCCTCCTGAAGAGTTTAGTCATTTTAGATTTTTGGAGGATAGTGCGATGATACAGACAGATACCCAGTCCAGAGTCCAGAGTCTCCTCTGGTTCTTTTACGTATACGGTGTAAACCACCGACACGAGACCTCGGTTTAAAGTCCAATTAGAAAGACTGTTAATTGTATTAGGCTCAGACGGGGGATCGAACCTGCGATCCATGGATTACCAGTCTGGTGTGTTACCACTGGACTACATATCCGTCTGATGGCTTAATTTGATACTCTCTATTTATAGTTGTTGGCTCTAAAAACAAGAAACTCTTCATTCGAAAACATTACTATTGTTTGGTAATAATTATTATATACTTATTGTTGGGCAACATTAAACTGAGACTAATTAATATCCGCCAAAGCCTTCGTGAGTTTTCGTGAACTATGACCAGGACATACGTTAGGGTTTTACCGTTAATATGTGAATCAAGTAAGTGTACAATAATCGAAAGCTCATATTTTAATTCGGAAATCGATTATTAACGGAGTAAGTTCACGGAATATGCAAATGTCTCAGTTTAATGTTGCCAAACAATATATCTTTTCAGTCAACCACGTATGACCTCCGAATGTTTGACAGAGTGGATGACGTTGTGGACTAACAATGAATGCTTCGAACATTACTGGGGATCGGATTCGTCCAAGTGAGGAAGCTGTCCAGATGATTTGCGGGGTTGGTTCTAATAGAGTATTCACTTGTGTAAGAAACCCTTGGAACGTCTTCAGACGTACGATGCAGCACATCAGCTATATGACCAAAGAACCTATGTTTCCCTTCAACTAGTTTACATTAATCCACCATTGTGACTGATAAGAGTATTCACTTGTGTAAGAATCCCTTGGAACGTCTTCAGAAATATAATGCAGAAGATCAGCTATATGACCAAAGAACCTATGTTCCCTTCAGCTAGTTTACATTAATGCACCATTGTGACTGATAAGAGTATTCACTTGTGTAAGAAACCCTTGGAACGTCTTCAGAAATATAATGCAGAAGATCAGCTATATGACCAAACAACCTATGTTCCCTTCAGCTAGTTTACATTAATCCACCATTGTGACTGATAATATAATAAATAAAGGTAAACCGCATGTATGGCTGTTTCGGTAATGCATATATGATGGTATTCCTGGTATATTTGCTAACGCTGTTTAATCTCGAAGTTTATGAAAAGAATAAACGCATGCACGTTCAGTGACTTTATATAATACGACATTTTGATTCCGTTTTACAAAATTAACAGGCGACATTTGACTAACATGCTAATATACATGCAAATACCTCCGCATAGTGTACCACAAGACATCCCCACATTAAAACCGCCCCGGATCTCTGAAGGAACGCATTGCATATGGTTACTAACGTCGCGGACGTATACAAGATATTAGCTACATGAGAATTACCTAGATTAGTACCTAATCTACTATGGCATACAGATACATGTATATAGTCGGCAATATGAAAGAAGCAGTGGGTAGAAGAACAAAGCAAACTGTGCTGGCTGACATGTTGAACAAGAACAGAACTGATACCTATTTAAATACATGTATACTGGGTGACATAGAAAACGCACACTTCGGATAAGTGTGTTTTTACATGAAAAACAATAACTATATAAATACATAGTTTTAAATGTGACTTGGAATTACACCCGGAGAAAGTAAATTGGGTCTCTGAAATTAAGGATTTACTTTCCAGATGAGGTGTGGCTACGGCAAGGTGTGGGTGATTTTAATATATTCCTTAATATTGTTAAGCAATAAAAAGTACTTTCAATCATATTTAGCACGGTAAAATGTACTTTCTGTCATATTCGGCAGAAGAAATTGTCGTTTCTAGCATAGCTTGAACAATGTGTAAAAATTTATATTCTAGCATATATAGCAATGCATAAATGTACTCTTTAGCATATTTTTTACAATATATAAAATAGTACTTTCTATAACGTGTAGCAATGTATCAAATAGTCATGAAAAGAACAAAACTATACACTGGCTGACCTACTAGATATACTGACTTGCTTAAAGCGACATTACATCGCAAAAAGCCATAATATGCATTGTTCACGTATAAATGCATTGCTTCTACAAATTCTTCCGAATACATTCGAACACAAATAGTGAATCAATAAACAGTGTGTCTGTGGTCTACACACTTTAATAAATGAAAGTAGGATTTCATATACGGCCATCCACGCTCCTGAATTGATATTTCTTTTTCATTGTAGTCAATATTAAACGCTTGATACTGTCGCTTAGAGATAATAAATTAAGATTAGTCTACACATAAATATGCATAGGCACAAATGTGAGATATAACCGTAAATCTGTACCATAAATCGTGTTATTCGGGATACACAGGTTGTATTACACATGTGTGTCGACCCTGTTTACATTATTTTGTTATCAGCAAACCGCGTATACGACGTTTGTTTATTAGTTGAAATACTCCGTTTTTACGGCAATGATTTGGAAAACAATTATACCACATAATAGGAAATTATATTCTGTAGAAATTTGCTTTTTCACCGATGTAGTGTCGCTTTAATGAGCACTGAAATAGGCACGAGTGAACGAACAATATAATTATGTTATGTTATATTTCGGGTTTTACGCCTGCATCAGCACCATTTCGGGCTATATCGCCGGCGGGCAGTTTACCTAACAATACCTTTCCTGGGCAGGCTCCAGCGGTTAACCAGTACTTGGGTGCACCAACCTCCGTAAGAAACTGCCAACTTTCTCATATAAATGAGACACGGCCTGAACGGGGCTCGAACCCGTGACCATCAGTTATGATAGGTTACAGTGGTATACAAGTCAGCGACCTTAACCACTCGACCACGGAGGCGGAGTCGAACAATATAATGAAATATTCTTTGTATACAAACATATTGTAACCTACTTTCTTCGCGAGAAGGATCTCCAGAAGGATCTCGCATACTAAATATTCCATAACATTATAAATCATCCGAACTACATGTGTTTAGACTTTGGATATCTTCACATACAGGATTAGAACCCTTCAACCTATGGGAACTATGTAGTCAAACCGCATCTTGTTCAACAGTCAGCACAGAGCAGCACCTGTACTTGATGATTGAACACGTTATTGATATCTGTATTAACCATACAAACTACAGTTACGTGACAAAATCCATCACCATGAACATTTTCAAAATATGGCTCGACGAATGTGCATCCGTGAACAGAAAAAGAAAATAGCGAGTTTGTGTCCGCGTACACCTTCCTCACCTTGTTTTTATAATAAATTATTCTGTGCAAGACTGAATTGTAATTATTTATGAATAAACCATTGCTAAGCAACTATACTAGAGGACATAGAAAACGCACACTTCGGATAAGTGTGTTTTGACATGAAAAACAATAACTATATAAATACATATACTGAACGGCAAAAGAAAGTTTACATATGTATTACGGGTGTATTTCTCAATAAAATACAAAAATATATACATGTGACTTGTTTTCTACATACCTGCATTGCACTTAACAAAATGCACGTGCACAATTTTAAAACCGATCAACCGTTAAGTCAATAGGCCCACAGTAGCTGTTTTGCACGAAATGCACGTGCGCTTGTAATCAAAGATGTTTTTATTAGAATGTTCTTCTCATTTGAAGCACTGACGATAAACGCACTAGAAAAACAGTTTAAGAATTAGAAAATAGTGTCATTTTGATGGCACGACTAAATCAAATCCAGCGCGAACGCGCAGTTGGCATGTTGCAATGCAACAGAAGCGTTGAGGCTATATGGTTGCAGCCGAGTTACCATCAATAAGTTGAGAAGACGTTTTCAGGTAAATAACAGGTTTTGTTCGAAACATTAGACAACAATAATTGTATACATTGATTAATCTATTGATATTTAAACTGCTAAATCGGCTGCAACCAAATATTCTTGATATAACCGTCAACACTTCTGTTGCATTGCAACATGCCAACTATGCGTTCGCGCTGGATTTGATTTAGTCGTGCCATCAAAATGACACTATTTTAAAATTCTTAAACTGTTTTTCTAGTGCGTTTATCGTCAGTGCTTCAAATGAGAAGAACATTTTAATAAAAAAATCTTTGATTACAAGCACACGTGCATTTCGTGCAAAACAGCTAATGTGGGCCTATTGACTTAACGGTTGATCGCTTTTAAAATTGTGCACATGCATTTTGTTAAGTGCAATGCAGGTATGTAGAAAACAAGTCACATGTATATATTTTTGTATTTTATTGAGAAATACACCCGTAATACATATGTAAACTTTCTTTTGCCGTTCAGTATAGTTTTAAACATTTTGGGATATATTTAATTGTTCAGTTTGTGATTTGTAATAAAGATGTGATATATCTTTGATGGAATCCTTCGTATTTCCTATTCATGTAATAATAATCATATACTGTAGGTGTGCGTTTTCTATGTCCTCTAGTATAATTGTATCGGGCATTACTCTGTAGAAAGGGCACTGGCACTAATTAGCGTCTATACTGCGTTCGTTTCCCACCTGTTTTCGAATTAGTTTGCGAATGACGTCACCGCTATCAGTAGCAGGTGTTTGGTTGATATGGTACACGCTAGAACTGTCAAATACGAACATGAGCATACAAACAGATACATATTCACTTATATGTCGAAGATATGTACAATTTTATGTTGGTGTTTTCATTAATCTCATTCATTCACGTGTACCCTAAAACCCCAACGTAGAGGTATACAATAAATAAATATGTGTTTGTTTTAGCAACGAGTGAACGTTCATAGTCCAGTCATGTGAAAATGTCGAGAAGTACAGATATGTTACATGAAATTTAATAGGCGGATCGAAAACAGGTGCGTTTTTTGACGCCATGCTGAATTTACGTACGAGTGATATTGTAGTTTTATTATAAAATATGGTATACAACCTGAGTTTAGCCCCAAGCCCATTAAAAGCAAGACTGATCACGTTCCATAGTAATATTATTTCATCTGCTATAAATGAATACAAGTTATTCACCGACACACGTTAGTCTTAGTACTTTTTAATCGCTTAGGTCGGCTAAGCCTGCCCAGGAAAGCGTGTCTAAGTCCCCGCGAGGGGTTTGACATTAAAAGGAGCATACATACATACGTCCCGAAAACCGGTACGCCCATGATATTTTGAAAATGTTCATATGTAAAAAGCATAATAAGATTAATATGTAAATGCTGGGTAAATAAATGTGTTAGCTAAGTGCCACTGAAATGGTGTTTCACACTGTGTTATATGACATGTTACCTCGACGTATTCCACACATACGTCAGCCCACATGACCATTGATATTGCAATCTACAATAGTATAACATAATATATACGTACAAATCATCTGTGACGTCTGACATGTTTGCTCATATGACATATTTCTCACGCAGGTCAATCCTGACATTGCAACTGAGACTGCCGCGCAGGGTTACTAACAAACCCAGAAAGATTAATTGTACTGTCTATATTACAATGAGCATACTTAAATGGCATGTTGGCCGATCGATCTCCTCACGACGTGCACGTCGTGACCGGTGCACATCCCGCAGCAGCAGCGTAAGATTCTGGGATCTTCTGGTCGTCGATCTTGCGAATAAGATCTAACGAGTGGCTAAGGCACATCAGGACAGATCCACCGCCTCTTCTAGAGTGTTTTTACTCCCAGGTTTCCACACTCTTCCCTGGCGTTGTCGATCTTGCGAAGGGGGAATCTCCCCAAGTATGTGGATCCACGGCTATGGCACATCAGGACAGATCTGCCATCTCTTCCAGGTGGTGTTATACCTGAGCACTGGATTTTCGAGCTTTTCGTTTAGAAGAGATGGCGGACCTGGGGGAGCGGCAACGGTCGTGGATCCACGCTCTATACTGAATCTAGACTTGCTTGCGACAATCGACGACCAGATGTCTAACTGTCAGATCCGTATTAATGCTGCTGCGGGGTGACCAACAGTGAGGAGGGTGGCCCTACAAAGGACCACGTACAGACCAGGCCTTGTCACCCTGGCACGGAAAGAAGTAACCACCAGAGGACGTCTCCATAAGCTTCATAGAAGAAGAATCGCCAGCGACTACAGAAATAATCACCGTAGAATAGGAATAATCATCATAGAAGATGGACATAATCATCGTAGAACACATAATCATCATTGAACAACCAGCACAGAAGAACGAATCACCTTAGGATCTAAACAACTTAGAGAATACAGTCGCCCAAATGCATTTATGCGGTGGCGACTATAAATAAAACGAATATCATCATCAATGGCATGTTGGTCTCATATCACTTCATTCGGAAGTAATTTAAGCTTGCGCCGGGAAACAAATTGGCTATTAATGGGTTATTAGGAAAAACCTATCTCTGCTTTGATTAGTAATTACAAACTGTCACGTTGGATAAACGACCAGTTAATGAAGCCAATGTTCTGTAAATTGATTTCTACAAACTGCAGCTCATGTTTAAAACTCTATGCGTTTGATTAGAAGATTGATTTTGAAATTGTACTGCCGATGATGTCGGAGTAATTGAAAGGTTAGCGGTTACGAATCGATAAACTAATCGAAATCTGCCAGATTAAATCCTACCCTTTATGGGAACATACAAATGCATGGGTCTGGACAAACGTAGAGTGGTGGAACCTATGCTCGGCGTATTCCTATGCTCGGCGTATTCCTATGCTCGGCGTATTCCTATGCTCGGCGTATTCCTATGATCGGCGTATTCCTCTCGGCGTATTCCTATGCTCGGCTTATTCCTATGCTCGGCGTATGTGTCCACTTACATCCGTATTTAAAATATTTATATAGTTCTAGGCTAATTTCGCTGACAGAGCTGAAGCATGGTTCAATAAGCATTCTGTTGCGTGTATCGGTAGCCTGGTGCAATTGTCACGTGACTGGTCCAGCAGACGAATATAAACAAACAAATCATTGGGAGAATATTTCCACCGAAACTGATACGGTGTATGAGCAATTCAGGTAGCTATCCGAATTTTAAAAATCTGCAACTAACCCAAATATTAGTTGCACTACCATTTCTGATTAACACCAATAAGCGTTTTTATTCAATGATGTTACTATATCAAAATAAGATATTCAACAAGTTCTGGCGCATAATTAAAAAATAACAAGTACGCCGTGCATAGGTGCTCTGATGTCTTGAACTCCTCATATAAACGGGTGACGTTGTTATAGCTGAATTGAGCAGCGAGATCACGTGATGAAGCTAAAACTGTCGAACAAGAGTTTTTTTTAAAGTTGTTTTCGCGATATAAGAAAATAATAATATACGGTATGTGCAATTCACATTTTGTACTGGCCATTATATGTGTGATTTATGCCGAGCATAGGATCCACCACACTACTCATAGCGTTGATAGGGACGGAGTGTCATTTAAAAACTTGCTTGGAATGGCCTAAGATGTATGCCTAGTGTCAAGCCTATAGTATGTATAGCTATAAGCTCATAGCGTTATTATAAAAAACATGTTTTTTTAGTTTTGTGGTTTTGGACCCGAACATATTTGTCCAGACGCCAAGCGTCTGTACGCCAAGCGTCTGTACGCCAAGCCAAGCGTATGTACGCCAAGCGTCTGTACGCCAAGCCAAGCGTCTGTACGCCAAACGTCTGTGTGGGAACATAGGAACCATTCTGAGAGCAAGCCACAATAGACAGTAATAACATTCAAAATAGGCTTTCTTACAAAAACAATAAGGTGAAGCCATTCTTCATTATAGTTATCAACTAGTAATTAACAACTGGTTGCTGAAACAGAGTACAGTCAAAACTGTCTTAAGCAGCCAGCCAAGGGATTCACACAAAGTGGCTGCTTAACACAGTTGGCTGCTTAATAGAGATATAATGGGCAGGGCCAATCACTAATGTTGTCAGAACTTGTGGCCCAACCCATTTGCTAATTATGCATCGGTTATCTGAGTGTTATTGTTATATACATGTATATAGAGCAATAAAATATTATCAAATCAAATAATGTATAATAAAACAACATATCGGGATTCTGGAAACTGGCTGCTTAATACAGGTTGACTACTTAATAGAGGTGACCACTAACACAGATTTGACTGTACATGTACTACTTATTAATTCGGACTGTCCGATTAGAAAAGTGGTTAGCGCACTCGCTTCTCACCAATGCAACCCGGGTTCGATCCTCCGATCGGGAAGCATGTGAGATGGTACGATGGTCGCCAGATCGGACAGGTCGGTTTTCTCAGGGTACATGAATGACCACATGTACGCTTTCATCCGCGCCAACTAGAGTGATTAATATAAGTTGTTAAAACTTGCTTCGCAATCGTTGTAAAATACATATAGTTTTAAATACTTATTAATTCGAATCGCTGTTTTAATTGAATTGATGTAATGTAAAACAAACTGTTGTCTGATAAGAATTGCATGCTGGTCATGTTGTGTGTTGTATACATGTACATGATTTATACGAGAGCCTATCCTACAGACGATTCAGTGATTAACACGTTGGACGTCGTGATAGCGCAGTACTAGCGAGTTCGCTTCAGGAGTGAAATACCACGAGTTCGCGCCCAAATGTAGCCGCTACGATTGTGTCATTAGGCAAGGCATTTAAATGCCACATTGCCCTTCTCTCTCCCTCGTGGCGATGGATTTCACCAGTAATGAGGTCTCGAGAGTGATTAGTATAAGCTGCAAGAACTTGTTTTGCAATCGAGCTAAAATAAATGTGTATGAACTAACACGTTGGATTGCGAATCCGGGCCTGGGGGTTATACAACTTTCCTCCAATCTCAGACTCGGTCTCAAGCTTCTGATTGGTTCAGCTAAGTGTAAATATCAGACTCAACCAATCATATCACTTGAGCTTGAGTTAGAGATTTTAGAAATGTTTTATAACCTCTGAACCTGCGATTGAACCTCATCAATATGAACAGTCTTCCAGACGGGACTATAAACCGGAGTCTCACGTATCGGTGCTAATACAACGGTCATATACAAAGAACCAGGCATGTTTCTGGAATTGGAGTCTTCTGTATACTGCACTATCCTCGAAAAAGGTCTAACATATTTCTGGAGGCGTCGACCAGATTAACCAGGTGACGATTATAAAGTATACGTAACCTCATGCAAAGGTCCGGAGTTCGAGCCCCGCTGGAGCCGTTACGATTGTGCCCTTAGGCAAGGCATTTAATGTCCACGTTGCCTCTTCTCTCTCCCTCGTGGCGATGGATTCCATCAGGAATGAGGTCTCGAGAGTGATTAATATAAGTTATAGGAACTTGTTTCGCAATCGAGCTAAAATAAATTTGTATAAACTATAAACTAAAGAAAAGAAAATATAGAGTCTGTAAAGCAATGCGTTCGATTTCATTTAAGCTCTCATTTAACTTTCATGACCTACTATAATGCATGTCGTATTGGTCTAGATTAAAGTAATAACGTAATAACATGTGCTGCTTATGTAGCATGTTATAGCACCAACGGTAATTTACGTTCATATGCACATCAGTTCAAACTGTAGCCTGGCAACAGACGTTTATATATAGTTCCTTGTCAGATTTATTTATCACCCAAAACGTTAATTGATTTCGAGATAGATACAACACCTAGATATTCAGTTAACCACTCACAGGGGGGGGGGGGGGCGTAGTGGGCTCTTCTTAAGTAATGGCCACTGTGGATGTGCGACCCAAGGGGGTCTGCTTCCCACAATACCAGTTTAGGGGTAGCTATTTCTCCACATCAGTCTACATTTTTGTGGCATGTTTTTCATTATTTTACTGTAAGCTAGGGTAGACATTTTGTAAATCGTTCTATCGTAATGTGAATTCTGTATGTAACTGATGTCGGAACTGATGTCCACATTATTGTAATATCTTCAACAGTATTATGAATAAACAAATGTATATTCTGGATATGAATAGATTGTGTGTATATCGATGCTGTGTCAATAAAAGTATAACCAACGTGACTGCTTATTGGGACACGACTAACTGCGTTTACACGGTGTCACAGTATGATAGCATGCAGGTGGTCACACAAACACTCGCATCCAGTGTGTAAACGAGAGCCCCCTCCCACCCCGGGGAATGTCTGCATGCGTCGTTGCAATCATATATACCACACCGTTTAAAGTACATGCATACTGATCGGAAATTAATTTAGATGTACAGTCATACTTGTCTTAAGCAGCCAGGGAATCGCAGAAAGTGGCTGCTTAATAGAGGTCACATGTATAATAAAACAGCAAATCGGGAATCTGGAAGCTTCATACAGGTTAACTGCTTAATCGACAGTGTTGGACACTCGTTTCAATATGTTCCGGCCAACTTGGCCTGTACTTGAGAAAAGGTACCGGCAAGATGAAATTGTACAGGCCAAGTTCCGGCCAAAAATAAATGGTACAGGCCAGTGAATGTGGTTCTGTCCGGCTTTGCCACCGGATGCATGTGCCGCGGGCAATTGCCATGCTAGGGGGGTCCGGGGGCATGCCCCCCACGAAATTTGTTTTAAGTAAACACAACTATTTGATAATTTGTTAATTCGATGAGAAAAAGCGCCTAAAATGGCGAAGATACTGTGTGTCCTGGTTCAGGCGAGTATGAACTTCAACAAACTCGCCAAGGGCTATCAAATAAGACATCGTACCATCTCACATACTATGAGATGAGATGGTACGATGGTCGCCAGATCGGACAGGTGGGTTTTCTCCGGGTACTCCGGTTTCCTCCCACATGAATGACCACATATACGCTTACATCCGAGCCAACGAGAGTGATTAATATAAGTTGTTCAAACTTGCTTCGCAATCGTTGTAAAATAAATAAATTATAAAAATTTAAAAAAATAAATTTAAAAAAATAAAATAAAAAATAAATAAGACATCTCGCCACGATGTCGAGTGCGTAGTAAAAGTTTCTCGCCAGTCTAAAAACGTTATCGCCATGGCGAGTTGGCGAGTGCGAGTGTCCAACGCTGAATCGAGGTGACCATTAACACAGGTTTTATTGTACACAGTTCATGGTACAGTTATGAGTTAGAAAGAGACCGCTATACATAGGGCAAACGTTCCAAATGTCATCCCCAATACCGAGGGACAATAGTTTTGACCGTTCCCCATCTATGAAATAATTGTTGTAATACCTGACATACTATATAAAACTATTTGGCAATTCGTTGTTTCTTCATCCGTCATTTCACCAACTCTGGGCATTTTGACAGCTTTCGTCTGCGGAATGATCCGGGTTTTGCGGCGCTTGTTTGTTTTCAATCTATGTCAAACGTTTAAAACACGGATCCCGGCCTCCAATATGAATCTCGGATACAGCAGTAGGGCAACAGTCAAAACTATTGCCCTCCTCTCATGGAACTATTACCCACCTGGCCCAGGAATGACAAAACAGTCAAAAATAACGAATCAACATTTATATAGTATAATTATTAGGTAATGAATAACATAACTTCACTGCCATTTAATGCTAAGCGAGACGTGTTGGAACAAATCATTTGTTTTGGCTTAACGATTTTAATGGTTTATTTAGATTAGATTACCTCCTCATCATCCAGTGTGAATATACCTCCGCCCACATTCCGGAACAGTTCTATCACACCTGCAACACAGCAACAATTGCATCAGTCTTAATAAATGATAGCTAGTCCGCCTCCGTGGTCGAGTGGTTAAGGTCGCTGACTTGTATACCACTGTAACATATCATCACTGATGGTTACGGGTTCGAGCCCCGCTCAGACCGTGTCTCATTTATATGAAAACGTTGGCAGTTTCTTATGGAGGTTGGTGCACCCAAGTACTGGTTAACCGCTGGAGCCTGCCCAGGAAAGGTGTTGTTAGGTAAACTGCCCGCCGGCGATATAGCCCAAAATGGTGCTGATGCAGGCGTAAAACCCGAAATATAACATAACATTAATAAATGATAGCTAGCATTTTAACAGTTAACCTGTTTTCTGATAGGAATAGTTCTCTAAATTTGAGTACATTTGAGTGTTTCCTGGAATATTTCTTCAAATGAACTACATTTATATACGTATGCCAATTAATATATTTCTGACTACATGTATATGGCAATATTTATTGTTTACATGTATACTCGTCACTCATGTGTAACGTCTGTATTTACCTGTGACAGTACCATCTCCCTTTATTATAGGTAGACCCATGACCGACTGGCATTTATCACCACCCACCGCCAGACCGTCAGGAAACCGATCATCCTGCAAAACCAATCAAGCGTTACATATATTTAGTTTTAGTAGATGCAAATGTCTTTGTTACCTGTTACTTGCATACAATGTTGGATACATTTAGTAGAGTCTTATTATGTATTTTTATTATACCTCACGTGACTACTCATTGTAACATTCCAATTGGTCAACATTATTTACTATTCGCCTCGGAATATTAGTAATATTGACCTGCTCCATATTTGCGGTAATATTGACTATCTTTGGCTTCCAGTCTGATTCAGTAAAACGCTCATTGGGACATTGCTAAAAGCAAAGCGCCTCTCTTAATAAGTAGACGCTTATTGGAAATGCATTCATAAAAGTTTCTAGATACTTACAGGTTAAATAAACAGATTTACTGAGACAAAAATAAGTGAGATACATGTATGTGCAAACTAATTTACAGTCAAGTTGTATCTTACCGTTAGGACATCTCCAGTTCGGACTGTTTCAGCTGTGCACGCGACATATCCAGCAAGTGTCGAAGACATACGAGTTGAACCTATAACCGACGAGACCAATTCACTCCTGCAACGACATGAGATACGAATTAAGGAACAATGACTAACGTTACACACCTACTCAAATAGTTGACCTAGGTAGCTATAGTTCGGAAATACCTGTAGTAACAATAATACCTGTAGTAACAATAGGTCCGCCTGTGGTCGGGTGGTTAAGGTCGCTGACTTGTATACCACTGTAACCTATCATCACTGATGGTCACGGATTCGAGCCCCGCTCAGGCCGTGTCTCATTTATATGAAAAAGTTGGCAGTTTCTTACGGAGGTTGGTGCACCCAAGTAATGGTTAACCGCTGGAGCCTGCCCAGGAAATGTGTTGTTAAGTAAAACTGCCCGCCGGCGATATACCCGAAATGGTGCTGATGCAGGCGTAAAATCCGAAATATATATTTAAAAAAAGTAACAATAGAATGTGCACACTCAGATCTATCTGCGCACGTGGGCAGGTCTATCTGTGCACTCAGATCTATCTGCGCACGTGGGCAGGTCTATCTGTGCACTCAGATCTATCTGCGCACGTGGGCAAGTCTATGTGTGTACTCAGATATATATGCGCACGTGGGCAGGTCTATCTGTTCACTCAGATATATATGCGCACGTGGGCAAGTCTATGTGTGTACTCAGATATATCTGCGCACGTGGGCAAGTCTATGTGTGTACTCAGATATATATGCGCACGTGGGCAAGTCTATGTGTGTACTCAGATATATATGCGCACGTGGGCAGGTCTATCTGTTCACTCAGATCTATATGCGCACGTGGGCAGGTCTATGTGTGTACTCATATATATATGCGCACGTGGGCAGGTCTATCTGTGCAATCAGATCTATATGCGCACGTGTGCAGGTCTATCTGTGCAATCAGATCTATCTGCGCACGTGGGCAGGTCTATCTGTGCAATCAGATCTATATGCGCACTAGGGCAGGTCTATCTGTGCAATGAGATATATATGCGCACGTGGGCAGGTCTATCTGTGCAATCAGATATATCTACGCACGTGGGCAGGTCTATCTATGCAATCAGATCTATATGCGCACGTGGGCAGGTCTATCTATGCAATCAGATCTATATGCGCACGTGGGCAGGTCTATCTATGCAATCAGATCTATATGCGCACGTGGGCAGGTCTATCTGTGCAATCAGATATATCTACGCACGTGGGCAGGTCTATCTGTGCAATCAGATCTATCTGCGCACGTGGGCAAGTCTATGTGTGTACTCAGATATATATGCGCACGTGGGCAGGTCTATCTGTTCACTCAGATATATATGCGCACGTGGGCAAGTCTATGTGTGTACTCAGATATATCTGCGCACGTGGGCAAGTCTATGTGTGTACTCAGATCTATATGCGCACGTGGGCAGGTCTATCTGTGCACTCAGATCTATCTGCGCACGTGGGCAGGTCTATCTGTGCACTCAGATCTATCTGCGCACGTGGGCAGGTCTATGTGTGTACTCAGATATATATGCGCACGTGGGCAGGTCTATCTGTGCAATCAGATCTATATGCGCACGTGGGCAGGTCTATCTGTGCAATCAGATCTATATGCGCACGTGGGCAGGTCTATCTGTGCA
>CM026397.1:26904871-26985727 GCA_014843695.1 Archivesica marissinica | reverse complement strand
TGGGCACGTAGACATATCTGCTATATATATAAGTCGGATAATTGACCTCATTTTCGATGTTTCTATAAAAGAAAGACCCGTGAAATACTTTGAACATCTAGCAGGTGCATGGGTATTTCTTTTTTTTTAGAAACACCTTCTAATAGGTTTATATCGTTTACATAATTATGTGTAGTGAAATTGGATTCCAAAGCATATTACATGTGTACCATAGTATTTCTGACGGTGAATATAGAAGTAAACGAAGTTATTATTACTGACACAATAAACATACAGTGGTTTTAACACGCCATATATATATATATATATATATATATATATATATATATATATATATGTACAGAGTTCTCATAAGTCAGAAACGGTTGACCCTTTAAATAGGGGTGACACTATAATAAACAAACACGTTAATACATATGGCATTATCTCACAACTTATATATATTATAGTGTCACCCCTATTTAAAGGGTCAACCGGTTCTGACTTATGAGAACTCTCTTATGAAAGTATGAACATAAAATACTACCCGAATCATATCATTGCAATATAGGCGCCAGATAATCAGTAATCATTATATAGCTGGCGGTTCATCAACTGGCCATACCAGAATGAACCCTTGGTGAGGTTCGAACTGTGGACACTTTAACCACTAGGTAACGGAGGCGGTTTGCATATACAAAGTTAGCCCCAATATGTGGCGCTAGTTACCGCCCCTGACGTTCGTCCACATATATAAGGAATGTTAATGGCGTCGCTCATATGGGTAACAGGTAGCGACGATAAATAAACGTAAAACACACACATACACAGATAATAACGGATATGTAGTCCAGTGGTTAATACCCTGGATCACGCAGGTTCGAGCCCCCGTCTGACCATAATAAAGTTAACTGTCTTTCAGATGGGACTTTAAATCGAGGTCTCGTGTCGGATACATACATGAATTTTTTTTATTTATGCACAGGTAAATGTTGAATATATTATTTTGACTTAGTAACATCAATAACTAACAATATTGCAACAATTTCTGGTTATTTGTACATTTTTTCCCAATTAGGAAAGCTACCTGAAATGCTCATAAACCGCATCATTTCGGTGAAAATAATTTCCCCAACAACTTGTCTGTTATATTCTGCTACTGAACCAGTCAGGTGACAGTTGCATTAGGCTACCGGTACGCACAACGGAATGCTATTGAACCATGTTTCACCTCTGTCAGCGAAAATAGGTTAAAACTATTTAAATATTTTAAATACGGATGTAAATGGAAAAAATACGCCGAGCATAGGAATACGCCGAGCATAGGTTCTACCACTGTATATTGTATGAAGGAATATGTACTGACTTGTTGTTGTTCGTGGGTTTCTGGTAGAAAAGTTGTTGCGTTGAACTGTCAATAAGGTACAGATTATGCCCGTCGGCAGAGGTTGCTGAAAATAAATAGTTGCAACATGTTGACAATATTCATTTATTTTAAATATGGCTGATCCATCGCGGAATAATCGTAAACACATATACATGCTGGAGTGTAGATTATATTTCTCAGATACATGCGATCAATTAACTTAGAACTATTGTTAAACACAATATTGTATAGTATATATAATGATCGCAATATAAACACAATGGTTGGTTGTTATTTATAGTTTTTATAGCTAGTAATTAGGAATATGAAATGCTTCAAGTATATACTGTTTTACATGTAGCTGTTTTAAATTACGCGAAATTACTTAATAATAATAAAATAATAATAATTATAATAAAGCCTTTCTTAATGAGAGAACTCATTTAACAAAAGTTAATCTACCATGAGGCACTCAACATACAGTCAACATCGATTATGTCAAAGTCGGTTATGTCGAATTAACCGGTTATCTCGAAGTCGGATCAAAATCCCGTTTCAGACACTATCATTTTACATATAACAAAATCTGTTTATATCGAATTTCGTTAATCTAGTTAATATAGCGCGGGCACACATTTGTGACCAAGACTGTATACAATATCATATGAAGTAATAATAGTAGAAATATGTGAGTTTATGTTTACAGTTGTTATACTACATGTACAATATGTACTTGTGCTATTATATTGACAGACGGATCTGTAGTCCAGTGGTAACACGCTGGACTGGTAATCCAGCGATCGCAGGTTCAATCCCCCGTCTGACTCTAATAAAATTAGCAGTCTTTCAGATGGGACGTTAAACCGAGTTCTCGTGTCGGTGCTGTACACCATGCACGTAAAAGAACCAGAGAAGACTCTGGAATTGGTATATGTCTGTATCATTGCACTATCCTCCAACAATCTAAAATGACTAATCTCTTCAGGAGGCGTCGCTCATATGGGCAACCGGTAGCGACGATAAATAAACGTAAAACACACAAACACGCTATTATATTGACTGTATATATACAGTTTATGACTACAATGTGTTTCCGCCTATCATATTGATATAACTATACAGTATACATTATGTTGCTTCAATATTTTCCTGGAAGTGGAAGTCGCGATTGAGCCGTAGTAGCGCGTTTGCTTCAAGTATGACAGGCCCGGAGTTCGCCCCCACATGTAACCGTTACGACTGTGCCCTTAGGCAAGGCCTAAATTCCACATTGCCTCTTCTCTCTCCACCATAGTGATGAAATTCCATTAAAAATGAGGTCTCGAGAGCGAGTAAACTAATAAGCTTAGAAACACAATCGAGCTTAAATAAAATGTGTATAAACTAATGTGTTCCGGTGTTACCATATTGAAAGTAACTATGTACAGTCAAACCTGCATTAGTGGTCACCTCTACAGTCAAACCTGCATTAGTGGTCACCTCCATTAAGCAGCCAACCTGTATTAAGCAGCCAGTATCCAACTTCCCAATATGTTGTTTTATTATACATTTAACCTCTATTAAGCAGCCACCTGTGCTAAGCAGCCACTTTCTGTGATTCCCTTGGCTGGCTGCTTAAGACAGGGTTGACTGTAGTCTAGTAGTCTATGACTTCAATCTGCGTTTGTGCTGCTATCGACTGCCACTTGAACTAACGCATTACCTGTAGCTATACAGTTTGCAAGCTCAGCAAGAACTTGGGCTTTGTTGGAATGCGTGTGTATATCACGCGTGAGCTCCTGTAATAGACTCCACTTCTTCGAGTGCATTGACGCCTGTAAGAGAATATGAATAGAACTATCAGAGTTGTATTAAACTTTATTTATTTTACAACGATCGCGAAGCAAGTTCTAACAACTTATATTAATCACTCTCGTTGGCGCGGATGTAAACGTAAATGTGGTCATTCGTTTGGGAGGAAAACGGACCGGAGAAAAAACCAACCTGTCCGATCTGGCGACCACCGTACCACCTCACATACTTCCAGGTCCGAGGATCAAACACGGGTTGTATTGGTGAGAAGCGAGCGCGCTAACCACTGCGCTATCAGTGTTCTGTCTTATGCATAGGTCCAAGGTTTAATTAGTTTCTCATATCCGTTAGATGCAGGTTCTATGGTTTAACTCTTTCAGCGCCGAATAAATTCAGAGCATGTGCAAACAACATAGATCCAGATCAGCCGCGGCGTAACGCCGCGTTTGATCAGGATCTATGTTGTTTGCTATTCGGACAGGTGCTTCAGCTCCACTGTCTGAAGAGCAATCAGCAAATAGCCTGATCAGACGGCATGTTCTGTTCTGTCCGATCGGGTTCTCTACTTTTTTACAAAGTCGCTTTTATGCGACATTGGCGGTGAAAGAGTTAAAGTCTTCTAATGAGTATTTAAGGATACGTTCATGTTGCGTGATACAACCAGCGATCGGCAATGTTCGTCATTGGCAGAAATGTTGGCGCTGTTCAGCTAATCAGTTATTTTATGAGAATTACAACTGATTCAGCTCATGTGATCGCCGTTCATAACCCAATGAATTGCAAATGTATTATATTCTCATTAATATTCATAGCGGACTACGTTTTGTATGGTGTGACGAATCAAAAAAGACAATTTGTTTTGAAATTCGTAAAATATTAGTTGTAATTATAACAATTGAACGTTCTTTTTTCTGCGTTTTATCGAGGTATGAAATGTCAGTTTTTACACCTAATTTGCATAATAATATTCGGTACGTTCGGCTTTATTTCAAATGATGTGTAAAAAATGACATTTCATATCTCGATGAAATTTAGAAATTGGTAAGTAAAATATGTCCAATCGCCTTGTCCGTTGTAGTGGCGTCCGTGGTCCAGTGGTAGAGCGTCGGATTTGGAATCGAACGGTCCCGGGTTCGATACTCGAACAGGTCACGTATGTAGTGTCATTGAGCAAGGCACCTCACACACATTGCTTAGTACTGGTTAATCGCTTAGGTCGGCTAAGTCTGCCCAGGAAAACATGTATAGGTCCCCGAGAGGGGTTTGACATTAACGGAACATACATACATACATACATACAAGACTGAGTAGTTACTTGAAAGATTTAAAATGCATTGACTATTTGCTTAATTTGCCGATGCCTTCCGTCTGCCCTATCCCCGCAGTATCCCCGCCCCTTGCCATTAGTAATCTCTTATAGACAGACGTATTTACTAGAGAAATTGAGAAACAGACGGATCTGTAGTTCAGTGGTAACACACTGGACGGGTAATCCAGGGATCGCAGGTTCGATCCCCAGAAAACTCAAATCATTCATTGGAAAGCGTAAAAGAAACCGCACGTCATTTATCCGGATTTTAGTAATTTATTAATTACGAAGAAATAAAATATAAGGACCAATTTTTACCTTTAAGAGCAATCAAGAACGTGTGTGTGTTTTGCGTTTATTGATCGTCGCTACCGGTTACCCATATGAGCGACGCGATTAGTCATTTTAGATTGTTGGAGGATAGTGCAATGATACAGACAGAGACCCATTCCAGAGTATCATCTGGTTCTTTTACGTGCACGGTGTAAAGCACCGACACAAGACCTCGGTTTAATGTCTCATCTGAAAGACTGTTAATTTTAGGGGGACCGAACCTGCGATCCCTGGATTACCAATTCAACGTGTTACCACTGGACTACAGATCCGCCTGTAAAAAAGGAATATCTGACTAATGTTTCTAATTGCATCGTTGTTTGCTTTATCAAGATATCGAATCTTGACATACAATATAAGAGCTAGTTTAGTAGAGGTGTACAATCTTCCCTATTCAAGTACAAACAACTTAAGCTTTATGAAAACTATGAAGTCATAATATAGGTCAGAGTTGCGTGCACTCAATCACAATGCCAATATTTACAAAGTGTTTATAAGAAGTAAATTGCCGTGATATTAATCTCTGTCAATATCCAACATTCATGAATTAATCATGAACACATATACAGTATGTGTAATTTTGCTTAAATATTTATTCATGCTATAATAAATACATGTACTTTCATTTTTGTTCCTAAATTCTGGCGAATTATGTCAATGTTAAGTTTGCCGAATGACAGTTATTGAATATTATTATTATTCTCACTAATGCAATCCGGGTTCGATCCTCGGACCGGGATGTATGTGAGATGGTACGGTGGTCGCCAGATCGGACATGGTGGGTTTTCTCCGGGTACTCCGGTTTCCTCCCACACGAATGACCACATATACGCTTTCATCCGCGCCAACGAGAGTGATTAATATAAGTTGTTAGAACTTGCTTCGCAATCGTTGTAAACTATGCATTACATATTGACGTTTACAATGCATTACAGAGTGACGTTTACAATGATTTACAGATTGACGTTTACGATGATTTACAGATTGACGTTTACTATGATAGACATATTGACGTTTACTATGATAGACATATTGACGTTTACTATGATAGACATATTGACGTTTACTATGATAGACATATTGACGTTTACTATGATCGACATATTGACGTTTACTATGCAGTACATATTGACGTTTACTATGCATTACAGATTGACGCTTACTATGCATTACATATTGACGTTTACTATGCATTACAGATTGACGTTTACTATGCATTACAGATTGACGTTTACTATGCATTACAGATTGGCGTTTACTATGCATTACAGATTGACGCTTACTATGCATTACATATTGACGTTTACTATGCATTACAGATTGACGTTTACTATGCATCACAGATAGACGCTTACTATGATTTACATATTGACGTTTACTATGCATTACAGATTGACGTTTACTATGCATTACAGATTGACGTTTACTATGCATTACAGATTGACGTTTACTATGCATTACAGATTGACGCTTACTATGCATTATATATTGACGTTTACTATGCATTACATATTGACGTTTACTATGCATTACAGATTGATGTTTACTATGCATTACGTATTGACGTTTACTATGCATTACAGATTGACGTTTACTATGCATTACAGATTGACACTTACTATGCATTACAGATTGACGTTTACTATGCATTACAGATTGACGTTTACTATGCATTACAGATTGACGTTTACTATGCATTACAGATTGACGTTTACTATGCATTACATATTGACATTTACTATGCATTACATATTGACGTTTACTATGCATTACAGATTGACGTTTACTATGCATTACAGATTGACGTTTACTATGCATTACAGATTGACGCTTACTATGATTTACATATTGACGTTTACTATGCATTACAGATTGACGTTTACTATGCATTACAGATTGACGTTTACTATGCATTACATATTGACGTTTACTATGCATTACAGATTGACGTTTACTATGCAGTACATATTGACGTTTACTATGCATTACAGATTGACGTTTACTATGCAGTACATATTGACGTTTACTATACATTACAGATTGACGTTTACTATGCATTGCAGATTGACGTTTACTATGCATTACAGATTGACGGTTACTATGCATTACAGATTGACGTTTATTATGCAGTACATATTGACGTTTACTATGCATTACAGATTGACGTTTACTATGCATTACAGATTGACGTTTACTATGCATTACAGATTGACGTTTACTATACATTACAGATTGACGCTTACTATGCATTACATATTGAAGTTTACTATGCATTACATATTGACGTTTACTATGCATTACAGATTGATGTTTACTATGCATTACGTATTGACGTTTACTATGCATTACAGCTTGACGTTTACTATGCATTACATATTGACGTTTACTATGCATTACATATTGACGTTTACTATGCATTACAGATTGACGTTTTCCATGCATTACATATTGACGTTTACTATGCATTACGTATCGACGTTTACTATGCAGTACATATTGACGTTTTGCTATGCATTACAGATTGACGTTTACTATGCATTACATATTGACGTTTACTATGCATTACATATTGACGTTTACTATGAGTAACAATTTGACGTCTACTATGAGCGCCTGTTTGACGTCTAATATGAGACAGTTTGACGTGTACTATGAGCTACTGTCTGGTGTCTACAGTGGGCTATGAGACAAATACGGGCAATGTAATTATTAAAACTTGAAATATATAACCAACTCACCTTCCATTTAGACAGTGTAGCTTTTCTGTCCGGTATAATTTCACCTTAAAAATAAACATAAAATAGGATCAAACAAGGTGTGTGGTTTTGTGACGTCATTTATGCACACTAATAAATAACACCGACTCTTTTTGAGCTTTTTTGTATATTTTGGTCATAGTATAATCGAAAGCATATGTGTTATATATAGTCGAATAAAACATGGTGTACCGTTCTGGGCTACGATATTAACAACTTAGGCATACGGCCTGCGTGGTTAATTCCTACGCGTTAGACCTCCAAACCATGTTTTATTCGCCAATAAATAACTGAAAGACAAATCACATTTCTTAATTAGAAATTCATTTAAACATTATCTTAGTTTTGCTATGCAGCTCTGACATGTTCTCGGAAATAATTGTATTGTTCTCGTGAAAACCTTACTTGTTTCAACTCCGGAACTATTTGATTGATTGGTGGTATCGCATTTCTATGACTGTTGAGTGGCAAGTTAATTTTATGCTTACTTGGGTTGTTCAGAAATAACTTACATTACTAATGGAATCCCTGGAAATAGCTATTCATCGCACTTACAGCAAAGGTCGTGTACGGTATGATACATACTTATATTTCCATTAATGTCAAAAATCCCTCTAATACAGGCGGATCTGTAGTCCAGTGGTAGCATGCTGGACTGGTAATCCAGGGATCGCAAGTTCGATCCCCTGTCTGACCCTAATAAAATTAACAATCTTTCATTTGGGACTTTAAACCGAGGTCTCGTGTCGGTGCTGTACACCGTACACGTAAAAGAATCAGAGGATATTCTGGAATGGGTGTCTGTCTGTATCATTGCACTATCCTCCAACAATCTAAAATGACTAATTTCTTCAGGCGTCGCTCATATGGGCAACCGGTAGCGAAGATACATAAATGTGAAACACACGCACACGTACACGCACACGCACACGCACGCACACACACACGCACGCACGCACGCACGCACGCACGCACACACACACATACACACACACGCACGCACGCACGCACACACACAATCCTTTGCGAGGACTTAGACATATTTTCCTGGAAATACTAAGCTAAGCTACTCGACTAATAACTTCTAAGCAATGTGTGCGAGGTGACTTCATCAAGGATGCTACATGCATGCCGTTACCAAGTATCGAAACCGGGACGCTTCGCTTCCACATCCAATGCTCTACACTGGATCACGGACGCCACACGACAAAGAAGGTGCAAGTCATAGGCACTGGTGAGAGGGGGTGGGAGAGGATAGCTACATGCATATAATAAAAATATTTATTATTCTAACACGATCCAGCTAATAACATACATACTTATAGAGTAAAATCTACCTCGGGTTATTCTGCGATATACCTACCTTGAACTATGCTGCGCGCGCACCGTGTTTTGGCTATTCCATTTATACAATGTGTGTAAAGTTTTATGAATGAAAGTCACGTGATGTTTGTAAATACTTCCGTGGGAATTCGCGGAGGTGAGCTATTTTAGAATCAGATAATCTCTTGTCCGTCTTGTTTTTGTACAGTTTTATTTGACAAAATAAATAAAATTGTTGATCAGTTACAACTTGTGTTCATTTATGCACAAGATTGATATTTTCCATAAAATATAACGTCATCACCCCTTACGCGGGAGGAAATTTCGAAAGCCAAATGCAGCAGAGTAGCACGGCGTTTGAAGAAAATACTCCTTTGATTCTCGTCTAAAATTATTAGAAGTAAGTCGTGTTAGAATCGAAATAATAAGTATCAACCGTGGTATATCGCAGAATAACCCGAGTTTGAAGTTCTTATGCGTAGAAATATATCACGACGGCCGAAGGCGAAAGGTATTATTTCTTAAATATCGTACAGTAGAGATAGTCAGATAGTTTATCATTAGTGTAAACAATATGTTATTAGAGTATACATAATCCAGCAGTCATAATATGCATACACATATCTGTATACTGATACATAAAAATGTGCACTTTTATATTGAACGTTACTTTTTCGTTACAAATTTTAGAATTATGGATTTTACTATCATGAGTGAAGAAAATAAGTCTTCATATGTTGCACTAATTTAACTAATAGTTCGCACATTGTTATATCAATTTTGCCAATATTTTGTTTATTTTAAAGGATCTAAATTTTACCTCTAAGGGAAGTGCACAATTTCTTGTTGGTGTCTGTATAGGATTGAGGAGAAAGCAACGTATAGTCTACATCCGTTATGTCGAGGTCGGTTATGTCGAATTATTCGGTTATCTCGAAGTCGGATCAAAGTTCCCATTCAAGCACTATCACTTTACATATAACTAGCTCCGTTTATATAGAATTTCGTTAAGTCAAACTTCGATTATGTCGAGGTATTGTGTTCGGGTCCGACGGAATTCGACATAACGGATGTAGACTGTACTCTACTTTTCTAAAGCTATCCTAGCTTACCATTGAGATTCTCTCCTTGTCTCTGACGTCTCACTTGCTCCTTCCACGCCGTCCATCTCTGTAATCGCTCTTGGTTCACGTGAGAAAGCACGTAGTTCTCGAGAAAATCGGGATTCTCGTTCATATACCGGATGACCAGCTCGGAATTTAGTTCTGAAGATAGATAATTATTAAAGTAAATCAACAGGAGATAAATAGAAATAAAACTACAAGTAAACACATGTGTAGGGATTTCACGGCCTCGATACTCGGTTAACACTGGGCGCGGGTATGAGCCTGATGTTTTTCGAGATTGCAGGGCAAGTTCACAATGTCAATTCACTCGTTACGTCTTTATTTATTATAGTTCTTGATATACAGTTACTCAACTATAACGTATACAACGTCTAACTATAACGTCTATAACGTGTAGCACGCTAATGATAACACTAATGATAACTGTAACGCTATTGGTAACGCTAATTGTAACGCTATTGGTAACGTTAATGCTATTGGTAACATTAATGCTATTGGTAACGTTAATGCTATTGGTAACGTTAATGCTATTGGTAACATTAATGCTATTGGTAACGTTAATGCTATTGGTAACGTTAATGCTATTGGTAACGTTAACGCTATTGGTAACGTTAATGCTATTGGTAAAGCTAATGGTAACGCTACTGGTAACGTTAATGCTATTGGTAACGCTAATGGTAACGCTATTGGTAATGTTAATGCTATTGGTAACGCTAATGGTAACGCTATTGAACAATGCCATCTGCTTATCCTCGAAAACTTGACTAATTCACACAAAACTTCAGGAACAACCTGTTAGTTCAGTCTATAATTTCTTAGTGACGCAGTGGGCGATTTTACTACAACATTTTATCCAAAGCCATTGTTTTACAAAATATGCCTTTGACGCCATGCTCCTCCAATGAAAACGCACGATATACAACTTGCAAAGAGTCAAACCTCGGCTTCTTCCAAATAAGGGAAGTGCCCAGCCAGAATTTCTGGAAATTACTTGTCAGTGAGTAGCAACATATACCTTTCAGCGAACATGCATATCATCCCATATATTCGTAGCGCATACAGTGACGTGTCAGTCACACGACAAGGTCAGAGGTTAATTCTGTAGTGGCCAGAAACTACGGCATGCAAGAGGTCAACTGGTTGCGAATATTCCAATATTCAAATACATAGCCAATCGAATATTCTAATACCGTTTTAGCCATGCGTTGCCATCACAATGGTACAAAGTGACAATCTTGTACTAGAGTTCTGTCACATAGTTAAGGACAATGCTTGATAGATAGGGATACGTTTCTTTATTTATAGAGGGTGACCTAATTAGTTCTGAACTAATCTTCCTTAGGGCCCTCTTAGCATTGAATAACCGTTTGTACAAATGGGCTACGGGTTAATTTATTTTTAATTTAAACTTTACTTATTTTACAACGATTGCGAAGCAAGTTCTAACAACTTATATTAATCACTCTAGTTGGCGCGGATGAAAGCGTATATGTGGTCATTTGTGTGGGAGGAAACCGGAGTACCCGGAGAAAACCCACCTGTCCGATCTGACGACCACCGTACCATCTGACATACTTCCCGGTCTGAGGATCGAACCCGGGTTGCATTGGTGAGAAACGAGAGCGCTAACCACTGCGCTAATCGGATAGCTAAGAGGTCCTAGTTCCTTAGATTAATCAAGTGTTATAGTTATCTCCTCTATCACCAGGAGGTAAGTTATGTGTTGTGCATGCAATGCCAACAAAGGTACATCTGTAATGTAATGTTTTTTCCAAAATGGCGAGTATGTCAAACGTTGCTTTGACATCACATCTGTATTAGCATACTTATGTTGGATGTACTGTCTCATACAGTTGCTTTGACATCACATCTGTATTAGCATACTTATGTTGGATGTACTGTCTCATACAGTTGGTTTGACATCACATCTGTATTAGCATAATTATGTTGGATGTACTGTCTCATACAGTTGGTTTCATAGTCTGTGTCTGTGTCTGTGTCTGTGTCTGTGTCTGTGTCTGTGTCTGTGTCTGTGTCTGTGTCTGTGTCTGTGTCTGTGTCTGTGTCTGTGTCTGTGTCTGTGTCTGTGTCTGTGTCTGTGTCTGTGTCTGTGTGTGTGTGTGTGTGTGTGTGTGTGTGTGTGTGTGTGTGTGTGTGTGTGTGTGTGTGTGTGTGTGTGTGTGTGTGTGTGTGTGTGTGTGTGTGTGTGTGTGTGTGTGGTGTGTGTGTGTGGTGTGTGGTGTGTGTGTTGTGTGTGTGTGTGTGTGTGTGTGTGTGTGTGTGTGTGTGTGTGTGTGTGTGTGTGTGTGTGTGTGTGTGTGTGTGTGTGTGTGTGTGTGTGTGTGTGTGTGTGTGTGTGTGTGTGTGTGTTGTGTGTGTGTGTGTGTGTGTGTGTGTGTGGGTGTGTGTGTGGTGTGTGTGTGTTGTGTGGTGGGTGTGTGTGTGTGTGTGTGTGTGTGTGTGTGTGTGTGTGTGTGTGTGTGTGTGTGTGTGTGTGTGTGTGGGTGTGTGGTGTGTGTGTGTGTGTGTGTGTGTGTTGTGTGTGTGTGTGTGTGTGTGTGTGTGTGTGTGTGTGTGTGTGTGTGTGTGTGTGTGGTGTGTGTGTGTGTGTGTGTGTGTGTGTGTGTGGTTGTGTGTGTGTGTGTGTGGTGTGTGTGTGTGTGTGTGTGTGTGGTGTGTGGTGTGTGTGGTGGTGTGTGTGGTGTGTGTGTGTGTGTGTGTGTGTGTGTGTGGGTGTGTGTGTGTGTGTGTGTGTGTGTGTGTGTCTGTGTGTCTGTGTGTCTGTCTGTCTGTCTGTCTGTCTGTCTGTCTGTCTGTCTGTCTGTCTGTCTGTCTGTCTGTCTGTCTGTCTGTCTGTCTGTCTGTCTGTCTGTCTGTCTGTCTGTCAAACCCCTTGCGGGGATGTAGACATGTCCTTGTTTTAGCAGGATAGCTCAAAGAGTGGTGGATGCATTAGATGAAACTTTGTGAAGATATAGAGGGGTGGTTCATGAGGAACTGGTCCGTCACGGCATGTGGTCATGGCGGTCAGTCAAGTGTCCAAGAGCATGCATGCAGTTCATATGCATAACATGGGACAGTTATACCCAATATGAAAAGGACATCTTAGAGAAAATCCAATATGCTGCTCGATTGGTCACGTATTTGAAGCGCTATATCTCTATTCAAAATCTACTTAAAGAAGTCAGTTGGGCTTCACTTGTCGATCGCAGATCCATTCGAAAATTACTATTTGTTGATAAAGAGAAGAACGGACTTCTACCATGTTACTGCATGTTCTTTTCCCTGCTACTGTTGGAGATCATGCTGAATATCCGTTACGAGCTGGCGCAAACTTTGTTACTTTGCCTAGACGCATAGAAGCATATAGCCTGGGTTCCAGTCTGTTGATTTTTCACTTTTTAACTTCTGGCAAAAGTTGATATGATCAGAAACTCAATGCGGCCCAATTAATAGTCTCTGTGTTAAAATATATTTATTTGACTGACCAGGCAAACTATATCGACGCCTGTTCCTAGGATAAGAAGCATATTTCAGATATGTCATACCCGATAATATTATGTAAATATCTAGATACAGTCTACATTCGCTATGTCGAATTTTGTCGGAGCGAACAAATTACTTCGCCATATCCGAAATTTGATATAAACGGAGCCAGTTACATGTAACATGAAAGTGTCTGAAACGCGACTTCGAGATAACCGGAAAATTCGACATAACCGACTTTGACATAGCCGATGTAGACTGTACATTGATGCGTAATGCTAACGCACTCATATCGTTTTAAGAACACATTGAAAAGAAAGCTCCAAGTTTCTGTAGTTCCCTATTAATTAACTGGGATATGCTGCAATGAAAATCTCGTATCAGATATCAATGTAGCCATTTAAACAAAGACCTCTTCTTTGACCATGTGTGGCACTCTCCCGATTGTTCATGCAATCAAGGCATTGAAGATGCGGAACATTTCTTCTTCAAATATAATAGATATAGAATTGAACGCCATTCACTGTTCGTCAATACTAGTTCCAATACTAGTTCCAATAACGTACTTCAAATATAGAGTCGCTAACAGACGAGGAGAACAATACTATAGTTTTGGAAGTGCAAACATACATTTTTCTCATCGATTTTCGGGACTGCTTTCTTGAATTGATGATACGTTATTTGCTAGTCTGGGTCCTGGGTTCAGATCCTGACGTGGTGTGGGGAAACGACAGGTGTACTCAATCTAAGCAGTGTCTTCTGTTATATGTTTGTTGATTGCTTCCATTGAGTTTATTTAATTTTCATTCTATGTTTGTGTGCTGTTTTCTGTATGTATGTATGCTCCATTAATGTCAAACCCCTTGCGGGGACGTAGACATGTTTTCCTGGGCAAGCTTAGCCGACCTAACTGGTTAACCAGTACTAAGCGATGTGTGTGAGGTGCCTTCCTCAATGACACTACATACGTGGCCTGACCGAGAATCGAACCCGGGACCGATCGATTCCAAATCCGACGCTCTACCACTGGACCACGGAAGTTCTGTCTTTGTCATTAAGTTTAATCAAAGGATTTAGCTTGACTTTCTAGTACTGGCCGTTGACTACTGTTGTTAAAACCAGGCCTCGACAATTTTTTAATTTCTTACTCGTTCTACTGGGCGAGTGATGCCACTGTTCCACTCGTCCAGATTGGACTATCACTCGTCCCATGTATTTTAGGAAAATTAAAAATCGTCAGAATTGCACTTTAATTTATTAATAAATGCAATTATGTGGCAGCATAAACACATTAAAATATCCTCGGTGATTTCCCATTATCACGGCTGGTAATCATTCCGAAGAAAGTAAAACGGATATTATTTTATTTTGTTCCTTCGATTTATATTGGATATTTAGCTGAACTTTTCACTCGTCCGACTGGGCAAGCGACTTGGAATTTCTACTCGTCCAGATCGAAAAGTCACTCGTAAATACGTGCGGACGAGTGAATTTGTCGAGCCCTGAAAACGTGTGTTTCCAAGCCATTTTCATGTTCATACTATGTATTGTATATGTCTGTACGTCACATTGATTTGAAATATAATACGATTACACTATATAATATATATATACGTTTGTATCTATTGCAACATATAAAACATCTATGTATGCAACTAATAATAATAATAAAGAATTTATTTTACGAGAGAACTCAAGTTAATCTACTGTGTGTGTTCTACGTTTATTTATCGTCGCTACCGGTTGCCCATATGAGCGACGCCTCTTGAAGAGATTAGTCATTTTAGATTTGTGGAGGATAGTGCAATGATACAGAGAGAGGCCCATTCCAGAGTCTCCTCTGGTTCTTTTACGTGCACGGTGTACAACACCGACACGAGACCTCGGTTTAAAGTCCCATCTGAAAGATTATTAATTTTATTAGGGTCAGACGGGGGATCGAACCTGCGATCCCTGGATTACCAGTCCAGCTTGTTTCCACTGGACTACAGATCAATCTACCACGAGGCCCTCAACATATATAGAAATCAAATGCAATCAAAAGATAGGACTATAAGTGAAAAATGCACATCGGAATTATATATTTCATTTTAATCCAATTCCAAAAATATGTTGTGATTATTTAGGAAGCAATTATTGTATTTTCATACAGATGGAACTAATTCCCATCCAACATATTAATTAGCTTTAAGATATGTGCACATTTTTTCTGGACGAATGGGAATTTATGTGATAAGAATTACTGCTATGCATTCGTATTATAGGTATGAAAAATGTCCAATTGTGTTCAGGAAACTAGTTCCAAGCTTTCACTGGTGTGTGCATAGAAATACAGGCTTGAGCTGGAATCCAGAACTTGCCAGGTCAATCTATTTACGTAGTTGAAATTCTGCAACAATAATTGGTTCGCATATTGTTCGCGGATGTTCCAGAAGGGATGTTGTATCTACTATTATGTTGGGCAGGGTTTCATGTTATTGTCAATATGTTTGCATTTAATTACTAAATTATGCACGTTTTAATCTATATACACTATCCGAGTGTGTATTATGCAGAGTGAATTTTCAAGCGTCCTTCTATTACATATTTATATGTAATAGTTTTTCCTATTACATATTTATATGTAATAGTTTTTCCTGTTATTAATTAACCGCTACCGGTTGCCAATGTGAACTACGTCAGTTTACATAACAACACATTTCAGTGACAGGCTCCAGCGGTTGACCAGTACTTGGTGCACCAACCTCCGTAAGAAACGGTCAACTTTATCATATAAATGAGACACGGCCTCAGTGGGGCTCGACCCAGTAACTAGCATCACATTATACAAGTCAGCGACCTTAACTATTCGCCAACAGAGGCGGACCATATTTGTATGCTCCCCAAAGGGAGAGCATATAGTTGCCACTTTGTATGTCCGTCCGTCCGTCCGTTTATTCGTCCGTCCGTCCGTTCGTTCGTCCGGGTACTTCTTGTCCGGAGCATAACTCGAAAAGCATAGAAGGAAATCAAATGAAACTTGAATCTGTGATGGAGGGCAATGAGATGGAGAGCAGAGCGCAAGAACCATAACTCTCTGTGTTGTCATTGATGAATTATCTCCCTTTTCACTTTATTAAATGCTTGCTGTAGCATAACTCGTAAAGTATTGAATGAAATCTAATGAAACTTGAAACGGTGATAAAGGGAAATGAGGCGGTGTATAGAGCGCGAGAACAATAAATCTCTGTGATGTACCTACTGAATTATCTCCCCTTTTCACCTTATTATGTGCTTGTCCGGAGCATAACTCGAAAAAAGTATTGAAGGTAATAAAACGAAACTTGAAGCAGTGATAGAGGGCAATGTGGTGGGGTGCAGAGCGCAAGAATCATAACTCTCTGTGTTGTACTTACTGAATTATGTCCCATTTTCACTTTATTAAAGGCTTGTTAGGCCCCTACTGGCCGAAGACCCGGTAATGGGGACTATAGGATTGGTCGATGTCCATCCGTCATTCCGTCCGCCCATCCCATCGTGCCCGGTCCATATCTCCTAAACCTCTTGAAGGATTTTCACGAAACTTGGGTCAAATGTTCACCTCATCGAGGTGACGTGCAGAACCCATGTTCCAGCCATGTAGGTTCAAAGTCAAGGTCGCACTTTGAGGTCAAAAGTCAAGTGCCTACATTTCGTGTCCAGTCCATATCATGTAGGTGTGAATATGTGTTAGGTGTTAATACCTACATCGCGTACGTGCATTTGTATCTACAAGTGCACATACAAGTCATCTCAACATCTTAATTATCGGAAGTGGGGAGCTCTATGCGTCAGGTTGAAAGACCCATTTTAAAGTTGATGTGTACCTTTGACAGATAGGGCTCTCGGGCGCTCTATGCGTGTTTGCCTAACGCATAGCGCTTCCTAGGAGCTCTATGTGTTGTGGCCTAACGCACAGAGCTACCTGGGAGCTCTATGTGTCATACCACAACGCATAGAGCTCCTCGAGGAGCTCTATGGGTAAGGAGCTCTATGCGGCGTAACAGTACACACATACCGAACGTGAAATATACCAGAATAACGCCAGGTTCGGTCGTGAATGTGATTTAGGGCGATTTAGTCAAACACGCAAAATATGCCCGTATGTATACTAGAGGACATAGAAAACGCACACTTAGAATAAGTGTGTTTTACATGAAAAACAATAACTACATAAATAAATAGTTTTAAACATTTTGGAATATTTTTGTTCGTTTATTCAGTTTACGTTTTGTAATAAAGATGTGATATATCTTTGATGGAATCCTTCGTATTTCGTTTTCATGTAATAATAATCATATAATGTAGGTATGCGTTTTCTATGTCCTCTAGTATATAATGTAGGTGTGCGCTTTCTATGTCCTCTAGTATATACTGTAGGTGTGCGTTTTCTATGTCCTCTAGTATATAATGTAGGTGTGCGCTTTCTATGTCCTCTAGTATATAATGTAGGTGTGCGTTTTCTATGTCCTCTAGTATATACTGTAGGTGTGCGTTTTCTATGTCCTCTAGTATATAATGTAGGTGTGCGTTTTCTATGTCCTCTAGTATATAATGTAGGTGTGCGTTTTCTATGTCCTCTAGTATATAATGTAGGTGTGCGTTTTCTATGTCCTCTAGTATATAATGTAGGTGTGCGTTTTCTATGTCCTCTAGTATATAATGTAGGTGTGCGTTTTCTATGTCCTCTAGTATATAATGTAGGTGTGCGTTTTCTATGTCCTCTAGTATATAATGTAGGTGTGCGTTTTCTATGTCCTCTAGTATATAATGTAGGTGTGCGTTTTCTATGTCCTCTAGTATATAATGTAGGTGTGCGTTTTCTATGTCCTCTAGTATATAATGTAGGTGTGCGTTTTCTATGTCCTCTAGTATATAATGTAGGTGTGCGTTTTCTATGTCCTCTAGTATATAATGTAGGTGTGCGTTTTCTATGTCCTCTAGTATATAATGTAGGTGTGCGTTTTCTATGTCCTCTAGTATATAATGTAGGTGTGCGTTTTCTATGTCCTCTAGTATATAATGTAGGTGTGCGTTTTCTATGTCCTCTAGTATATAATGTAGGTGTGCGTTTTCTATGTCCTCTAGTATATAATGTAGGTGTGCGTTTTCTATGTCCTCTAGTATATAATGTAGGTGTGCGTTTTCTATGTCCTCTAGTATATAATGTAGGTGTGCGTTTTCTATGTCCTCTAGTATATAATGTAGGTGTGCGTTTTCTATGTCCTCTAGTATATAATGTAGGTGTGCGTTTTCTATGTCCTCTAGTATATAATGTAGGTGTGTGTTTTCTATGTCCTCTAGTATATAATGTAGGTGTGTGTTTTCTATGTCCTCTAGTATATAATGTAGGTGTGTGTTTTCTATGTCCTCTAGTATACAATGTAGGTGTGTGTTTTCTATGTCCTCTAGTATATGTATACATGTGCCACCCAAGACATTATATGACGTAAATCATTCTAGATCGCAGGTAATATTTGAGAAAAAACAACACCATCCTAACACGTAAGCTTTTGTATAAGTTTGACCTTCAAATGAATTGATCGTTTGGCTTACAACATCACATCTTAATCGGGCATTGCCTTCAGTAGAAACAATACATCTATATGGCCAATACACTGACAAAGGGTACGCCAATAGTCTTGTTTAAATCCGCATTAGTCAGGCACGGGCAGTCGACCGAATGAACCGAAAATCTCATTCATATTCGTGAAACATTGCATGTTGATCTTGAATGAAGAACTTCCGTTGTACAAGTTAATATAATGCGATCAATTAAGTTGAATACACGTTGAGTGTATTAAGTTATCTTTAATTAGCATGTTGTGCTAAAACGTTACATGGGTCTTCCTTTGACCCCGCCAAGGTACATCGTGACCTCGCGTATGACTTTAATTTAAATTCTCAACCAAACAAGCAATATTTGTGTAAGTTTAGTTGTGGAAATGGTAATAGCGCAGTGGAAGGACCTTCGCTTCATGTAAGAGAGGACAGGAGTTCGCGCCTAGCTGTGGCATTTGCGAGTGTGTCCTTAGGCAAGGCACTTAACTTCCACATTTCATTTTCTCTCTCCCTCGTTGCGATGGATTCCATCAGAAATGAGGTCTCGAGAGCGAATTAACTAATGTTATACGAGGTATCGAGAGCGAATTAACTAATGTTGTACGAGGTCTCGAGAGCGAATTAAGTAATGTTGTACGAGGTCTCGAGAGCGAATTAAGTAATGTTGTACGAGGTCTCGAGAGCGAATTAACTAATGGTGTACGAGGTCTCGAGAGCGAATTAACTAATGGTGTACGATGTCTCGAGAGCGAATTAACTAATGTTGTACGTGGTCTCGAAAGCGAATTAACTAATGTTGTACGAGGTCTCGAGAGCGAATTAACTAATGTTGTACCAGATCTCGAGAGCGAATTAATTAATGTTGTACGAGGTCTCGAGAGCGAATTAACTAATGTTGTACGAGCTTGTAAGTTGCAAATAAGATGCTATTTGAAAATAGAGTTACACTATACGCTATGTAATTTGACCTCACATTATCGTAAGCAATGCATGCATCGCCAGCTAAATTGTTTGTGAGCAGAATTTGCATTTGCACATTCATTCATTATTAGAATACACCACTCACTCACTCACTCACTCACTCACTCACTCACTCACTCACTCACTCACTCACTCACTCACTCACTCACTCACTCACTCACTCACTCACTCACTCACTCACTCCCACTCACTCACTCACCTAACTCACTCATCTCACTCACTCACTCACTCACTCATCACTCACTCACTCACTCACTCATCACTCCATCCTCACTCACTCACTCACTCACTCCTACTCACTCACTCCTCACTCACTCACTCACTCACTCACTCATCACTCACTCACCACTCACTCACTCACTCACTCACTCACTCACTCACTCCCTCACTCACTCACTCACTCACTCATCACTCACTCACTCATCATCACTCAACTCACTCACTCACTCACTCCACTCATCTCACTCACTCACTCACTCCTCATCACTCACTCCTCACTCACTCATCACCACTCACTCACTACTCACTCACTCACTCACTCACTCACTCACCTCACTCACTCATCACCTCACTCACTCATCCTCACTCACACCTCATTCACTCACTCACTCACTCACTCACTCACTCACTCACTCACTCACTCACCCACCCACTCACTCACTCACTCACCCACTCACTGCTGGATTACACTACTCACTGCCAGCAGCACAGCAGTACACTGCTCAGTGTCAGCAGCACGGCAGTACACTGCTCAATATCAGCTCTTGCAGCCTTTGAATATTGAAATATGGTATATTCTCTGATAGATCAACTTTGTTTCAGTACTCCCTTGTAATTAGTATCTGATGAATGGCTATATAATATTGTAACTGTATTATTATTATATGTATACTGACACCAAAAAGAAACTGTACACTTGACTCAGAGATACAATACTTTATGTCGTTTTAGGAAAAACATATAGGCACATTTGGTGTTCCCTTAAAGCGACACTACTCAATGAAAATGCAAATTTCTGCAGAGTGTAATTTCCTATTATATGGTATAATTTTTTTATATTTATATGGTATAGGTATTTCAACTAATAAACAAACGTCGTATACGCGGTTTGTTTACATAACAAATAATGTAAATAGGGTCGACATGCATGTGTAGTACAACACGTGTATCCTGAATAAAACGATACATGGTACAGATGTATCGTTATATGAAATCCTACTTTCAATTTTGAAAGTTCGTATGTAGACCACAAAAACACTGTTTATTGATTCAATGTTAGTGTTCGAAAGTTATCGGAAGAATGCGTAATAGCAATGCATTTATACGTGAAAAAAAGCATTTTATTTACTTTTTACGATGAAATGTCGCTTTAAAACATTGCCAAAAACAGTAATGTTAAATAGTCAGATTATTTCTTGACGGACTCCCAAAATTGCCTATATTTATTTCTAAAAGGACATAAAGAATGTACATCTAAGTGCACGGTTTCTTTTTGGTTTAAATATACATGTAATTGTGTATAGCACTTCTGACACCATGCTATATATAGAACAACAATGAGTCCTTAATGTGTACAGACGGATCTGTAGTCCAGTGGTAACACGCTGGACGGGTAATCCAGGGATCGCAGGATCGATCCCCCGTCTGACCATAATAAAATAAACAGTCTTTCAGATTGGACGTTAAACCGAGGTCTCGTGTCGGTGCTTTACACGGTGCATGTAAAAGAACCAGAGGAGACTCTGGAATGGGTCTCTCTCTGTATCATGCACTATCCTCCAAAATCTAAAATGACTAATCTCTTCAGGACGTCGCTCATATGGGCAACCGGTAGCGACGATAAATAAACGTAAAACACACACCTTAATGTGTTCTAGTGAACGGCCCGGATATCGAGCCCGTTACGATTGTGCTCTTAGCCAAGGCATTTAAATTACACATTGCCTCTTCTCTCAGGAATGAGGTCTTGTTTCGCAATCGACTTAAACTAAATGTGTATAAACGCCGGCTGATCTGGATCTATGCTGTTTGCAAATGCACTGAAATTAGTCGGCGCTGAAAGAGTTAATTCAGAACTACCTCAGTACGTCATGCAAATAAGAACGGGTTAATGCAAATACAGGTAAGTGGTGTGATATATGCTGCAAGCTATGTATTTCATTAAATTATTTGGATTGACATAAACCCTACATCGACATTCTTGGTTAACATTAATACCTCATAGTTGCAATGCAATCTATATAATACAAAACTCATTTGAAAGATATACTGTCACAGCGTTTTGTAAGCCAGTTATATAATCAAACAACAACAACAACAACAACGACGGCGACAACGACAACGACGACAACGACAACAACAACGAGGACGACAACTACAACGACGACGACAGCGGCAGCAACAGCAAGATCAACATCAGCAACATCATCATCATCATCATCAGCAGCAGCAGCAGCAGACGACGACGACAACGACAACAACAACAACAACTTATTATGATGTTCTGTTCTGTATGAAATTGTAACTGTTTGAGGCCCGAATGTGTGCACGACATAATGTTACTCACTTGTATAGGTAATAAAGAGATACATTTATATAAGGATTCATAACCTTATAATCTTTATACAAACTTATTTGTATAACACCACCCATAGGGCTAATTGAGTGTGTTTTACGTTTATTTATCGTCGCTACCGGTTGCCCATATGAGCGACGCCTCCTGAAGAGATTAGTAATTTTAGATGTTGGTGGTTAGTGCATTATACAGACGGAGACCAATTCCAGAGTCTCCTCTGGTTCTTTTACGTGCACGGGGTAAAGCACCGACACGAGACCTCGGTTTAACGTCCCATCTGAAAGACTGTTAATTTTATTAGGGTCAGACGGGGGATCGAACCTGCGATCCCTGGATTACCAGTCCAGCGTGTTACCACTGGACTACAGATCCGTCTGTATGGGCTAATTGATCACAGCAATTATGTATTTGTATTAGCCTGGGTTCCAGTCTGTCGATTTTTCACTTTTTAACTTCTGGCAAATGACCAGAAACTCAATACGGCCCAATTAATAGTCTCGGTGTTAAAATATATGTATTTGACAGACCAGGTAACATATATCGATGCCTGTTCCCAAGCTATATTTGTATAAATGATAAACTAAACCCCTTTGCATATGTTGCTGAAATGTTTATATTAAAAACCAAAACACATTAAAAAGGTCTTCATTGGGTCCAAAATATAAAGAGCTAGAAAATGAGAGAATAAATTGTAAGTAGATCTGTACAAGAAACACCAACATGTCGGATCACAGGCACGTGGTATTAAATTACAAAACAATATAAATATTTGATACCACAGACGCCATTAAGTATGCCGTTTATTTTATACACATTCAATTTGGCTCGATTGACGAAACAAGTATTTACAGCGCTAGGTTTATCGCTCTCGATACCTTATTCCTGATGGAATCCATCGCCACGAGGGAGAGAGAATAACCAATGTGTAATGTAAGTGCCTTGGTTAGGGACACAATCATAAATGCTACAGATGGGCGCGGATTCCGGGCCTTTTGCATATAGTGCAATGATACAGACAGAGAACTATTCCAGAGTCTCCTCTGATTCTTTTACGTGCACGGTGTAAAGCACCGACACGAGACCTCGGTGGTTTAAAGTCTCATCTGAAAGACTGTTAATTTTATTACGGTCAGACGGGGGATCGAACCTGCGATCCCTGGATTATCAGTCCCTGGATTATCATTGCACTATCCTCCAAAATCTAAAATTCCTAATATCTACAGGAGGTGTCGCTCATATGCGCAACCGGTAGCGACGATAAATAAACATAAAATAAATATGACTACATGTCTAATCAAACAACTGTTGTAGTAGCAATATCAGCAGTGAACGCAATTAGGCAGAGAACGCAATTAGGTAGAGACACAGGCGGATCTGTAGCCCAGTGGTAAAATGCTGGACTGGTAATCCAGGGATCGCAGGTTCGATCCCCCGTCTGACCCTAATAAAATTAACTGTCTTTCAGATGGGACGTTAAACCGAGGTCTCGTGTCGGTGCTTTACACCATGCACGTTAAATAACCAGAGGAGACTCTGGAATGAGTCTCTATCTGTATCATTGCACTATCCTCCAAAAATCTAAAATGACTAATTTCTGCAGGAGGCGTCGCTCAGGTGGGCAGCCGGTAGCGACGATAAATAAACGTAAAAGACACACACACGGCCACAGAGGCCACTGAATATATATGTAATATATTATAATATCATGTAATATCATGTAATATATTGTAATATATTATAATATCATGTAATATATTGTAATATATTGTAATATCATGTAATATCTTGTAATATCATGTAATACAATATAATAAAAATAATAAATAACAACCAGAGACGCTGCTCACCTGTTTCTAACTTCGTTCTTTTACAGTCACCAGTTATTTTTGCTTTATAATCATCATTCATTGTTAGTTCCGTTCTATTGGAGTTCGTATTCTGTTTCTATATGGTATCATATTGCGGTTGTAAATGTTAACGTCATGTTTTTTTGTAATGAGGTCGAAGGTTAATATTTACGTCCATGCATACTGTGTACAACGTCCTTTGTGTATTGTTCAGTCATGTTGTTAATTAATATGACGTTATCGGTGTATTATTTATCTGATTAAAATATGTTCCTGCTTCACGAATGGTGTAACTTTCAGACACACTATATGTTTGAATTGTACTAACAGCTGTTGTTTTGTTTGTTTTTTTGTTTTTTGATCAATTTATTCAGTTCATTATGTACACATATTTACTGTTTTGTTAACGCGTGGATCTCACTTAGGTTGTCAGCTAGAGATAGAGAATTGTGTAAACTTTCCATTGCAAATTCAATAATCCTAACCTTGCTCGTCAGTTTCGTCGATACTATTTTGCTAAATGAACTATCGTTATCTCTTCTGAATTTACTACACAATTTACACATATACTGACATGCTAAACAAATCAACTATCATTTTATGAAATGCTATACGTTTGACATGTAATTCAGAACCATTCGGAATTAGCCAAGCAATCAACCGCATAGGTCATATACCGAATATAAAGAAATATATATAGCATGGGAATTAATTACAATCCATTTCGTTCTATTAACTCGATCCTTTTCAAAGTCACTACCGTGTCGTTCATTTACTTTCAGAAGCATTCTTAAAAAACAAGATTGAGTGTTGCTTTCCTATAGTTGGCATTGTCTGAATTTAATATCCTTTCTATAAAAAAACGTAAATCAATAAGGTATCGCTAGGTCCAAAGAAATGATATTGACGAATTAGACGGGCAATCCAAGGGTGGTAAATTTGATTCATTTTACTACAAAAAGAAAATAATCCTTTTCATGTATCTTTCTGATCGGAGTAAATCAATCAACTGCCTGGATAACTGTTTCTCTATTGATGCTGTGAGAGGTGTTGGTGTTGTCACACGCACATTTCCAAGCAATTTATAAGAAAGCATGGATGCTAGTATACTAGACATTCTTCTTTCAAACATCGCCGGAACGTGTATATATATATGATGACAGAAATAGGAAACAACATAGGCAGAAACAGTTGTTCGGGAACAATATTCGTGTGCCAAAACTGGAGGCTCTACCGCAGGTAATTCGATTAAGTTTTGGAACATGGTTCTTTGAGAAATTATAAATCAAATTGAATTAAGAATGACGATCTGTCGGAAAATAAAACAGTGACAGAAACATACATTTAGAGCTTTATTAACTCCTTCTCGCTAAACAAGAGAACGGACATCATGCTCTAGTAGACGCTTTAAGACAACCATGCTCTGGTAGACGCATTAATACATTATGGTTGTATATACGTAAATAGGCAGAAGTACATCCGCTGTCGAATGTAGTCCCAATAACTAATATACTAATAACCAATTTTTCTTTTTGGTAAAAATGCATTTTCATGACAGGCAGTGTATAGTTGTTGTGCTTATTGAGAAGACTTCAGACTTGTTGATGTGTAGAAAAGATGTGGTATAAGAATTCAGGCCATTGCAAACTGAATGTTGGTATACTCTATTATTTGGCGGAGGAATACAGTGTATAAACACAGTGACGCTATTCACAGGTGAGCACTGGCTATTTGAAACATAACATTTGCAATATTCTTGGTGTGTTTCAGGCTGATTTGAATACCTCTTCACAGTGGATGTGGTATAAGAAGAAATGAAAGATTGGAAATATAAATGAACAGACTGTATGTTTTTTCTGTTTACTATGTATTTAATAGGCAATTTATTTGTTGTTTTACAACCATATGCTCTGGTAGACGTGCTAAGACATCATGATCTGGTAGACGCTTTAAGACAACAACAATATACCGGAAGGAAATCAGCGGGAGAAGACATTTGCAATTATGTTCAGGATATGCTATAAACTATTTATCAACACGTTTTTACCAAGTTGTTAGTCACGACAGTAACCTATATGTGCTTGATATCTTTATCTGCCTACGAATGCTTGCAGATAAGTATACATGTGTAGACTCGAATGATGTGCTGCCATGTCATATGATACTTAGAGCTATATCAATGTCACCGAAAGAAGTTAACAAACGACATTATAACTCATAAACGTGACATATGTGTCACACATAGGTACAACACGGAACATGATGAGTGTCCATCATCTACCTACCCAAATAATATAAATCAGAAATATTATACCTAATAGTGTGCCAATTTCAGTGTAAAATGGCAAAATGGAGTGTGCGTGCGTGCGCGTGCGTGCATGCGTGTGTGTGTGTGTATATATACACTCAACAAAATTCCTAATCGGTCACCTAGTATTTTATAATATTTAGAGCCAATTAATAATCATACAATATATATATATATATTCTTATTTTCATTTAATGCATTTTATCCGATATGAGTATACAGACAATCATTGCATAACGATCTGTACTAAATATAACCAATAAGATGATATGAATATTGATATGATTTAGTTATTAATGTGTTCCACAAACTGTAAAACACCAGGTGACCGATTAGCAACATTGTGTATATGCTCATTATTTCAATACAATAATTCTATAAAGGGGTGTTTAACATATACAGTGTATGGTGAAATGTGACATTCATACACATATATGTGAAAATATCACATATCAGATAGAGCATTTACATATTTATAAATTTACCTCGAAAACAAGACCGGCACGTGGCATTCGTGCATTAGTCTTACGACAAAATATCATAAGCATCAATTGAGCACACGAGAATATATACATTAATACTTAGAGGTTATTACGTGTCTATGTATCGAACCGAGGTAACTTGAGACCGAAGATCGAAGGTCGAGTTAAGGCTGATATCAAGTTACCGAGGGTCGATACCTAGGCTGATATGAAACTAGCCACGTAATAACGTCTTTATTGTTTTGATAAGAATTTGAACGTTTAATAGTAAACTAGCGGCATAATAAACTATTTACTGCTTCGATATGACTTAGATACACGAACACGATTGCAATATTATCAGGAAAACTACACACATCTGTTATATCAAATTTGACACACAGAGACGCTACCGGAAGTAAACAAACTAGCACTGAGTGCGCATGCGTTTATAAAAACGTGTTTGTTCATTATGCTCTCGTCCTTACGATATTAAGAAACGAAAACTACACACATCTGTTATATCAAATTTGACACACAGAGACGCTACCGGAAGTAAGCAAACTAGCCATGAGTGCGCATGCGTTTATAAAAAAGTGTTTTGTTCATTATGCTCTCGTCCTTACGATATTAAGAAACGAAAACTACACACATCTGTTATATCAAATTTGACACACAGAGACGCTACCGGAAGTAAGCAAACTAGCTATGAGTGCGCATGCGTTTATAAAAAAGTGTTTTGTTCATTATGCTCTCGTCCTTACGATATTAAGAAACGACAAGTTTAGCTACTGCCTGATTCTGATTAGAGAGTACGCATATATAATATAAGATATGTCACGGAACTGTCGCCCTCCGAATAGAGATTATACATATACATTTCCAGGAATTGTATCCATCTCAGTAGTGTCTACGCATATATAAATTCCCAGAAATTGTATCACTCTGAGTAGCTATATGTATATATAAATAATATTCCCAGGAATTGTCTCCCTCAGAGTAGAGCTTACGTATATATATTCACAGGAAGTGCATTTCTTTGTGTAGAGCTTAAGCCTATATATATATTTCTAGGAATTGTATCCCATTGAGTAGAGCTTAAGCATATATATATATATTCCCAGGAATTGTATCCATTTGAGTAGAGCTTAAGCAATATATATATTCCCAGGAATTGTATCCCTTTGAGTAGAGCTTAGCCTATATATATTTCCAGGAATTGTATCCCTTTGAGTAGAGCTTAAGCATATATATATATTCCCAGGAATTGTATCCCTTTGAGTAGAGCTTAGGCCTATATATATTTCCAGGAATTGTATCCCTTTGAGTAGAGCTGATCCTATATATACTCCCAGGAATTGTATCATTTGAGTAGAGCTTAGGCCTATATATATTTCCAGGAATTGTACCTCTTTGAGTAGAGCTGATCCTATATATATTCCCAGGAATTGTATCCCTTTGAGTAGAGCTTAGGCCTATATATATTCCCAGGAATTGTATCCCTTTGAGTTGAACTGATTCTATATATTTCCCCAGGAATTGTATTCCTTTGAGTAGTGCTGATCCTATATATATTCCCAGGAAGTGTATTCCTTTGAGTAGAGCTGATCCTATATATATTCCCAGGAATTGTATCCCTTTGAGTAGAGCTTAGCCTATATATAGTCCCAGGAATTGTATCCATTTGAGTAGAGCTAAGCTATATATATATTCCCAGGAATTGTATTCCTTTGAGTAGAGCTTAGCCTATATATATTCCCAGGAATTGTATCCCTTGAGTAGAGCTAAGTATATATATATTCCCAGGAATGTATCCTTTGAGTAGAGCTTAGGCCTATATATATTTCCAGGAATGTATCCATTTGAGTAGAGCTGATCCTATATATACTCCAGGAATTGTATCATTTGAGTAGAGCTTAGGCCTATATATATTTCCAGGAATTGTACCCTTTGAGTAGAGTGATCCTATATATATCCCAGGAATTGTATCCCTTGAGTAGAGCTTGGCCTATATATATTCCCAGGAATTGTATCCCTTTGAGTGAACTGATTCTATATATTCCCCAGGAATTGTATTCCTTTGAGTAGTGCTGATCCTATATATATTCCCAGGAAGTGTATTCCTTTGAGTAGAGCTGACCTATATATAGTCCCAGGATTGACCTTTGAGTGAGTGACCTATTATATTCCCAGGAATTGTATTCCTTTGAGTAGAGCTGAGCCTATATATATTCCCAGGAATTGTATTCCTTTGAGTAGAGCTGAGCCTATATATATTCCCAGGAATTGTATTCCTTTGAGTAGAGCTGAGCCTATATATATTCCCAGGAATTGTATCCCTTTGAGTAGAGTTGATCCTATATATATTCCCAGGAATTGTACCCCTTTGAGTTGAGCTGATCCTATATATATTCCCAGGAATTGTATCCGATTGAGTAGAGCTGATCCTATATATATTCCCAGGAAGTGTATTCCTTTGAGTAGAGCCTAAGCTTATATATATTCCCAGGAATTGTATCCCTTTGGGTTGAGCTGAGCCTATATATATTCCCAGGACATATATCCGATTGAGTAGAGCTGATCCTATATATATTCCCAGGATTTGTATCCCATTGAGTAGAGCTTAAGCATATATAAATATTCCCAGGAATTGTATTCCTTTGAGTAGAGCTTAAGCTTATATATATTCCCAGGAATTGTATCCCCTTGAGTAGAGCTTTTATATATTCCTAGGAATTGTATCCCCTTGAGTAGAGCTTTTATATATTCCCAGGAATTGTATCCCCTTGAGTAGAGCTTTTATATATTCCAGGAATTGTATCCCCTTGAGTAGAGCTTTTATATATTCCTAGGAATTGTATCCCCTTGAGTAGAGCTTTTATATATTCCCAGGAATTGTATCCCCTTGAGTAGAGCTTTTATATATTCCCAGGAATTGAATCCCTCTGTGTAGAGCTTGCACAGACACATACCCAGGTTCGTTCCCAGTTGTTGAATTTCCTTTACCTTTGTTCCGCATCAACATGTTCACGTATAAATTGGCTCCATCTTATTTGACAATGTAGTACAGACGGATCTGTAGTCCAGTGGTAACACGCTGGACTGGTAATCCAGGGATCGCAGGTTCGATCCCCCGTCTGACCCTAATAAAATTAATAGTCTTTCAGATGGGACATTAAACCGAGGTCTCGTGTCGGTGCTGTACACCGTGCACGTAAAAGAACCAGAGTAGACTCTGGAATGGGTCTCTGTCTGTGTCATTGCACTATCCTCCACAAATCTAAAATGACTAATCTCTTCAGGAGGCGTCGCTCATATGGGCAACCGGTAGCGACGATAAATAAACGTAAAACACACATGACAATGTAGCATTGTTGATCTCTAACTGGGTTACGTGAGATAGGTAGGTACCCAGGTAGGTACCCAGAATACAGTTCCCATACTTATAAAGTGAACACAATACGTCAATGAAATGTGCATAATCTTTCACACGCAATTATGTGAACTTATCTGAACTTATCGAACATACACTGTACGTGGGACTTGTCGTGACGTCACACCCCTGTACTATTTACACTCCATATCTTTTCAATATAATGTTTCAGATATAACCAGTTCACAGCTACATAATTCAATATATTTACAGCATGCTTACTCTTTAATTATATGCATGCCAGGGCGTAGCTATCACTTTTATATTGGTGCGACATGGCGAGTCAAGATCCGATTGGCAACATTTTCCCTTCTATTTACACTGCAGTGTGTGTTTTACGTTTATTTATCGTCGCTACCGGTTGCCCATACGAGCGACGCCTCCTGAAGAGATTAGTCATTTTAGATTTTTGGGGGATAGTGCAATGATACAGACAGAGACCCATTACAGAGTCTCATCTGGTTCTTTTACGTGCACGGTGTATAGCACCGACACGAGACCTCGGTTTAACGTCCCGTCTGAAAGACTGTTAATTTTATTACGGTCAGAAGGGGGATCGAACCTGCGATCCCCGGATTACCAGTCCAGCGTGTTACCACTGGACTACATATCCGTTTGTATGGAACCTTCCGTGAACAACGAACGTAATAAAGATGATGCTTTCCAATGCTCCGTGACACATTCTAGGTACATCTTACTTAAAACGATCCATGACACATTCTAGGTACATCTTACTTAAAACGATCCGTGACACAATCTATGTATATCTTACTTAAAACGATCCATGACACATTCTAGGTATATCTTACTTAAAACGATCCGTGACACATTCTAGGTATATCTTACTTAAAACGATCCGTGACACATTCTAGGTATATCTTACTTAAACCGATCCGTGACACACTCTAGGTATATCTTACTTAAAACGATCCGTGACACATTCTAGGTATATCTTACTTAAAACGATCCGTGACACATTCTAGGTATATCTTACTTAAAACGATCCGTGACACATTCTAGGTATATCTTACTTAAACCGATCCGTGACACACTCTAGGTATATCTTACTTAAAACGATCCGTGACACATTCTAGGTATATCTTACTTAAAACGATCCGTGACACATTCTAGGTATATCTTACTTAAACCAATCCGTGACACATTCTAGGTATATCTTACTTAAAACGATCCGTGACACATTCTAGGTATATCTTACTTAAAACGATCCGTGACACATTCTATGTATATCTTACTTAAAACGATCCGTGACACATTCTAGGTATATCTTACTTAAAACGACCCGTGACACATTCTAGGTATATCTTACTTAAAACACACACTTATATAACAAGATCCTACTAATTAAAATTGTTGATTTCGTACATGTATGCTTAGGATTTAATATAATACTCTGGCCTTTTTCACACCAGTCCAATAATAATAATAATGGACTTCAAGTACAAAGGTATTACGTCACGACAGTGTTTTAAAATCAATTACAGTTTGATTGCATCGTATTCTACCACAAAAATGCTAAACAAACAACAAAACTCATTTGCTATATTGCATGATCGAATTATATGCTTCCAATTGGGTATACGTCATTGCCCTCCTATCAGATTAAACAATTTCCCATGCCTCTATCGTATATTCAAATTACGTATATCAATATGACCGGTTGGTGAGCCGCCAGCTAGTTAAATAATAGATACCAATTGCCTCTCATCCTGGCGCCTGGCTTTCAAGCATAGGATTCGGGAAGTACAGATATTCATAAGATGTGTGTCAGAAATGGCTAGCCCTTTCAATAGGGGCGACTCTATTATAAACACACACTTTTATTTCGTAATAAAATAATAAATAGAGAACATAATACAGCTAGGAATAATACAAATTGAACACTCATCATCTACAGCTTAATTACAACCAGCATACAAGTAGAACATAGTCACCCTTGTGTGAGCGTGTGTGCGTGCGTGTGCGTGCGTGCGTGCGTGTGTGTGTTTACGTTACGTTGCCAAAACATACCAGTTTTGAGATCAGTATGTGTGTGTTTTATGTTTATTTATCGTCGCTACCGGTTGCCCATATGAGCGACGCCTCCTGAAGAGATTAGTCATTTTAGATTGTTGGAGGATAGTGCAATGATACAGACAGAGACCCATTCCAGAGTCTCATCTGGTTCTTTTACGTGCACGGTGTACGGCACCGACACGAGACCTCGGTTTATTAGGGTCAGACGGGGTATCGAACCTACGATCCCTGGATTACCAGTCCAGCGTGTTACCACTGGACTACAGACCCATCTGTGTAGAAACTGGCAATACTTACCATGTATATAAATCAAGTTTTCCTAAACATGCATCGTGCATATCGTCATTTAGTACAAAGAACATATTACGAAAATATGTTAAACAAGCACTTGTCCAATAGTGAATAATTGTAAACGAGTTTTCTGAGCATTTAAAAATAGATCTAGCATACCTGACATGAAATGTGCATACAGGCGCGTCGGAAGGTAATTGTCATTGGTACGCGAGCGCCAAACGCGAGCCGCATGGTATGGCGGGGGGACTGGGGGTCTTCCCCCAAGAAAATTTGGAAAACCAGAACGCCTCAGACGCGATTTCCCGGTACACAGGTCGCTATTTCGCATGCCGCAAGTTGCACAAGTAACCGGTTCAAATGATGTTTTGCAGTAACAGTTCATGATTTGGAGAACATTTATATTTGAAGGCTAATTAGATCTACTGTTGAAAAAACAAAACTAGGCTTTGGGTGGGTTGCTTCCATAGTCCCATGCTTAGTGTGTGTATGCGCGTATAGGGCGGGTGTCGGACGGCGAAATACATTTGTGTGGCACAAATCAAGTGTAAGGATTAATCTCCGCACAACCTCGAGCCATCTTGTCAAAATATTGGGACCGCCTCGGCAAAATAATGGGGCCATGTCGCCCAAATATTGGGGCCGCGTCGCCCCACTTGTGACGCCTCTGGTATAATGTGATGAACAACAACCGCCAGGAAATATTTTATACTGATTGATATTTCAATGTTTGTGACATTTCTAAAACAATAAGTAATCTACAGAGGTACATAGGCACTGATATTAGTAATATAGTTTCTGACAATTTTATTCACCGTAAATATATTTGTCCATATCTAATATCCATATTCAGCATTGATATGACTCGGGTATTTATAATACAAGCTTATAATAATTTTCTATCCCTATTTGAACGAGTTAATCTTGATATTAAAATCAAGGCATCGTCTTTCATTTTGTTTCCATTGTGGGACAAATAGTACACGAATACTACTGTATAGATCAGACACTGTGGGGTGCATACAATTTCAAAGAAATAGGTCAATTTAAGTTTAAACTTTATTTATTTTACAATGATTGCGAAACAAGCTTTATAAAATGATATTAATCACTCTCGTTGGCGCAGATGAAAGCGTAAATGAGGTCATTCGTGTGGGAGGAAACCGGAGTACCTGGAGAAAACCCAGTTGGCTGTCTGATCGCGCTCGCTTCTCACCATTGCAAACCGGGTTCGATCCGCGGACAGGGACATATATGAGATGGTACCATGGTCGCCAGATCTGACAGGTGGGGTTTCTCCGGGTAATCCAGTTTCATCCCACACGAATGACCACAACTAGGCTGTCATCCGCGCCAACGAGAGTGATTAATATAAGTTGTTAGAACTTGCTTCGCAATCGTTGTAAAAAAAAGAAAAAGTTTAAAGGTGTGTGACACTGATGAAACATATAGCTACACACGGAGACACCTGGGTGAGATACATATCCACTTCCTGTGCTCATTATAACACGTGATTTAACATCATAATTCTGTTCAACACACGAAATTGCACTGTACGTGCGTGCCATGTGTTTTTATGCCAGCAATTTTATTAAGACATGATAAAAGTGATTAACTCACGTTCATTTTTCGATATTATTGTTTGTTATGGATAACAGAAGTTACGAAAGTGAGCCGAACGGAAGTTACGAAGTGAGCCGAACGGACGTTACGAAGTGAGTCGAACGGAAGTTACGAAGTGAGACGAACGGACGTTACGAAGTGAGCCGAACGGAAGTTACGAAGTGAGCCGAACGGACGTTACGAAGTGAGTCGAACGGAAGTTACGAAGTGAGCCGAACGGAAGTTGCGAAGTGAGCCGAACGGAAGTTACGAAGTGAGCCGAACGGAAGTTACGAAGTGAGCCGAACGGAAGTTACGAAGTGAGCCGAACGGAAGTTACGAAGTGAGCCGAACGGAAAAGAAAGAATATCGTATTCAAAATAAGATTATATTGTTCAAGTACAATAGAATGTAAACAAATTTTTAAACAGTTGATTTCTTTATTGAAAAATTGTGGGTAACTGGTTTTGTGACCAATGCAATTTGCATGATACCACCCGGTTTAAAAGTTGCGAAAGTGTGAGTGCCATGTGGAGACCTCTATCAGCTATAGCTTTCGGTTGTGGTCCGTTTTCATTCATGTATCTAAATTGTGTGTATATGTATATTTGTAGGTGAGGGCTAGCCTGGGTCTCTGTGTCTCAGTATGTAAAATTTTCACTTTTTGACTTCTGGCAAAATGGCAGTTGATAGTTAATATTATACGAAATTCAATAAGACTCAATCAATGATCTCGGTGTTAAAAATATATGTATATGACTGACCAGGCAACATATATCAACACCTGTTCCCACGCTATGGTAGAGCCAATCACTAATGTTGTCAGAACTTGTGGCCCAACCCATTTGCTATTTCTTTATTTGTAATATGAGTATAATTGTTACATGTATATAGAGAGCCATACACTGTTATCAAAGCAAAGGTGTATATGTTGTATCATCGTTTCAAACACACTATGTTTAAAGCGACACTACATCAATGGAAATGCAAATTTCTGCAGAAAGTAATTTCCTATTATATGGTATATTATTTTTCCAAATATTTGCCTCAAAAACTGAGTATTTCAACTAATAAACAAACATCGTTTACACGGTTTGTTTACATAACAAAATAATGTAAATAGGGTCGACATCCATGCGTAATACAACGCGTGTATCCTGAATAACACGATGCATTGTACATAGTTATTGTTATATGAAATCCTATTTTCACTTTTGAAAGTTTGTAGACCACAACACACTGTTTATTGATTCAATGTTAGTGTTCGGAAGTATTCGGAAGAATTTGTAGTAGCAATGCATTTATACGTGAACAATGCATTTTACTTGCTTTTTGCTATGTAGTGTCGCTTTAAACTAACAAAGACACGACTTTAAGCTATTGCTTCAAAACTTTAAAATGTTTTGCCGTTTGCCAATAAATAAATAAATAGAAATATACGTAGCCTGTACTGACTAATTATTGTTTACGATCGTAACGTTTTGTGACAGCTATCACAAACTAACTATACGAGATATTATGCCAAAATATTAGACCCCACTATTCATACGATTACTTATTTAGTGCGTCATATTTGGGTCATGGACTGCAGAGGAAAAGATTATACACAGATATCCATATCTATTAAGTCCTAGATAAACTGGTTAAAATGTTTAGCTATGTATATATTTAAGTGCTTTTAAAAGCAGTATATGTACAACCGTCAGTTGTGGAAGTCGTGATAGCGCAGTGGGTGCGCGTTCGCTTCAGGTGCGAAAGGTCCGGAGTTCGAGCCCCACTGGAGCCGTTACGATTGTGCCCTTAGGCAAGGCATTTAAATTCCACGTTGCCTCTTCTCTCTCCCTCGTGGCGATGGATTCCATCAGGAATGAGGTCTGGAAAGTGATTAATATAAGTTGAATAACTTGTTTCGCAATCGAGCTAAAATAAATTTGTATAAACCAACCGTCAGTAATTATCCCCCCCCCCACTTTGTCAGAAACGTTCTATAATAAATACAAATGTCATACATATTTGAATGGAGAGTTCAGGGACGAGCGTTTGTGTCCCGATGTGTGTAATAATAATAATAAAGATTTTATTTAACGAGAGAACACATTTATCACAAGTAAATTTACCTTGAGGCCATAAACATATATACAAATCAAATGTAATCATAGTAAGTGAGAACCTTACATTGGAATTACATAGTAATGTAAATGCTGAACAGTAGATAAACTATATATAATATGATAGGGAATAGTATGATATATGGAATTGTCTAGTAGAGTATTGGGCTGCGAATGGAGGTAATAGAAAAGCCAGCGAACGCGTGCTCATTATAATGACGAATGAGGGAATCATTATCATTAGCGATGATCTTAAATTTCAACATGACGTGTGTATCCTTATAGTACCAATAGTATGCCATGCCTGCCATATCACAACCGCTCGCTTATTTTACATATAGATGTACTCCCATATAAAGAAGGAATATGTAGTGTACCAGTATATCACAGACGGAGCTGTAGTCCAGTGGTAACACGCTAGACTTGTAATCCAGGGATCGCAGTTCAATCCCCCGTCTGACCCTAATAAAATTAACAGTCTTTCAGATGGGACTTTAAATCAAGGTATCGTGTGGGTGCTTTACACCATGCACGTAAAATACGAGAGGAGACTCTGGAATGGGTATCTGTCTGTATCATTGCACTATCCTCCAAAAATCTAAAATGACTAATCTCTTTTTTTTTGTTAATAATATTTGATTGCATTTTTTTCATACAATACATTACATATATACATACAATACTAAGAACAAATCAGAGATTAATATGTAATTATATGATTGCAGTATACGATACATTTGTTTTGTCAAGGGGAAAAAAGCAAATGGGTTGGGCTACAAGGCTAATCTCTTCAGGAGGCGTCGCTCATATGGGCAACCGGTAGCGACGATAAATAAACATAAAACACACACAAGAACTCCGCACAACTAATGACCAAAGTCATCAGTCATTCTAAGTCGATACTATACATGTACGGGTATGTTGTTGCAGAAACATACATTTATAAACGTAAAAACACACACACCAGTATATCACATCAAGCTAATTTAATCATGAAAACTATGATATTTTTAAATACCATTTGTCCAAAGTAGTGCTTGAAACACTTATGAAAATACATCCAAGAGGAATTTATTGCGTTCATGCAAAGTGACAAGTGCCTCCGGTAAACATTATGTTATTCACATCGTCGAGTGCTGGTGGATGATCTAGACTTAGGATATATGTTATCTCAAGTACTTTGATGCTATTATTTTGATTTACGGTCACCGGTAAACTGAATTCATTTATGCCAGCATGATGCAAATTTTACACACTCATCAGTCGTCATGTACGTCCCATGATTGCACTGTCTCGGTTACCTATATTATTTGCATACACTTGTGGATAGTGTACTTTAGTGGCACGGTTATTATAGGATTATGGACACTTGTTTATGTACCCAACACTGAATGGAATACATTTTACCTTCATCAACAGTTACTTAGTGTCTACACATTTATATTAGTTCGATTGCGAAACAAGTTCTTACAACTTGAATTAATCACTCTCTATACCTCATTCCTCACGGAATACATCGTCACGAGGGAGAGAGAAGAGGCAATGTGGAATAAATGCCGTGCTTTAGGGCACACTCGTAATAGCTACAGCTGGGCTCGAACATTTCGAACCTGAAGCAAATGCTCTACTACTGCGCTATAACGACTATTACAACAGTTACGTAGTTTTAGCAATAAACTATGGCTTATGAATATTCGTATGACCTCTAAAAGAGACAGGTAAACCTGCACAAACAGTGCAATTTGCAATTTACTTATGATAATAAATGTTGATGAACAAACATACGGGTTAGATGACGACTATGCTGGATTAATGGATTATATGAATGGATGGGTGGACGAGATAAACGGGTGGATATATGAATGGATGGGTGGATGAGATACACGGGTGGATTTATGAATGGATGGGTGGACGAGATAAACGGGTGGATATATGAATGGATGTGTGGACGAGATACACGGGTGGATATATGAATGGATGGGTGGACGAGATAAACGGGTGGATATATGAATGGATGTGTGGACGAGATACACGGGTGGATATATGAATGGATGTGTGGACGAGATACACGGGTGGATTTATGAATGGATGTGTGGACGAGATACACGGGTGGATATATGAATGGATGGGTGGACGAGATACACGGGTGGATTTATGAATGGATGTGTGGACGAGATACACGGGTGGATATATGAATGGATGGGTGGACTAGATACACGGGTGGATATATGAATGGATGGGTGGACGAGATACACGGGTGGATATATGAATGGATGGGTGGACGAGATAAACGGGTGGATATATGAATGGATGGGTGGACGTATTAATGAATACGAATGGATGGATAGATAGATCAGATGAATGGAAGGTATTGAAGGATTGATGGATGGGTGAATGTGTGGCGGGTGGACGGATACATTGAATAGGCGGAGGGACGGACGGACGACCGGATGGATATATTATTGTTTACATTGCTACCTATATATACAATAATATACATCCAGGTTTCATTTAATGAATACATGGCATGAACAAACATATACTCTGGGGACCTCCATGGCCGAGTGGTTACGGTCACTGACACCAAAGCACGTGCCCATCATCGCTGTTGTTTCGAATCTCACTGGGGGTGTCGCATTGTTTTTCAATGGAGGAAGCTATCCAGCTGGCTTGTGATAGGTCATTGGTTCTACCCTGATAGAGGTCAGTGCGTGAATCCGGGGTCTTTCTCCATCAATACTAGCAGGAAAGTCACCATATGACCTAAGATGTTGGTGCAACGTTAACCAAACACCCACCCACCCCAGCCCACCCCACCTACCACACCCACCCATACATCCAACCCTCCCGCCCTACCCCACAACACCCACCCACCCCACTGTACACCACACCACACCACCCTATCCCACCCCCACACAAAAACAACATAATCATTATTAAATAGTTTCTGTTTATAAGTAGATGACCTACCTGCCATTGTGAGTAGATGCACGTTACATTGTGTTGCAGTACGTCCTCTACAATGTATCTGCTACTAGGTGATTACCCTCTTCACACAGGTTTATATCCGTTGTATTCCTAGCCACTTACACTACACTATTAGCACTGTCCTCTAATGTCGCGAAGATAAATAAACAACACGCTTAGCGAGTGACTACCAACCAAAACCTACAGATCTGCTCAAATAATGTGTGTGTTTGTTTGTGTGTATTTGGTAGTTCATTAAAATACGCTTACTTCATAATTGTAAATAATCTCTACTTCCATATCTAGTACACTTGTGGCTACTATTTTACCACAGTTAGCTCCTTAGAGACAGTTTCAACGTCAGCTACACCAGCTATATCACGTGAAGCCAGAATCCAACTCTAGTACCATTAACGTTGTGATCCGTTTAGTTTTCAACAGTTTCGTTCACATTATTTGGAATTATAATCACGTATGTGCTAAACTCACTTGAAAATTTATTCTTTTGAAAGTGGCAAGTGTCTATACAGCCTGCCTGTAACACCTATTAGATTCTTTTCACACATGCAACTCTAACGCATTCGACAGATTTCATATTTCATTTGCCAACATAAATGAAAAATCTAACTTTTAGTAAATCGGTAGTCATTAAGAGAAGCATTTATAACCTCCTAAATCTGTCAATTCAATATACACATACAGTTATACGCGTTTCTATACAGAGTTTGTCATTTCCTTTCAGGTTTGTTCAAATGTATAATGGAAACCCATTCCGTTGGCTGAATACACTCTGTACATGGTTATATCCCTGTTCTATATTTCATCTGCTGTTGTCAACACTTCGTTCAATAGAAAAGCATTCCCTTATCTTTCTATGACGCCAAGCTGCCGGCAGAGGTCTTAACGTTAAACATCCATCAGCTTATTTGCACTTGCTAAAATTAATCAAAAGTATTGCGCCGTTTACAATTCATTAAAAACTGCCATGCCGTTATACTTATTGGATTTATAGTCATCGATAGTAAAACTGATTTGCGTTATTAACAAGGTAAGTAGTAACAGGGGTTTGATCGGTAGCGGACAAAACATTGACGTGTGCTATATAACTACGACTGTGTGTATATAGATCTATGTAGTATATACTATTTAGTTCACCCGAACAGTAGGCTGGGGAGGTGTGCTCGATTGCGTATGTCTCGTCGACAATATTAGCCTCGCAAACACTACAGCGAATCTATGTTTCAATGGATTATATTCAACCTTGACGACAATTAGTTTGCATTTACACTAAAGCTGGGTTCCTTTAGAATATCGTCAATTTCCAAATAACAACTAGGTCACTAGTTCATAACGAAATCTTTAAACCCTATATCAACCCTGGCTTGAGGTTATACAGTCTACATCCGTTATGTCAAAGTCGGTTATGTCGAATTCTCCGTTTATCTCGAAGTCGGATCAACGTCCCGTTTCAAAAACTATTTTTTTTTTTTATATAACTGGATCTGTTTATATCGAATTTCGTTGAGTCAAAATTCGGTTATGTCGAAGTATTTTGTTCGGTCCGACGGAATTCGACATAACGAATGTAGACTGTATAGCTCTTCTCAAGTTCAAACTCAATCTCAAGCTCTCTTATTAGTTAAATCCAGAACAAATCTCAGATTCAACCAACCATATAACTTGAGCTTTATATGTCTGTGTTTTACGTTTATTTATCGTCGCTACCGGTTGCCCATTTGAACGACGCCTCTTGAAGAGATTAGTCATTTTAGAGTTTTGGAGGATAGTGCAATGATACAGACAGAGATCCATTCCTGAATCTCCTCTGGTTCTTTTACGTAATCGGTGTACAGCACCGACACGAGACCTCGGTTTAACGTCCCATCTGAAAGACTGTTGATTTTATTAGGGTCAGACGGTGGATCGAACATGCGATCCCTGGATTACCAGTCCAGTGTGTTAACCACTGGACTACAGATCCGTCTGTGAATTTCTATATGCGATATTTGAGAACAGTTTTATAACCTTGAACGCAGGACTCTCGGTCCTCGTTTTCTTCTGCTAAATGTTCGTATTTCCCTAGTATATTCTCATAGCGTATGGTTTTTAAAACTCCTGAATAATTTAGAAGTTACTATGGTGTCTTTTGTTTGAATTCAAATGCTTTAGCAATGGTAGTCGAATTTAAAATCCAAATCATATGACACAAAGTCGACCACGTGTTATAAATAGAAGGTTGTTGTTTGTATAATTTGACGTCAGTGATTTCAATTGACAAACTCGTAATTTTGAAATTACAAAAAAAAAATTGGGACACGTTAGATAACGTTAATGTTTATATTTCTATATTTATAACAATCCTTCTCATTTGCGATGATGTAAGCGTATTTTGACGTGTTGTGGTACCCGCTAATCGAACAGCCAATATAGCGTTTGGGGGCACAGCATATTACTTTACCACATACTAGACAATGACGTCAGTCAGTATAGTGCACCTTCCCGAGCTAATCCAGGGATCGCGGGTTCGATTCCCCATCTGACCCTAATAATATTAACAGTCTTTCAGATGGGACTTTAAACCGAGGTCTAGTGTCGGTGCTTTACACCGTGTACGCAAAAGAACCAGAGGAGGCTCTGGAATGGGTCTCTGTCTGTATCATTGCACTATCCTTCAAAATATAAAATGACTAATCTCTTCAGGAGGCGTCGCTCATATGGGCAACCGGTAGCGACGATAAATAAACATAAAACACACACTCCCGAGTTAATCGAACTAAACAGATCGAACAAAACCAATCTCTTAACTCAGCTTCAAATTTTCAAGATAAAAATGCATGTTTAAATAATATCCATTCTGAAAATACAAACTGCAAAAAATATGAGTTACTCATCAGGCGTGACTGTTATCGCGGTCACATGTGAGATAGCTAAATTACACTTTAAAACTTTAAACTTTATTTATTTTACAACGATTGCGAACCAAGTTCTAACAACTTATATTAATCACTCTCGTTGGCGCGGATGAAAGCGTAAATGTGGTCATTCGTGTGGGAGGAAACAGGAGTACCCGGAGAAAACCCACCTGTCCAGTCTGGCGACCACCGTATCATCTCACATACTTCCCGGTCCGAGGATCGAACCCAGGTTGCATTGTTGAGAAGCGAGCGCGCTTCTACCGGACACACGACGATGCACCCGAATTAGTAAAGCAATGTTTATTTAGTTTATACTAAATTATGTTTGCTCTATAATGCGAAACAAACGTTTACCAATAAACTTTACCCCAACAATAGTTTAATCGCTCTCGAGTGCATTAAGTGCATTGCCTAAGAGCACACGTGCAACGGCTACAGCTGGGCGCGAGCTCCTGGCCATTCACCCCTGAACGCGCTACCACTACGCCATCAAGACTTCCACACCAGCAAAGCAACGTGACGCATGTACATGACTAATCAAGTCGCGATCATTCTTATGATCGATAAAAACTAAATTTAATGATAAATATCTAATAAATTTAAACCATCTGATTTCCATTTTATAGATAGAGGTTACAAGATAGTGAGTCGCGCGCGTACAGTACAACACAAAATGGCGACGCATAAAATTGATAACCAATCAATAAGCAATGTAATGATCCGATTGCAGTCTCCTCTAATAACGTATCTGTATTGAACTCCGTTACCTTTTAGTCTCCCCTATGTTAACAAGCTTGCAATATGTGTGTGTTGAATCTTGAATTTCACAATTATGTAATCACTTCACTATAATTTAAATACGCTAATTGGATTCCTAAATCACCAAAACCTAGGATTCGACACCAATATTACTCATTTAGGATCAATAATAAAGACGCAATTGAGATTTAGCGGCCATCTTGGACGCCATCTTGTAAATTATACCTTTTACAGTGGTCAGATTGTTGTAGACTTTTAGTATGTTATTAAGCACACCTGATACTATAGAAACCCGCTGAGAAACCATTTGTAGCATTTTTAGGGGTCAAACTATATTTGCAGCCACCTAATATGTAGGACAACCATAAGCTGTATAGCTTTCTATCCAAATCCTTATTTCAATTGTTGTAAATAATCATGTACATGATAGAAAATATTTTGTTTATTTACGTTTATTTATCGTCGCTACCGGTTGCCCATATGAGCGACGCCTCCTGAAGAGATTAGTCATTTTAGATTTTGGAGGATAGTGCAATGATACAGACAGAGACCCATTCCAGAGTCTCCTCTGGTTCTTTTACGTGCACGGTGTAAAGCACCGACACGAGACCTCGGTTTAACGTCCCATCTGAAAGACTGTTCATTTTATTAGGGTCAGACGGGGGATCGAAAATAAATGTTTAAACCAACATATGTATAATACATGCATGATATGTTACTACCCTCTTTTTAACTTCTGGGCTTCCTTCCAATTATACTGAGCAAACATTCTTCGATTTCGTTTAAATCTACGACAGTTGGGCAAACACACTAAGTCAATATATAAGTACTAATTCAACCACTATTATAATTGGCATTTTATATCAGCTTAATCTGAAATATGTAACTTGTGAAATCGTATAATGACAAAAAGAACGAATTCAAATAGTTTAATATTTGATTTATCTATATGCAGTTTAACCATAGATAATTGTTTGACTGCGTAACTCACATGCATTTGCATTTTATTATGTCATGCAGTAATTACTCACAGATCTTTCTACCTCGTATTGCATACATTTGTCATGTAGACCTACCCTCTGGTTGAATCTTGTTTATCGGAGCCCATTTAACCCATTTCATTCTGGATACCGTTCAAACAGTATTTGCAAATAACATAGAGCCAGATCAACCGCCACGGAGCGTGTCTTCTGATCAGGCTCTATGCTGTTTGCAATTCAGATGATCTTGCTAAGCCACTTGGCTATGTAGCAAACAACATATATCCTGATCAGCACGCAGCGTCACGCTGCGGCTGATCTGGATCTATGTTGTTTGCAAAAGCCTTTAAATGTATCCAGCATGAAATGGGTTAATGACGTTATAAATAAAGGGCCCAGCGGGGATTTAGTACTGAATCTGCCATGTGTGGTCAGTATCCCCCTCCCCCTGTTCTATACGTACTGATTACAGCAATGGCATGTTGTAAGTAGCAGTAGTCACTGATAGCCGGTAAGATTGTGTATCGCACATTCAAACATTATTTGTCATAGAGATATGCTTGTAACTGTGGACATACGTTATTTTAATATACACGTTTATATGTCACTTTTTGTTGTAAATAGTATTTATTGATATGTTGTACTGAAATACAGTATATCGCATATATAGATGTCACTGTAATTAGGATTGCATTTAGAAATGTTTTAAGATTTCGAGTATGTAAAATTATATACTATAGTTCATCCCTATAGTAATATGGTATGCCAATAATTATCACCTACATTTGTTGGCATAATTTTATACTTATGTTGTAGAATGTAATATTGCTATGTCACTAAAAACTGTATAGTTTATGTGAATAAAATATGTTCGTTCGTTAAATTAGCACATTAGTTACTTCCCCTGACTTTCCGTTCACATATATAAGGAATGTTAATGACGTGATAATTTAACGTTCACGTGTTGGACTAACGTTAAATCTACTATTATTTTTTTTTTTTGTCGCCATGAAACGTTTTGTTGGTCACACTTTGGTTGATTTCGTATGTTTTCTGTTCTCGTCTGTAATAACTCATGTAGACAGAATAAAAAACATCAGTGTAATACAGTATATGTCACAGACGGATCTGTAGTCCAGTGGTAACGATAAATAAACGTAAACTACACGCAGAGGAGACTCTGGAATGGGTCTCTGTCTGTATCATTGCAATATCCTCCAACGATCTAAAATGACTAATATCTTCAGGAGGCATCGCTCATATGGGCAACCGGTAGCGACGATAAATAAACGCGCACGCACACGCAGACCACACCACACCACACCACACCACACCACACCACACCACACCACACCACACCACACCACACACACACCACACCACACCACACCACACCACACCACACCACACACACACACACACACACACACAATGATCTCAAAACTGATCTGTTTGGGCAGGGAATGTAGGGTTTTAACGCACTTCAGATGCGCGAAAGTTATCAACTTAGTTTTCTGTTTACTAGCCAAAGGTTAATTCGAATGTGTGCCAACGATATTTTATTCTAATATTCGGCATTTTGTCTGTATACGCAGAGACGGAATTTACCGTGTTTAAATCTGCAATAAAACATGGCTTAGCGTGTGATGTTAAACGATACGTCATTTTATTAGCATGTTTGTAGTTTTGTGACCTCCTTTACGCTTTCTAAAAAATAACACTAACACTTTTCGTGCTTTCTAAATATTTTGGTCAAGTTAGAATCTAATAATATTTGTATTTGCGTTATTTATAGTCGAAGAAAACATGGGTTGTCGTTCTTAGCGCCGGAGTTAGGCCACTTAGGCCTATGCATATTCCTCCGCGTCAGAACACGATACTACGTCTTATTCACCTCAGTAGTTAATTCTCTGTGAACTCTTAGCTTAGGCAGACGACCTGAGTAGATAACTCCTATGCGACAGAAGGACACACACTGTGTTATTGCCAATCAATAACTGGAAGACAACTATAATTCTTAAATCTATTTACCTACACGATTAATGTTTCGTTTATTTTACGCACAGTTCTTGTGTTTAAATAGCGTTATACATATCGTATGTATGGATATATAATATATCGTATGTATGGATATATAACATATCGTATGTATGGATATATAACATATCGTATGTATGGATATATAACATATCGTATGTATGGATATATAACATATCGTATGTATGGATATATAACATATCGTATGTATGGATATATAACATATCATATGTATGGATATATAACATATCATATGTATGGATGCTTAATCAAGATTATTAACAGTCTTTCACTTTGGACATTAAACCGAGGTCTCGTGTCGGTGTTCTACACCGTGCACGTAAAAGAACCAGATGAGAATCTGGAATGGGTCTCCCTGTGTATCATTGCACCATCCTCCAACAATCTAAACTGACTAATCTCTTCAGGAGGCGTCGCTCACATGGGCAACCGGTAGCGACGATAAATAAAACATAAAACACACATTAATCAAGAATTAAAATGCTCTTAAAACTTATTGCAACTATAAACAGTGCTTTTTAAAATTTATATAAAAAAAATCTTCTATGTAATATTGCAACATAGTATAAACGATTGAACACTGGTAGTACTATATTTCCACTATAATTTGATGAAAATCGATGTAGTTACTTCTTCGTTTGTTCTGTTATATTGATTAATACTAAATAATGAAATGTTCATACGTTAGAATGTGTGTGTTTTACGTTTATTTATCGTCGCTACCGGTTGCCCATTTTAGTCATTTTAGATTTTTGGAGGATAGTGCAATGATACAGACAGAGACGTATTCCAGAATCTATTCTGGTTCTTTTACGTGCGCGGTGTAAAGCACCGACACGAGACATCGGTTTAACGTCCCATCTGAAAGACTTACTTTTATTAGGGTCAGACGGGGGATCGAACCTGCGATCCCTGGATTACCAGTGCAGCGTGTTACCACTGGACTACAAATCCGCCTGTATATATAAGTTAGAACATACTGTTAGTGAAAGTTAATGCCACTCTATTGAAACTATGCACGTTTAGCATGCTTAAACATAAACACAGAAAAACACTGTCGAGTATCCAGATTATACCGTGGAATACATCAAAGTTACCAATACTCCTTTCACGTGCCGTTAATTCCAAGCACAAATTAGAAATGGTCACATTCGATATATTGTTCACTCCGTGATCAAAACTAATGGACAATTGAAACAAGAAGCGCCGCCCAAAATTACGTATTAATTACCAACCACCGATATAGTCGAAGAAACATATTTAAATTGACATTGTCTTTAAGTGGTACAACGGTATTTATTTACGCTATAAAATAAGTATATAATAACGACAGATATATTTAAGAAAATTGGACCAGTTGTAAACATGGGTTTAAATCTACATAGTTATTGCAGAGCTTAACTATATTTATTTGGCAATAAAGCTTACCAACTGATTTAATGTAAACATTAAGACAGCTTTTTCTAAGGCCATTGCATTTAATCAATCATAGTTTGTTGATTTCTATTTGTCTTTTTGTGGTTGGGGTTTAAACTCTTGACCACTGTGGCGACTCTCCAGCCATTATTGGTAGAAGAAGACCCCGGGTGCCCCTCCGAGTGGTATTTCAAGCACGAACGGACACCCGGGTAAAACCACGGACCCTCCGCAAGACAGCTGGATAGATTAGTCACATGAAATGATCACCCGGATTACGTTAGTTTATATCACTCCTGCAATGTGCGTGTGACGTCTGACTACGGTTTCTTCTTAAGCCATTATTTATATATAGGCGACACTCAAACCAGCAGGATTGAACACAATGCGCGTACACGTTCATTATGCTTTATGTATGCTAAAGACTGCTGACGTCTAAGTACTGGTATGACAATGTAAATATTCTTCAATTCTGAGCATAATGAGACAGTTTTTACTACAACAAATGAACAAAAGTGTAAGAAAACCACATAATGAGGCAGTTTTTACTACAAAAAATGAACAAAAGTGTAAGAAAACCACAATAATGAGAAACATTAGCCAGTTACTGCCCCTGAATACTCCAACGATTGATCCTCTTAATTGGTTTCCTTTGTTTTTGTCGTCGTTTCCTTTGCACCACATGCTATCCATTTCATCGGTTTTCCCGCCTTATAATTATTAAATTACTAAATCCAGATATATCCTGCAGCATATCTAATCGCTACTTTATTGTAAAATCTTGCTATCTATTAATTGACATGATTTTCATAAATTACATTTATTCTACAACGTTTGGTTAGCAAACAGCAGTAAAATCAAAGGATTTCAACTAAAAGGACCAGACTATATTTCGGGATAAATCGGACTAAAGTGTATGGAGGTAATAGAAAAAAAGGTAATGTCTCTCATCGTGTGGCCACACTGAAGGAATATATTCCGGGTAGTTGCAGCATAGGAAGTAGTGTTTGCAAACAAGCAGACCATACTTTGATGATGTTTTACCTAGGAAGTAGTTTTTGCAAACAAGCAGACCATACTTTGATGACGTTTTACTGTAGAATCAAAGACTGTATGCATTTCTTATTGTGATTGTGGTGCATCTGTGGCATTTGTGTTCATTTGAAGAAGACGTTTTGTGAATTTATTTCAGTACTACTTGCTCCAGCGCATTGATGAGTAAACATCCCTATATGACAGCTACGATCCCTACGCGTTCCATTTTGAACCGGTGTTTGTATACATTGAGAAATGGTGAAACATTGTCATGGTGATGCCATGACTTACCGGTGTCTAACGACAAACATAAGTCACGGAGTCTACAGAACTGCATGCGTTATAAGTGGATTCTTGTTTGGAACTGAGAATTTGACGGTGACCGTTCATCGGTTTACCATTGCACGAAGACGGAGAAAATACAATGGCGAACATCCTCACTGACAGCACAACGTATAGCATGTCAATCTACACTGATAGTTGGTTTAAACAGTATTTATTCCAATAAATGTACATGTATAACACAACAAATGTTACAAATTACATACATTGTGAATGGATTGGAAAACAAGTTTTCAGAAAACTTATATTAATTCCTCAATTCCTCATAGTTCAGGTATAATACCACCAAGTTTCAAAATACAAGCACGTACAGCTGCATTTAATTTGCATAATTTTTACATGTAATATTTGAAATTGTTTTGTATTAAAAATTAATTCAAGTTTTAAGTGAAACAATATCGTATTGCTTGTTTGTGGTGTTAGTTTTCCTAACAGCGCGACCTTTTTGAATGTTTAGTGTGTGATCCGGCTCGAGGTGTAAGGGAAGAATGTGCAGAGTGTGTTCGTCAATCGATATACGCATTAGAGGGATTGTAGAATATTGATTAGCTGGTATGAAATGCTATATAGTTGTTGGGTAGGTTCGGGAGTTGTAAATGAATGTTACTGACTTGCTGAATATTCCTGGAACCAGAACCTGATTACACGTTTAATACAAGCATTCATCACACAACGTTGCTTATATCCAGTGTAATACGGTCATATCAGAATTTCTATAAAAAGTAAGTAAAGTGTTTGTTTATTATAGTGTCACCCCTTTTTAAAGGGACAGCCATTTCTGACTTATGCACACATAACAGTCTTTTTTTATGAACATCAGTACTTCCCGAATCCTATGCTTGTATGCCAGGCGTCAGGCTGGTAGGCAATCGGTAACCATTATTTAACTAGCTGGCGGCTCACCAACCGGCCATATCAGAACGAACCCCTAACGAGATTCGAACCATCGAGCTCCCGCTCCGTAGGCGGACGCCTTAACCACTAGGCCACGAAGACGGTTTCCTATATGTACAAACGTGTAATAACACATGGAAGGATTCTAATTGGTTGATAGAATACTCCTTATAATGTGTAGATTAAACTTTAAGTATGCATATTTCTATTTGACTTGGTACATACTGTTAATTGTAAGACAAACTACAATTTAAAAGAAGTCTTAATGCTGTTTGAAACATAAATATAACGCTGCTTTGCGTAGTGACGTCATGCCAATTTAGTGACGTCTTGACAATTTGCGCTGCCATTAAAATGTTGGCGCGAAAATTAAAGTAGCATCGTTATTTTGTGAAATATAAACATATGATTATTAAAACCCATTATTGTAAGATGATAAAAAGGATCTTACACACGTGGTGATTTCATACCATATTTTATGAAACTCGTTTTGGAATGATGCTATTAAGTTCGCCAAAAGGCTCCTTTAATAGCAAAATTCCAAAACGAGTTTCATAATTATATGGTATGAAATCACAACTCATGAAAGTATTATCCTGGGATTATATTTATATTAGTAATAAAGAAGATCATTGAACATTTCATACTACGTTTCATTCTTAAATTTTAATTTTTTATTTCTTGAGAATAGTTTGCCGGAGTAGACTAGATTTTACATCTTTTCAAACATTTTACTGAAAAAAAAACCCCCATATATGTTGGAATAGCTTGCCCCCTGTATAGACGTTGTCGTTGACAACACGGTATTTCTGATTGCGCAACTAACCATTGATTAACCGTCACGGATATATACACTTTCAATAGGCCGTATTAATGATTGCATTGACGCGGTAGCATATGTAATGGGTTACAGATATATGCACAGGACAACTTTTAATAGCCAGATTTGACAATACAGTCAAACTTGTGTTAGTGGTCACCTCCATTAAGCAGCCAACCTGTATTAAGCAGCCAGTTTCCAGATTCCCAATGTGTTTTTATATTGTACATTTGACCTCTATTAAGCAGCAATCTTTGCTAAGCAGCCACTTTCTGTGACTCCATTGGCTGGCTGCTTAATACAGGTTTTACTGTAATCTGTTTTACAACTGACTGTTTTTCCCCGTTTCATCAAGGTATGAAATGGCAGTTTGTTTTCTCACATAATGTGCCTAAAAATTGGAACTGCTTTTACATCGATGTATAACCTGTGTAACACCAACCCCCATTACATAGCAACCAGAATAACACCAACCTCCATTACATAGCAACCAGTATAACACCAACCCCATTACATAGCAACCAGTATAACACCAACCCCCTTTACATAGCAACCTGTATAACACCAACCTCCATTACATAGCAACCAGTATTAAAACCAACCCTAATTACATAGCAACCAGTATAACACCAAACCCCATTACATAACAATCAGTATAACGTCAACCTCCATTACATAGCAACCTGTATAACACCAACCTACATTACATAGCAACCTGTATAACACCAACCTCCATTACATAGCAACCAGTATAACAACAACGTCCATTACATAGCAACCAGTATAACACCAACCTCCATTACCTAGCAACCTGTATAACACCAACCTCCATTACCTAGCAACCTGTATAACATCAGCCTCCATTACCTAGCAACCTGTATAACATCAACCTCCATTATCTAGCAACCTGTATAACAACAACCTCAATTGACCTTTCTGCCGATTTTGATTGACAGCTGGCGTTAGCCAATCGCATCACACCATTCGCGCACACCCCCGGCAACGGTTTATCGCCGCCATCTTGTTAGACAAACAATGCATATTAGACACACTAATAACGAGTAGACAAATTTGAAAAGGCGTGAATTTGATCGAAAATACGGGTTTAAAATTGTTTTAATGATGTTGAAAATGTGTAGCTTTGGTGTGTGGGTTAGTTATAGTACAAAATTAGTCGATATCCTGGTGATCGACGTTAAATTCAACCCATTTCAAAATCCTTGGACAAATCTAAAAGTGTGTATATGAACCACAAAATACCAGACAGCTGCTTTAAAAACAATGCATCTATAAAAACACCGACTGACCCCATATAGTCATTCTTTTCTCACAAACACAGCAATCAAATTTAAGCGTGTCACACTGTTTATTGGGAGCAATCAACAACTTACCCACTAACGGTACATCACAGAGACCGCCGAGTTATAATACCCGATAGGGGCCACTGCTATCAAGATCAAAGTATTTCACATCGGAATTTAGCACTGATTGTGCTAATTGGTCAATTATAAAATGTGTGCACATAATTATATAATTGATTACTACACCGAGTCATTGTTTTATCGTTCTGTTAGATAAACGAGTTATGTAGTAAAATTTTAATCAAATCTGATAACGAGTGATCGTGATCTGAAATTATTTTTTGAAAAATATTTAAAATTAATTAATGCTGTCTGTCATTGACAATGGTGAAAAGATGTAGTTACGGGCTGTGTGACAGTGATGTAGATATCCAGATCGATTGATAGGTGACGTTAAATTCGTGCCATTTTCAAAACCTAAGACAAATCTTGAAAACATGTCTAAGGTGGATTAAGTTGTGTGAACGACCAAACGACCAGTTGAATACATCCACAATTAATGCAAACAGATATATTTGCACAAAAGTAAGTTGAAATTAATTTATTTATGCATAATAAAATATTTCGAAAATATATATTCTGCATTAATAGATCTACCGTTCACAAGAGATATGTGAGTATAGTAGTTCATACATATTGTCGTGGATGGTGGACATATTAGCTCAGTGAACGTACTAATGGGCCTGTATAGTGCAGTACTATATATATATAAAATACGAACCTGTGATTATACGAATGCACTAGTATACGAAACTACCATTAGACGAACAAGGGATTATACGAAATCACCTGAATTCACCTAAAACCCTTGCCTTCTTGCTTTCAACGAGATATTCTTATCTGGGTGAAATAAAACCGAGAAATTCGACGGAATTTTATCTAGATTAACTCGATGCAGGTCTGCGTTAGACGCCATTTTGTTAGATAGCTTGTCTCGCGTGGTTACAGCGAGCACCTGTAACTATGGGGGGCGTGCCTAAGTAGCGTTTGCAGAAAGGTCAATTACATAGCAAACTGTATAACATCAGCCTCCATTACATAGCAACCAGTATAACACCAACCTCCATTACATAGCAACCTGTATAACACCAACCCCCATTACATAGCAACCAGTATAACACCAACCTCCATTACATAGCAACCTGTATAAAACCAACCCCCATTACATAGCAACCTGTATAACACCAACCTCCATTACATAGCAACCAGTATTAAAACCAACCCTAATTACATAGCAACCTGTATAAAACCAACCCTAATTACATAGCAACCAGTATAAAACCAACCCTAATTACATAGCAACCTGTATAAAACCAAACACCATTACATAGCAACCAGTATAACACCGACCTCCATTACATAGCAACCAGTATAAAACCAACCCTAATTACATAGCAACATGTCATACAGTGACGTTTATTATAAATCACACTCGGTGTTGTGACTACTTTCTGAACTCTCGTGAAGCACTCACATTAATATTCATAATGGGGTCAATATAAACAGATGTAGTCCAACATGTGGTCGATATCATAATGATATCAATTCTGACCCCTGCCCAATAGTCAGGGGAGGTTACTGGAGAGTAACAGATGGTACTGTTGATCAATTAGAGACATCTCTAATTTTCTATTACCTCCCTTGGCAGGTAAAGTCTGATTTATTCCAAAATGTGAATATGTCCTTTTAGTTGGAATTCTTGGTTTTTATTGTTGTGCCCTAACTAGATGTTGCGGTATGATAAATGTGATTTTATCAAAATCGTGTTAATTAACTGATAACATTCTTTTACAAATAAGTACCGTACCCATTGCATATGATGTAGGAGATCTGTCGAGATATAGTAATTTATACCCATTATAAGCGATAGTGGAATAAAATTGCTAGCAAGCTGTTAGCTTGCAGTTTAATCCACATATCACGATATAAATGTATGTTTCTGTATATTTCTCAATGTATATTACATGTATCGTGAGAAATAAATATGTTTAAACAAATGGTTTCGAGTGCCTTCGAGCGGACAGACCATTATAAACTCGAACACACATATACTAATATATTGGCTACAATAGCATGGTTATGAATGCGGCTAGATGTTTGTCTGATGTTCGCTTAGTTGTGAGCAACATCTATGTTTGCTTAGTTGTGAGCAACATCTATGTTCGCTTAGTTGTGAGCAACATCTGTGTTCGCTTAGTTGTGAGCAACATCTATGTTCGCTTAGTTGTGAGCAACATCTATGTTCGCTTAGTTATGAGCAACATCTATGTTCGCTTAGTTGTGAGCAACATCTATGATCGCTTAATTGTGAGCAACATCTATGTTCGCTTAGTTGTGAGCAACATCTATGCTCGCTTAGTTGTGAGCAACATCTATGTTCGCTTAGTTGTGAGCAACATCTATGTTCGCTTAGTTGTGAGCAACATCTATGCTCGCTTAGTTGTGAGCAACATCTATGTTCGCTTAGTTGTGAGCAACATCTATGCTCGCTTAGTTGTGAGCAACATCTATGTTCGCTTAGTTGTGAGCAACATCTATGTTCGCTTAGTTGTGAGCAACATCTATGTTCGCTTAGTTGTGAGCAACATCTATGTTCGCTTAGTTGTGAGCAACATCTATGTTCGCTTAGTTGTGAGCAACATCTATGTTCGCTTAGTTGTGAGCAACATCTATGCTCGCTTAGTTGTGAGCAACATCTATGTTCGCTTAGTTGTGAGCAACATCTATGTTCGCTTAGTTGTGAGCAACATCTATGCTCGCTTAGTTGTGAGCAACATCTATGTTCGCTTAGTTGTGAGCAACATCTATGTTCGCTTAGTTGTGAGCAACATCTATGCTCGCTTAGTTGTGAGCAACATCTATGTTCGCTTAGTTGTGAGCAACATCTATGCTCGCTTAGTTGTGAGCAACATCTATGTTCGCTTAGTTGTGAGCAACATCTATGTTCGCTTAGTTGTGAGCAACATCTATGTTCGCTTAGTTATGAGCAACATCTATGTTCGCTTAGTTGTGAGCAACATCTATGTTCGCTTAGTTGTGAGCAACGTCTTCTGATTAGCAACGAGAAACATTGATCAGTTACTGCCCCTGAATACTCTTAAGGTACACGCGCCCGTTTATTTTGTTTCCACTGTTTTTATCGTTGTTTCCTTTGCACTCATGTTATAAACTTATATCCTTTTCTAATCTTATAATTATTAATATTTAATTACTAAATCTAGACAGATATTCTGCAGCATATCCAATTGATACTCTACTGTAAAAAATTGTTATCAATTAATTAACACCATTTTGATAAAATCACATTATCATACCGTAACATCTGGTGATGGAACAACAGTAAACACAAAGGAGTCCAACTATTGTGACCAATACATACTTCGGGATAAATCAGACTGTATCTGCCAAGGGGGGTAATAGAAAACCAGAAATGTTTCTCCGAGCAAGCCGAGACCTTTGCTGAAACTAGGGAACTGCATATTTGATAAAATTACATTATCATACCGTAGCATTTTGTTATGGAACAACAGTAAAAACAAAGGATTCCAACTATTGGGACCAATACATATTTCGGGATAAATCAGACTTTATCTGCCAAGGGAGGTAATAGAAAACGAGAAATGTTTCTCCGAGCAAGCCGATACCTTTTCTGAAACTAGGGAACTGCCTATCTGATCATTTATATCAACCGTTGTTGCACAGTAGGCCTACAGTGCTATTATTAACTCACCAACAGGATTGCTGTGCTTTCCGGAAGAGTTCCGAGAACTGTTAGGTGAATGACTGTTAGTGCTTGGACTCGAGGACGGTAATTTGTGGCCTTTCACAGTCAACTGATCGCAGCCATTGTTTCGTCCGTCTGAAGAATAATACAATATAAATAATGCATTGGTAGTCAAATAGGCGTTCCAAGCAATTGTGTATATTGCCGTAAAACAACATCATTATAAGTTTTAGAGGGCATCTATTTAAGGAATAATAGTTGTCCTTCCCGTTGTTTATTGGCGAATAAACCATTTTTTATTCGACTATAAATAACCAAATTACAAATATCGCAAATTCGATTCTAACAGGACCAAAAAATATAAAAAGCGCAAAAAGAGTTGGTGCTATTTGTTAAGGGCCTTATGGTAGATTGACTTAATTGTTCAAATGAGTTCTCTCGTTAAATATAATCTTTATTATTATTATTATTATTATTATTATTATTCTAATGTAAATGAAGTTGCAAAACTACAAAATGACGTCACGTTTGAAATCACTTAAGCCATGTTTTATTGCAGATTTAGCAACGGTAAATTACTTATTTGCGTAGACAGATACAATGCCGCTCCATGTTGGAATATATTATAACCTATTAACTGTGTATGCTAGGTACACGCGTTTTGGGGTGGGACATGATGGGATAGAGAACTGATTTAATTTCCACTCAGGTACCATGATTCCATGTTTAATATAAACCCACACCCACACATGTGGAAGTCGTGATGGCGCAGTGGTAGCACGTACGCATCAGATGCGAAAGGCCCGGAGTTGGCACCCGGCTGTAGCCGTTACGATTGTGCCCTTAGGCAAGGCATTTAAATTCCACATTGCCGCTTCTCTCCGCCGTGGCGATGGATTCCACAAGGAATGAGGTCTCGATAGTGATTGATTAGTTGTAGGAACTTGATTCGCAATCGAGCTAAACACATTTGCATAAACTAATCCACACCTACATTTTGTATGTGTTATTGTTCTATGAATCAGAATTAAATAGACAGTGTTCTGTTCTGTTCTGACATTATATAAAAAATACTTGCATTATAATGCTACCAACGTATGTCTTTAACATTTTTAACACTTTCCTTCATAGAGATTTAGGTTAATATACTATTATATTTCTATATACAAACGACAGCCTTGATAAATAAAATATGTTTAAACCAAACAGATTTAGCTATCATGCAGTGGATAAGTAGTCGCCATATCTATCCCACCTCCATAGATACTATTGGGACTACATGAGATTCTGGCCTTTATTATCAACATTGGTTTGGCTACAAATTGTCAATGTACTCGTATGTCGTATTGGTAATGGCGTCAAGAGGTGTTTCTATGAGGGAAAGGGTTAATAATTATATAATTCTGAACATATCGGAGGCAATAAATCAACTGGAACATACTCTAATGTAATATGTACACACAGACACATACCTGTATGAAAATTATGTATATACGTTGATACTGGGACAACTACAAAATTAATTACATGTGACGTCAAACAACTCATTGTCAACGGTAATTATGACAAATCTGACAACATTACGTTAGATAGTTTGACATAATTATGATTAAAACTTTGTAATGAATGAATGAATGGTGTTTTACGGCACATCGACATCTAAGGTCATGTAGCGCGCATTAAAGTTATGTTTATTGTCGAGTGTATGACATAAAATTCTATATAAGTATATGCATTACGTAAAAATTAATACTAAGAAGTTATAAAGACGTAAGATTAATTACAGGTAATATATAAATGAATGATTACTACAAAGGCATGATTAACAATTGATATCACAGCTTATTATAAATTCCTATTGCCTTGATAAATGATATGATGGACTCTACTCTGATAGAGTCGAAGAGTGTTTTATTGTTGTCCACATTGTAGTACTGCAACCGGATTGGTTGAAGGTCAACACAGTGTATTAAGATATGCTCCACCGTGTATAGAGTATTGCATGGGATACATTCTGGTGCATCATCTCGTGACAACAGCCATGAATGTGATATTCGAGAATGACCAATCCTGAGACGGGCACGAATGACTTCTTCTCGACGAATAGGCCTGTAAATTGGGCACCATTCGCCAAGTGTTGGTTTGACCGAATGAAGTTTGTTAAAAAATTCACCATCCCATTGGGCCTGCCAAGAGGATTGAATTAAGGTAAGAATTGTAGATTTAAAATCAGTATAACACACTTTAATCCTAGAAATGGATAATGACAAAGCCAGCTTTGCATTCTGATCAGCCATTTCATTTCCTTTTAGTCCCATATGACTCGGAAGCCAGCAGAACACAAATGTATTTATTTCTGAAAGGGAAGAAATCCTTTCAAGCAAAGTACAAACAATAGGATTTTCAAACTTTTCATAATACAAAGCCTGTAAAACAGACAAGGAATCAGAGAAACTGATATATTGAACATAGTGTGATTCCACTGCAAGATCTAGAGCGAGATCTATGGCCTTCAGTTCGGCAGAGAAAATTGAGGACTTGTTTGGAAGTCTACATTTCCGATTTTTATTCCCAAAGATTGCTGCTGATACAACAGTGTCACCAGCTTTTGAACCATCTGTGTATATGGCTTTGAAGTCAGAATAAAATTCCCTGATTTCATGATATTTTGTTTGAAACTGGCTCCTGTCTGTAATAGACTTTTGATCAGAAGTGAGATCAAAGCGAAACTCGGCAGTTTTAAGGGTCCTAGGAGGAGAATCTGGGATTTTATACTGTGCAATAGATTTCATGTCAATATGTAGGTCATCTAGACATTGTTCCATGCGTATACCTAGTGGGGCAATAGCTCTCGGTTTTCTTTGAAACTGCACTTTAAATTGGGGTTGAAAGACCACTTTGTGAGCTGGGTTTAGAGGATTTGACTCGAGTTTCAGTAGGTATTGAAGAGCTAGCTTCTGTCGTCTAGCATACAGAGAGGGTTCATTTGCTTCAGCATAAAGACTTTTAACAGGAGAAGTTCTGAAAGCTCCAAGGACTAATCGTAGACCGTGATTATTTATAGGATCAAGTATTTTCAGGTACGATTTTCGTGCAGATCCGTAAATTATCGAACCATAATCCAGCTTAGAGCGAACCAATGACCGATAGAGCCGTAGAAGGACCTTTCTATCAGCTCCCCAATCGGAATGTGCCACAACCTTTAAAATATTTAGAGCTTTTTGACATTTCTTTTTTAAATTATTAATATGAGGAATGAATGAGAGTTTTTTATCAAAGATAACACCTAAAAAATTGTATTCTGTGACTACTTCTACACGTGAGCCATCCAGGTAAATTTCTGGGTCTGGATGAAGTCCACGTAGATTACAAAAATGCATACATTTAGTTTTTGATTTAGAAAATTTAAAACCATTTTCATCCGACCAAGTCTGAAGTTTATTCAGACATTGCTGGAGTTGGCGTTCTATTATGTTCATATTACTAGACCTGAAGCAAATAACACAATCATCTACATAAAGGGAGCACTCAACCCCTGGATTTATTGATTTAACAATATTGTTTATCTTAATACTAAACAATGTAACAGACAAAATACAACCCTGTGGTACACCCATCTGCTGTTCCCGAGCATATGATAGGGTATTACAAACACGAACACGAAAAAGTATTTCATTTAAAAATGCAGAAATAAATAATGGAAGGCGTCCTCTGAGGTCAAAGTCGTGAAGATCTTTTAAAATGCCATATTTCCAGGTTGTGTCATAAGCACTCTCAAGGTCGAAAAATACTGAAGCAACATGTTGTTTATTGACAAAGCCCTCTCTTATAAATGTTTCGAAACGAACTAGATGATCCAGTGTGCTTCGCTGCTGACGAAAGCCACTATGGACATTAACAATTAAATGATTTGATTCGAGAAACCATACAAGCCGGTTGTTTACCATTCTTTCCATAGTTTTACATATACAACTTGTTAACGCTATGGGTCTATAGTTGTTTGGATCCTTTTTATCCTTATTTGGTTTTGGTATTGGGATGACTAAAGCCTCCCTCCAAGATGTAGGAAATTCACCAGTTTGCCATATAGAATTAAACATGTCCAATAATATAAAGAGGGAGGAGCTAGGTAGATGTTTTAAGAATTGATAGTGGATTTTATCTGGACCTGGGGATGTATCATGTGATTTTGACAAAGCAGACTTTAGTTCTTTAAGATTAAATAGTTTGTTGTAATGTTCTTTGTTCTTTGAATTGAAGTTTAGTTTTTTCTTTTCTGTAGTGTCTTTGAATTTCTGAAATTTTTGTGAATAATTATTTGCTGATGATTTTTGTGCAAATGTTTCTGCTAAGGTGTTTGAAATTTCCAGAGGTGTGGTGATTTGTTTGTTGTTTGCAGTGAGGTGGCTAATTGGTGAAGTACCTTTGCCATTAATTTTTCTTATCATGTCCCACGTTTTCTTAGTTGTTGTTCTGTTATTTAGTCTTGAGATGTATTGTTTCCAACATTTGCGTTTGCTGCTTTGTATTGTACGTCGTGCTTTTGATCTATATATGCGAATGTTGTTTAAATTTTCTGTGGTGGGTCTCAAATTGAATTTTCTTATGGCCGATTTCCTATTTTGGATGGCTTTCTTACAATCATCATCATACCAGGGTTTGTATGGTCTCTTTGGATTAGGCGACGTCTGAGGTATGGATTGTTCTGCTGCTTTTATTAGTAATGTAGTGAATAGCTGTGTTTGATCACGACAATCCTTGAATGTTTCATATGAAATTGTTTGTTCACAAAGTTGTTGGAATTTAGTCCAATTTGCTTTAGAAAGTTTCCATTTTCTGGGTTGACTATAAGCTGTTGGCTGATTTTCAGATATGAGGATGGGGAAGTGGTCGCTTCCGTGGAGATCATCATCGACTTTCCATGAGAAATCTGGAAGTATGACTGGGCTACATAGTGTAAGATCTATTGCAGAATAGGATCCTGTTCTTGGGTGTAAATATGTTTTGGAAGATGGATCGTTCATGTAAGAAAGAGAATTATCAGAGATGAAATTCTCTATCTGGAGACCTCTTTGATTTGTATTATTACAACCCCAGATGATGTTATGTGCATTGAAATCACCTATTTGAATATATGGAGTGGGTAATTGTATTATAAGATCATTCAGCCTATGTTCTTCAATTGGTTTACTTGGGGGAAGATATAGTGAACACAGTGTGATAGTGCTATGTAATGACAGTCTTACAGCAACAGCTTGTAAGTTTGTATTTAACAGTAATTCCTTATGTGGAACACTATTATTGACGATGATAGATATCCCACCCTGGGCTTTATCACCTTCACTGTATATTTTATTGAAAATGGTGTGATGTTTTATAGAAATTGTATCATTTTGTTTCAAAAATGTTTCTTGAAGGCATAACGCAGCAGGTTTATGTTCTTGCACTAAAAGAGAAAGCTCTGCAAAAATAGATTTTAAACCTCGACAATTCCACTGGATAATTCCATTGGCCATTATTGAGAGATTAATTATTAAAAATATTATACCGATATTTACATAATTATTATTCATAGATAAAATATAAAGTTAAAAATATATTAAGGGGCATCCTGCAACGACTGGAGGTTCTTGCTCCCGCCACCCTCGCCATCTTGCCAGGTCATAGACTCGGACTTGTCCGAGTCTGATGCCTCGCCCTCCAGATTGTCATCGTCGGTGTCCAAATCCGAGTATCTATTGCTTGGACCTAGGATATATTTCATTTGCTTTTCAATGACGAAAGGGGAAATTGTTGTGATAGGTTTTGAACTGTCTACCGCCTCAATGAGAATGAAGCGAGGGAAGTTCACTCTCTGTTGTTCAACAGAATCATCATCAGATTCACTTAGTGCACGCTTGGCTTTTTTTTGAGTGGAACTCATAATAGTAATATATAGTTCATCGTCAATGCTCCCCACCCGTCTCAGAGCCCAACAAGGGGACATGATCTGGGGAAATCCATCGCAGATCATGACAGGGATACATCAATGATATACTCAGAATGAAAGGACTAGACTGGACAAGTGTATTCCCACAGAAGGTCATACCAAGTTTAGACTATCCTTGGGAGGTTACAAAAGTCAATCAAACATCAAACTTTCACCCGATTAGCCCATGAGCCACCGCCTTCTAGGGCATCAAAAAGAAGACAATGAAAGAGTATAAATATATAGAGAATCAATATTTGTTTTCAAGACAAATTAAAAAAAATATGTGTTTAAGATTAACAATGCCCTAGGGCTCGGCATGACCAGCCGATTGATCAAGGACGGGCTTTCCTGACCTCCCGTTTAACCCAACTTAAGGCCGAAGTGGTGTGTTGTGGAAACAGGGTATTATTTGCCAACACTGATTCTACTCAACCACCAGGATCCTCTCATCAGGCGACACAGGTCTCCGCCCACGGCAAACAGGCAGGCACATTGGGGGGGGGGGGTTGTACCCCTCTGTAGTGCGACAGCTGGGATATTCTAACCCCTGCCCAGCTGGGGGGATTAAAACTTTGTTCTTTAAGATTGGTGGTTGGGGGTTGGGTTGTGATCGGCGTTCTTCGGAGAAAATGAAAATACAGACGGATCTGTAGTCCAGTGGTAACACGCTGGACTGGTAATCCAGGGATCGCATGTTCGATCCCCCGTCTGTCCCTAATAAAATTAACAGTATTTCAGATAGGACGTTAAACAGAGGTCTCGTGCCGGTGCTTTACACCGTGCACGTAAAAGACCAGCGGAGGCTCTGGAATGGGTCTCTGTCTGTATCATTGCACTATCCTCCAAATATCTAAAATGACTAATCTCTTCAGGAGGCGTTGCTCATATGGGCAACAGGTAGCGACGATAAATAAGCGTAAAACACACTTGGTGGTGTGATGATGATGAAACCGTCAACAAGGACGGCGCGAAGGTGGGCAATCACCGTCAACAAGGAAGGCGCGCAGGTGGGCACAATACCGTCAACAAGGAAGGCGCGAAGGTGGGCAAACACCATCAACAAGGAAGGCGCGAAGGTGGGCAACACCGTCAACAAGGAAGTCGCGAAGGTGGGCAAAATACCGTCAACAAAGAATGCGCGAAGGTGGGCAAACACCATCAACAAGGAAGGCGTGAAGGTGGGCAAACACCATCAACAAGGAAGGCGCGAAGGTGGCAAACACCGTCAACAAGGAAGGCGTGAAGGCTGGCAACTCACCGTCAACAAGGAAGGCGCGAAGGTGGGCAAACACCATCAACAAGGAAGGCGTGAAGGCTGGCAACTCACCGTCAACAAGGAAGGCGCGAAGGTGGGCAACACCGTCAACAAGGAAGGCGCGAAGGTGGGCAAACACCGTCAACAAGGAAGGCGTGAAGGCTGGCAACTCACCGTCAACAAGGAAGGCGCGAAGGTGGGCAAACACCGTCAACAAGGAAGGCGTGAAGGCTGGCAACTCACCGTCAACAAGGAAGGCGCGAAGGTGGGCAAACACCGTCAACAAGGAAGGCGCGAAGGTGGGCAAACACCGTCAACAAGGAAGGCGTGAAGGCTGGCAACTCACCGTCAACAAGGAAGGCGCGAAGGTGGGCAAACACCGTCAACAAGGAAGGCGTAAAGGCTAGCAACTCACCGTCAACAAGGAAGGCGCGAAGGTGGGCAAACACCGTCAACAAGGAAGGCGTGAAGGCTGGCAACTCACCGTCAACAAGGAAGGCGCGAAGGTGGGCAAAACCGTCAACAGGAAGGCGTGAGGCTGGCAACTCACCGTCAACAAGGAAGGCGCGAAGGTGGGCAAACACCGTCAACAAGGAAGGCGTGAAGGTGGGCAAACACCGCTAACAAGGAAGGTGTGGAGGTGGGCAAACACCGTCAACAAGGAAGACGTGAAGGTGGGCAAACACCGTCAACAAGGAAGGTGTGGAGGTGGGCAAATCACCGCTAACAAGGAAGGTGTGAAGGTGGGCAAATCACCGTCAACAAGGAAGGTGTGAAGGTGGGCAACTCACCGTCAACAAGGAAGGCTCGAAGGTGGGCAAATCACCGTCAAGAAGGAAGACGTGAAGGTGGGCAAATTACCGTTAAGAAAGAAAAAAAGAAAAGAAAAACAACATACTGTGAATCTGGAAACTGGTTGCTTAATGTAGGTGACCACTAACACATGTTTGACTGTATATATAATTATATATATGGGTAAATAGTATTATAATTCGTTAAGACAATATACTTTTTTATAAGTATCAATGTCTTCATATAGAATTTATAGATACCGTGTTCATTTGTAGATATTAATCGATCTGTAGAGTATAAGTCTTTAATTGGTAACGGAATCTCCATGGCAACCGACAACCTGATAGTGTTCCAGTAACACGCGTCAACTATACGGCGTTAGACTAAGCTAGTCATAAATCTAATGGCATTTTACTTAGATACAACGTAATTATGAATACGCCTGTAACTCTATATGCAAAGAGCATACTGTGATTACTAGTCGCCGACGTGCATACAGTCAACTATGCTTGAATTACCATCAGTTGGGCGAGTGTGTCTTTAAGAGACCGTTCCTGCTTAGGGACCGCTTTTTGCCCTTCCCTTTGGTGATCTCTTAAAGTCTCGTCTTGTCTTTTTACCTCAGTTGACTGAGTGTATGTTTTACGTTTATTTATCGTCGCTACCGGTTGCCCGTATTAGTCATTTTTAGATTTTTGGAGGATAGTGCAATGATACAGACAGAGACCCATTCCAGAGTCTCCTCTGGTTCTTTTACGTGCACGGTCGTTTTGCTAATGGTAAGTAATGCAATCCAGGTTCGATCCCCGGACTGAGAAGTATCTGAGATGGTCCGGTGGTCGCCATATCAGACAGGTGGGTCGCCATATCAGACAGGTGGGCTTTCTCTGGGTACTCCGGTTTCGTCCCACATATTACCACATTTACGCTTTCACCCGCGCCAACGCCAGTGATTAATATAAGTTGCTAAAACTTTTTTCATCAATCGTTTTAAAATAAATAAAAGTTTAAATATAATGGTATTGAGTTTCAAGATACACATACATTAGTATTTGATCACATAACGTGTCTTGCATTCCGCGTAATACAGTCATCACATTTTATATTGATCGAGTCATGGCATTGACACAACGTACAATACACATTCGACATATACATGTTGTTTGTTAGCCTGGGAACAGGCGTCGATATATTTTGCCTGGTCAGTCAAATAAATATATAAATACACCGAGACTATTAATTGGGCCGTATTGAGTTTCTGATCATTTGCCAGAAGTTAAAAAGTGAAAAATCGACAGACTGGAACCCCAGGCTAGTTGTTTGTGTTCATGCTTTATTTGTTGAACAATCTGCTAGATCAATAACATGCTAAATATGCACTAGCCGAATACATGAATAAAATATCGAAAATGCGCAAAAATAAAGAATGTTTTATTGCAGATTTAAACACCGTCTATTCCTTAAAATGACAAACCATGTTAAATGCAGATTAAACAAGTAAATGTAATGTCCTTCTTATTCTTTGCGTATACAGGAAAAATGCTGAGCCATGTTATATTTGCGGTCGCTGACTTGTATACCACTGTAACCTATCATCACTGATGGTCACGGGTTCGAGTCCCGCTCAGGCCGTGTCTCATTTATATGAAAAAGTTGGCGGTTTCTTACGGAGGTTGGTGCACCCAAGTACTGGTTAACCGCTGGAGCCTGCCTAGGAAAGGTGTTGTTAGGTAAACTGCCCGCCGGCGATATAGCCCAAAATGATGCTGATGCAGGCGTAAAACCCGAAATATAACATAAATATAACATAATGTTATATTTGCATTTCTTAGATTGATAGTAAGCTGATACTGACGTCATAAGCCTCCACAATTACAGATTATAGAACGTTATTAATTTTGGCGCAACCATCTTTCAGAGGTTAAAAAGCCTTGCAATATGAACTAATCAGTACGTGAATTGGACTTTAATTAAACGGTTTCACAGAACGGTGTCAAATACGTACATCTGTAAATATACTTCAATGAATCGATAACCATAACCCGTGATCATGTTTGTTTACCTGGGAGTTGTCTAGTATGACCGAACTATGAAGAAGACATGGAGTTTAAAACCCACAAATGGGTAATCCACAAGCCCAATATATGCATCTAAGAAAAGGGAATCGAATACGTTACAATATGTGACTTTCCCCCAATCCTAACTGTGCTGTTGCAACTATTCCTGTGTTATGTACAGTACCATTATTGAATAAAATAGTGAAACACTTTAAACTAATAAATATATATTCATAGCACAGCCTTGTAAGATGAGATCACTTAAATGGAAATCTGAACACACGTATCTGCAGTAATGAGTATAGCCAACAGGCACATTTAGGAGACGCTTAATGACACGGCTTAGATTTAATATGTTACTATGTTGATCAACACGAAGATTGTCTCGTGTCATATCGACATGTAGACACATTGTAAGTACACATATACAAGTGTTCGTCTATTAAGTACCCGTATCTACCTTCATGCGTATGGTCAAAATTAGCCCCACTCTGTTGCTGTAGTTACCTCCCCTGACGCTAGCCCAACACGTGAACGTCATTAACATTGCCTATAACAGAACATCAGGGGAGGTAACATAAGGCCACATAGTGGGGCTAGGTCAATACTTGTCTAATAAACTTTACTTTATTAGTCCGTGCCTAATAAACCTCCCGTGACGTCATAACGCTGTGTGTATGACGTCATATGTTCACAGATGGTAGGATACATATACAATATAAATATTGTAATATTCTTACTTAATACAGACATATATTCAACTCTAATAGATGATGATTGAACTTTTTTACCCTCGCCGCCGGCGAACCATGTGGGCGAGCGTCAACTCTAATCTGACTGAGGTATCCCATTATTTGTAAACAAGAATGAAGAATATCTTAAAATATTAATAGAAGATGCATTGCAGTGGGTAATTTGCATAGCTAATTACTTTTCGTATCAATTAGAAAACTAATGACAGAGGCATACTATTAATAAAATGGCAGACAGAGAATGGTAGCTGGCGTCGTGTGGAGAACGTTAGCTGACGTGGTGTAAACAACTGATGATACATTAGCGTAGAATGTTTTGTTTATTAACGCTTCGAGTTTATTAAAGTCTGTCAGCCCGAAGGCATTGTAGGCGAGTGAGTGTAGCACGCTTCAAAGCACTGTCTCTAACTTAGGGGACGAATGATAATCTGCAGGTTATCACAAAACGTAAACACACAATATATTTGTATTAGGGATGGCAACGAATAGCGATTAATCTATTCGAATATTCGGTAGGGAAGGTATTCGAGTATTAGAATATTTGTTTATTCGATAGGATTCTATCAAATACTCAAAATCACTCAAAATCTTATAAAAATTGCTGTCGTAATCCTAATTTCCGTTTATGTTACATCCAATTTGAATTGATTACACTTAGCAGTTTTCTTATTCTCAGAGCGATTCAAACATTTCCCAACGTGTGACTGAGCGAGTTGCATTTTTGAGGACAATATAATATTTGTTACCGAATATTCGAATACTGGAATAGTATTCGGATATTCGGACGTTCGACGTTCGGATGGTCCCTAATTTATATACGTTTAGAGAGTTTATATAGAACCAGGAATATAGATAATCAATCGGATCCCGATAGAACACACTTCCATAAACCATAGGTTATTATGTTTCAGCCGGAAGTCGTGATAGCGCAGTGTTAGCGCTATTATGAAACCGATTATATATCTAACTGTGACGTGGTGATGGTGATGCCGAATTACTGCAATGTGACGAAGCTATCCAACTGGCTTGCGAACAGTCAGTGGTTCTACACGACAGCCTACCCCGTGCTTTAAATACTGCTCGGAGGAGCACACCTTGTCTTTTGGGGTTTAAAGTAGCACCAATATGGCGGCCCGCCAGCTATTAGTAGTGGAGGAAGACCCCGGGTGCACGCGCGATCAGTATGTCAGGATGGAGGAAGACCCCGGGTGCGCGCGCGATCAGTATGTCAGGCTCGGGAACACACACGGATAGAACCACTGACCTTTTCGGAAGCCAGCTGGATAATGGGATTCGAACATACAGCGATGAAGGGCATGCAATTTGAAGTCAACGACCGCAACCAATCGGTCACGGAGCGCCCTTATTGCAGGAAGGAGTTGGGCTTTCATCCTTAGCTGGAAGTGTGTTGTTAAAATAAGCTATTTTTTTAAAATAAAAATAAGTTTTAAAAAAGCTACTTTTAGCTTCCTATTTGATCATTTGCATTATGTATTATATATGTCCTTGTATGTTGTATGTGATTTACGTTTTGCAATAAATACTGTTTAAATCAACATCAGCTGTTGTTAATATCACACTAGGAATGGATACGTTGGCCGTGTTCTGTCGTATACATAACCTTTGCCTGTTTTATGCACTGAATCTATAGCCTGTTATAGGTTTCATATGGCGTCACGAGTAACTGTGTTATTGCTTTCTACGCGAGTGATCCATAAGATGGCGGCGTGTTGAAAGTCACGTGATATTGGTCACTTGATTGCAAACAGCTGGGTTTGTTGCTATGCCGATCGATACATCGTCATTACAGCAATATATGCATTTAGTGGTTTGTAATGTGTTCATCTGATTGGGTATACTTTATTGTGCGGCGTCACGTGGTATATGGTCACGTGGTTGTAATATATGCATAAATAAAGAGGAATTAAGGAGTATACATAGGTTTCATCCCCCCATTTGACCCTAATAAAATTAACAGGTCTTTACATGGGACTTTAAACCGAGGTCTCGTGTCGGTGCTTTACAATGTGTACGTAAAAGAACCAGAGGAAACTCTGGAATAGGTCTCTGTCTGTATCATTGCAATATCCTCCAGAAATATAAAATGACTAATCTCTTCAGGAGGCGTCGCTCATATGGGCAACGGGTAGCGACAATAAATAAGCGTAAAACACAATTGGTGGTGTGATGATGGACATGAAACCGTCAACAAGGAAGGCGCGAAGGTGGGCAAACACCGTCAACAAGGAAGGCGCGCAGGTGGGCAAAACACCGTCAACAAGGAAGACGTAAAGGTGGGCAAAACACCGTCAACAAGGAGGTGTGAAGGTGGGCAAATCACCGTCAACAAGGAGGTGTGAAGGTGGGAAAACACCGTCAACAAGGAAGGCGCGCAGGTGGGCAAATCACCGTCAACAAGGAGGTGTGAAGGTGGGCAACTCATCGTCAACAAGGAAGGCGCGAAGGTGTGCAAACACAGTCAACAAGGAGGTGTGAAGGTGGCAAACACCGTCAACAAGGAGGTGTGAAGGTGGGCAAACACCGTCAACAAGGAGGTGTGAAGGTGGGCAACTCACCGTCAACAAGGAGGCGCGAAGGTGGGCAACTCACCGTCAACAAGGAGGTGTGAAGGTGGCAAACACCGTCAACAAGGAGGTGTGAAGGTGGGCAAACACCGTCAAAAAGGAGGTGTGAAGGTGGGCAAATCACCGTCAACAATTAAGGCGTGAAGGTGGGCAAAACACCGTTAACAAGGAATGCGTGAAGGTGGGCAAGACACCGTCAACAAGGAATGCGTGAAGGTGGGCAAGACACCATCAACAAGGAAGGCGTGAAGGTGGGCAAACCACCGTTAACAAGGAAGGCGTGAAGGTGGGCAAAACACCGTCAACAAGGAAGGTGTGAAGGTGGGCAAAACACCGTTAACAAGGAAGGTGTGGAGATGGGCTAAACACTGTTAACAAGGAAGGCGTGAAGGTGGGCAAAACACCGCTAACAAGGAAGGTGTGGAGGTGGGCAAATCACCGTCAACAAGGAAGGTGTGAAGGTGGGCAAATCACCGTCAACAAGGAAGGCGTGAAGGTGGGTAAAACATCGGCAACAAGGAAGGCGTGGAGGCTGGCAACTCACCGTCAACAAGGAAGGCGCGAAGGTGGACAAACACCGTCAACAAGGAAGGCGTGAAGGCTGGCAACTCACCGTCAACAAGGAAGGCGCGAAGGTGGGCAAACACCGCCAACAAGGAAGGCGTGAAGGTGGGCAAACACCGTTAACAAGGAATGCGTGAAGGTGGGCAAGACACCGTCAACAAGGAATGCGTGAAGGTGGGCAAGACACCGTCAACAACTAAGGCGTGAAGGTGGGCAAATCACCGCTAACAAGGAAGGTGTGGAGGTGGGCTAAACACTGTTAACAAGGAGGGTGTGGAGGTAGGCGAAACACCGTTAACAAGGAAGGTATGGAGATGGGCTAAACACTGTTAACAAGGAATGCGTGAAGGTGGGCAAAACACCGTCAACAAGGAAGGCGTGAAGGTGGGCAAACCACCGTCAACAAGGAAGGTGTGGAGGTGGGCAAAACACCGTTAACAAGGAAGGCGTGAAGGTGGGCAAAACACCGCTAACAAGGAAGGTGTGGAGGTGGGCAAACACCGTCAACAAGGAAGACGTGAAGGTGGGCAAACACCGTCAACAAGGAAGGTGTGGAGGTGGGCAAATCACCGCTAACAAGGAAGGTGTGAAGGTGGGCAAATCACCGTCAACAAGGAAGGTGTGAAGGTGGGCAAATCACCGTCAACAAGGAAGGTGTGAAGGTGGGCAAATCACCGTCAACAAGGAAGGCGTGAAGGTGGGCAAAACATCGGCAACAAGGAAGACGTGAAGGTGGGCAAACATCGAACAAGGAAGGTGTGAAGGTGGGCAAAACATCGACAACAAGGAAGACGTGAAGGTGGGCAAATCACCGTCAACAAGGAAGGTGTGGAGGTGGGCAAAACACCGTCAACAAGGAAGGCGTGAAGGTGGCCAAAACATCGGCAACAAGGAAGGTGTGAAGGTGGGCAAAACATCGGCAACAAGGAAGACGTGAAGGTGGGCAAATCAACGTCAACAAGGAAGGTGTGAAGGTGGGCAAATCACCGTCAACAAGGAAGGCGTGAAGGTGGGCAAAACATCGGCAAAAAGGAAGGTGTGAAGGTGGGCAAAACATCGGCAACAAGGAAGACGTGAAGGTTGGCAAATCACCGTCAACAAGGAAGGTGTGAAGGTGGGCAAACATCATCAACAATGAAGGTGTGAATATTGGCAAAACATCGTCAACAAGGAAGGTGTGAAGATTGGCAAAACACCGTTAATAAGGAAGGCGTGAAGGTGGGCAAATCACCTTTAATAAGGAAGGTGTGGAGGTGGGCCAAATACTGTCAACAAGGAAGGCGTGAAGGTGGGCAAAACACAGTTAACAAGGAAGGTGTGGAGGTGGGCAAAACACCGTCAACAAGGAAGGCGTGAAGGTGGGCAAAACACAGTTAACAAGGAGGGTGTGGAGGTGGGCAAAACACAGTTAACAAGGAAGGTGTGGAGGTGGGCACAACACCGTCAACAAGGAAGGCGTGAAGGTGGGCAAAACACAGTTAACAAGGAATGTGGAGGTGAAAAACCATCAAGGAAGGTGGGAGGTGGGCAAACACCGTCAACAAGAAGGCTGAAGGTGGGCAAAACACAGTTAAAAATGAAGGTATGGAGGTGGACAACCATCAAGAAGGCGTGAAGGTGGCAAAACACAGTAACAAGGAAGGTGTGGAGGTGGGCAAAATACCGTCAACAAGAAGGCGTGAAGGTGGGCAAAACACAGTTACCAAGGAAGGTGTGGAGGTGGACACCATCAAGGAGGCGTGAAGATTGGCAACACACAGTTAACAAGGAAGGTGTGGAGGTGGACAACCATCAAGGAAGGCGTGAAGATGGACAACACACAGTTAACAAGGAAGGTGTGGAGGTGGACAACCATCAAGGAAGGCGTGAAGATGGACAACACACAGTTAACAAGGAAGGTGTGGAGGTGGACAACCATCAAGGAAGGCGTGAAGGTGGGCAAAACACAGTTAATAAGGAAGGTGTGGAGGTGGACAACCACCAAGGAAGGCATGAAGGTGGGCAAAACACAGTTAACAAGGAAGGTGTGGAGGTGGGCAAAACACCTTTAATAAGGAAGGTGTGGAGGTGGGCAAAATACCGTCAACAAGGAAGGCGTGAAGGTGGGAAAAACAAAATCAACAAGGAAGGAGTGAAGATGGGCAAAACACAATCAACAAGGAAGGTGTGAAGATTGGCAAAACACTGTTAATAAGGAAGATGTGAAGGTGGGCAAATCACCTTTAATAAGGAAGGCGTGAAGGTGGGCAAATCACCTTTAATAAGGAAGGCGTGAAGGTGGGCAAATCACCTTTAATAAGGAAGGCGTGAAGGTGGGCAAATCACCTTTAATAAGGAAGGTGTGGAGGTGGGCAAAATACTGTTAACAAGGAAGGTGTGGAGGTGGGCAAAACACCGGCAACAACAAAGGTGAGGAGGTGGGCAAAACACCGTTAACAAGGAAGGTGTGGAGGTGGGCGAAACACCGTTAACAAGGAAGGCGTCAAGGTGGGCAAAATACCGTTAACAAGGAAGGCGTGAAGGTGGGCAAAACACCGGCAACAAAAAAGTTGTGGAGGTGGGCAAAACACCGTTAACAAGGAAGGTGTGGAGGTGGGCAAACACCGTTAACAAGGAAGGTGTGCAAAACACCGTTAACAAGGAAGGTGTGGAGATGGGCTAAACACTGTTAACAAGGAATGCGTGAAGGTGGGCAAAACACCGTCAACAAGGAAGACGTGAAGGTGGGCAAACCACCGTCAACAAGGAAGGTGTGGAGGTGGGCAAAACACCGTTAGCAAGGAAGGTGTGGAGGTGGGCAAATCACCGCTAACAAGGAAGGTGTGAAGGTGGGCAAATCACCGTCAACAAGGAAGGTGTGGAGGTGGGCAACACATCGGCAAAAAGGAAGGTGTGGAGGTCGGCAAACCACCGCTAACAAGGAAGGTGTGGAGGTGAGCAAATCACCGTCAACAAGGAAGGCGTGAAGGTGGGTAAACCACCGTCAACAAGGAAGGTGTGGAGGTGGGCAAAACACCGTTAGCAAGGAAAGTGTGGAGGTGGGCAAATCACCGCTAACAAGGAAGGTGTGAAGGTGGGCAAATCACCGTCAACAAGGAAGGTGTGAAGGTGGGCAAAACACCGTCAACAAGGAAGGCGTGAAGGTGGGCAAATCACCGTCAACAAGGAAGGTGTGAAGGTGGGCAAATCACCGTCAACAAGGAATGCGTGAAGGTGGGCAAAACATCGGCAACAAGGAATGTGTGAAGGTGGGCAAAACATCGGCAACAAGGAAGACGTGAAGGTGGGCAAAACACCGTCAACAAGGAAGGCGCGAAGGTTGGCAAATCACCATTAACAAGGAAGGCGTGGAGGTGGGCAACCATCAAGGAAGGCGTGAATGTGGGCAAAACATCGGCAACAAGGAAGGTGTGGAGGTGGGCAAACATCATCAACAATGAAGGTGTGAAGATTGGCAAAACATCGTCAACAAGGAAGGTGTGAAGATTGGCAAAACACCGTTAATAAGGAAGGCGTGAAGGTGGGCAAATCACCTTTAATAAGGAAGGCGTGAAGGTGGGCAAATCACCTTTAATAAGGAAGGTGTGGAGGTGGGCAAAAAACTGTCAACAAGGAAGGCGTGAAGGTGGGCAAAACACAGTTAACAAGGAAGGTGTGGAGGTTGGCAAAACACCGTCAACAAGGAAGGCGTGAAGGTGGGCAAAACACAGTTAACAAGGAAGGTGTGGAGATGGGCAAAACACAGTTAACAAGGAAGGTGTGGAGGTGGGCACAACACCGTCAACAAGGAAGGCGTGAAGGTGGGCAAAACACAGTTAACAAGGAAGGTGTGGAGGTGGACAACCATCAAGGAAGGTGTGGAGGTGGGCAAAACACCGTCAACAAGGAAGGCGTGAAGGTGGGCAAAACACCGTCAACAAGGAAGGCGTGAAGGTGGACAACCATCAAGAAAGGCGTGAAGATGGGCAAGACACAGTTAACAAGGAAGGTGTGGAGGTGGGCAAAATACAGTTACCAAGGAAGGTGTGGAGGTGGACAACCATCAAGGAAGGCGTGAAGATTGGCAAACACAGTTAACAAGGAAGGCCTGAAGGTGGACAACCATCAAGGAAGGCGTGAAGATGGGCAACACACAGTTAACAAGCAAGGAAGGTGTGGAGGTGGCCAACCATCAAGGAAGGCGTGAAGGTGGGCAAAACACAGTTAACAAGGAAGGTGTGGAGGTGGGCAAAACACCTTTAATAAGGAAGGTTTGGAAGTGGGCAAAATACAGTCAACAAGGAAGGCGTGAAGGTGGGTAAAACACAGTTAACAAGGAAGGTGTGAAGGTGGGCAAAACACAATCAACAAGGAAGGCGTGAAGGTGGGCAAAACACAATCAACAAGGAAGGCGTGAAGGTGGGCAAAACACAATCAACAAGGAAGGAGTGAAGGTGGGCAAAACACAATCAACAAGGAAGGTGTGAAGATTGGCAAAACACCGTTAATAAGGAAGGCGTGAAGGTGGGCAAATCACCTTTAATAAGGAAGGCGTGAAGGTGGGCAAATCACCTTTAATAAGGAAGGTGTGGAGGTGGGCAAAATACTGTCAACAAGGAAGGCGTGAAGGTGGGCAAAACACAGTTAACAAGGAAGGTGTGGAGGTTGGCAAAACACCGTCAACAAGGAAGGCGTGAAGGTGGGCAAAACACAGTTAACAAGGAAGGTGTGGAGATGGGCAAAACACAGTTAACAAGGAAGGTGTGGAGGTGGGCATAACACCGTCAACAAGGAAGGCGTGAAGGTGGGCAAAACACAGTTAACAAGGAAGGTGTGGAGGTGGACAACCATCAAGGAAGGTGTGGAGGTGGGCAAAACACCGTCAACAAGGAAGGCGTGAAGGTGGACAACCATCAAGAAAGGCGTGAAGATGGGCAAGACACAGTTAACAAGGAAGGTGTGGAGGTTGGCAAAATACAGTTACCAAGGAAGGTGTGGAGGTGGACAACCATCAAGGAAGGCGTGAAGATTGGCAAAACACAGTTAACAAGGAAGGCCTGAAGGTGGACAACCATCAAGGAAGGCGTGAAGATGGGCAACACACAGTTAACAAGCAAGGAAGGTGTGGAGGTGGCCAACCATCAAGGAAGGCGTGAAGGTGGGCAAAACACAGTTAACAAGGAAGGTGTGGAGGTGGGCAAAACACCTTTAATAAGGAAGGTTTGGAAGTGGGCAAAATACCGTCAACAAGGAAGGCGTGAAGGTGGGTAAAACACAGTTAACAAGGAAGGTGTGAAGGTGGGCAAAACACAATCAACAAGGAAGGCGTGAAGGTGGGCAAAACACAATCAACAAGGAAGGCGTGAAGGTGGGCAACACACAATCAACAAGGAAGGAGTGAAGGTGGGCAAAACACAATCAACAAGGAATGTGTGAAGATTGGCAAAACACCGTTAATAAGGAAGGCGTGAAGGTGGGCAAAACACAATCAACAAGGAAGGCGTGAAGGTGGGCAAAACACAATCAACAAGGAAGGAGTGAAGGTGGGCAAAACACAATCAACAAGGAATGTGTGAAGATTGGCAAAACACCGTTAATAAGGAAGGCGTGAAGGTGGGCAAATCACCTTTAATAAGGAAGGTGTGGAGGTGGGCAAAATACTGTCAACAAGGAAGGCGTGAAGGTGGGCAAAACACCGTTAACAAGGAAGGTGTGGAGGTGGGCAAAACACCGGCAACAAAAAAGGTGTGGAGGTGGGCAAAACACCGTTAACAAGGAAGGTGTGGAGGTGGGCAAAACACCTCTAACAAGGAAGATGTGGAGGTGGGCAAAATACCGTTAACAAGGAAGGTGTGGAGGTGGGCGAATCACCGTTAACAAGGAAGGTGTGGAGGTGGGCGAAACACCGTTAACAAGGAAGGTGTGGAGGTGGGCGAAACACCGTTAACAAGGAAGGCGTCAAGGTGGGCAAAATACCGTTAACAAGGAAGGCGTGAAGGTGGGCAAAACACCGGCAACAAAAAAGGCGTGGATGTGGGCAAAACACCGTTAACAAGAAAGGTGTGGAGGTGGGCGAAACACCGTTAACAAGGAAGGTGTGGAGGTGGGCAAAACATCGGCAACAAGGAAGGTGTGAATGTGGGCAACACACCGTTATGAAGGAGGGCGTGGAGGTGGGAAACCATCAAGGAAGGCGTAGTGATTGACATAACATTACCAACAAAGAAGATTAAGTCAATCACAATGTATGCATAGTCTTGATGTGTAATATACAGGTGGTCGGATCAATTAACGCAGTGACAAACAAATGTACATATAAACTGTGTCCATAGAATATTGATGTATCTGTTGAAAGGTGAGCGAACAACCCAAGTGCCGTTATTCTCTAAAAAATAATATGTATAATTTACATGACAGTAGATAAAGTTTATAAAATCTGCAGGCTATACGAACGTCTATGCGCCGCCGATTTTTGGATATCCATAATTCGATTTTTAAATATCCATAATTCGATTTTTGAATATCCATATTTCGATTTTTGGATATCCATATTTCGATATTTGGATATCCATAATTCGATGTTTGAATATCCATAAATCGATTTATGGATATCCATCATTCCTTTTGATTATTGGATATCCATAATTCGATTTATGTATATCCATAATTCCTGGCGCGCCGTTTTGCTATTTATTCAGCATTTATGGTTATCCAAAAATCGAAATATGGATATCCAATAATCAAAAGGAATTATAGATATCCATAAATAATGAATACATAGCAAAACGGCGCCCCATAAATGTTTAAATTATTTATTACGTATATGCTATGCAACCAGTTTATAGCACACTCCAGCGATAAATGTTCACATGGGTGATACAATGCTATACATTACACTAGTGTTGCCAGCAGAATGTATTACCATGAGTTTCCAATTATCAATGTATGAATAAAATGTTTTACATGATGCATACTAGGAATAACGTACAGTCAAACTTGTATTAAGAGACCACCAAAGGGAGGCGCAAAATGTCTCTAAGCAGGATCGGTCTTTTAATAGAGGCTACTTTGTTCCTTTGCACTATGTATTATATATGTCGTTGTATGTTATATGTGATGTATTATATATGTCGTTGTATGTTATATGTGATGCATTATGTATGTCGTTGTATGTTATATGTGATGTATTATATATGTCGTTGTATGTTATATGTGATGTATTATATATGTCGTTGTATGTTATATGTGATGTATTATATATGTCGTTGTATGTTATATGTGATGTATTATATATGTCGTTGTATGTTATATGTGATGTATTATATATGTCGTTGTATGTTATATGTGATGTATTATATATGTCGTTGTATGTTATATGTGATGTATGTCGTTGTATGTTATATGTGATGTATGTCGTTGTATGTTATATGTGATGTATTATGTATGTCGTTGTATGTTATATGTGATGTATTATGTATGTCGTTGTATGTTATATGTGATGTATTATGTATGTCGTTGTATGTTATATGTGATGTATTATGTATGTCGTTGTATGTTATATGTGATGTATGTCGTTGTATGTTATATGTGATGTATGTCGTTGTATGTTATATGTGATGTATTATGTATGTCGTTGTATGTTATATGTGATGTATTATGTATGTCGTTGTATGTTATATGTGATGTATTATGTATGTCGTTGTATGTTATATGTGATGTATGTCGTTGTATGTTATATGTGATGTATGTCGTTGTATGTTATATGTGATGTATTATGTATGTCGTTGTATGTTATATGTGATGTATTATGTATGTCGTTGTATGTTATATGTGATGTATGTCGTTGTATGTTATATGTGATGTATGTCGTTGTATGTTATATGTGATGTATTATGTATGTCGTTGTATGTTATATGTGATGTATTATGTATGTCGTTGTATGTTATATGTGATGTATGTCGTTGTATGTTATATGTGATGTATTATGTATGTCGTTGTATGTTATATGTGATGTATTATGTATGTCGTTGTATGTTATATGTGATGTATTATATATGTCGTTGTATGTTATATGTGATGTATTATGTATGTCGTTGTATGTTATATGTGATGTATTATGTATGTCGTTGTATGTTATATGTGATGTATGTCGTTGTATGTTATATGTGATGTATATCGTTGTATGTTATATGTGATGTATATCGTTGTATGTTATATGTGATGTATATCGTTGTATGTTATATGTGATGTATTATGTATGTCGTTGTATGTTATATGTGATGTATGTCGTTGTATGTATATGTGATGTATGTCGTTGTATGCTATATGTGATGTATTATGTATGTCGTTGTATGTTATATGTGATGTATTATGTATGTCGTTGTATGTTATATGTGATGTATTATGTATGTCGTTGTATGTTATATGTGATGTATTATGTATGTCGTTGTATGTTATATGTGATGTATTATGTATGTCGTTGTATGTTATATGTGATGTATGTCGTTGTATGTTATATGTGATGTATATCGTTGTATGTTATATGTGATGTATATCGTTGTATGTTATATGTGATGTATTATGTATGTCGTTGTATGTTATATGTGATGTATTATGTATGTCGTTGTATGTTATATGTGATGTATTATGTATGTCGTTGTATGTTATATGTGATGTATTATGTATGTCGTTGTATGTTATATGTGATGTATTATGTATGTCGTTGTATGTTATATGTGATGTATTATGTATGTCGTTGTATGTTATATGTGATGTATTATGTATGTCGTTGTATGTTATATGTGATGTATTATGTATGTCGTTGTATGTTATATGTGATGTATTATGTATGTCGTTGTATGTTATATGTGATGTATATCGTTGTATGTTATATGTGATGTATTATGTATGTCGTTGTATGTTATATGTGATGTATTATGTATGTCGTTGTATGTTATATGTGATGTATATCGTTGTATGTTATATGTGATGTATTATGTATGTCGTTGTATGTTATATGTGATGTATTAACAAAATGTATATCGTTGTATGTTATATGTGATGTATGTCGTTGTATGTTATATGTGATGTATTATGTATATCGTTGTATGTTATATGTGATGTATTATGTATATCGTTGTATGTTATATGTGATGTATTATGTATGTCGTTGTATGTTATATGTGATGTATTATGTATATCGTTGTATGTTATATGTGATGTATTATGTATGTCGTTGTATGTTATATGTGATGTATTATGTATGTCGTTGTATGTTATATGTGATGTATGTCGTTGTATGTTATATGTGATGTATTATGTATGTCGTTGTATGTTATATGTGATGTATTATGTATGTCGTTGTATGTTATATGTGATGTATTATGTATGTCGTTGTATGTTATATGTGATGTATTATGTATGTCGTTGTATGTTATATGTGATGTATTATGTATGTCGTTGTATGTTATATGTGATGTATGTCGTTGTATGTTATATGTGATGTATTATGTATGTCGTTGTATGTTATATGTGATGTATGTCGTTGTATGTTATATGTGATGTATTATGTATGTCGTTGTATGTTATATGTGATGTATATCGTTGTATGTTATATGTGATGTATTATGTATGTCGTTGTATGTTATATGTGATATGTATGTCGTTGTATGTTATATGTGATGTATTATGTATGTCGTTGTATGTTATATGTGATGTATTATGTATGTCGTTGTATGTTATATGTGATGTATTATGTATGTCGTTGTATGTTATATGTGATGTATTATGTATATCGTTGTATGTTATATGTGATGTATTATGTATGTCGTTGTATGTTATATGTGATGTATTATGTATGTCGTTGTATGTTATATGTGATGTATATCGTTGTATGTTATATGTGATGTATTATGTATGTCGTTGTATGTTATATGTGATGTATTATGTATGTCGTTGTATGTTATATGTGATGTATATCGTTGTATGTTATATGTGATGTATATCGTTGTATGTTATATGTGATGTATTATGTATGTCGTTGTATGTTATATGTGATGTATATCGTTGTATGTTATATGTGATGTATTATGTATGTCGTTGTATGTTATATGTGATGTATATCGTATGTATGTTATATGTGATGTATTATATTTGTATGTATGTTATATGTGATGTATTATGTATGTCGTTGTATGTTATATGTGATGTATTATGTATATCGTTGTATGTTATTTGTGATGTATGTCGTTGTATGTTATATGTGATGTATTATGTATGTCGTTGTATGTTATATGTGATGTATTATGCATGTCGTTGTATGTTATATGTGATGTATTATGTATGTTGTTGTATGTTATATGTGATGTATTATGCATGTCGTTGTATGTTATATGTGATGCATTATGTATATCGTTGTATGTTATATGTGATGTATTATGGATGTCGTTGTATGTTATATGTGATGTATTATGTATATCGTTGTATGGTATATGTGATGTATTATGTATGTCGTTGTATGGTATATGTGATGTATTACGTATGTCGTATGTATGTTATATGTGATGCATTATATATATCGTTGTATGTTATATGTGATGTATTATGTATGTCGTTGTATGTTATATGTGATGTATTATGTATGTCGTTGTATGTTATATGTGATTTATGTCTTACAATAAATACTGTTTAAACCAATAGAGGATTATTTGTTCCATCAATACCATACCCTCCTACCATCGCCATACAACCATCACTACCATACCCTCCTACCATCGCCACACAACGATCACTACCATACCCTCCTACCGTCGCCACACAACCATCACTACCATACCCTCCTACCATCGCCACACAACCATCACTACCATACCCTGCTACCATCGCCATACAACCATCACTACCATACCCTCCTACCGTCGCCATACAACCATCACTACCAT
>CM026397.1:26813374-26903871 GCA_014843695.1 Archivesica marissinica | reverse complement strand
CTACCATACCCTCCTACCGTCGTCATACAACCATCACTAACATACCCTCCTACCGTCGCCATACAACCATCACTACCATACCCTCCTACCATAGCCATACAACCATTACTGCCATTCCCTCGTACAATCTTCACACAACCATCACTACCGTACTTTCCTACCATCGCCACACAACCATCACTACCATACCCTCCTACTACCGCCACACAACCACCACTACCATACCCTCCTACCATCGCCACATAACCATCACTACCATTCCCTCCTACCGTCGCCACACAACCATCACTACCATACCCTCATACCATCGCCACACAACCATCACTACCATTCCCTCCTACCGTCGCCACACAACCATTACTACCATACCCTCCTACCATCGCCACACAACCATGACTACCATACCCTCCTACAGCGCCACACAACCATCACTACCATACCCTCCTACCGTCGCCACACAACCATCACTACCATACCCTCCTACCATCGACATAACCATCACTACCATACCCTCCTACCATCGCCATACAACCATCACTACCATACCCTCCTACCGTCGCCATACAACCATCACTACCATACCCTCCTACCATCGCCACACAACCATCACTACCATACCCTCCTACCATCGCCACACAACGATCACTACCATACCCTCCTACCATCGCCACACAACATCATACATCCTCCTACATCGCCAACAACCATCACTACCATACCCTCCTACCATAGCCACACAACCATCACTACCATACCCTCCTACCGTCGCCACACAACCATCACTACCATACCCTCCTACCGTCGCCACACAACCATCACTACCATACCCTCTACTTACCTCCTCCATCGCCATACAACCATCACTACCATACCCTCCTACCATCGCCATACAACAATCACTACCATATCCTCCTACCATCGCCATACAACCATCATACCATACCTCCTACTATCGCCACACAACCATCACTACCATACCCTCCTACCGTCGCCACACAACCATCACTACCATACACTCCTTGTCGCCACACAACCATCACTATGATATCCTCCTACCATCGCCATACAACCATCACTACCATACCCTCCTACCATAGCCACACAACCATCACTACCATACCCTCCTACCACCGCCACACACCCACTACCATACCCTCCATCCATCGCCACACAACCATCACTACACTACCCTCCTACCATCGCCAAACAACCATCACTACCATACCCTCCTACAATCGCCACACAACCATCACTACCATACCCTCCTACCATAGCCACACAACCATCACTACCATCCCCTCCGACCATCGCCATACAACCATCACTACCATACCCTCCTACCGTCGCCATACAACCATCACTACCATACCCTCCTACCATAGCCATACAACCATCACTGCCATACCCTCGTACCGTCGCCATACAACCATGCCATACCCTCCTACCATAGCCACACAACCATCACTACCATACCCTCCTACCTCGGCCACACAACCATCACTACCGTACCCTCCTACCATCGCCACACAACCATCACTACCATACCCTCCTACCGTCGCCATACAACCATCACTACCATACCCTCCTACCGTCGCCATACAACCATCACTACCATACCCTCCTACCATCGCCATACAACCATCACTACCATACCCTCCTACCGTCGCCACACAACCATCACTACCATACCCTCCTACCATCGCCACACAACCACCACTACCATACCCTCCTACCATCGCCACACAACCACCACTACCATACCCTCCTACCATCGCCACACACCACCACTAACACCCTCCTACCATCGCCACACAACCATCACTACCATACCCTCCTACCATCGCCACACAACCACCACTAACATACCCTCCTACCATCGCCACACAACCATCACTACCATACCCTCCTACCATCGTCACACAACCATCACTACCATACCCTCCTACCGTCGCCATACAACCATCACTACCATACCCTCCTACCATAGCCATACAACCATTACTGCCATTCCCTCGTACAATCTTCACACAACCATCACTACCGTACTTTCCTACCATCGCCACACAACCATCACTACCATACCCTCCTACTACCGCCACACAACCACCACTACCATACCCTCCTACCATCGCCACATAACCATCACTACCATTCCCTCCTACCGTCGCCACACAACCATCACTACCATACCCTCATACCATCGCCACACAACCATCACTACCATTCCCTCCTACCGTCGCCACACAACCATTACTACCATACCCTCCTACCATCGCCACACAACCAACACCTCGCCCCACATCACTACCATACCCTCCTACCGTCGCCACACAACCATCACTACCATACCCTCCTACCGTCGCCACACAACCATCACTACCATACCCTCCTACCATCGCCACACAACCATCACTACCATACCCTCCTACCATCGCCATACAACCATCACTACCATACCCTCCTACCATCGCCATACAACCATCACTACCATACCCTCCTACCATCGCCACACAACCATCACTACCATACCCTCCTACCATAGCCACACAACCATCACTACCATACCCTCCTACCATCGCCAAACAACCATCACTACTATACCATCCTACCATCGCCACACAACCATCACTACCATACCCTCCTACCATAGCCACACAACCATCACTACCATACCCTCCTACCGTCGCCACACAACCATCACTACCATACCCTCCTACCGTCGCCATACAACCATCACTACCATACCCTCCTACCTCGCCACAACCATCACTACCATACCCTCCTACCATCGCCACACAACCATCACTACCATACCCTCCTACCATCGCCACACAACCATCACTACCATACCCTCCTACCATCGCCACACAACCATCACTACCATACCCTCCTACCATCGCCACACAACCATCACTACCATACCCTCCTACCATCGCCATACAACCATCACTACCATACCCTCCTACCGTCGCCACACAACCATCACTACCATACCCTCCTACCATCGCCACACAACCATCAATACCATACCCTCCTACCATCGCCATACAACCATCACTACCATACCCTCCTACCATCGCCACACAACGATCACTACCATACCCTCCTACCGTCGCCACACAACCATCACTACCATACCCTCCTACCATCGCCACACAACCATCACTACCATACCCTGCTACCATCGCCATACAACCATCACTACCATACCCTCCTACCGTCGCCATACAACCATCACTACCATACCCTCCTACCATCGCCACATAACCATCACTACCATACCCTCCTACCATAGCCACACAACATCACTACCATTCCCTCCTACCATAGCCACACAACCATCACTACCATTCCCTCCTACCATCGCCACACAACCATCACTACCATACCCTCCTACCATCGCCACACAACCATCACTACCATACCCTCCTACCGTCGCCACACAACCATCACTACCATACCCTCCTACCATCGCCACACAACCATCACAGTTACTATTATCGCAACCCAAACGTCACCATATGATCATTGTAGCATCGGCACCCAATTATTACCATCCTAGCACCGACACCCAGCCAACACTAGTATACAAGAGTGTCTCTGTACCAAGCTCTAACTTCTGGCATGGGCAACACGTTTTGTATTTGTCCTCGGATCAGTGCTTCACTTGATAAAGCTACATCATCATTTTAATGTTATTGATATAATACATACTAGTTAATTTACACTACTTCAGATCTGTTCTCCCAATTAAAGTATAGGATATCACTAGACGTCACCTGTCTCTTGCTATTCAAAGTAAAACCAATTTGTTAACAACATCTGTCAAGAATATGCCTCAGTGCTATTGATTGTTACACTTAAGTGTAGTGAATTATTTCGTAACATGTGCTAAACGTACCACCCAGTATACCCTGAGAAATAGTGTTCAATCTTATATACATAAATCATCATCGAACTCCGCACACAGACGGATCTGTAGTCCAGTGGTAACACGCTGGACTGGTAATCCATGTGTCGCAGGTTCCATATCCCCATCTGTCACTAATAAAATTAACAGTATTTCATTGGGACTATAAACCGAGGTCTCGTGTCGGTGCTGTACACCGTGCACGTAAATGAACCAGAGGAGACTTTGGAATGGGTATCTGTCTGTATCATTGCATTATCCTCCAACATTCTAAAATGACTAATCTCTTCAGGAGGCGTCGCTCATATGGGCAACCGGTAGCGACGATAAATACACATAAAACACACACAAGAACTCCGCACAACTAATGACCAAAGTCATCAGTCATTCTAAGTCGATACTATACATGTACGGGTATTCTGTTGCAGAAACATACATTTATATTATTATATATTTATATGTGAGCCGCATCGTGACAAACCAACATAGTGCAGTTAAACAGAAATAAGCCAAGAACTACTAAAGCTAGACAGATATACATGATACCAAACAGTAGCTTATCTTATGATCAGCAGTTCTTGCCACATGTTGTTTTATTATAGTGCCGCAGATATGTGAACAGATTGTGGGTGTGATGATAAAAGCATAATATTTGGCACATACTTAGTACATACCACTAGGAAGAAATTTGGATATAGGGACATTGCATATTTCCCTTCCGGACAAAATGGCAATCTAGTATTACATAGTATATAATCTGTAGGCATTGTGCACGTTTTTTTAACTGGAGATGCATGTAAGTGATGTAATATCACTTAAAATATAATCTGGGATGCCAAGTAAAGGACACATATAATATGGGATGCCAAGTAGAGGACATATATAATCTGGGATGCCAAGTAATGGACATATATAATCTGGGATGCCAAGTAGAGGACATATATAATCTGGGATGCCAAGTAAAGGACATATATAATCTGGGATGCCAAGTAAAGGACACATATAATCTGGGATGCCAAGTAAAGGACATATATAATCTGGGATGCCAAGTAAAGGACACATATAATCTGGGATGCCAACTAGAGGACATATATAATCTGGGATGCCAAGTAGAGGACATATATAATCTGGGATGCCAAGTAAAGGACATATATAATCTGGGATGCCAAGTAGAGGACACATATAATCTGGGATGCCAAGTAAAGGACACATATAATCTGGGATGCCAAGTAAAGGACACATATAATCTGGGATGCCAAGTACAAGACATATATAATATGGGATGCCAAGTAGAGGACACATATATAATCTGGGATGCCAAGTAAATGACACATATAATCTGGGATGCCAAGTGAAGGACACATATAATATGGGATGCCAAGTAAAGGACATATATAATCTGGGATGCCAAGTAAAGGACATATATAATCTGGGATGCCAAGTAGAGGACATATATAATCTGGGATACCAAGTGAAGGACACATATAATCTGGGATGCCAAGTAAAGGACACATATAATCTGGGATGCCAGGTAAAGGACACATATAATCTGGGATGCCAAGTAGAGGACATATATAATCTGGGATGCCAAGTAGAGGACATATATAATCTGGGATGCCAAGTAAAGGACATATATATACTGGGATGCCAAGTAAAGGACATATATATACTGGGATGCCAAGTAAAGGACACATATAATCTGGGATACCAAGTGAAGGACACATATAATCTGGGATGCCAAGTAAAGGACATATATAATCTGGGATGCCAAGTAAAGGACAAATATAATCTGGGATACCAAGTGAAGGACACATATAATCTGGGATACCAAGTGAAGGACACATATAATCTGGGATGCCAAGTAAAGGACACATATAATCTGGGATGCCAAGTAAAGGACATATATATACTGGGATGCCAAGTAAAGGACACATATAATCTGGGATACCAAGTGAAGGACACATATAATCTGGGATGCCAAGTAAAGGACATATATAATCTGGGATGCCAAGTAAAGGACAAATATAATCTGGGATACCAAGTGAAGGACACATATAATCTGGGATACCAAGTGAAGGACACATATAATCTGGGATGCCAAGTAAAGGACACATATAATCTGTGATGCCAAGTAAAGGACATATATAATCTGGGATGCCAAGTAGAGGACACATATAATCTGGGATGCCAAGTAAAGGACAAATATAATCTGGGATGCCAAGTAAAGGACATATATAATCTGGGATGCCAAGTAAAGGACATATATAATCTGGGATGCCAAGTAGAGGACACATATAATCTGGGATGCCAAGTAAAGGACAAATATAATCTGGGATGCCAAGTAAAGGACATATATAATCTGGGATGCCAAGTAAAGGACATATATAATCTGGGATGCCAAGTAAAGGACATATATATACTGGGATGCCAAGTAAAGGACATATATATACTGGGATGCCAAGTAAAGGACACATATAATCTGGGATACCAAGTGAAGGACACATATAATCTGGGATGCCAAGTAAAGGACATATATAATCTGGGATGCCAAGTAAAGGACAAATATAATCTGGGATACCAAGTGAAGGACACATATAATCTGGGATACCAAGTGAAGGACACATATAATCTGGGATGCCAAGTAAAGGACACATATAATCTGTGATGCCAAGTAAAGGACATATATAATCTGGGATGCCAAGTAGAGGACACATATAATCTGGGATGCCAAGTAAAGGACAAATATAATCTGGGATGCCAAGTAAAGGACATATATAATCTGGGATGCCAAGTAAAGGACATATATAATCTGGGATGCCAAGTAAAGGACATATATATACTGGGATGCCAAGTAAAGGACATATATAATCTGGGATGCCAAGTAAAGGACATATATAATCTGGGATGCCAAGTAAAGGACACATATAATCTGGGATGCCAAGTAAAGGACACATATAATATGGGATGCCAAGTAAAGGACATATATAATCTGGGATGCCAAGTAAAGGACATATATAATCTGGGATGCCAAGTAGAGGACATATATAATCTGGGATACCAAGTGAAGGACACATATAATCTGGGATGCCAAGTAAAGGACACATATAATCTGGGATGCCAGGTAAAGGACACATATAATCTGGGATGCCAAGTAGAGGACATATATAATCTGGGATGCCAAGTAGAGGACATATATAATCTGGGATGCCAAGTAAAGGACATATATATACTGGGATGCCAAGTAAAGGACATATATATACTGGGATGCCAAGTAAAGGACACATATAATCTGGGATACCAAGTGAAGGACACATATAATATGGGATGCCAAGTAAAGGACATATATAATCTGGGATGCCAAGTAAAGGACATATATAATATGGGATGCCAAGTAGAGGACACATATAATCTGGGATGCCAAGTAAAGGACAAATATAATCTGGGATGCCAAGTAAAGGACATATATAATCTGGGATGCCAAGTAGAGGACACATATAATCTGGGATGCCAAGTAGAGGACATATATAATATGGGATGCCAAGTAAAGGACATATATAATCTGGGATGCCAAGTAAAGGACATATATAATATGGGATGCCAAGTAAAGGACAAATATAATCTGGGATGCCAAGTAAAGGACATATATAATCTGGGATGCCAAGTAGAGGACACATATAATCTGGGTGCCAAGTAAAGGACACATATAATCTGGGATGCCAAGTAAAGGACATATATAATCTGGGATGCCAAGTAAAGGACATATATAATCTGGGATGCCAAGTAGAGGACACATATAATCTGGGATGCCAAGTAAAGGACAAATATAATCTGGGATGCCAAGTAAAGGACACATATAATATGGGATGCCAAGTAAAGGACATATATAATCTGGGATGCCAAGTAAAGGACACATATAATCTGGGATGCCAAGTAAAGGACATATATAATCTGGGATGCCAAGTAAAGGACATATATAATCTGGGATGCCAAGTAAAGGACATATACATGACATAACCGATTTATTTTACATATTATGCAACATTTACGTATAAAATGTGTTTTTGTGTGAGATTTGTCCGTATTTTGCACACTGAAATCGATCGTGTTAACATTAAATTGTACTGCCACTGTGAAAGAACCTTTCCCATACATATTATTCTACAATTGTCTTTTACCCATACATTGTCAGTGTGTACATGTCTAAATCATATTAAAATATAACAATCCGCCATGTGGAAAAGTCGATCTAGGTGACACGAGCATCAAACGTACACTAATGACAACCACCCGTTTACACACATCAGCTAACAAAATATTCTCATTGGGTGGTATTATTAGTTCTACTCTCGAGCCGCCGCAGTAACATAGTGCTAAGAACCTAAAGCTCTTCCCGGTACCGAATGCAACCCACAGCTCATGTATGTTGAGGCGTTCGGCTGCTACTACCGCAAGGACTAGGACTGCTTCACATCATCTTCCACGTGGAGCAGCATCCTGGTATCTGCTTCTCCATGTGTACATGGAGAAATACCACTGATATCTCTGGGATGTGTACAGACCACATCTTTGTGGAGAGTGCTGATGACTTGTTTCTCTGTCTCTAGAGCGTCTAAACCTATCGCTAGAAAGGAGAACAATTCTACCTTGTTCTCGTCGATCCGTAGGAAGGCCTGCCAGTTTCCTGGTATGGAGCTAGGTGGCTAGACTCATCTCCGGATACCTCTACCTCTCTTTGTTCGAGTGTCGGCCTTCAAACTGTATGGTAGGTATTCATCCCAGATGTCATCAACACTGATTACATGCTGTACCTGCGATGTAATGTACGGTAAAAAAATAGATGCTTAATCAGAAAAGGTCTTTGCACCACCAGGCGCTAGCATATTGACGATAGCTGGCTGCTCCATCAAGGATGATGATTTCAACTTGAGGACTGGCAACATTCTCTTGTAGGGGGATCATATCTTCTAAACATCCGACGAGGTCAGACTTTTTGCCCAGTCTCATTTTCCCTATGTGACAGGACAGGGGGACATGTCTGGTTCTCATGAGCAAAGAAGTCGTCGAGATCTCCATCACGCATCTGGGACACAATGAACAACCGGGAGAATAGTGAGCAGTCATTCTTGAGCGACGACAGCTGAATCTGGGTACTTGATTTCTCTCTGACTGGAAATCGGCTAAAGAGAGGAAGATTGTTTCTCCTGATTGGGTCGGTTATGGGTTTCGTCTGGTTCACAAGCCGCTCGTTGACATACGTGTGGTACTGGTCCTGCCCGAGCTTCTCGATCTGGCGCACAGTGTTGATGATTGATGGGTCTGCCAAGTCCCTGCTCTCTAGTACCAGTAAATCATTGCTGTCATCACAGAAGGGATTTCCCATTTCTTTCATGACACCGGAGAGTGACACATCACGAGCAAATGCCAGCTGTGTATGTTTTGTCTGCTCATGGTGCATGGTATCAGCATTCTTAGTTCGCGTCTCTGATATGGCCTGGAACTCTGCAATCACTCTTGCCATCTCACGACCGGATACCATTCAGTGTCGCAATGCTGCAGGATTCTCAGTCAGGCCGCCTGCTCCTCCATCGCCTTTCACTGATGCATTATTCTGCTCATGTGCCTGGTCGATGGATCCTACAACGGATTGCGACATAGTTGTTGGATCCTACAACGGAGTGCGACCTAGTTGTTGGATCCTACAACGGAGTGCGACCTAGTTGTTGGATCCTACAACGGATTGCGACATAGTTGTTGGATCCTACAACGGATTGTGACCTAGTTGTTGGATCCTACAACGGATTGTGACCTAGTTGTTGGATCCTACAACGGATTGCGACCTAGTTGTTGGATCCTACAACGGATTGCGACCTAGTTGTTGGATCCTACAACGGATTGTGACCTAGTTGTTGGATCCTACAACGGATTGCGACCCAGTTGTTGGATCATACAACGGATTGCGACCTAGTTGTCGGATCCTACAACGGATTTCGACCTAGTTGTTGGATCCTACAACGGATTGCGACCTAGTTGTTGGATCCTACAACGGATTGCGACCTAGTTGTTGGATCCTACAACGGATTGCGACCTAGTTGTTGGATCCTACAACGGATTGCGACCTAGTTGTTGGATCCTACAACGGATTGCGACCTAGTTGTTGGATCTTACAACGGATTGCGACCTAGTTGTTGGATCCTACAATGGATTGCGACATAGTTGTTGGATCCTACAACGGATTGCGACATAGTTGTTGGATCCTACAACGGATTGTGACCTAGTTGTTGGACCCTACAACGGATTGCGACCTAGTTGTTGGATCCTACAACGGATTGCGACCTAGTTGTTGGATCCTACAACGGATTGCGACCTAGTTGTTGGATCCTACAACGGATTGCGACCTAGTTGTTGGATCCTACAACGGATTGCGACCTAGTTGTTGGATCCTAAAACGGATTGCGACCTAGTAGTTGGATCCTACAACGGATTGCGACCTAGTTGTTGTATCCTACAACGGATTGCAACCTAGTTGTTGGATCCTACAACGGATTGCGACCTAGTTGTCGGATTCTACAGCGGATTGCGACCTAGTTGTTGGATCCTACAACGGATTGCGACCTAGTTGTTGGATCCTACAACGGATTGCGACCTAGTTGTTGGATCCTACAACGGATTGCGACCTAGTTGTTGGATCCTACAACGGATTGCGACCTAGTAGTTGGATCCTACAACGGATTGCGACCTAGTTGTCGGATCCTACAACGGATTGCGAACTAGTTGTTGGATCCTACAACGGATTGCGACCTAGTTGTTGGATCCTACAACGGATTGCGACATAGTTGTTGGATCCTACAACGGATTGTGACCTAGTTGTTGGATCCTACAACGGATTGCGACCTAGTTGTTGGATCCTACAACGGATTGCGACCTAGTTGTCGGATCCTACAACGGATTGCGACCTAGTAGTTGGATCCTACAACGGATTGCGACCTAGTTGTTGGATCCTACAACGGATTGCGACCTAGTTGTCGGATCCTACAACGGATTGCGACCTAGTTGTTGGATCCTACAACGGATTGCGACCTAGTTGTCGGATCCTACAACGGATTGCGACCTAGTTGTTGGATCCTACAACGGATTGCGACCTAGTTGTTGGATCCTACAACGGATTGCGACCTAGTAGTTGGATCCTACAACGGATTGCGACCTAGTTGTTTGATCCTACAACGGATTGCGACCTAGTAGTTGGATCCTACAACAGATTGCGACCTAGTTGTTGGATCCTACAACGGATTGCGACCTAGTTGTTGGATCCTATTACGGATTGCGGCCTAGTTGTTGGATCCTACAACGGATTGTGACCTAGTTGTTGGATCCTACAACGGATTGCGACCTAGTTGTCGGATCCTACAACGGATTGCGACCTAGTAGTTGGATCCTACAACGGATTGCGACCTAGTTGTCGGATCCTACAACGGATTGCGACCTAGTAGTTGGATCCTACAACGGATTGCGACCTAGTTGTTGGATCCTACAACGGATTGCGACCTAGTTGTTGGATCCTACAACGGAGTGCGACCTAGTTGTTGGATCCTACAACGGATTGCGACCTAGTTGTTGGATCCTACAACGGAGTGCGACCTAGTTGTTGGATCCTACAACGGATTGCGACCTAGTTGTTGGATCCTACAACGGATTGCGACCTAGTTGTTGGATCCTACAACGGATTGCGACCTAGTTGTTAGATCCTACAACGGATTGCGACCTAGTTGTTGGATCCTACAACGGATTGCGACCTAGTAGTTGGATCCTATAACGGATTGCGACCTAGTTGTTGTATCCTACAACGGATTGCGACCTAGTTGTTGGATCCTACAACGGATTGCGACCTAGTTGTTTGATCCTACAACGGATTGCGACCTAGTTGTTGGATCCTACAACGGATTGCGACCTAGTTGTTAGATCCTACAACGGATTGCGACCTAGTTGTTGGATCCTACAACGGATTGCGACCTAGTTGTTGGATCCTGCAACGGATTGCGACCTAGTTGTTTGATCCTACAACGGATTGCGACCTAGTAGTTGGATCCTACAACAGATTGCGACCTAGTTGTTGGATCCTACAACGGATTGCGACCTAGTTGTTGGATCCTACAACGGATTGCGACCTAGTTGTTGGATCCGACAACGGATTGCGACCTAGTTGTTGGATCCTACAACGGATTGCGAACTAGTTGTTGGATCCTACAACGGATTGCGACCTAGTTGTCGGATCCTACAACGGATTGCGACCTAGTTGTCGGATCCTACAACGGATTGCGACCTAGTTGTCGGATCCTACAACGGATTGCGACCTAGTTGTCGGATCCTACAACGGATTGCGACCTAGTTGTCGGATCCTACAACGGATTGAGACCTAGTTGTTGGATCCTACAACGGATTGCGACCTAGTTGTTGGATCCTACAACGGATTGCGACCTAGTTGTTGGATCCTACAACGGATTGCGACCTAGTTGTTGGGTCCTACAACGGATTGCGACCTAGTTGTTGGATCCTACAACGGATTGCGACCTAGTTGTTGGATCCTACAACGGATTGCGACCTAGTTGTTGGATCCTACAACGGATTGCGACCTAGTTGTTGGATCCTACAACGGATTGCGACCTAGTAGTTGGATCCTACAACGGATTGCGACCTAGTTGTCGGATCCTACAACGGATTGCGAACTAGTTGTTGGATCCTACAACGGATTGCGACCTAGTTGTTGGATCCTACAACGGATTGCGACCTAGTTGTTGGATCCTACAACGGATTGCGACCTAGTTGTTGGATCCTACAACGGATTGCGACCTAGTTGTTGGATCCTACAACGGATTGCGACCTAGTTGTCGGATCCTACAACGGATTGCGACCTAGTTGTTGGATCCTACAACGGATTGCGACCTAGTTGTTGGATCCTACAACGGATTGCGACCTAGTTGTTGGATCCTACAACGGATTGCGACCTAGTTGTTGGATCCTACAACGGATTGCGACCTAGTTGTTGGATCCTACAACGGATTGCGACCTAGTTGTTGGATCCTACAACGGATTGCGACCTAGTTGTTGGATCCTACAACGGATTGCGACCTAGTTGTTGGATCCTACAACGGATTGCGACCTAGTTGTTGGATCCTACAACGGATTGCGACCTAGTTGTTGGATCCTATAACGGATTGCGACCTAGTTGTTGGATCCTACAACGGATTGCGACCTAGTTGTTGGATCCTACAACGGATTGCGACCTAGTTGTTGGATCCTACAACGGATTGCGACCTAGTTGTTGGATCCTACAACGGATTGCGACCTAGTTGTTGGATCCTACAACGGATTGCGACCTAGTAGTTGGATCCTACAACGGATTGCGACCTAGTTGTTGGATCCTACAACGGATTGCGACCTAGTTGTTGGATCCTACAACGGATTGCGACCTAGTTGTTGGATCCTACAACGGATTGCGACCTAGTTGTTGGATCCTACAACGGATTGCGACCTAGTTGTTGGATCCTACAACGGATTGCGACCTAGTTGTTGGATCCTACAACGGATTGCGACCTAGTTGTTGGATCCTACAACGGAGTGCGACCTAGTTGTTGGATCCTACAACGGATTGCGACCTAGTTGTTGGATCCTACAACGGATTGCGACCTAGTTGTTGGATCCTACAACGGATTGCGACCTAGTTGTTAGATCCTACAACGGATTGCGACCTAGTTGTTGGATCCTACAACGGATTGCGACCTAGTAGTTGGATCCTACAACGGATTGCGACCTAGTTGTTGTATCCTACAACGGATTGCGACCTAGTTGTTGGATCCTACAACGGATTGCGACCTAGTTGTTTGATCCTACAACGGATTGCGACCTAGTTGTTGGATCCTACAACGGATTGCGACCTAGTTGTTAGATCCTACAACGGATTGCGACCTAGTTGTTGGATCCTACAACGGATTGCGACCTAGTTGTTGGATCCTGCAACGGATTGCGACCTAGTTGTTTGATCCTACAACGGATTGCGACCTAGTAGTTGGATCCTACAACAGATTGCGACCTAGTTGTTGGATCCTACAACGGATTGCGACCTAGTTGTTGGATCCTACAACGGATTGCGACCTAGTTGTTGGATCCTACAACGGGTTGCGACCTAGTTGTTGGATCCTACAACGGATTGCGACCTAGTTGTTGGATCCTACAACGGATTGCGACCTAGTTGTCGGATCCTACAACGGATTGCGACCTAGTTGTCGGATCCTACAACGGATTGCGACCTAGTTGTCGGATCCTACAACGGATTGCGACCTAGTTGTCGGATCCTACAACGGATTGAGACCTAGTTGTTGGATCCTACAACGGATTGCGACCTAGTTGTTGGATCCTACAACGGATTGCGACCTAGTTGTTGGATCCTACAACGGATTGCGACCTAGTTGTTGGGTCCTACAACGGATTGCGACCTAGTTGTTGGATCCTACAACGGATTGCGACCTAGTTGTTGGGTCCTACAACGGATTGCGACCTAGTTGTTGGATCCTACAACGGATTGCGACCTAGTTGTTGGATCCTACAACGGATTGAGACCTAGTTGTTGGATCCTACAACGGATTGCGACCTAGTTGTTGGATCCTACAACGGATTGCGACCTAGTTGTTGGATCCTACAACGGATTGCGACCTAGTTGTTGGATCCTACAACGGATTGCGACCTAGTTGTTGGATCCTACAACGGATTGCGACCTACAGCTGCGTTGCTTTCTTTATTGAAACTTGAAGCTTGAAACTTTTTAATTTGATAAAACGCCTGTTTTTACATAAAAACATATTCTTAGTTTATACAAATTTATTTTAGCTCGATTGCGAAACAAGTTCTTACAACTTATATTAATTACTCTAGATACATAATTCCTGATGGAATCCATCGCCACGAGGGAAAGAGAAGAGCCAATGTGGAATTTAAATGCCTTGCCTAAGGGCACAATCGTAGCGGTTCCAGCGGGGCTCGAACTCTGGACCTTTCGCACCTGAAGCGAACGCGCATCCACTGTGTTATCAAGACTTCCCCTTACGTATTCAATGGCGTCGTACAAATAAATAAAATAAATATCAAAGCGAATTAATAAAGGACATTTACATCATACTACTTAACAGTTATTAATTAAACGCTGGGATAATTAGAATGAAATACAATATCCTAAAATCAATATAAAACTCGGCATAATAATATATATTAAAATATTACATTCATGACTAACAATATAAACAGTATTTTTAAGACTAACTGATGCACTTTTAGTATCAAACATCATTTATTTAATACATCTACTTTTTATTAAGGGAGGGAGAGGGGAGCGAGGGAGGGATGGATGGAGGGAGGGGGAGGGATAGAAAGGGAGAGAGAGGGAGGGGAGGGAGGAATGCAGGGAGGGATAGAGAGGGAGGGGAGAGAGAGGGAGAGGGAGAGAGGGAGAGAGAGAGGGAGGGGGCGAGAGATGGAGAGAGAGGGAGGGGGAGAGAGGGGAGGGAGGGAGAGAGCGGGAGGGGGAGAGAGGGGGAGGGAGGGAGAGGGAGGGAGGGAGAGAGGGGGGAGGGGGGGAGGGAGAGAGAGAGGGAGGGGGACAGGGGGAGGGAGGGAGAGAGAGGGAGAGAGGAGGGGGCGAGAGATGGAGAGAGAGGGAGGGGGGAGGAGGGGGAGGGAGGGAGGGAGAGGGAGGGAGGGAGAGAGAGAGGGAGGGGAGAGAGAGAGGGAGGGGGAGAGAGGGAGAGAGAGGAGGGGGGGAGAGAGGAGAGGGAGGGGGGGGGAGGGGGGGGGGGAGGGAGGGAGGGGGGAGAGGGAGAGAGAGAGGGAGGGAGAGAGGGGGGGGAGAGGGAGGAGAGAGAGGGAGGGAGAGAGAGGGAGGGGAGATAGGAGAGAGAGGAGGGGGGAGAGAGATGGAGAGAGAGGGAGGGGGAGGAGATGGAGAGAGAGAGGGAGGGGGAGAGAGGGGAGGAGGGAGGGAGAGAGAGAGGGAGGGGGAGGGAGGGGGATAGAGAGAGAGATACGAGTGTGGATATATAGCATAGTGGTAGGTTTTGCATATTATCGAGGGAGAGAGGAGGGAGGGGGATAGAGAGGGAGATACGAGTGTGGATATATAGCATAGTGGTAGGTTTTGCATATTATCGAGGGAGAGAGAGAGGGAGGGGGATAGAGAGAGATACGAGTGTGGATATATAGCATAGTGGTAGGTTTTGCATATTATCGAGGGAGAGAGAGAGGGAGGGGGATAGAGAGAGATACGAGTGTGGATATATAGCATAGTGGTAGGTTTTGCATATTATCGAGGGAGAGAGAGAGGGAGGGGGATAGAGAGGGAGATACGAGTGTGGATATATAGCATAGTGGTATGTTTGCATATTATCGATATGGAATGATTGATCACGTTGGCCCATGCAAACAAATATGGCGACAAACTAATTAAAGCAGCTGAAAATAGCGGCGGGGTGTGTGAGGGGACTATTAAAAACAATTCGATCATATATCGATAGAAAGGGTTTCAATTTGCGCTATTAATATAAAAAGTAAAGTGTTTGTTTATTATAGTGTCACCCCTATTGAAAGTGCACGTTTTGTACTTTCCGAATCCTATCCTTGAGGACCAGGCGCCAGGCTCGTACACAATGAACGATTATTTAGCAACCTGGCGACTAACAACCGGCCATATCAGAACGAACCCCTGACGCGGTTCGAACATTCGACCTCGGCTCCGTAGACGGACGCCTTAACCACTAGACCGCGGATACAATATATGCAGTGTTCTGGAGCATCTGTGGTGTACTGGATGCGTTTTCCACCTCGCAACCGAGATGTTGTGAGTTCGAACCCAACCAGAACCACGGTGGTGGAGTTCTTGTTCGCATTGCCACTTCTATCTCCCTCATGGCGCTGGACTCCATCACGAATGAGAGCGATTAAACTAATGTTGTAAGAACATGTTTCGCAATCGAGGTAATATAAATGTGTGTATACTACGTAATGTTCAGTACTCAAGCAAAATATGAAACAGCGTCTCGCAGCAGGTTAATGGAGAATTTACCGTAAGCCTATTATTGTATTGTATTTAGCGTCTGGTCAACATCAATAAAAAGCACTTACCTGCACAATGGGGCTCATTTTTATGACAACTACTTGGATTCTTCGGAGACGCCCCCTGTTTTACGTTGCCAGGCAACGGAGGAAGACGCCTGTGCTTCATTTGGCGGACCGGACTAGCCATCTGATCCAACCGAAGATGACTGCAAAGACTTCCCAAATAACCGCTGTAAATACCAATGTCTTGTTGTCAAAATCTGCCCTATATCCGAATTGACGTACCGTGTCAAGTTTCTCAGAATAACAACCTTGACGACCAACTTTCCATCTGTTATCAATACGTGCGTCCCTAGAATAGTGTGTTTTATTCGTGCTGCATTAAACCACACTGCACATTTTCAATACGTGATATGAACGCTGCTTTTATTCTATCTATTAAAATTTCCATTTTAATTGAGAACGCAAAATCACTCTGAATTGAATACTTGACACCATCGGATAGCATTGGTGCAATAACCGTGACGTGAAATCACTTCATGTATTTATTAACACATACTGTTTATCCATTTTCATCTTTCATACACATAGACACTGCATATCAATCAACCAGAACGGCGTTACCTATAGATACTTCTTATCTAATCTAGACCGTCGTTGAAAAGCTATAACAGTAGATATGTATTTTCTGTTAAACTGCTCAATGGATGCTCTTTTAAAAACAGCACGCAACCATTGCATAGCACTAGCGTCTTAAACTCTGACATATCCACACTCGCGACTTGAATAGATGAAGCTTATTCACTAGCCACTAACTTTCACGTCACGTAGCGGTTGTTTTACAGGTATGGTGTAACTAAACACATAGCTTGAATGCAATTTATCTTAAATCCCCATATCGTTGGTATGTTGATAAATTCACATCTGTCGCCCATTAATCTTATTCAAATGAGTCGTGCAACTACTCTATGATTATTTATAATTATATAGATATATCATTTTTCCCTTCATCAGTACTAAATACATGCTTAATTCACATCTGTAGAGCACTCGATATTCAATACCGTTATTACTTTGTACATGGAGGCTGGTTCTTTTATTCTATTCAATGGTTGACTATGGATCAGTTCCGACGCTGCAATGACGTAGGTTTGTCGGTTTGTGTGTTAGCAAATATGTGAGGTAGCGTGATAACTAGATCATTTTATCTTAGCTCGATTGCGAAATAAGTTCTTGCAACTTGTATTAAATTATTAATCGATCTCGAGAACTCATTCCACCGCTATACGAGTGAGAGAGAAGAGACACTGTGGAATCTAAATGCCTTGTCTTAGGGAACAATCGTAATGGCTCCAGCTGGGCGGAAACTCCGGGCCTTTCGCACCTGAAGCGAACGCTCTACCACTGCGCTATCACGAGTTCTACGTCGTGATGAGGTCGTGATTCGATTTTTTAATCAATTGGTCACGGCCTGTTGCCATTGAGGTTTATCCCAGAGGTTTGCGTCTCTCCGAGTGTTATTCTCTAGTCATAATTTTCATTGCATCCGAACACACGACGATCATACACTTCCGGGCATGTTTACACGGCGACGGTAATTGTGTTTTACGTTTATTTATCGTCGCTACCGGTTGCCCATATGAGCGACGCCTCCTGAAGAGATAAGTAATTTTAGATTGTTGGAGGATAGTGAAATGATACAGACAGAGACCCATGCCAGAGTCTTCTCTGGTTCTTTTACGTGCACTGTGTAAAGCATGAAATTTAAGTTTCATAGTAACTAATTATATAAGATTATAGAATTACATTAACACACTTAACATAAACTATTTTGAAAAGTTAAAACAAGGACATACGTTATAATGAATGATAATTAACGCATGCTGAAGCTGTCACTATGCACGTTGTATGTATTAACACTTACCTAGCATCTGTCTACTGCTTGTGAAATAGATACGGTTTGTGATTATAATACAGTCAATGCAGATATAGATAATAAATACAATACGGTCAGTACGGATAATAAATACAATACTGTCGGTGTGGATAATAAATACAATACTGTCGGTACGGATAATAAATACAATACGGTCGGTACGGATAATAAATACAATACGGTCGGTGTGGATAATAAATACAATACGGTCGGTACGGATAATAAATACAATACGGTCGGTACGGATAATAAATACAATACGGTCGGTACGGATAATAAATACAATACGGTCAGTGTGGATAATAAATACAATACTGTCGGTGTGGATAATAAATTCAATACTGTCGGTGTGGATAATAAATACAATACTGTCGGTGTGGATAATAAATTCAATACTGTCGGTGTGGATAATAAATACAATACTGTCGGTGTGGATAATAAATTCAATACTGTCGGTGTGGATAATAAATACAATACGGTCGGTGTGGATAATAAATACAATACGGTCGGTGTGGATAATAAATACAATACGGTCGGTGTGGATAATAAATTCAATACTGTCGGTGTGGATAATAAATACAATACGGTCGGTGTGGATAATAAATACAATACTGTCGGTACGGATAATAAATACAATACTGTCGGTACGGATAATAAATACAATACGGTCGGTGTGGATAATAAATACAATACTGTCGGTGTGGATAATAAATTCAATACTGTCGGTGTGGATAATAAATACAATACGGTCGGTGTGGATAATAAATACAATACGGTCGGTGTTGATAGTAAATACAATATGGTCGGTGTGGATAATAAATACAATACTGTCAGTGTGGATAATAAATACAATACGGTCGGTGTGGATAATAAATACAATACGGTCGGTGTGGATAATAAATACAATACGGTCGGTGTGGATAATAAATACAATACTGTCGGTGTGGATAATAAATACAATACTGTCGGTGTGGATAATAAATACAATATGGTCGGTGTGGATAATAAATACAATACTGTCAGTGTGGATAATAAATACAATACGGTCGGTACGGATAATAAATACAATACGGTCGGTGTGGATAATAAATACAATACTGTCGGTGTGGATAATAAATACAATACTGTCGGTAATGATAATAAATACAATACTGTCAGTAATGATAATAAATACAATACTGTCGGTGTGGATAATAAATACAATACGGTCGGTGTGGATAATAAATACAATACTGTCGGTGTGGATAATAAATTCAATACTGTCGGTGTGGATAATAAATACAATACGGTCGGTGTGGATAATAAATACAATACGGTCGGTGTTGATAATAAATACAATATGGTCGGTGTGGATAATAAATACAATACTGTCAGTGTGGATAATAAATACAATACGGTCGGTGTGGATAATAAATACAATACGGTCGGTGTGGATAATAAATACAATACTGTCGGTGTGGATAATAAATACAATACTGTCGGTGTGGATAATAAATACAATATGGTCGGTGTGGATAATAAATACAATACTGTCAGTGTGGATAATAAATACAATACGGTCGGTACGGATAATAAATACAATACTGTCGGTGTGGATAATAAATACAATATGGTCGGTGTGGATAATAAATACAATACGGTCGGTGTGGATAATAAATACAATACGGTCGGTGTGGATAATAAATACAATATGGTCGGTGTGGATAATAAATACAATACGGTCGGTGTGGATAATAAATACAATACGGTCGGTATGGATAATAAATACAATACTGTCGGTGTGGATAATAAATACAATATGGTCGGTGTGGATAATAAATACAATACTGTCAGTGTGGATAATAAATACAATACGGTCGGTACGGATAATAAATACAATACTGTCGGTGTGGATAATAAATACAATATGGTCGGTGTGGATAATAAATACAATACGGTCGGTGTGGATAATAAATACAATACGGTCGGTGTGGATAATAAATACAATACTGTCGGTGTGGATAATAAATACAATACGGTCGGTGTGGATAATAAATACAATACGGTTGGTGTGGATAATAAATACAATACGGTTGGTGTGGATAATAAATACAATACTGTCGGTGTGGATAATAAATACAATACGGTCGGTGTGGATAATAAATACAATACTGTCGGTGTTGATAATAAATACAATACGGTCGGTGTGGATAATAAATACAATACGGTCGGTGTGGATAATAAATACAATACTGTCGGTGTTGATAATAAACACAATACTGTCGGTGTGGATAATAAATACAATACGGTCGGTGTGGATAATAAATACAATACGGTCGGTGTGGATAATAAATACAATACTGTCGGTGAGTATAATAAATACAATACTGTCGGTGTGGATAATAAATACAATACGGTCGGTACGGATAATAAATACAATACTGTCGGTGTTGATAATAAATACAATACGGTCGGTACGGATAATAAATACAATACTGTCGGTATGGATAATAAATACAATACTGTCGGTGTGGATAATAAATACAATACGGTCGGTACGGATAATAAATACAATACGGTCGGTGTGGATAATAAATACAATACAGTCGGTGTGGATAATAAATACAATACGGTCGGTGTGGATAATAAATACAATACTGTCGGTACGGATAATAAATACAATACGGTCGGTGTGGATAATAAATACAATACGGTCGGTGTGGATAATAAATACAATACTGTCAGTGTGGATAATAAATACAATACGGTCGGTACGGATAATAAATACAATACTGTCGGTATGGATAATAAATACAATATGGTCGGTGTGGATAATAAATACAATACGGTCGGTGTGGATAATAAATACAATACGGTCGGTGTGGATAATAAATACAATACTGTCGGTGTGGATAATAAATACAATACGGTCGGTGTGGATAATAAATACAATACGGTTGGTGTGGATAATAAATACAATACGGTCGGTGTGGATAATAAATACAATACTGTCGGTGTGGATAATAAATACAATACGGTCGGTGTGGATAATAAATACAATACTGTCGGTGTTGATAATAAATACAATACGGTCGGTGTGGATAATAAATACAATACGGTCGGTGTGGATAATAAATACAATACTGTCGGTGTTGATAATAAACACAATACTGTCGGTGTGGATAATAAATACAATACGGTCGGTGTGGATAATAAATACAATACGGTCGGTGTGGATAATAAATACAATACTGTCGGTGTGGATAATAAATACAATACTGTCGGTGTGGATAATAAATACAATACGGTCGGTACGGATAATAAATACAATACTGTCGGTACGGATAATAAATACAATACTGTCGGTGTTGATAATAAATACAATACGGTCGGTACGGATAATAAATACAATACTGTCGGTACGGATAATAAATACAATACTGTCGGTGTGGATAATAAATACAATACGGTCGGTACGGATAATAAATACAATACGGTCAGTGTGGATAATAAATACAATACTGTCGGTGTGGATAATAAATACAATACGGTCGGTGTGGATAATAAATACAATACTGTCGGTACGGATAATAAATACAATACGGTCGGTGTGGATAATAAATACAATACGGTCGGTGTGGATAATAAATACAATACTGTCGGTACGGATAATAAATACAATACGGTCGGTGTGGATAATAAATACAATACGGTCGGTGTTGATAATAAATACAATACGGTCGGTGTTGATAATAAATACAATACGGTCGGTACGGATAATAAATACAATACGGTCGGTGTGGATAATAAATACAATACGGTCGGTGTTGATAATAAATACAATACGGTCGGTACGGATAATAAATACAATACTGTCGGTACGGATAATAAATACAATACTGTCGGTGTTGATAATAAATACAATACGGTCGGTGTGGATAATAAATACAATATGGTCGGTGTGGATAATAAATACAATACTGTCGGTGTTGATAATAAATACAATACTGTCGGTACGGATAATAAATACAATACGGTCGGTGTGGATAATAAATACAATACGGTCGGTGTGGATAATAAATACAATATGGTCAGTGTGGATAATAAATACAATACGGTCGGTGTGGATAATAAATACAATATGGTCGGTGTGGATAATAAATACAATACGGTTGGTGTGGATAATAAATACAATACGGTCGGTGTGGATAATAAATACAATACGGTCGGTGTGGATATTAAATACAATACGGTCGGTGTGGATAATAAATACAATACTGTCGGTGTGGATAATAAATACAATACGGTCGGTGTGGATAATAAATACAATACGGTCGGTGTGGATATTAAATACAATACGGTTGGTGTGGATAATAAATACAATACGGTCGGTGTGGATAATAAATACAATACGGTCGGTGTGGATAATAAATACAATACGGTCGGTGTGGATAATAAATACAATACTGTCGGTACGGATAATAAATACAATACGGTCGGTGTGGATAATAAATACAATACGGTTGGTACGGATAATAAATACAATACGGTCCGTGTGGATAATAAATACAATACTGTCGGTACGGATAATAAATACAATACGATCGGTGTGGATAATAAATACAATACGGTCAGTGTGGATAATAAATACAATACGGTCGGTGTGGATAATAAATACAATACGGTCGGTGTGGATAATAAATACAATACGGTCGGTGTGGATAATAAATACAATACGGTCGGTGTGGATAATAAATACAATACGGTCGGTGTGGATAATAAATACAATACTGTCGGTACGGATAATAAATACAATACGGTCGGTGTGGATAATAAATACAATACGGTCGGTACGGATAATAAATACAATACTGTCGGTGTGGATAATAAATACAATATGGTACAGGATGTAGGTCACTGAAGGGAAACATGCACACGCGGAATAGTTGTGTTGTGGTCCAGTTAGAAAGTGTTTGCAGGCTAAGTTAGACTAAGTTTGATTTCGTGAATTAGCATTGTGGGAACATTGCGAGTGAACGAATTGCCAGGTGTTACGTACATAGAATATCTACACAATACGATTGTGATAACTTATTTATAATATTTACACTGGACGTCAATATGCAAGCACAACGTGTGTAAATAATCGCCCATATTTCAAACCTATACTAGCTGCTTGTCAACTTCGGATAGCACAGCATACAAAGTAGTTGTTAATTTGCCGCCAAAGATTAGCTAACTGTGTGTAAAGAAACTGTGTTACAGGTACAACAGTCTTAGAACAATTCAGGGTATAGGTAGTTAGCTAGTTAGTTCCTGCGTGCGTGCGTGCGTGCGTGCGTTTCTGCGTGCGTGATGTTTGGAGGATAGTGCAATGATACAGACAGAGACACATTCCCGAGTATCCTCCGGTTCTTTTACGTGCACGGTGTAAAACACCGACACGAGACCTCGGTTTAAAGTCTCATCTGAAAGACTGTTAATTTTATTATTGTAAGACGGGGGATTGAATCTGCCATCCCTGGATTACCAGTCCAACGTGTTAACCAATGAACTACAGATCCGTGGTTTTGTTTCATTTATAATATTATTTAAGTACAGAAATCATAGTGTCCCCTTTTTCATTTGTTTTGTATTTAGCATATTAAAAATCAGTTATTTAGCTTAATTAAAAAAATGTGTGACATTACGGCCCGTATTCTAATGTTGGCAACACTTGTGGCCGAAACTCATTTGTTTGCTCAATTTGCATGCAACACCATTGTATATATTGTATCTATTAGCTGTTATATTATCACATAGCATCAATCTAAGACTAAACATTAAGGTTAGTGGACATACTAGAGGTCACCGTTTATTTTGTCTTCTTGTCTGTTATTTGGCTAATGGCTTTACAAACTACCTCCCTGTAAAATACCTTCTGCATTCAAGTGGCACTGTAAATCCCCCTCCAGCTTTTCAATCACGCATTACATTCACTGGATATCTGGTGTCTAAACAATGGTATGCAATGAGAGACATCGGTCAGTTACCTCCCCTGAATACTCCCTAAAAGTAGATAGGTCCTATTAAGTGGTTTTCTCTGTTTTTATCGTTGTTTCATTTGCACAACATGCTAGGAATTGTATTCCACTAACGCTTCTTGTGAGTATTAAATTACTATATATCGACAGATCTCATACAGTATATGCAATGGGTACTTATTTGTAAAATAATGTTATCAGCTAATTAACACGATTTGGATATAATCACATTTAAGACAACGCAACATACATCATACCGCAACATCTGGTTAGGGTACAACAGTAAAAACAAAGGATTCTAACTAAAAGGACCTATTCACATTTTGGAATAAATCGGACTTTATCTGCCAAGGGAGATAATAGAAAATTAGAAATGTCTCTTATTGAATACTGACAAAACAAATGTTCCTCGCATCCCAACTGCTCAATGAAAACATGCATTGCAAAATTGCGATTTATAAACGTGTATAATATTGTACTTGGGCAAAGCTCCGGTGAAAACTGTTAGTCGTGTATATGCAGAATTACATGAAATGGAACACCCATAATAAAATACTTTGTACTAGTATATCGCCATATATCTGGCTACTAAATATAATTCGGGAGTTTTATTTACATACGGATCTGTAGTCCAGTGGTAACACGCTGGACTGGTAATCCAGGGATCGCAGGTTCGATCCCCCGTCCGACCCTAATAAAATTAACAGTCTTTCAGATGGGACGTTAAACCGAGGTCTCGTGTCGGTGCTTTACACCGTGCACATAAAAGAACAAGAATGGGCCTCTGTTTGTATCATGCACTATCCTCCAAAGACCTAAAATGACTAATCTCTTCAGAAGGCGTCGCTCATATGGGCAACCGGTAGCGACGATAAATAAACGTAAAACACACACCAACATTAGGGAGTTTTTAACAGCACAGTATCAAACTGTATTTTATAAAGCTTATATCCAACCTCATTTGGATTAGTGTGCTATTATTTGGGTTAGTACATAAGTATGCTATATTCAAATGATTTTAAAGCTACAAAAACGTGCCTGTCGTACAATCTTAGGTAACGAATATCACGGCTTCAATGAAGCTTTGAAGTTTCTTAACATCCAGCGATTTGATCAACGAGTCTATTACCTTAAAGCATGTTTCATGTTTAAAATGTCTAATTATTTATATCCCAATTATCTCCGTGACATGTTCCAACAAAAGCCAATCACTAATAATGCACGGCTGTCCGATTAGCGCAGTGGTTAGCGCGCGCGCTTCTCATCGTTGCAACCCGGGTTCGATCCTCGGTATGTGAGATGGTACGGTGGTCGACAGATCGGACAGGTGGGTTTTCTCCAGGTACTCCGGTTTCCTCCCGCACGAATGACCACATATACGCTTTCATCCGCGCCAACGAGAGTGATTAATATAAGTTGTTAGAACTTGCTTCGCAATCGTTTATAAGATAAATAAAGTTTAAACTTTAATAATGCACACAACTTGTACGATGCTTAATGGTAGCCTTGTTTACTCGGGAGCAATTGTCTGGAACTGTCTACCCATGGAAATAAAAAAAATCAAACTCACGTACTTTGATTAAATCGAATTGTTTAAAATGGTTGGATGTCTAATATTCCACAAATCATGTAGATGCATGTTTAAAACCGTATTACTATATATATACCTCATGTTTGTATCATGTATGATGCACTGAGTGAATACATTTGATTTAATTTGATTCATTCTTATTTTTATTAGTTCTAATACCACGTGTCTTTTATTTCAGTTGTATGTGTACGTCATGTGTGTATATAACTATACATGCCTTATATGATGGAGGATTAGCCGTGTTAAATGGCTTACGCTCTCTAAATACATAATTTACTTACTTAGCTATCAACAATATAGTTCCTGTATGGTTTATTATGGTTAATAACACTACAAATCCTACCCAATCGTTGTATTCAATTCCAATGTAAAATGATAAAAGTTGTGCATATTTATGTCCACAAGAACGTTATATACTCAGAGAAATAAGTTTAGCAAGTTTTTCAGGGTACCGATAGGTTTATATGTACAGTGGTATATATACATGTAATGTGTTAATTATGACCGTCTGGCCCTACACAATAGATCCCCAGTACAAGTTTCCGCATCAGTGGTTTTGCTACGTCAAAACGGCTAATTATTGTTAAACAATGGAGCACGAAATCTTACCTGTTTGGAATCTTAAAACCAACACAATCTTGTCATTCGTATACCATAACCAAATTAACCGCTTTAAAATTTGGAAATTATTCAATGGGGCGTGCTCCAGGAATGACGTTAGGTCGACGTCAAATGGCTATTGGCATGTTAAATGCTGGTGTGACGGCAAGGGAAGTTTCACGACAATTTAACGTTCATGAATCGACTATTAGTCGTCTAAGCACTATATATCAACGAACAGGGGATGTAAAAGATATGCCACGTTCGGGCCGACCAAGAAAAACGACGTTGGCGGAAGACCGTTATATTGTTGTGACGTCAAGACGAAATAGGTTTATGTCTAGTCGCAGGTTAGCTGATCATGTGAGGAATGCAACAGGCACAAGAGTTTGTAACATGACCGTCCGCAATAGACTTCGCCCTGCCAGACTTCATGCACGCCGGCCTCACGTTGGGATAACGTTAACGCAACGTCATCGACAGGATCGGGTCACTTGGGCAAGACTTCATCATAGATGGAACCGTGCTCAGTGGAATGACGTTCTTTTTACGGACGAATCAAGATTGAACCTTTCCTTTGCTGATGGAAGGTTACGTGTATGGAGACGAATGGGTGATCGATTTGATCCGCAAAACGTCATTCAACATGATCGTTATGGTGGGGGCAGTGTGATGGTATGGGCGGGAATGTGTCACCGTGGTAAAACTAAACTTGTTACAGTTGCTGGGAACCTTACTGCAGTGCGATATTGCAACGAGATAGTGGTGCCAGTGGTTGTACCTTTTTTACTATGACATGCACAACTTTTTCAACAGGATAACGCCCGCCCACACACTGCCAGGCACACCCAGGATGTTCTCAGGCGTAACAATATCGCCGTTCTTCCCTGGCCGTCCAAATCGCCAGACCTTTCGCCCATTGAACACATGTGGGACCACCTAGGACGTAAGATAAGAGAACGTAATGACGTCATAAACGTACGTGACCTTGAGCGAGCGTTGCATGAAGAATGGCGCCGAATCCCTCTACAAGTTGTAAGGAAGCTTATCAACAGCATGAGACGACGATGTGCGTCTGTACTTGCTGTTAACGGAAGACATACTCGATATTGACACATTTGTGACTTTTCTCTTTGAACCCTACCATTTTCAGCGTGACGGATTACAGAGGAAATAAAGTATTTTTTCAATGAAATTGTTGAATTTAAATTAGAATTAAATGATTGAAGATTTAAGAACTTGAGATTTTGTTCAATTTAGTATAAATTTAACTAATTTTAGCATTTTATACCAACTTGCTAAACTTATTTCCTTCAGTATATTTACCAGGGGTAGCATAATTCAACAGCCGTAGTCAAATAAAGTTTATATAATAATAGTATGTACTGTCTTCAGCTCTATATGTTGCTGTATATCTATGTGCGCAGGAAGACTACTACTAATGTATATGGAATTCAGTTTTATTATTCAGGTTATCGTTGCTAGGCAACAATGGAAACGGTCACGAAACCTCTGGTTATGTTTATTTAGTTCATATATTCCCTCGTTAGTTGTAAACAGTACCTGGACACCACATGTGATACATTGATACATCATTCACATTCATTTTGGAGCAAAGAAAAGTCATGCATTATCCCTTATATGAGAACTCCAAAGTTCATACAACAACAACAACAACAACGACAACGACAACAACAACAACAACAACAACGACAACGACAACAACAACAACAACAACGACAACGACAACGACAACACACAACAACAACAACAACAACAACAACAACAACAACAACGACGAACAACGACGACGACGACGACGACGACGACGACGACGACGACGACGACGACGACGACGACACGACGACACGACGACAACGACGACAACAACGACAACGACAACGACAACAACAACAATAACAACAACAACAACGACAACGACGACGACGACGACGACGACGACGACGACGACGACGACGACGATGACGACGACGACGACAACGACAACGACGACAACAACAACAACGACAACGACAACGACAACAACAACAACAACAACAGCGGCAGCAGCAACAACAACAACAACATATTAGCATATAACTTATAGCATATAGACACCTGGATATGAATGTCAGTCAAAACGATTCTGGTTCATGAACACAAACATCTAATATTTACCAAATATAAAATAAAAAGCTTGTTCTATATTAAGAGCATAGTTGTAACGTTCTTGAAATCCTATCACGGTACTTCCGTAATCAATGTTGTATTATCTGTCAATTTAACGTTGCTAAGCAACCACGAACATTCCATATTGCTTATAATTAATGAAGCCATCTTGTGAATACGAGATATAGAAGATGAGCATATGAAATTATCATACTCAGAACATTATAAGCAGTCTAATTGAACGCGACCAGAATAATAATTATTTTGTTTTGCTTCAAACCACGTGAACAATATCCGCTCACAGACCCTTGGGGTCTGGACACGTGTTTTCGGATTCAAAACCACACAATATCTGCCGCTCACAGACGCTTGGGGTCTGGATAAATGTTTTCGTATTCAAAACCACACAATATCTGTCGTTCACAAACGCTTGGGGTCTGGACAAATGTTTTCGGATTCAAAACCACACAATATCTGCCTCTCACAGACGCTTGGGGTCTGGACATATGTTTTCAGATTCAAATTCACACAATATCTGCCTCTCACAGACGCTTGGGGTCTGGACACGTGTTTTCGGATTCAAAACCACACAATATCTGCCGCTCACAGACGCTTGGGGTCTGGATAAATGTTTTCGTATTCAAAACCACACAATACCTGCCGCTCACAGACGCTTGGGGTCTGGACACATGTTTTCGGATTTAAAACCACAACACTAAAACACATTGTTAAAGCAGCATTACATCGTATGAAATAAAAGATATTTGAAAAATTCAATTTTTACGTATGCTACTACACATTCTAACATTATACTTTGTATGCTTATGTTCATTTGGTAAACAGTGTTTTTTTGCGATAAAACAAACTCGAAACCGAAAGTAGGACTTTCCGAGTCGATTGGTCACGCACTTGTTTACAACTGGAACGCATCGTCCGCACTTGTTTATATTCGGAATACATCGTCCCCATTTGTCCCACGTTGTCTTTTTTAATTGAATTAGTTGATATGTTGATTCATACCTATGTTAGCTAAGTCTTTTAGGGACATTTCTACATCCCCGCGAGGGGTTCGACAGTAGAGGAAGATAGATAGTCTTTCATGTTCAAAATATATACGTTGTTTTCTACATCCTCTGTTGTTTCACGCATGCGCGCTGTGCGTGTTCACATTTCGAGTGTTGATAAACAAATTCGCGTATACGACGGTTTAAATTTATTGGAATTGTATCGTTTCTGAGCGACTATTTCGATTTTTGTAAACACACACACATTAGTATTTATATTTTACCCAAAACATCCTTTATTACGATGTAATGCTGCTTTAACACTATGATACACTATAGCTTTGATACTATGCATAACAATTTGCTTTGACCATGACAAGCACGTTTAAAAATGACACCCCATCACTATCAAGGCTACAGTATATAGCATTGATAATGACGGGGTGTCATTTTTAAACCTGCTTGGAATGGCCTAAACAATTTTTTATGCATAATGTCAAGCCTAAAATAATGTTGTTTAGCTTTGTGCTTTGGAACCCGAAAACATTTGTCGAGACACTAAGAGTCTGTAGATCCACTTGGTATGCAATTTCAATGTGTCTTGCATGACGGTTCATATATATATCTTCATCTTTTTGACAAAAAATAATCTGTCTAGAACGACTAATTGCTAACTAATGAGCGAGCTTTACGTTTATTTATCGTCGCTACCCGTTGTCCATATGGGCGACGCCTCCTGAAGAGATTAGTCATTTTAGATTTTGGAGGATAGTGCAATGATACAGACAGAGACCCATTCTAGAATATCCTCTGGTTTTTTTACGTGCACGGTGCATCGATATGAGACGTATCGGTGTAAAGTTCCATCTGGAAGACGGTTAATTTTATTAGGGTCAGACGGGGGAACGAACCTGCGATCCTGGAAAGCACACAATTTAAGACTGCGATTGTGATTTACTTGTCGACGCTCGCCCACATGGTTCGCCGGAGGCGAGGGTAAATAATCTCAATCACCATCTTTACTTGTCGAGGAAAGACACTCTTTAGAAAGCAACAATTCTAATCGTTCATGATTGCCATATTTGACCGATAGGACCCTGCTATATTCGAAAATACGTAAATAAAGTGTTGGTTGTGTTTATATAAGACTGTGATTTAATCTATATAATAACTCAAACTATTCGTCCAAGGTAGGGACTATTGACCGAACTATCTGGGTATTGGCCGAGACGTTTGAGCTTTTGACCTGATAAGACGTGACTAATTGTATAATATAGTATACAAAGTAAAAGTGTTTGTTTATTCATTACTGACTTATGAGACACGTTTTTTGTTAACATCAGTATACTTCCCGAATCTTACAATTGAAGGTCATCCTAGGCTGATATAGTTTTCTAAACTTTATTTATTTTACAACGATTGCGAAACAAGCTTATTCAACTTATATTAATCACTCTCGTTGTCGCGGATGAAAGCGTAAATGTGGGTAAATGTGGTCATTCGTGTGGGAGGAAACCGGAGTACCCGGGGAAAGCCCACGTGTCCGATCTGGCGACCACCGTACCATCTAACATACTTCCAGGTCCGAGGATCGAACCCGGGTCGCATTGGAGAGAAGTGACCGCACTGCGCTAGTCGGACATACTAGGCACTCGGCATGTTGTATTACTGAACATGCCCAGAATAGTAATATATTTAAACGAATACATGTATATTGTTTGGCAGTATTAAAGATGTGCACAGTTTCTGACAGAGACATGTTGTAACGGCACTGACATGAGACCTCCGTTCTCACACACAATACTATGATATGGGTCATTTTAGCATGGCATAGTGGAGAATCGAACTAGCGACCCATGCTTACAAAGACAGCGCGTATAAACCACTGGTCCACTGATCCGCTCTACTTATGTGCGTTTTACGTTTATTGATCGTCGCTATCGGTTGCCCATATGAGCGACGCTCCCTGAAGAGACTATCGATTTTAGATTTCTGAATGATACAGAGAACGAATTCAGAAGCTTCGGCTGGTTCCTATACGTTCGTATAGTGTACGTAGAACACCGAGAGGAGACCTCGGTTTAAAGTCCCATCTGAAAGTATTATTACGGTCAGTCGGGGATCGAACCTGCGATCCCTGAATTCGCAATCCACCATGATAAACACTGGACTACTGATCCGTCTGTATATAGTTTGCATATGGTGTGTGTGTTTTACGCTTATTTATCGTCGCTACCGGTTGCCCATATGAGTTCCGCCTCCTGAAGAGATTAGTCATTTTAGATTTTGGAGGATAGTGCAATGATACAGACAGAGACCCATTCCAGAGTCTCCTCTGGTTCTTGTACGTGCACGGTGTAAAGCACCGACACGAGAACTTTTACTGACTTTTTAACGTCACATCTGAAAGACTGTTAATTGTATTAGGGTCAGACGGGGGATCGAACCTGCGATCCCTGGATTACAAGTCCAGCGTGCTACCACTGGAATACAGATCCGTCCGTCTGTATGCTCTTTACAAAAGAAGAACAATAAATAAAGTATAAACTAACGTTTAGTAGCCACGTGCTCGCAGCAGTAAACCTGGCGTCTATAAGTAGCCTGGGTTCCAGTCTGTCGATTTTTCACTTTTTTACTTCTGGCAAAATGGCAAATGTTGATATTATCAGAAAATAAATACGGCCCAATGGTCTCGGTGTTAAAATATATTTATTTGACTGACCAGGCTTGTCGTCAAATCTTATCTTCCTTAGATGTCAAATCCCTCGCGGAGATGTAGATGTGTTCCTCTTATATAATTGCGTTTTATGTTTATTTATCGTCGCTACCGGTTGCCTATATGAGTGCCGCCTCCTGAAGAGATTAGTCATTTTGGAGGATAGTGCAATGATACAGACAGAGACCCATTCCAGAGTCTCCTTTGGTTATTCTACGTGCACGGTGTAAACCACCGACACAAGACCTCGGTTAAAAGTCCCATCTGAAAGACTGTTAATTTTATTAGGGTAAGACGGGGGGATCGAACCTGCGATCACTGGATTACCAATTCAGCGTGTTACCACTGGACTACAGATTTTGGATCGTTCAGTTCACCGTGGTAACCCATGTACTACTGATTAGTCTGTAATATAATTTATGTTGGCTTCAAACTATTATTCGCTTTCCCCGTTGATAAGCATGTAGTGCATATTTCATATTATTTAGATGCGATACACAACTACACATGAGCATAGCTATGCTGGAGCTCGCTCGCTTTGAAACTTTGTCGTATTCATATTATGTTGCTACACCCAGGGTATACACTACGGATTTAATAGCTTAACCGTACCGGGCTCATGTATCCGTGATTTCTGAAAATAAACGTAACGTCTACAAGAAACCCGCAATCATTGTCATCATTGTATCTATCTGCGACCCCCCTCCCCACACCGCGGGATGTAGTCATATTCCTGCTATAATGTCGAGGTCAGTAATTGATATTGGCTTTTCCCGTTGATAGGTAGTGCCTATATCATATTATAGACTAAAGTATAACAATTTATAGAACATAGTGTCCATAGTTTAGAGACTGTTTACATGTTGATCTAGACACTACTGTATGCATGTTGATCTAGACATACTGTATGCATGTTGATCTAGACATACTGTATGCATGTTGATCTAGACATACTGTATGCATGTTGATATATACATACTCTATGCATGTTGATCTATATATACTGTATGCATGTTGATCTAGACATACTGTATGCATGTTGATCTAGACACTACTGTATGCATGTTGATCTAGACACTACTGTATGCATGTTGATCTAGACATACTGTATACATGTTGATCTAGACATACTGTATGCATGTTGATCTATATATACTGTATGCATGTTGATCTAGACATACTGTATGCATGTTGATCTAGACATACTGTATGCATGTTGATCTAGACATACTGTATGCATGTTGATCTAGACATACTGTATGCATGTTGATCTATATATACTGTATGCATGTTGATCTAGACATACTGTATGCATGTTGATCTATATATACTGTATGCATGTTGATCTATATATACTGTATGCATGTTGATCTATATATACTGTATGCATGTTGATCTATATATACTGTATGCATGTTGATCTATATATACTGTATGCATGTTGATCTATATATACTGTATGCATGTTGATCTATATATACTGCATGCATGTTGATCTATATATACTGTATGCATGTTGATCTATATATACTGTATGCATGTTGATCTAGACACTACTGTAGGCATGTTGATCTAGACAATACTGTATGCATGTTGATCTAGACATACTGTATGCATGTTGATCTAGACATACTGTATGCATGTTGATCTAGACATACTGTATGCATGTTGATCTAGACATACTGTATGCATGTTGATCTAGACATACTGTATGCATGTTGATCTATATATACTGAATATGTATGCATGTTGATCTAGACATACTGTATGCATGTTGATCTAGACATACTGTATGCATGTTGATCTAGACATACTGTATGCATGTTGATCTAGACATACTGTATGCATGTTGATCTATATATACTGTATGCATGTTGATCTAGACATACTGTATGCATGTTGATCTAGACATACTGTATGCATGTTGATCTAGACATACTGTATGCATGTTGATCTAGACATACTGTATGCATGTTGATCTAGATATACTGTATGCATGTTGATCTAGACATACTGTATGCATGTTGATCTAGATATACTGTATGCATGTTGATCTAGACATACTGTATGCATGTTGATCTAGACATACTGTATGCATGTTGATCTAGACATACTGTATGCATGTTGATCTAGACATACTGTATGCATGTTGATCTATATATACTGTATGCATGTTGATCTATATATACTGTATGCATGTTGATCTATATATACTGTATGCATGTTGATCTATATATACTGTATGCATGTTGATCTATATATACTGTATGCATGTTGATCTATATATACTGTATGCATGTTGATCTAGACATACTGTAGGCATGTTGATCTAGACAATACTGTATGCATGTTGATCTAGACATACTGTATGCATGTTGATTTAGACATACTGTATGCATGTTGATCTAGACATACTGTATGCATGTTGATCTAGACATACTGTATGCATGTTGATCTAGACACTACTGTAGGCATGTTGATCTAGACATACTGTATGCATGTTGATCTAGACATACTGTATGCATGTTCTAGACATACTGTATGCATGTTGATCTAGACAGACTGTATACAAGTTGATCTAGACAATACTCTATGCATGTTGATCTAGACATACTGTATGCATGTTGATCTATACATACTGTATGCATGTTGATCTAGACATACTGTATGCATGTTGATATAGACACTACTGTATGCATGTTGATCTAGACATACTGTATGCATGTTGATATAGACACTACTGTATGCATGTTGATCTAGACTCACTGTATACATGTTTATCTAGACAATAATCTATGCATATTGATCTAGACATACACGTATGTTTATGACGTGTACTAAGTAAGCCAATAGTAGCACGATTGAATCTGTAAGTATTTGCATACAATAACGTTTTCAATACGATAAACAGATTAACACAGATTTGTCGTGATGCTGGAGCAGTTACGATTGTGTCCTTATAAGTTGAAATAACTTGTTTCGCAATAGAGCTAAAATAAATTTGTATAAACTAACAAAGATTTTACAAACTATTTGCTTACGGTCCATAAACTACCGATTGTAAAGGATATGAATAGAAAGCCCATGAATTACCTATCGTCTATCTGCAATCAGAAGATAAAGTCCAAAACTCGATCTCAAATGAGGGACCTCGCTGGCTTTTCTATTACCGCCCTTGGCAGATAAAGTCCGATTTATCCCTAAATGTATAGCGGTCCTTTCAGTTGGAATATGTTGTTTTTACTGTTGTTCCCTAACAAGATGTTGCGTTGTGATAAATGTAATTTATCCAAATCATGTCAATTAATAGATAGCACTTTTTACAGATGTTTTACGCATTGGATATATGTTCAGATATAGTAACATAATAATCATACGATGAGAAAGTGGAAGAAAATGATAGCATATTGTGCAAAGGAAACAACGATGAAAACAGAGGAAACAACTTACTAAGTAGTAACTGACCAATGTTTCTCTCATTTTTACCCATTTTGGGAACATTAAACCATAATCAATTGAGACCGGGTACTGGTACATAGTTTATAGTTTATACACGTTTATTTCAGCTCGATTGCGAAACAAGTTCTTACATCTTATATAATCACTCTCGAGACCCCATTCCTGTTGGAATACATCGCTACGAGGGAGAGAGAAGAGGCAACATGGAAATTAAATGCCTTGCCTAAGGGCACAATCGTAACGGCTCCAGCGGGGATTGAACTCCGAACCTTTCGCACCTGAAGCGAACGCGCATCCACTGCGCTATCACGACTTCTACTGGTACATAGTAATCTAGAGATATGTCCATATAGTATATTACATATTAGCACAATAAAATAGTAATACTAAATTAGTATTAATAATTTACACTCAATGCTCAATAATACATTTAAAGCGAGATAATTTCGTAATAATTATTTGAATATTACATACATGGCTTATTTCCCTTTAACATACTTTAAGTGCGTGAGCTCAAATTGTTGTGAATGCGACAACAATGGCAGCAATTAGATTTACGCAAGAAATAAAATACTTACTGTTATTACGTGTATGGGTATTTAAATGTAAAGAGCTCTGTCTTATTATTTTAGATAGTATTTATTATTTATTTATTGTCTAATTATCCAGACGTTTGACTTTTGTGGTTTTGGACCCCTAAATGTTGAAATGGCAAATATATTTAATGAATTCTTTGTCAATGTTGCATCTAATATCAAAGATCCAGTCCCTGATCACTTAAACTTTGACCATATAAAAGATTTTATTAATGAACATGTACCTGTTGATGTAGTGTTTGAAATACCAGAAGTTACACAGAGTAATATCAGAAAACAATTACTCGAACTTAATGTTTCTAAAGCTACTGGAATCGATAATATTGGACCAAAGCTGTTAAAACGTTCAGCTGATATCATTGTACAACATTTAACAGTTATAATAAATAAGAGTTTGAAAACATCAACTTTCCCTGAAGCTTGGAAATTTGCAAAAGTCAAACCATTATTCAAAAGTGGAAAAACCAATGACGTCAATAACTATAGACCTATTTCAATTTTACCATCTTTGTCGAAACTTTTTGAAAGACACGTGCATAAATCGCTGCAGACTTTTTTTGATCACTTCAATTTACCTCACAAAACACAAAGTGGTTTCAGAACTGGCCACTCAACTGAATCAGCTTTACTTTATATGATAGATAAATGGATTCGAGCAATGAATGAGGGAAAATTGATTGGAATTGTAATGGTCGATTTTCGAAAAGCTTTTGATCTTGTCGATCATACTGTTTTGTTAAAGAAATTATCATTATACAAATGTAGCAACAATACTTTGAAGCTTTTTCAATCATATCTTTGTGATAGAAAGCAAACTGTTTCTATAAATGACGTTTTATCTGAAAATAGAACTGTTAATTGTGGAGTCCCGCAGGGCTCAATATTAGGACCTCTTTTATTCTTACTTTTTATCAATGACTTACCACTAATGTTTTCAAATAAAATCACCGGTAGCGATTTATATGCAGATGATACTACATTATATGATATCCATAATAAGAAAGAAGTGTTAGAAACAAGATTACAACAAGCTTTGGAAGACTTGAAATACTGGTGTTTCCAAAATGGAATGAAGATTAATACAGACAAAACGAAAGTTCTATTTATGATGACAGCCCAGCGAAAATGTGCTTTCCCTAACCCTACACTCTCTCTTAAATATCAAAATATATTATTGAAAACCAGCAAATCAGAGAAGTTGCTTGGAGTACACATTCAGGATTCATTAAAATGGGACTCACATATCAAATATATTGTGAAAAAGATTTCAACTAACATTTGGCTATTAGGTAAAATACGGTATATTGTGAATCTGAACTACAGAATACTTTATTACAAGGCATATATCCAACCACATTTTGATTATTGTTGTATCATATGGGGAAACACCACACAACAAAATATCAACACATTATTAAGATTGCAGAGACGAGCTTGTAAATTCATTCTGGGCCAAGATTATATTTCTTTGCGTGAATCAATGTCTGAAATTAATATAATGACTTTTGACCAACGGATTATTTTTCAAAAAGCAGTAACAATGTACAAAATTATGAACAATCTTGTACCGAATTATTTGAATGAACATTTTCAATTAAGACATTGCAATTCAGTTACTTCAGACATTGAGAAATGTTTCAAATATGGATCTCTATATTCCAAGACCTAGATGTGAAATGTATAAGAAATCATTAGAATACTCTGGTCCAAAGATATGGAATTGTCTACCATTTGAAATTAAGACATCCAGATCTTTAAATATATTCAAGACAAAATGTAAAGTATGGATACAACGTTTTAATTGGTAGACACTAGACAGTTATATATATATAATGATTGTAAATCAATATGCTTATGTCGTTTTGTATTTCTATCAAAGTACCTGATTTACTTAGGCTGTTGTTTAAGTTACATTGTACAACATTATGAATGTATATTGTACGGCATAACTATGTTATAATTATTGTGTATGTACATGTATTCTATAGTGTTAACAAATTGAAGAGGGCCCTAAGGAGGATTAGTTCAAAACTAATTAGGTCACCCTCTATAAATAAGAAATCTATCTTTCTATCTATCTTTGCAGGTTAATAACACTAGTGCTTGGTGTCATTTCACTGTGTCTTGATGTTTTACAGTTAAAGTAGTCAGATCAATAAACTAACTATAAAAAAAGCAACATTGACACGCCCATCTTATTAATTTCTATTCAGCTTCGTTATGTATTTTCGTTCAAAATTTGTGAGATTTTCAAACCTAGACATTTTTTTGAAACTTTAAAATAATCGGAATCAGAGAATCAAGGTTGCCATTTAACCTGACATGTTTTTGGCGGCCATTTTGAATTTCCAAACTATGGTGCCTGTAAAACAATCTATTTTGCTCACTATTCCGGTTACTAAGATAGATAAAGCAACGAATCTAGTGTCTAGCATTATGTCTATATGATCAAGGAATCCATTCGGACAGTTAGTTTATACAAATTCCATCAACTATATATAACATGTTTATTACAAAACACAAACTGAACAACTAAAACTATTCCAAAATGTTTAAAATCTTCCATAAGGAATGAACAGTTTATGTCAATATTTTACAGAATTATGTTATAGGGAACTATATAGGGTTTATAGAGTTGAACATACAGAAAGAGCACACTCACTGAAGACATGTTTGACCTTGGTTTGTTTTGGTCGCGAAATTAGGCCACACATTTTATGCGGAGGACAAACACGTTACCACAGATACAATAAATTTTGAAAAATCTCTCTATATAAAATATTGACATAAACTGTTCACTCCTTATGGTCGATATGACGCCCAATAAATAATCTATTGTTCTAGAGATTCATTAATTAACCATTCATTTTCAAACTCAAGTTTCACCGTTGGGCCAATATTTAATTTATTAAAAATGAGCCTGGTGATAGTGGTTTGTGTTGTTTATTTTCGAAGTATTTGTTTTGGGTCAATATCTAGCTCATTGAAGATGGCACAGCCCCTTAAGTTACATGTACTACCCAATGTTGAAAATTGGAATATATCAACCAAGACTGATAGAACTATGAACACAATGCCTCCTTAACTGATCGTGGATAACTCAAGTGGAAGTCGTGATAGCGCAGTGGTAGCGCGTTCGCTTCATGTGCGAAAGGTCTGGAGTTCGCGCCCCGCTGGCGACGTTACGATTGTGCCCTTAGGCAACACAATTAAATTCCACATTACGTCTTCTCTCTCCCTCGTGGCGATGGATTCCATCAGGAATGAGGTCTCGAGAGTGATTAATATAATTATGTTGTAAGAACTTGTTTCGCAATCGAGCTAAAAATAAATTTGTATGACCTAATTAAAAACTTCCAAATTAAATGAAACTCGTTGGCGCGGATGAAAGCGTAAATGTGGTCATTCGTGTGGGAGGAAACCGGAGTAGCCGAAGAAAACCCGAGTACCCGGATTGAGTTATCAAGAGTGACTAATATCAGTTGTAAGAACTTGTTTCACAATCGAGCTAGAATAAATTTGTATGAACTATAAACTATACTGATCAGTAGTTAAGCATAGCGGCGTATCAAGTAACAATTACATGTGCAAGGAATTCAAATTCCATTTTGCTTTGATTTAGGTAAGTATGTAATATTACAGACAAGCAATATTCTCTAGATTATATCAAATTACGAAATGTGGGAACGTTTTTGTTATTAATAACATTTGGCATCAATACAATAATTTGGATTCAAATACAATGGAATATAAGCATGACTTATAATAATAATAATAATAATAATAATAATAATAAAGACTTTATTTAACGAGAGTACTCATTTAACAAAAGTTAATCTACCACGAGGCCCTCAACATATATACAATCAAATGCAATCAAAAGATAGCACTTACGAGTGTTACATGACCTAAGAGCAATTATTTAGGTAATGAATCGAGATTTTATTTCAGAGATTTGTTTGCAATTGGCTGAACATTGCTAATTTCAGTTCAGAGTTTGTATAATAACTATTAATAAGGTTTATAAAAGAATGTACCATACATAACATCCATGCTAATTCAGAAGTCTGGTGAATAGAAAATCCGCATGATCAGGAGCGTATCCAGGAAAACATTACTGGGGTGCTAAGTTAGTAACACCTGCGCCGGACATTAATGCTGGCCTGGCCGCCCCAGTTGGCCCATCATACCGGAATATTTAGACCAAATAGTGCCATATCCTGGTACCGGTAGTGCCATATGAGGATATGTTCTGGTGCAAATGTTCATAGGAAATTAACGAGATGAAATATCAACATTGGACATTAATGGGGTGCACGAGTCCTCTGAGCACACCCGGGAAACGCCTCTGCATTTCATATAGCGCAATGACGGATTCATATTTACACATTCTGATCCTTTTCGCCTTAAATAGAACAGAACAGAACATATTGCTTATTAGACTTAAGCATTACATAGCTCATCATCATAATAATACATATACAATGTGCATGCAATGGAAATGAAAAATAATAGTCATAAATATATGACGAGTGTTTAACTGATGGTAGATATACATGTTGATTACATTGGCGTAGCTTCCTATATGCCGTGGCCTACACATTCCCCCGAACAATCGAAACAATAAAAATGCCAAATCTACAATAAAAATCGGGAGGCCAGGATTAAATTATATACACTATAAATAGTTTTCCTGGAGACGACCCCCGAACCCCCTCCCGTCTTCAGTTTTAAGTTGACCTACATATCGAGTCCAGCCAAGCTACGCCCCTGGATTAAAATGTTTCCAATATTGGTTATTGAATTGACAACTTGTCAAATTCCCAGTTCAGCACAAGATTCAATTTGACATGCAGTTCTGTAAGCTCCATGGCTTCATCTGCTTGGCATTAAACACAATTCAACATTGTCCCATGCTCTAATGTCATATCAAAAACTATCTGGGGAAGTGACCCAGTTTCCGTACGTGGCTACTTCTCATAAATGCACTGGAGCAAGTAGTCCAGAAATACATTCATAAACGGTATTCTTAAAATCACCACACATATCACAGTTGTACCTCTTTGTTTCTCCGGTGTTTGAATTTCAGCTTCATTTAATTAACAATATGTACATTATTGTGTGTGTTTTACGTTTATTTATCGTCGCTACCGGTTGCCCATATGAGCGACGCCTCCTGAATAGATTAGTCATTTTAGATTTCTGGAGGATAGTGCAATGATACAGACAGAGACCCATTCCAGAGTTTCCTCTGTTCTTTTACGTGCACGGTGTATAGCTATACACCGACACAAGGTCTCGGTTTAAAATCCCATCTGAAAGACTGTTAATTTTATAGGGGATCGAACCTGCGATCCCTGGATTACCAGTCCAGCATGTTACCACTGGACTATAGATCCGTCTGTATTATTTTGGTGTGTTAGACATGTTCCCTAGCAGAATTACATCGTCTGAAATAAAATATATTTGAATAATTCTTCATTTTTACGTATGGGTAGCAATGCTGCTACACATTCTAACATTATACTTTGTATGCTTATGTTCATTTGGTAAACAGTGTTTTTTTGCGATAAAACAAACTCGAAACTGAAAGAACGCATCGTTCGCACTTGTTTACATTCAGAATGCACCGACCCCATTTGTCCCACGTTGTCTTTTTTAATTAAATTACTTGATATGTTTATTCATACCTCTGTTTATTGGAATTTTATCGTGTCTGAGCGACTATTTCGATTTTTGTAAACACACACACATTAGTATTTATATTTTACCCAAAACATCCTTTATTACGATGTTTGCTGCTTTAAGCTAAATTGTAGTTCTCTACAAAGGAATATACATGCAATCAACATGTTTATATTTGATTTCTTTAATTGTGTTGTCTTTAAGTGTGTGTATTATTTGATAGAACTGACGTCATTGGATGTCCTCATTAAAACACTTTAAAGTGACACTATATAGCATATTTTAAATCGGTTCGCCACGCAATGTGTCCATTCGTAGCGCATGTCACTTTAAAGCGACACTATATAATGTATGTTGAATCGGTTCGCCACGCAATATGTATATTCGTAGCGCATGTCACTTTAAAGCGACACTATATAATGTATGTTGAATCGGTTCGCCACGCAATATGTACATTAGTAGCGCATGCCACTTTAAAGCGACACTATATAACGTATGCTGAATCGGTTCGCCACGCAATGTGTCCATTCGTAGCGCATGCCACTTTAAAGCGACACTATATAATGTATGTTAAATCGGTTCACCACACAGAATGTACATTCGTAGCGCATGTCACTTTAAAGCGACATTATATAATGTATGTTGAATCGGTTCGCCACGCAATATGTACATTAGTAGCGCATGTCACTTTAAAGCGAAACTATATAGCGTATGCTGAATCGGTTCGCCACGCAATGTGTCCATTCGTAGCGCATGCCACTTTAAAGCGACACTATATAATGTATGTCAAATCGGTTCACCACACAGAATGTACATTCGTAGCGCATGTCACTTTAAAGCGACACTATATAATGTATGTTAAATCGGTTCGCCACGCAATATGTACTTCAGTAGCGCATGTCACTTTAAAGCGACACTATATAATGTATGCTGAATCGGTTCGCCACGCAGTATGTACATTCGTAGCGCATGTCACTTTAAAGCGACACTATATAATGTATGCTGAATCGGTTCACCGCGCAATATGTACATTAGTAGCGCATGTCACTTTAAAGCGACACTATATAACGTATGTTAAATCGGTTCGCCAAGCAATAGGTATATTTGTAGCGCATATCACTTTAAAGCGACACTATATAATATATGTTGAATCGGTTCGCCACGCAATATGTACATTAGTAGCGCATGTCACTTTAAAGTGACACTATATAACTTATGTTAAATCGGTTCGCCACGCAATATGTATATTCGTAGCGCCAGTCACTTTAAAGCGACACTATATAATGTATGTTGAATCGGTTCGCCACGCAATGTGTCCATTCGTAGCGCATGTCACTTTAAAACGACACTATATAACGTATGCTGAATCGGTTCGCCACGCAATGTGTCCATTCGTAGCGCATGTCACTTTAAAGCGACACTATATAATGTATGTTAAATCTGTTCACCACGCAATATGTACATTAGTAGCGCATGTCACTTTAAAGCGACACTATATACCGTTTGCTGAATCGGTTCACCACGCAATATGTACTGTAGTAGCGCATGTCACTTTAAAGCGACACTATATAACGTATGTTGAATCGGTTCACCACGCAATATGTAAATCAGTAGCTCATGTCACTCTAAATCGACACTATATAACTTATGTTAAATCGGTTCGCAACACAGTATGTACATTCGTAGAGCATGTCACTCTAAAGCGACACTATATAGCGTATGCTGAATCGGTTCGCCACGCAATATGTACATTAGTAGCGCATATCACTTTAAAGCGACACTGTATAACGTATGCTGAATCGGTTCGCCACGCAATATGTACATTAGTAGCGCATATCACTTTAAAGCGACACTATATAACGTTTGCTGAATCGGTTGGCCACGCAATATGTACATTCGTAGCGCATGTCACTTTAAAGCGACACTATATAACGTATGCTAAATCGGTTCGCCAGGCAATATGTACATTCGTAACGCATGTCACTTTAAAGCGACACTATATAATGTATGTTAAATCGGTTCGCCATGCAATATGTATATTCGCAGCGCATGTCACTTTAAAGCGACACTATATAATGTATGTTAAATCGGTTCGCCACGCAATATGTATAGTCGTAGCGCAAGTCACTTTAAAGCGACACTATATACTGTATGTTAAATCGGTTCACCACACAGTATGTACATTCGTAGCGCATGCCATTTTAAAGCGACACTATATAATGTATGTTAAATCGGTTCGCCACGCAATATGTACTTTAGTAGCGCATGTCACTTTAAAGCGACACTATATAATGTATGCTGAATCGGTTCACCGCGCAATATGTACATTAGTAGCGCATGTCACTTTAAAGCGACACTATATAACGTATGTTAAATCGGTTCGCCACGCAATATGTATATTCGTAGCGCATGTCACTTTAAAGCGACACTATATAATGTATGCTTGAATCGGTTCGCCACGCAATATGTATATTCGTAGCGCATGTCACTTTAAAGCGACACTATATAATGTATGTTAAATCGGTTCGCCACGCAATATGTATATTAGTAGCGCATGTCACTTTAAAGCGACATTATATAATGTATGTTAAATCGGTTCGCCACGCAATATGTATATTCGTAGCGCATGTCACTTTAAAGCGACACTATATAATATATGTTGAATCGGTTGGCCACGCAATATATACATTAGAAGCGCATGTCACTTTAAGCGACACTATATAACTTATGTTAAATCGGTTCGCCACGCAATATGTACTTCAGTAGCGTATGTCACTTTAAAGCGACACTATATAATGTATGTTGAATCGGTTCGCCACGTAATGTGTCCATTCGTAGCGCATGTCACTTTAAAGCAACACTATATAACGTATGCTGAATCGGTTCGCCCACGCAATGTGTCCATTCGTAGCGCATGTCACTTTAAAGCGACACTATATAATGTATGTTAAATCTGTTCACCAAGCAATATGTACATTCGTATCGCATGTCACTTTAAAGCGACACTATATAATGTATGTTAAATCGGTTCACCACGCAATATGTACATTAGTAGCGCATGTCACGTTAAAGCGACACTATATACCGTTTGCTGAATCGGTTCACCACGCAATATGTACTGTAGTAGCGCATGTCACTTTAAAGCGACACTATATAACGTATGTTGAATCGGTTCACCACGCAATATGTAAATTAGTAGCGCATGTCACTCTAAAGCGACACTATATAACGTATGTTAAATCGGTTCGCCACGAAGTATGTACATTCGTAGCGCATGTCACTATAAAGCGACACTATATAACGTATGCTGAATCGGTTCGCCACGCAATATGTACTTTAGTAGCGCATGTCACTTTAAAGCGACACTATATAATGTATGTTAAATCGGTTCGCCACGCAATATGTACTTTAGTAACGCATGTCACTTTAAAGCGACACTATATAATGTATGCTGAATCGGTTCACCGAGCAATATGTACATTAGTAGCGCATGTCACTTTAAAGCGACACTATATAACATATGTTAAATCGGTTCGCCACGCAATATGTATATTCGTAGCGCATGTCACTTTAAAGCGACACTATATAATGTATGCTTGAATCGGTTCGCCACGCAGTATGAACATTCGTAGCGCATGTCACTTTAAAGCGACACTATATAATGTATGCTGAATCGGTTCACCGCGCAATATGTACATTAGTAGCGCATGTCACCTTAAAGCGACACTATATAACGTATGTTAAATCGGTTCGCCACGCAATATGTATATTCGTAGCGCATGTCACTTTAAAGCGACACTATATAACGTATGTTAAATCGGTTCGCCACGCAATATGTATATTCGTAGCGCATGTCACTTTAAAGCGACACTATATAATGTATGCTTGAATCGGTTCGCCACGCAATATGTATATTCGTAGCGCATGTCACTTTAAAGCGACACTATATAATGTATGCTAAATCGGTTAGCCACGCAATATGTATATTCGTAGCCCATGTCACTTTAAAGCGACACTATATAATGTATGTTAAATCGGTTCGCCACGCAATATGTATATTAGTAGCGCATGTCACTTTAAAGCGACACTATATAATGTATGCTAAATCGGTTAGCCACGCAATATGTATATTCGTAGCCCATGTCACTTTAAAGCGACACTATATAATGTATGTTAAATCGGTTCGCCACGCAATATGTATATTAGTAGCGCATGTCACTTTAAAGCGACACTATATAATGTATGTTAAATCGGTTCGCCACGCAATATGTATATTCGTAGCGCATGTCACTTTAAAGCGACACTATATAATGTATGTTGAATCGGTTCGCCACGCAATGTGTCCATTCATAGCGCATGTCACTTTAAAGCGACACTATATAACGTATGTTAAATCTGTTCACCACGCAATATGTACATTAGTAGCGCATGTCACTTTTAAAGCGACACTATATAACGTTTGCTGAATAGCTTCGCCACGCAATATGTACATTGGTAGCGCATGTCACTTTAAAGCGACACTATATAACGTATGCTAAATCAGTTCGCCACGCAATATGTACATTCGTAACGCATGTCACTTTAAAGCGACACTATATAATGTATGTTAAATCGGTTCGCCACGCAATATGTACTTTAGTAGCGCATGTCACTTTAAAGCGACACTATATAATGTATGTTAAATCGGTTCGCCACGCAATATGTATATTCGCAGCGCATGTCACTTTAAAGCGACACTATATAATGTATGTTAAATCGGTTCGCCACGCAATATGTATATTCGTAGCGCATGTCACTTTAAAGCGACACTATATAATGTATGCTGAATCGGTTCGCCGCGCAATATGTACATTAGTAGCGCATGTCAATTTAAAGCGACACTATATAATGTATGTTGAATCGGTTCGCCACGCAATATGTACATTAATAGCGCATGTCACTTTAAAGCGACACTATATAACGTATGCTGAATCGGTTCGCCACGCAATATGTCCATTCGTAGCGCATGCCACTTTAAAGCGACACTACATAATGTATGTTAAATCGGTTCACCACGCAATATGTACATTCGTAGCGCATGTCACTTTAAAGCGACACTATATAACGTATGTTGATTCGGTTCACCGCGCAATATGTACATTAGTAGCGCATGTCACTTTAAAGCGACACTATATAACGTATGTTAAATCGGTTCGCCACGCAATATGTATATTCGTAGCGCATGTCACTTTAAAGCGACACTATATAATGTATGCTAAATCGGTTCGCCACGCAATATGTATATTCGTAGCCCATGTCACTTTAAAGCGACACTATATAATGTATGTTAAATCGGTTCGCCACGCAATATGTATATTAGTAGCGCATGTCACTTTAAAGCGACACTATATAATGTATGTTAAATCGGTTCGCCACGCAATATGTATATTCGTAGCGCATGTCACTTTAAAGCGACACTATATAATGTATGTTGAATCTCGGTTCGCCACGCAATGTGTCCATTCATAGCGCATGTCACTTTAAAGCGACACTATATAACGTATGTTAAATCTGTTCACCACGCAATATGTACATTAGTAGCGCATGTCACTTTTAAAGCGACACTATATAACGTTTGCTGAATCGGTTCGCCACGCAATATGTACTTTAGTAGCGCATGTCACTTGAAAGTGACACTATATAACTTATGCTAAATCGGTTCGCCACGCAGTATGTACATTCGTAGCGCATGTCACTTTAAAGCGACACTATATAACGTATGTTGAATCGGTTCACCACACAGTATGTACATTCGTAGCGCATGCCACTTTAAAGCGACACTATATAACGTATGTTGAATCGGTTCACCACACAGTGTGTACATTCGTAGCGCATGTCACTTTAAAGCGACACTATATAACGTATGTTGAATCGGTTCACCACACAGTGTGTACATTCGTAGCGCATGTCACTTTAAAGCGACACTATATAACGTATGTTGAATCGGTTCACCACACAGTATGTACATTCGTAGAGCATGTCACTTTAAAGCGACACTATGTAACGTATGCTGAATCGGTTCGCCACGCAATATGTACTTTAGTAGCGCATGTCACTTTAAAGCGACACTATATAACGTATGCTAAATCGGTTCACCACACAATATGTACATTCGTAACGCATGTCACTTGAAAGCGACACTATATAACGTATGTCGAATCGGTTCGCCACGCAATATGTACTTTAGTAGCGCATGTCACTTGAAAGCGACACTATATAACGTATGCTGAATCGGTTCGCCACGCAGTATGTACATTCGTAGCGCATGTCACTTGAAAGCGACACTATATAACGTATGCTAAATCGGTTCACCATGCAATATGTACTTTAGTAGCGCATGTCACTTGAAAGTGACACTATATAACTTATGTTGAATCGGTTCACACCGCAATATGTAAATTAGTAGGGCATGTCACTTTATAGTGATACTATATAACTTATGTTAAATCGGTTCGCCACGCAATATGTACATTCGTAGCGCATGCCACTTTAAAGCGACACTATATAACGTATGTTGAATCGGTTCGCCAAGCCCAGTGTAAATTCGTGCTTTTCTAACGGGAATTAGAACACACATCTCAGACAGCTGTGTCAACATCATTTTTGCGATACGCATGTGCGTTATGCATTGCTTACATACGTTTGTTGATACACAATTCCCGTATACGACGGTGCTATAATTATTTGATTTTTTCCGTTTCTGTGCGAATATTTGGATTTCAAAACACCTAATCATTGGCAATTATTTTCTTTTTGAAAAACACAGAAACGAGTCTGAAAAGTGCAGCACTTTCAACTTAAGCCTCATTTTTGAACAGAAACAATTATCAAAAAACTACCAATTTGTAATTACAAACAATATTAAATACATGTAAATGCTATCAAATACTACATAAGTGTAAGTAGTGATAGCGCAGTGGATGCGCGTTCGCTTCAGGTGCGAAAGGTCCGGAGTTCGAGACCCGCTGGAGCCGTTACGATTGGCACGTGCCCTTAGGCAAGGCATTTAAATCCCACGTTGCCTCTTCTCTCTTCCTCGTGGCGATGGATTCCACCAGGAATGAGGTCTCGAGAATGATTAAAATAAAGTTGTAAGAACTTGTTTCGCAATCGAGCTCAATTAAATTTGTATATGCTAAAATCAAACGTCGAAAATCTATATTAGAGCGCATATCAGGCATAACAGAGTGGAAACAAGTTTTAATATAGTCGTTTAGGTGGTACCAGTCTAACTCCCTCCTACATGTAAAGATGCGCTGTATTTGCGCTGTGACAAAACATTAAATTTAACTATTTGAACCTAATTACAGACGTGATCAGTATCAATTTCAACTCGTGCATTATTCTTGAAATGAGTAGCTACCTAACACGTTGTTACAGTATAAAACGCTAAATTGAAAATTTGTTTCTCTGATAGTGAACATTCAGAAAGATTCGTTTGTAATAAAGGATGCTAATGACTTTAACGTAATGCCGTCTCAGGTGACTTATTTGTTCTGGTAGCATTTAATAAGTTATATTATTTCTAAAATGAAATATGTAAAAGTAATTGTGCACGATTTATTCAAAATTACAAGCAAATGAAAAGGCAACTTGGCAGTTTCGTATTGAATGTCTTGCAGTGAACGGAAATATTTTATTAAATATTCTGCTGGCATCATGGACCTTGTTTTACATGGTATTTATTTATTTATTTAGTTATATATTTATTGTTTATTATTTCGAGGAACTGTTAATCTTATAGAGAACAATATATATATATACTCAGGATGCTGTCTTTAAGCCGAATTCATCTTGAAGATACCCCCTATAAGTCATATCTGCACATTATTAGATAGATTTATTATCATTAATTGTTTCATTCCCCTTTTAGTTTATACAAATTTATTTTAGTCGATTGCGAAACAAGTTCTTTCAACTTATATAAATCGCTCTCGAGACCTCATTCCTGATGGAATCCATCGCCACGAGGGAGAGTAGAGGCAACGTGGAATTTAAATACCTTGCCTAAGGACACAATCGTAACGGCTCCAGCGGGGCTCGAACGCCGGACCTTTCGCACCTGAAGCGAACGCACATATCCACTGCGCTATCACGACTTCCACTGCGCGATCACGACTATCATTCCCCTTTTCTACTCTACTAGACAATTCCATATATCATCATATTCCATAACATATTATATATAGTTTCTCTATTTTTCAGCTGTAACATTATAATATATAATTCCAATGTGCAGTTCTCACGTATAGTCATAACTTTTGATTGCATTTAATTTGTATGTATGTTGAGGTTTTCATGGTAGATTATCCTTTGTTAAATGAGTTCTCTCGTTAAATAAAGTCTTTATTATTATTATTATTATTATTATTATTAAGAAGTAATAAACAACATACGTTGTGTGTAAGTAATTAATATGTACATGGTATATGTCTACATCCGTTTTTTCAAAGTCGGTTATGTCGAATTATCCGGTTATCTCGAAGTCGGATCAAAGTCCCGTTTCAGACACTATCATTTATATATAACTGGATCGGTTTATATCGAATTTCGTTAAGTCAAACTTCGGTTATGTCGAAGTATTTTGTTCGGTCTGACGGAATTCGACATAACGGATGTAGACTGTATGTGCAATGTCATAGTTGAATCAGCGTGGTGGGGAATACCACACACAGATTGTGAACAAGTAAGTATAAATATTAATGTTGGTGTGTGTTTTACGTTTATTTATCGTCGCTACCGGTTGCCCATATGAGCGACGCCTCCTGAAGAGATTAGTCAATTTAGATTTTTGGAGGATAGTGCAATGATACAGACAGAGACCCATTCCAGAGTCTCCTCTGGTTCTTTTACGTGCACGGTGTAAAGCACCGACACGAGACCTCGGTTTAACGTCCCATCTGAAAGACTGTTAATTTTATTAGGGTCAGACGGGGGATCGAACCTGCGATCCCTGGATTACCAGTTCAGCGTGTTACCACTGGACTACAGATTTTGGTTTCACACATTGGCAGGCCCGTCGCTGGGCATACGCAAGTACGCACGTGCGTATCATTGGTCTCAGAAAATGGAAAAAATCCAAAAATGCAATAAAACCCCAGGGGGGTAGTAGGGATACATAGGCGCCGTGATGTGTGGAATGGTGGAATAATATAGCTCATTGCAAATATGGTGCATCTCGAAATTTAGTGTGTGCTATTTTACGTGCTTGTTTAATTGATAAGGGCGATAGATCATGTATATTATACATCTAGCCTTAATTTATACCTTTATACGGATTGTCGTAAGAACTTTAATACTGTACGTTACAAAATGCACTGAAATGCAGGAAATTGCTTCCTCATTTCAAACAATTTCAGGGGAGGGGCATGCCCCCGGAACCCCCTAGCGTACTCGCTCGCTATGATCACTCGACAAACAAGCATATTTGGCCGTGCGTATCATAAAAATAGCTCCAGCGACGGCCCTGATTGGTATAGTATATACAAGAATTTGAGACAATTTCAAGTATGAAACAGCTGCGATGTAGTTGGTAACACGCTGAACTGGTAATCCAGGGATCGCAGGTTCGATCCCCCGTCTCACCCTAATATTATTATAACAGTTTGCTTTACCTGTAACATTTAACATGACTTTTATCAAGTTCTTTAAAATCATATACACCTCAATTAGCGCGGTGTTTAGCGCGCGCGCGCTCGCTTCTCGCCAATGTAACGTGTATTCGATCCTCGGACTGGGAAGTATGTGAGATGGTACGGTGGTCGCCAAATCGGCCATGTGGGTTGTCTCCGGGTACTCCTTGTTTTATCAGTTCACATTTGTGTCGCTAAGGACCAAATTGGCATGTATTAAGAAACAATTCCTAATTTTGCCATTCCCTTTGGTTGTCTCTTAATACAAGTTTGGTACCTTTTGTACCTCCAATATTCATGACGATTGGATTTACTCAGACTGGACAAATACGATCTTTCTTTGTTAGCATTTATAAGTGTAGCTTTTCATATTGTTTGGCAAATAGGTTTCTGCTGGACAGATAAATTGTTCTGTTTTCGTCTGACTGATTCACCTTGTATGCCCTAATATCATTACCAAAAATAACACTGCTTACTTGCGACTATCGTCCAACCATGAAGATCTCTTGGCACCCGTTTCTAGCGGCGAATAGTAAATGTGTTTCGATGCATGCACATTGACGGAAATAGCATATATAACATTGGATAAATCATTAATACAAGTATCACTATTAGATTCATTAGACACTTAGTCTAGTTTATCAGATATATCTATATTAGATTCATTAGACACGTAGTCTAGTTTATCAGATATATCTATATTAGATTCATTAGACACGTAGTCTAGTTTATCAGATATATCTATATTAGATTCATTAGACACGTAGTCTAGTTTATCAGATATATCTATATGAGATACATTAGACACTTAGTCTAGTTTATCAGATATATCTATATTAGATTCATTAGACACGTAGTCTAGTTTATCAGATATATCTATATTAGATTCATTAGACACGTAGTCTAGTTTATCAGATATATCTATATTAGATTCATTAGACACGTAGTCTAGTTTATCAGATATATCTATATGAGATACATTAGACACTTAGTCTAGTTTATCAGATATATCTATATTAGATTCATTAGACACGTAGTCTAGTTTATCAGATATATCTATATGAGATACATTAGACACTTAGTCTAGTTTATCAGATATATCTATATTAGATTCATTAGACACGTAGTCTAGTTTATCAGATATATCTATATTAGATTCATTAGACACGTAGTCTAGTTTATCAGATATATCTATATTAGATTCAATAGACACTTAGTCTAGTTTATCAGATATATATATATATTAGATTCATTAGACACTTAGTCTAGTTTATCAGATATATCTATATTAGATTCATTAGACACGTAGTCTAGTTTATCAGATATATCTATATTAGATTCATTAGACACTTAGTCTAGTTTATCAGATATATCACTATTAGATTCATTATACACTTAGTCTAGTTTATCAGATATATCTATATTAGATTCATTAGACACGTAGTCTAGTTTATCAGATATATCTATATTAGATTCATTAGACACGTAGTCTAGTTTATCAGATATATCTATATGAGATACATTAGACACTTAGTCTAGTTTATCAGATATATCTATATTAGATTCATTAGACACTTAGTCTAGTTTATCAGATATATCTATATGAGATACATTAGACACTTAGTCTAGTTTATCAGATACATCATCAACAACATGTCCATCTTCTCAATTAATCGGATCATTAGTACCGATATTATTTTATCATAAGTTAACAGAACAGAACAGAACAACATTTTATTATCATACTTGTACATAGTACATGCATGATCATATGTTATATTTATATTTCGGGTTTTACGCCTGCATCAGCACCATTTTGGGCTATATCACCGGAGGACAGTTTACCTAACAACACCTTTCCTTGGCAGGCTCCAGTGGTTAACCAGTACTTGGGTGCACCAACCTCCGTAAGAAACTGCCAACTTGTTCATATGAATGAGACATGGTCTGAGCGGGGCTCGAACCCGTGATCATCAGTGATGATAGGTTACAGTGGTATACAAGTCAGCGACCGTAACCACTCGACCACGAGGCGGACAGTACATAATCATATAATACATAATATATTTATTTACATCACGTGACTTGTTAGTTACATATTCAAGTGTGTTCATTGTATTAGTAACAGATGATGAACATTATATTTAAGCAGAATATCGTATAATATCAAGTACATTTAACAAGAAGAAACAATTTTATTAGATACAAATTGTTATGGTTTATTGTCTTTAACATAAGTATGTAAATGCAAATTATTAATCAAGGAAGAGACTATTCTGTCGTTAGAGAGTTTCTGAGGTACAAAGCTCTTTTCAAATAATTTGCTAATTTAAATAGGATTGATTTATCGGATGTTTTTAATAGGTCTAGATATTTACAGGGACGGTCTGCTGTAATACGGCTTTAAATACATATGTCGAATGTTAATGTAGAATGGACAAACACAAACAAAGTGATATTCATCTTCTAAGTCATTGGTTTTACAGTTAATGCAATATCGTTCATTTCTAGGTATTCTATTGCGCGCATGGCGCCCATTTTTGTGTTATCAGAGCGTGGGCAGATAAGCGTAATCTAGATATATAAAACCTCAAATTACTTGGTAAAACATCAAAGTAAATCTCATACTCAAAATGAAGTTTAAATAATTTATAATTCTCAAGTATTGGTGAAGTTTCGAGAGAACCGTACCACATCACAGTGATATAATAACAACGTTTCACAATTCAAAGCAAACTCAATACGACAAAGTTCAGACAATTCCGAGAAATCTCGGACTACCATATTTGACATACAAGAACAATTACTAAAGGAGAGGACAATCATAAGCTATACAGCTTTCTGTCCAATTCCTTATATCAGTTGTTGTAAATAATCATGTATTGACAGAAAATAAATATGTTTAAACTAAGAACAATTACTAACCTTAACACTAAGGATAATCTACAACGCTAGCCTCGGTCCGATTAGCGCAGTGGTTAGCACGCTCGCTTCTCACCAATGCAACACGGATTCGATCCTTGGACAAGGAAATATGTGAGATGGTACGGTGGTCGCCAGATCGGACAGGTGGATTTTTCTCCGGGTACTCCGGTTTCCTCCCACACGAATGACAACATAAGTTGTTAGAATTTGCTTCGCAATCGTAAAATAAATAAAATTTAAAATAAAATGTTAGCCCCTCTTTTGTTGCGGCGTAGATTATGACATGTAAATGGCAATCTTGAATGCGGCAGGTAGATATATGGATGTTATTTTCATTACAAAAAGACACTGAATAGTTTGAGTCCAACACCGTTAACGAGATTCGTGTGCTTATATTATGACTGTGTATGTCATGTATGGGTATATGCACGTACCGGTGAATTTTAAGCAACATTTTATTTAAATTATATAAGCTCTGCTTCCGTTTTGATCCTTTCCTATTCTTTGATTTTGTATATATGTATTGTTTTGTGAATGTATATAGTGGAAAAAATATGTTTAAACCAACATTTTATTTAATTGAATATACCTAATCTAGTGTTCATAATATGTGTAGACATAAACTGTAGCATTAAGGAGAAAGCAAATACCTGTGTCCATGGCTACCTACCTACCTAACGTTTTTAAAAATATATTTGAAACACAATAGTAGCGACGACCTGTTCTAGAATCTAAATTACCTGTAATATTATATCACCATAAAAACTACAGTACTCAAAAAGACCGGAAGAGGTATATTTTAAATAAACATTGGAATCATTAGGCGATATAATTTTATTATAACAAATGCATAATTAGAAATAATTTTCTGGTCCACAGTCATTTTTACAGTTTGAACCAGATAATAGAAATATCTGCTAATTAGTTCAAATGAGATCTGATCGAGGCTGTTTTTTGTTTTTTTAATATTTCTTAATTGCGCGTTAGTGCTTTATTTCCATTTCAGTATTTCAAAATTTCTGGTTTTAATAAGTATTTAATTTTCAATTAGCGACTGTTCCTCGGTTTTAAAATGTAAATATAAAATAATATGTGAGTAGACTGTGATAGTTTGATTATCTGTGATTAGATTAGTCTCTTATAATTCTTTTATAATGAATGGTGTTGTACTTTGCCACGATAATTTGTTGTGGATATGTTATGCATTGCACAACGATGAGACTGGAATAAAGAATATATAATACCCTTATCATTTAAGCTAACGAGCTTAATTTTTGTTCCAATGCTTTTCTTTATAATAAAGCATTACGTCTCCTCTGAAACGTTTTGTTTTGTGGTGACAGTTTGGAATAGAATACGAAAATTAACACTATCCATTTATATAGATGTTTATAGCTGTTTAGCGCCAACATTTAATAGAGAGTACAGTTTGTGTTTTACGTTTATTTATCGTCGCTATCGGTTGCCCATATGAGCGACGCCTCCTTAAGAGATTAGTCATTTGAGACTGTTGGAGGATAGTGCAATGATACAGACAGAGATCCATTCCAGAGTCTCCTCTTGTTCTTTTACGTGCACGGTGTACAGCACCGACACGAGAACTCGGTTTAAAGTCTCATCTAAAAGACTGTTAATTTTATTAGGGTCAGACAGGGGATCGAACCTGCGATCCCTGAATTACCAGTCCAGCGTGTTAGCCACTGGACTACAGATCCGTCTGCAAGAGTAAATCTTCATACGTTCTCGGCATACTGTCACTAAGTTTATTAACAAGCCTCTGTACATTCCAGAGCATAGACGCTTGGGATCTGGACTGGTTGCGGTTCCAAACCTATTTGTTATAAAACAAAATCAAGATCATTTTGATAAATTATAGACTTGACACTATACATACATAATTTTATTGGGCCATATCCAAACATATTTATTAATAAGTCATTATTACTCTGATAGTGACGGGGTGCCATTTTTTTAAAAATATGCTTGGAGATGGCCTAAATTGTTTTGTATGTATAGTGTCAAGACTATGATTTATCAAAATGTTGTTACATTTTTTTTAATTGGTTTTTTTATATACAAATTTATTTTTAGCTCGATTGCGAAACAAGTTATTTCAACTTATATAAATCACTCTCGAGACCACATTCCTGATGGAATCCATCGCCACGAGGGAGAGAGAAGAGGCAATGTGGAATTTAAATGCCTTGCCTAAGGGCACAATCGTAACGGCTCCAGTGGGGCTCGAACTCCGGACCTTTCGGTTTATAATTGGTTTTGAACCCGCAACCACGTGTCCATACCCCAAGCGTCTGTGTTCCAGAGGAGAACTGCTTCTCTGGAATATCGTAGCGACATACATCAGGAACTGGACGAAATATTCATATATGCATAGCTTATCATAGTCTTGTTTCCGTCCTCTGATAGACGCGTTGCTTTATTTCGAATGCAGCAGGTGTGTGGCGTAATTTCGCGACCATTGGTCTGATCTTTCCATTTGTAAATGTGTCCAGCCTATGTGCTTGAGGAATATTCTTCCATGTCTAGACTAGTTTCAGAGATGTTGAGGATACTTTCGCGACAGTCTTACGTTAATCTAGAGTCTATACTATCGCTCTCGATAACGTTAAAAGAGCAGATTATCGTGACCAGACAAGTTGATCTGCTAGCTTAACTCCGATTGACGTTCTATCAATGTTTGCATTCACTCAATTTTGCTATTAAGTGCGCCTTCTATTGCTTTTAAATTTGCAATTGCTCTATAGAGAAGGTATGTCCACCCGAACGCACTTAAGTGAGCGACCCAAGGTAACTGGCCAGATGAGAATTGTGGAATATCAGCAAGTTTATAATGGTATGTCCGCCCGCGGACACTGTAAGTGAGAGATCCAAGGTCGCCCGCCCGTGGATAATGGTGGAATATCAGCGAGTTTATAATGGTATGACCGCCCGCGGACACTGTAAGTGAGAGACCCAAGGTCGCCCGCTCGTGGAGAATTCCTATCAATATCAACGCGGAATGATACATAAATACACCCGCTAATTCCGTTCTCACCTCGTCAAGAAACGGGAAATGATCTGTTAATGTCTTTATTGGATAAATGGCTTGATAATGAAAGTCAATTCCCTTGTATTCAAGCAATACAGAACACGGAAGTAAATTGTTCTAGATCTATTCGTCTATACATAGCGCGCTTCCTCATCTGCCACCTCATCTGTATGATCGGTGGTTGTTGAGGCGGTCACTGACTAAATAGCGCATCATTCTAAATTCTGATTGACTACATATCTTAGCTTAGCTAGCTTCGTGAAACTGCCTCATGGTCTCACATCATTTCATATGTGCACATTGTTGGTTGCCCTTGGCGTTGAACTGTTGAACTGAGATCTTCAATATGTCTATCTTTAGCCTCCATATTGATGTTTCTACTGAACATTTTAGACCGCATTATGCACTGTACATTATTATAATGAATACTCCAACACACGTGCAAATGAACCAGCAGTATTTGCATCCCAGCCTGTTGTTATTGTTTTGTCTCAGGAAATTACGTTCAAGAAGCCGACCATCTTCCGTCTTGCGTCTCTGGTAAGGTTTCAGTTGTTGTAATTTCAGTTCTTGTTTTCCAATTTTACTATTGAATATGTTTTGCATTTTAAATTGTCGGGGTTTTTTAAAACTATTTTAAAATGGCGCTATTTGAAAATGAATATTTACGACAAATTGTTTATTCCATCTTCACAAACTTGCATTACCGCTACGAGTCTCTTGTTTATTTATTTCTTAAGCTATATATAAATGATCTTTGTTCGTTTCAGTGTGTGATCGAATTACATTTCATCGAATCAACATTGAAAGCTACATACTAACTATAGTGGGGCGTTTATATGATTATTTTCACTTTGCTACTATGCTAAAAGCTAGAACGTCGCATTCAGATGACGTCATGAAAGACGTCACTGATCAATTGAGTTTGAAAATATTGAGGTTGACGTTGTTTTAAATTGTAAAGAGGGAACCAAAATATTAAACAATGAGACTAATGTGTGTTATTATAATATAGCATTGCTTTCAAACAGTAAACTATCACATTTTAGCCGTCATGCTATCCAATGAGATTGGCTGTCCGATTAACTCAGTGTTAGCACGCTCGCTTCTCTCCAATGCAACTTGGGTTCGATCCTCGGACCGGGAAGAATGTGAGATGGTACGGTGGTCGCCAGATCGGACAGGTGGGGTTTCTCCGGGTACTCCGTTTTCCTCCCACACGAATGACCACATATACGCATTCATCCCCGCCAACGAGAGTGATTAATATAAGTTGTTAAAACTTGGCAATCGTTGGAAAATAAATATAGTTTAAACTAATCCAATGAAATAGAATGCATATAAACGTATGAGTGAAATTAATGTGGTATTCATTCCATTTCGTTGAAAGCAGTTGACTTACTCATTATATTCTCACAGATGAATGCTTATGGAAGCCAACCACTGCAGTTTAATATAGTGTCAAAGTGAGCGAATATTTTTGGAATAAATCCGTTAATACGCTATTTGCACCCAGCTCTAATACATGAATTATAATTTTGTATTCAGAGAATTCATGTTCGTTTATGCTGCTAATATGATCACACGAAGCTATCTAAGCTAAGATATGTAGTTAATCAGAATAAAGAATTGTGCGCTATTTAGTCAGTGACCGCCTCAACAACCACCAATCATACAGATAAGGTGGAAGATGAGGAAGCGCGCTATGTATAGACGAATAGATCTAGAACAATTTACTTCCGTGTTCTGTATTGCTTGAATACAAAGGAATTGACTTTCATTATCAAGCCATTTATCCAATAAAGACATCAACAGATCATTTCCCGTTTCTTGACGAGGTGAGAACGGAGTTAGCGGGTGTATTTATGTATCATTCCGCGTTGATATTGATAGGAATTCTCCACGAGCGGGCGACCTTGGGTCTCTCACTCACAGTGTCCGCGGGCGGACATACCATTATAAACTCGCTGATATTCCACCATTCTCTACGGGCGGGCGACCTTGGGTCTCTCACTTACAGCGGGCGGACATACCATTATAAACTCGCTGATATTCCAACATTCTCCACGGGCGGGCGACCTTGGGTCTCTCACTTACAGTGTCCGCGGGCAGACATACCATTATAAACTCGCTGATATTCCACCATTCTTCACGGGCGGGCGACCTTGGGTCTCTCATTGTCAGTGTCCGCGGGCGGACATACCATTATAAACTCGCTGATATTCCACCATTCTCCACGAGCGGGCGACCATGGGTCTCTCACTTACAGTGTCCGCGGGCGGACATACCATTATAAACTTGCTGATATTCCACCATTCTCCACGAGCGGGCGACCATGGGTCTCTCACTTACAGTGTCCGCGGGCGGACATACCATTATAAACTTGCTGATATTCCACCATTCTCAACTGGCCAGTTACCATGGGTCGCTCACTTAAGTGCGTTCGGGTGGACATACCTTTTCTGAGATCACATGAACAATACCGTGTACATTTATTCTAAGTTGTTATATCAGGCGTGTCCAGAAAATCAAACCACATGCTATGCCTTTTGAATTGTATTCAAATATAAACCAATGCTATTAAACAGATGCCATACTTAATGGAAAATGAAAAATAGTACACCACTGTTCAAAACTTAGATGACTCACGTCCAGTATAATCTTCTAAACGAGAGAAATCAATAATGTTCTATTACCTCCCTTGGCAGATCAAGTTTGATTTGCTCCAAAATGTGAATAGGTCCTTTAAGTTAGAATACTTTGTTTTTACTGTTGTTCCCTAACCAGATGTTGTGGTATGATAATTGCGATTTTATCAAAATCGTGTCAATTAACTGATAACATTATTTTACAAATAAGTACCCATTGCATATATTGTATGAGCTATGTCGAGATATAAGAAGCGATCGTGGAATAAAATAGCTAACATGTTGTGTAAAGGAAACAACGATAAAAACAGAGGAAACGCTTAATGTGACCTATCTACTTTCAGGGGCAGTAATTGACCCATGTCTCTAATTCCAAGTATTTAGTTTATCGTAACGAATCAGGTGTTATGCCTTTTTCATGCTACTGTATATCAACTAATCTAATATAATGCGGTTGTATAAGTACTGTACATGTGAGGAAAACACAATATATCTGGTATTTTGTGACAATATTTATAGCATAATGTGTGCTGCAGACAGGTAATAACGCCATTACATACACGTAGTTCACTAGACTAAGTGTACCAACTATGCAAATGTTAATGATCACGCAATGTCAAAACAACAACTAACAAACAACATGGCGTCAAACGGCCATTGGCACTGGAAATCGTCATCCAACTATACATACTATAACTCGTGCACGACGGGCTAATAACATTACACAACCCAAATGCTGAATATATCAACAGCCATGTCTAGTTACAATTCCAAAGCTTGCTAAAAGTTGTGCAAATGACCGGTATTTGAACATTGCACGTTTTGACCGACTTGGTAGTGTATGCGTACTTGTTGTGACGTCATACTAAAGTACTTGTTGTGACGTCACAGTGGCATTTGGCATATTCACAGGATTGACATAAAAAATCATATAGAAAGCACAATGTTGTTTAGAATACATTTACTAGTTTGTTTTGGTTTATAATAGTTTCATGAATTTCAAAGTTGATTATCACCTAAGCAAAGTAACTAATACGAGTTTAACTGTGAACTACTTTTTGTTGCGTCTACAATTCATTTTCAACAGATCGCATTACGTATTTAATTGATTGTAGCTTAAGCACAGTCACATGAATCTTTTGCAATTCAATTAATTTGCAGATTTTTGGTTGATTATGTTATAAATAAGATTTAATATTTTATTTGTTATTGAATTAATGAATGTAGACTGTTAGAAGACTCGATAAATAAATTCAATAACACATGACAACTCATACGATGTCCTACCAATATAAATGTGCTTAATCCGTTGCAGGCAATAATACGGATCTGTAGTCCGGTGGTAGCACGCTGGACTGGTAATCCAGCGATCGCAGGTTCGATCCCTCGCCTGACCCTAATAAAATTAACAGTCTTTCAGATGGGACGTTAAACCGAGGTCTCGTGTCGGTGCTTTACACCGTGCACGTAAAAGAACCAGAGGAGACTCTGGAATGTGTCTCTGTCTGTATCATTGCACTATCCTCCAAAACTCTAAAATGACTAATCTCTTCAGGAGGTGTCGCTCATATGGGCAACCGGTAGCGACGATAAATAAACCTAAACCACAGGCCATTTTCCTATAAAGCAACACAGCTGAATATTTCTAAATTACGATGCAATCAAAATCATTGCATGACGTCAAACGCACGTGTTTCTCTCGCGAAAATGATTGTATTTTTGTAAGAATTGCATCGGCCTGTCGCTATAGCTATGCGACAAGGAGATGCGATTCTAGGAATAGACTTTGTGATATTAACCTAATATTTACCGATATATTCATTATATACATTGTATGATATTAACCTAATATTCACCGATATATTCATTATATACATTGTATGATATTAACCTAATATTCACCGATATATTCATCATATACACTATGTTATATTAACCTAATATTCACCGATATATTCATTATATACATTGTATGATATTAACCTAATATTCACCGATATATTCATCATATACACTATGTTATATTAACCTAATATTCACCGATATATTCATCATATACACTCTGTGATATTAACTTAATATTCACCGATATATTCATCATATACACTATGTTATATTAACCTAATATTCACCGATATATTCATTATATACATTGTATGATATTAACCTAATATTCACCGATATATTCATCATATACACTATGTTATATTAACCTAATATTCACCGATATATTCATCATATACACTCTGTGATATTAACTTAATATTCACCGATATATTCATCATATACACTATGTTATATTAACCTAATATTCACCGATATATTCATTATATACATTGTATGATATTAACCTAATATTCACCGATATATTCATCATATACACTATGTTATATTAACCTAATATTCACCGATATATTCATCATATACACTCTGTGATATTAACTTAATATTCACCGATATATTCATCATATAAACTCTGTAATATTAACCTAATATTCACCGATATATTCATCATATACACTGTGTGATATTAACCTAATATTCACCGATATATTCATCATATACACTCTGTGATATTAACCTAATATTCACCGATATATTCATTATATACACTGTGTGATATTAACCTAATATACACCGATATATTCATTATATACACTGTGTGATATTAACCTAATATTCACCGATATATTCATTATATATACTCTGTGATATTAACCTAATATACACCGATATATTCATTATATACACTGTGTGATATTAACCTAATACACACCGATATATTCATTATATATACTCTGTGATATTAACCTAATATTCACCGATATATTCATCACATACACTCTGTGATATTAACCTAATATTCACCGATATATTCATCACATACACTGTGTGATATTAACCTAATATACACCGATATATTCATCATATACACTGTGTGATATTAACCTAATACACACCGATATATTCATTATATATACTCTGTGATATTAACCTAATATACACCGATATATTCATTATATACACTGTGTGATATTAACCTAATACACACCGATATATTCATTATATATACTCTGTGATATTAACCTAATATTCACCGATATATTCATCACATACACTTGTGATATTAACCTAATATTCACCGATATATTCATCACATACACTGTGTGATATTAACCTAATATACACCGATATATTCATCATATACACTGTGTGATATTAACCTAATATACACCGATATATTCATCATATACACTGTGTGATATTAACCTAATATTCACCGATATATTCATCATATACACTCTGTGATATTAACCTAATAGTCACCGATATATTCATCATATAAACTCTGTGATATTAACCTTAATATACACCGATATATTCATCATATACATTGTATGATATTAACTTAATATTCACCGATATATTCATCACATACACTGTGTGATATTAACCTAATATACACCGATATATTCATCATATACACTTTGTGATATTAACCTAATATACACCGATATATTCATCATATAAACTGTATGCTACTATTATCAGAAACAACACAAGCGATTAAACATGAGAACAGAGGAGACCACAAACCAGATAGAGATAACACGGCGGGGAAGATAGATCATAATAAACTAAATGTAGTTAGCACAACGATGAAGCTAGATGACAAAAAACTAGAGGTAGAACACACGACTGGGAAGCTAGATCGCAACGAGTTAGAGATAGACACTGCCGTGGGGAAGCTAAAAATACAACAGTTCATAACAAATCACTCGAGACAGGTACATACTATATAACCATTGTGGTAGTATCCTTAGATCTACAGTGTCTCTCTCCTCCTCTTCTCTATATCTCTCTCTCATATTTGTCTCTCTGTCTCTCTCTGTCTCTCTGTCTCTCTATATGTATCTCTCTCTGTCACTCTCTGTCTCTCTATATGTATCTCGCTGTATGTCACTGTCTGTCTCTCTCTCTATATGTATCTCTCTCTGTCATTGTATGTCTCTCTCTCGTTATGTACCTCTCTGTCTATCATTGTCTGTCTATCTCTATGTATCTCTGTCTGTCATTGTCTGTCTCTCTCTATGTATCTACATGTCTGTCATTATATGTCTCTCTCTATGAATCTCTCTGTCTATCATTGTATGTCTCTCTCTATGTATATCTATGTCTGTTACTGTCTGTCTCTCTCTATGTATCTACATATCTGTCATTGTCTGTCTCTCTCTCTCTCTCTCTCTCTCTCTCTCTCTCTCTCTCTCTATGTATCTACATGTCAGTCAGTGTCTGTCTCTCTCTCTATGTATCTCTCTGTCTGTCTGTCACTGTCTGTCTCTCTCTCTCTCTCTCTATGCATCTACATGTCTGTCATTGTCTGCCTCTCTCTATGTATCTATATGTCTGTCATTGTCTGTCTCTCTCTACGAACCTCTCCGTCTATCATTGTATGTATATCTCTATGTTTCACTCTCTGTCATTGTCTGCCTCTCTCTATGTATCTACATATCTGCCATTGTCTGTCTCTCTCTCTCTCTCTCTCTCTCTGTATCTACATGTCTGGCATTGTCTATCTCTCTCTATGTATCTCTCTGTCTGTCATTGTGTGTCTCTCTCTATGTATCTCTCGGTATGTCACTGTCTGTCTCTCTCTCTATGTATCTACATATCTGTCATTGTCTGCCTCTCTCTATGTATCTACATGTCTGTCATTGTCTGTCTCTCTTTATGAATCTCTCTGTCTATCATTGTATGTCTATCTCTATGTATCTATGTCTCTCACTGTCTGTCTCTCTCTATGTATTTCTCTGTATGCCACTGTCTGTCTCTCTCTCTATGTATCTCTGTGTCTATCAGTGTCTGTCTCTCTCTATGTATATCTCGCTGTCTGTCTCATCGTCTGTCTCCCCCCCCTCTCTCTCTATGAATGTCTCTCTCTATGTATGTCTCTCTCTGTGTCTAAATAATCTCATCGTCTGTTTCACAATAACTTCCAGTTTGTTGTTTGTATAATTTATGCATAATTATCTTAAACAATTCCTACACTATTAGTTTAACCACTCTTGTGACATCATTCCTGAAATAATCCATTGCAAGGGGCGAGCGATTTAGGTTACACACATTTAGTAGAAACAAGTTCCTACAACCTTAGTTCAATAGCTCCTGATATATCATTCGTGATGGAATACATCGCCACTAGGGAGAGCGAAGAGACAATGTGGAATTTAAATGCCTTGCCTAGGGCACACATGTAACGGCTCCAGTCGGGCTCAAACCCCGGACCTGAAGCGAACGCGCATCCACTACGCTATCACGACTTCCACAGTTCCATATACAACATTCAGTACATGCATGTTGAACACTAGACACATATAGATATAAGTGTTTTGCTAAATGACATCACCGCTGTTCTTGCGGGGTACATGCTCCCACTATCTCGATTACTCCTATCATTACAGTACATCTTCCAACATGCGTCACGCAATCCAACATCGTGACACACCTCCACAATCGTCACACTCATTCAAATACGCGACACGCAACAGTATGACATGCACAACATTGTGATAGATCGTCCAACATCGTGACATATCTGCTAACATCGTGACACACTATCCAATACTGTGACATACATTCCAACACATGGTATATCTCTCAACTTCGTGACACATCACCCTGCTATTATATTTTCAGAGACGACAACGAACATCATTTACACCATGTCAACTTGCGGCCTTGGAAGAGCTATTTGCAAGAACACATTATCCAGACATTTTTGTTCGTGAGGACCTCGCTACAAGGATCAATCTTTGCGAGGCCCGTGTGCAGGTAGATATATGTGTAATGTATTGATACACGAGGTGCGTTCATTATGCTAGAAATATGCTCATGAATGTACAGAACAATAATCTACAACAGATCGCGGGGACATTCACGAATTCATTATTTCAAATTCATTTCAGTTGAAATATAGATCCTGTAGGTTCAACTCCCACTGAATTCTTTCAAGTGAGGAGGTAGGTGGTTCTACCAGGGTCTTCCTCCATCAATGTCTGTATGTCTGTCTGTCTTGTCTTGTCTTGTCTTGTCTTGTCTGTCTTGTCTTGTCTTGTCTTGTCTTGTCTGTCTGTCTGTCTGTCTGTCTGTCTGTCTGTCTGTCTGTCTGTCTGTCTGTCTGTCTGTCTGTCTGTCTGTCTGTCTGTCTGTCTGTCTGTCTGTCTGTCTGTCTGTCTGTCTGTCTGTCTGTCTGTCTGTCTGTCTGTCTGTCTGTCTGTCTGTCTGTCTGTCTGTCTGTCTGTCTGTCTGTCTGTCTGTCTGTCTGTCTGTGCAACGGAGAGTATTGAAATATGTGAAACTATGCGAAACAACACGACAATGGAGAAGCCAAATATATTTTTGTTATCAAATGACTAGGCAGTTTTGATATTATTAATCTTAAGAAAAGGTAAACGTAATTACAATATTATTGTATAAGTGAGACAAATTAATCAGTACATGTAATTAGTAGACATGATGGTCATTAAACCAACTAAGTTATCTCTCCTATTCGTCATAATGTGATACAAGCGTGCATTGAACGTGCACTGATTGAATACGTTAATTCGTTCAGCGCTGAATAAACTCAGAACATGTGCAAACAACATAGATCCAGATCAGCATCGTCGTTATTGCGTGTGATCAGAATCTATATTGTTTGCTATTCGGACATGTGCTTCAGCTCCACGTTCTGTTCTGTCTGATCGGGTTCTCTACTTTTTTCAAGTTCGCTTTTATGCGACATTGGCGGTGAGAGTTAAACAGAAAATTAATTGAAAATCGTAATTGCAATAATTGATATATGCCTATCGTATCCCGCAAAGATGCCTTGATCTGAGTGGTCATGAATGGATAGAACCCCCCCTCACTGACAACTATATGTGGTCATGAATAGACTACGCCCCTGTTGAGGAACTCAATTTAAAGTCATATTCCTGGTAAGAAAAAGAAATTGCAGTGATCCAGGAACTGTAAATTGCACATATGTAATGCTTCCGACTGATACGATGGGTTGATAGCTTTTTTGACGGAAATAACTGATTGCTACGTCATGCCGCCCAGAGTCCAAACAATTAAGCTGCTCGAAAAATGGCCCGAAATTCAAAATGGCCACCAACATTCTATTTTTAACCTTTACACAGAACATAGAAGAAAACGAACATAATTTGCATAACATAAATACGCTCGCCCATATAGGGTTAGGGTTAGGGGCGAGGGTAAATAAGCTCAATCATCATCACGAACATAATTTGATTTTTCATAAGTATTTATTCTCTAATAGTTGTGGAAACATGTCTCGTTCAAATGAAATAGTTAGAAATTCCAGAAATAGAAAATGCTCGAATATTAAGATGGCCGACCAAAAAATGGTAAAAAGTGTATATTGCTGAATTTATAAATAGTGTTAGTTTAGTAAGTATACTATGCATGTGTTGTAACGGGTAGGTTATGCACGCTATTTATTGTAATAACTGTAAAGGATCGTGCGGGTGAGTTTATAACAGTTTTCTCTTTGTTGATGCAAAGTGGCTACACAGTTAATCATATGCAAAAAATATGAAATTCTGCTATGCAGTATTAAAATAACAGTTTTCCCTGAAACATATCTATAATTGCGAAAACTGTGTTATGATTGTGTTGTGACATTTCATTTCGCATTGATACGCATCGTGTATGTCTATATATATAACATATCAGTATATGCAATTTCAAAATGACCGTAAATCAAGATGGCCGCCATTCTAAAAAAAAAATACTACAGTTAAAAACGTGTTACTCTCGACTGTTTTTAACATTTTACACACTGTACATATATAAATATCGAGAATGCTATTGCAACAACATTTTCACAGTGCATTTTATATGATTTATTAGTATTCATCATTTACTCAGTCATTGATTAATGTTATAAATGTTATTTTGTATTCATGATGATGTCCAGCATTGGCAAAGCATTGCATAACATTTAATGATTAGATTGGAGTTCATTTATTTATTTTAAGATATAATAAAAATGCAAATAAATGCACTGTCATCATATAAATTAATAATTGAAACTACGTTGTACATTAACCTCCAGAGGAAATATATAAAAACATTGCAAATTCCATAGATAATTAATTAATTATGGTTTCTTCAGATAAACAAACTTCTGAGAGTTAATATTTTCATGACCCAATACTTCGATATTGTTTTCTTTAACTACACCATTTGACGCCATAAGTTTCTTTATTATGTACCATTGCTTGTATTAAGTGTAATACAGCCATGATATAAATTCATATATGTCCACACGTTTAATAACACCTGGAAGGATTCTGATTGGTCGCGGCATCACATTGACAGCTCGCAATACACATTCGACATATACATATTGTTTGTGTTCATGCATTATTTGTTGAAAATCAACTGCTTAGGTCAATACAAATGCTAAACATGCATTATCAGAATTCAGTGATTAAAAATATTATGTCGATTAGTTGCTTAGCCCTTCCCTTCATAGAGATTTAGGTTAATATACAATTATATCTCCATACAAACGACAACCATCTAACCCTTTCATTCATAGAGATTTAGGTTAATATACTATTATATTTCCATACAAACGACAACCATCTAACCCTTTCCTTCATAGAGATTTAGGTTAATATACAATTATATCTCCATACAAACGACAACCATCTAACCCTTTCATTCATAGAGATTTAGGTTAATATACTATTATATCTCCATACAAACGACAACCATTTAACCATTTCCTTCATAGAGATTTGGGTTAATATATTATTATTATACCATATTTATATAGCGCCTTTATCATATAAAAATTATACGTTCAAAAGCGCTTTACATGTTCATGTAACAATTAACACATATAGAATAAAAAGTACAAAAATAGAAGTCAAGTGGTAAAAGTACAGATAAACCTTATACTTAAAATAATGATTGCAATTTACAGATAAAGTTTAAATACAAATACAAAAGGACATAATAATAAAACAAAAAGTATTTCAACATTACAATATGAAGTAAAATAAATCTATTTTACATAGATAAACAAAAGTCATTTTAGCAGTGATAAAAAACATGTATATCCGAATACTATACTATTATATCTCCATACAAACGACAACCATCTAACCATTTCCTTCATAGAGATTTAGGTTATTATACTATTATATCTCCATACAAACGACAACCATTTAGCTATCATGCAGTGGATAAGTAGTCACCATATCTATCCCACCTCCATAGATATTACTGGGACTACATAGAGATTTAGGTTAATATACTATTATATCTCCATACAAACGACAACCATTTAGCTATCATGCAGTGGATAAGTAGTCACCATATCTATCCCACCTCCTTAGCTATTACTGGGACTACATGCGATTATGGCCTTTATAATGAACATTGGTTTGGCTACTACATTCTCAATGTATGTCGTATTGGTAATTACATGACGAGGTGCTTCCATGAAGGAAAGTGTTAATCAGCAGGGACTATCTACTACGGTGTATGGATGCAGCTTACTGATATAAGGCTCATATATAATTATACTTGGCAAACAGAAACGTTTTAGTTCTTCAAATTTATGGTTGTTGTTACTGTGGCGTGTCAAATAGGAATTCACGTCACCCAAAAATTATTATATTTTATTCTTTATTTCAGTTTCATCAATGTACAGCATATAACAAACATAGAATATAGTTTACATATTAAAAAGTACATTGCCACTCAATTCAGACAAGAGACTATGTATATATACATCATTCATTTATAACATATTGCACTACTATAGTATATACAAGAGTTTCAAGAGTGATAACTACATGTGTGAGATAAAGCTGAAAAGCAGTCGCTAATTGAAATTTAAAATCTTATTAAGATGTAATGGAATGAAAAATACTGAAAGCAAAATAAGCACTACTGCGCAAACTAAAAAATGTTTTAAAAGATCAAATACCAATTCCAATCAGATTGGGATTAGCCTAATTAGCAAATGCTTTTCAGTTGTAATAAAATATGAAGAGGACATATATAAAACACTCAATAGGCATTATTTACAAAGATAAGAGGTACGTCGTTGTAAAATACTAAAACAGGTGTTGGCAGCTAATCTAATATTGGGTGCATTTGTGAATATGAACTTAAGTTGTTCTTGACTAGACATATTAACAAAACCAGGTTGTATAAGTTGAGCTCTATCAAATAATATGTTTCTTAAATCACCATAAAGGTTACATTCAAGGATAACATGTTACTCATCTTCAACTATGTTACAGAATGCAACTCCGTCACATATGTCACAGCAGCCGTGATAAATATGATTTGGTCGTGTGACATATACGATCGTAAAGAGGCTCGCTTAATAGCAACATTCCAAAACTCGTTTCAGAGCGGATCTGTAATCCAGTGGTTAAATGTTCGACTGGTAATCCAGGGATCGCAGGTTCGATCCCCCGTCTGACCCTAATAAAATTAGCAGTATTTCAGATGGGACATTAAACCGAGGTCTCGTGTCGGTACTGTACACCGTGTACGTAAAAGAACCAGAGGAGACTCTGGAATGGGTCTCTGTCTATATCATTGCACCATCCTCCAACAATCTAAAGTGACCAATCTCATGAGGCGTCGCTCATATGGGCAACCGGTATCTACGATAAATAAACGTAAAACACACACCACGAATGTAAGATCCTATATAATATTTTTATATACATCAGGTATGGTTTCAAAACCGAAGAGCAAAGTGGCGTAAAAACCTACGCAAGTCTGGTAGCAATTCCTGCCTACGATATTACAACCAAGTGCCGATCAATGACACTGTTGCAGCAGACTTAAACCGGAGACTCCGACAAAATGCCGTGTGTGGACCACCGCCTGTTGTTCCTCCATATTTCAGTGATGTAGATCTACACAAGAATTCTATGCAAGACATCTGGTATTCGCACGCTCTCCGCTTTTCAGCCTTATTTGACAGGTATGTTCGTCTACAAGTAATATATTCCTATATATTGCCACAGTACAGACTATGAACCTTCGTGGCACAGTGGTTACGGTCAATGACTTCAAATATCACGTACCCATCACCGTTTCAGTTTCAAATCCTTCGGGGTTGTCAAATCACTTACCAATCACCGTTTCAATTTCAAATCCTTCTGGGTTTATCAAATTACTTACCAATCACCGTTTCAATTTCAAATCCTTCTGGGTTGTCAAATCACGTACCAATCACCGTTTCGATTTCAAATCCTTCTGGGTTTATCAAATTACTTACCAATCACCGTTTCAATTTCAAATCCTTCTGGGTTGTCAAATCATGTACCAATCATCGTTTCAATTTCAAATCCTTCTGGGTTTATCAAATTACTTACCAATCACCGTTTCAATTTCAAATCCTTCTGGGTTTATCAAATTACTTACCAATCACCGTTTCAATTTCAAATCCTTCTGGGTTTATCAATTTACTTACCAATCACCGTTTCAATTTCAAATCCTTCTGGGTTGTCAAATCACGTACCAATCACCGTTTCTATTTCAAATCCTTCTGGGTTTATCAAATTACTTACCAATCACCGTTTCAATTTCAATTCCTTCTGGGTTGTCAAATCACGTACCAATCACCGTTTCAATTTCAAATCCTTCTGGGTTTATCAAATTACTTACCAATCACCGTTTCAATTTCAAATCCTTCTGGGTTGTCAAGTCACGTACCAATCACCATTTCAATTTCAAATCCTTCTGGGTTGTCAAATTACTTCACGTGAGTTATTGTTGGCTTGCGGTTTAAAGTTTAAACTTTATTTATTTTACAACAAGTTTTAACAACTTATATTAATCACTATCGTTGGCGCGGATGAAAGCGTACATCTGGTCATTCGTGTGGGACGAAACCGGAGTACCTGTAGAAATCTCATCTGTCCGATCTGGCGACCACCGTACCATCTCACATTCTTCCCGGTCCGAGGATCAAGGCTTGCGGTAGATCGGTGGTTCCGCCATATGACCTATCTGCAGTATTCAGTCGTAAAGTTTTCGGCTTAATTTGGAGAACATTAGTAATACCAACCTGTCTCTTGGTTGCATATCAACAAACAATACTATTTTGCAAATAGCTAAGTATCTTCAGCTTGGACAGTCAAATGTCCACATTACCCCTTTATAGGTTCAAATCAGCGTAGGAAAGGTTGTCTGTTGTCGGTGTGGTGTTTGACGATATTCCACAATTTTCGGAATATACGAGCATTCCAAACAATAGAAACCTCTATTACATATTAAAGGAACTGTTATTTATTTGATTACATTCCAAAATCCAGTGGTCCAAACTAATGCTCAGCAGTAGATTACTTTCCATGTTTTGTTTTTGGTATTTAGTTGAATGTTTTTCTTCTCTCTTGCAGATACCCCACGAACAGTGACATGCGCACTCAACATGCTCGCAGTATCTACCCTCCGACAAAGTGAAACAGTTGAGTGTCGTTAAACACGGAACATTTAAATGTGGTGCATATTGCCAAAAAGCCACACACTGTGGAAATATGCTCAGTCAAACTATTCCGAGACAGAAAATAAATGTACCATTGATCGAATTTTCGGCCTCATAACCGTCGTCGGGATGCAATGATATTTTCCTCTAAATAATTACAATACCCAATGTATTTGTTAGCAGTAATCACACACACACTATCCCGACGAAGGCCATAGGGCCGAAAATTCGTTCACGCGTGCATTTATATTCGGTATATAATGAACTGTGGTCTCCCTTTTGTATCCCAATACTATTATGTTATTTCCCTTCCTCGCAATATCCTGGGACATGTTGAAAGACTTTACGGGTTTATCATTGGTTTTGTGAAGTTCCATCTGGCTACAGGGCAACACTTTAATAACACGAGGAAGGTTTCCGGTTCCGGATGAATGTTGTCAACAAAATTACTCGCGAATAAAACCATGATTATCTGGTAAAGTGAGACTGACTGACTGGAAAATGTGATTTGACATATAAGTGTAACAATGTTGGAGCTTTAGTGTGCATATTTTGGATTGTAAAATAAATATGAAATTATGGATTTAAGAGCTAGTAAGTGGTTACTATATGAATACTGTATGTGATTTCTCCGTGTAAATCGTGCTAAGTTCTCGCTCTATTGAACATCAGTCACACTGAACCCACGCACAGGTTTTGCAAAAGTATAGTAAAGAAGAATTGCTACACCGACTCTTAGTATGAGCGATAGCTTAAACACTCCTGTATCGACAACTAAAAAACGAGACCTATCATCACCAGAGGAACTAGCTCCTAAGAAAAACAAAATCGACAGTGAAATAACAGTAAGTGCAAATACAGATATGGCGGCTACTAATATAACCCTGGACGAAGTTGCTATACAATCGATTGCAGCTGCACTAACAGACACTGTTATCGCGCGACTCTCTGACTCCATGCATGGGATGGTAGAGACAATTGTTAAGGGGGTCATTGACGGGCTGTCAACCCGAATAGGACTACTAGAGTCCGAGAACAAGACGCTGAAAGACACTAACGATGCATTGTCATCTCGTGTCCAGGCACTAGAGACAATTGTCGACTCAGCCGAACAATATAGCCGACGTAATTGCCTGCGGTTTGCTGGTGTTGACGAGGAGGCTGGTGAGGACACTGACACACAGATCGTCAACATATGTAAGGACATGGACGCGCCAATCACGATGGCAGATATCGACCGTTCACACCGTATCGGCAAGCCCAACGCGAATGGCAAGCCACGGTCGATAATTGTGAAGTTCACGTATTACCGTACACGACGCCAGGTATACAAGAAGCGCACTGGCTTACGCACTTGCGGTCACGCTAGAGTCTTCATCAATGAGGATCTAACGAGGTCAAGGTCCGAACTATTGTTCCAAGCTCGCAAACTATATAAGGCTGAATTAATCCAAGGATGTTGGTCAACGGATGGAACGGTGTTGATCAAAGTATCTGATACCATTAGGCGCATTCAGACCGAAGCTGATCTAGACAAATACAAACATCCGGTGGCGGTCGAATAATCAACCGGCCACAATGACGTAGCATAACATATGTTTGTGCAGTATATGGTCAAACTTTTCGACGAGACAGTGAACATTTTCACAGATCAGTGCGCCCGAACGATATTATCGTGTTAAATTTATAGTAGACAATGGATCTCTTATACGTCTGCGGAAAGCTTATGGATCATGTGACCAGTCTAGCCGTCCCGGCACACCGTATATATAACAGTACAATGAAGAGATACATTTATATTTATTGACTACACATATAATAGTATTACATGACTTGTTTCGATGTTCAAAAAAACAAGCTTAAATTGGCGTTGTTTACACATCGTGTTATTGGAAATGGCATAATGTATAATGTATAAACATGACATCTTGATTTTGAAATATCAAATAGGTTAATTTGATTTATATTACAATCTATAAGTAATTGTACTTTACAAGTGTGTCGGCTTGTATTGTAGCTACGTTTACCACAACATCTAGATGTAAACAACGCCAATTTGAGATTGCAGAACTTTTTGTTTTGTTTGTTATAGAGTTCCGCTGCTGTTTGTTATATAGAGTCACCTTGATTTAGGAGCAACACTATTCGCCATCTAGACATGTGCATCTTAAGTATATGACCCAGATTAACCCCGAGATGGTGCCTGGTTACTCCCCTTTGCAAATCTGCCCGAATTTACGCTACATTCATTTCGAGGCACTCCCGTGATTATTATTACGGAAGTACGTTGTAAATGATCAGCATTCTTAAGCTCTTTATATTATATTGATTTTGGGGAAGCTGCTTAATCTAAACACGAGTCCTTCCGTACATTTTAGTTTCATTTTTCTTACATCAATACCAATCACATGACTTGCTCTCTCAAGCGAGAACTCCAGCTGGCTTACTGAGTCTCAGTGGTTCTACCCGGGTGCACGTCAGTGTCTGAAATACTGCTCGGATGGGCAGTCGGGGAATTTCCTACAACATTAACAGCTGACTTGCTTAGTTGTTGGCAGGTCCGCACCCTATTTATTGTGATCTGCTACGTTGAGCTTGATCGGAAATTTATGATGCAGGGGGTCCATGTCACTGTACTGATTTGTCATCTAATATAATGCTGGAATGCCTTGTTCATCCTATCACATGAGATCTGTGCTCAATATTGTATAATAAGTATGCATAACTCACTGTACATAGCGGATATGAATACAGGAAGTATTCAGAAGTTCATATGTATATATTATGTTCACATGATAGCTTCATCAACATTCAGATTGCATATGTATGTATACATATTGGGTGTATATGTGTATATGTGTGTATATGTGTGTATATGTATGTATATATGTGTATGTATGTGTGGGTATGTATGTATACATATACGTATGTATATATATGTATGTATGGATATATGTATGTATATATGTATGTGTGTATGTATGTATGTATGTGTATATGTATGTATGTGTATGTATGTGTAGGCATATATGTATATATATATATATACTCGTAAAACACTTTTCCAACACTACATTCATTTCACTGAATGTTGGTTCATGTATTATGTTTTGTTTATATTAGACAAATGGATCTCTTATACGTCTGAGGAAAATAACTTATGGATCATGTGACAAGTTTAGTCGTCTCGGCACACCGTATATAATAACAGTACACTTAAGAGACACATTTATATTTATTGACTACACATATCCGTGTATGTAAAGGATTAAGTAAGTATTACGTGACTTGTTTCGATGTTCAGAAAAACAAGCTTAAATTGGCGTTGTTTACACATCTGGTTATTGAACATGGGTAATAGATGTATAAACATGACATCTTGATTCTAAATTTACAAATAGGTTTCTTGGATTTATATTACAATCTATAAGTAATTGTACTTTACAAGTGTGTCGGCTTGTATTGTATCTACGTTTACCACAGCATCTAGATGTAATCAAAGCCAATTTGAGCTTGTTGACTTTTTTTTGTTTGTTATAGAGTCCCGCTGCTGTTTATTATATAGAGTCACGTTGATTTAGGAGCAACACTGTTCACCATTTAGACATGTGCATCTTAAGGATATGACCCATATTAACCCAGAGATGGTGCCTGGTTACTCCCCTTTGAAAATTTGCCTGAATTTACGCTATATTCATTTCGAGGCACTCCCGTGATTATTATTACGGAAGTACGTTGTAAATGATCAGCATTCTTAAGCTCTTTATATTATATTGATTTTAGGGAAGCTGCTTAATCTAAACAAGAGTCCTTCTGTACATATTAGTTTCATTTTTCTTACATGAATACCAATTACATGAGTATCTCTCTCAAGCGAGAACTCCAGCTGGCTTGCGGAGTCTCTGTGGTTCTACCCGGGTGCCCGTCAGTGTACTGATTTGTCATCTAATATAATGCTGGAATGCTTTGTTCATCCTATCACACGAGATCTGTGCTCACTATTGTATACTAATTATGCATAACTCACTGTAAATAGCGGATATGAATACATGAAGTATCCAGAAGTTCATATGTATATTGTATGTTCACATAACAGCTTCATCAACATTCAAATTGTAGGTATATATACTCGTAAAACATTTCCCCAACACTACATTTATTTCACTGAATGGTAGTTCATGTATTATTTTTTGTTTCATATTTTTCTTTTGCTTTCATTGGAGATAGATATTCACTCAAGATGCCTTCAGATACATGTCCGTTTCCTTATTTTGTCACTGGCTACGTGCATTGCGGAACCATCACCCCAACGACTATATATCAATCTGGTATTACATAATGAACATTGACATAATCTTATACAGGGTGAGAGTAGGCGTCTTCAATCCTTTACATACACGGGTTAAAGGGATGAAACCATTCACGAATTTCGAGATACTAACATGGCTTTCCCTTATTCTTCTACTCTGTGGCGACGTTCATGAAAATCCTGGACCTAACTCTCATACATCTGATTCGCTTTCATCGGTTACTCTATCTTCGGACTCCAGTTACTCTGACGACGACGCTATGCTTCAGTCCTTCCAATCTAGCTTATCTTTTGCTCATTACAACGTGCAAAGCTTTCTCCCGAAAAGAGATGTCCTGAGTGCTGAACTATCTCACTTTGATGTCCTGTCCTTTACCGAAACATGGATGGGGAATAATACTGATTCTGACAGTCTTGCTATTCATAGCTAATCAAAACCGTTCAGGAAGGACAGGTCGTCTGATAACCACGGTGGAATTATTGTTTACGTTAAGGATAACATTCCGGCACTTAGAAGGGATGACTTGGAACCTCTAGATATATAATGTGTATAGGTAGAGCTTCGCCTTAAGCGCAAACGGGTACTTCTGGGAACGTTCTACAGGCCACCAAACTCCTCTCCACTTGTCTTAGCCAGTATTGAGAATTCTATCGGTCTTGCACGTGATTCAAACTTGGATATTGTTGTTACGGGTGATTTTAATCTTGACATGCTAAATCTGAACACTCGCAACAAGGTCAACAGCATCTCTCAACAATATGGATTATCACAAGTCATCACAGAATCAACACATTATACAGAATCGTCAGAATCATTAATCGATCTCTTTCTAGTTTCTTCTAAGGAAAGTGTGTGTGTCAGTGGTGTTGGCGAGCCTTTCCTGGGTCAAAACACAAGGTACCATTGCCCAATATTTTGTTGTTTCAGACATGAGAAGCCTAAACTACCTAGTTTCAGACGTAAAGTCTGGCAATACGATACTGGGGATTATGCAACTCTCAGGGAACGAACGTCACACTTTAATTGGGATTCACTTATACATACAGACATTGACACATATACAACTAACATAACTAACACAATAAATCGACTAGCAGAAGAAACGATACCAAGTAAAACAGTAACAGTACGTCAATCAGACCCACCATGGATGCATAACGAAATCAGAAAATACATACGAAAACGCAGAAGGGCATATAACAAAGCACGCAAAACACAACTACAGCAACACTGGGATAAATACAAACAAATCAGAAACAAAACACTTACGCTGATAAGACATGCTAGAAACACTCTTAAAACCAAATTAGCAGACAGATTAAAGGATGAAAATTTGGAACCACGTGATTTCTGGAAAACCCTTACACAGCTTATCAAAAACAACAACACAAACACAAAGATACCTATTCTAAAGCAAAATAACGTCTTCTATGTCTCAAATAACGAAAAGGCAAATTGCCTAAACAACTTCTTCCAATCACAGACAATACTAAATGACTCTAAAATGACACTACCATCTACAACCATCGGTACACAAGCATCAAAATTAGCCGATCTAGTCATTTCTCCGGATGAAGTCGCAATGACGCTAAGTAAATTGAAAACTGGAAAATCGTCTGGCCCAGATAACATTAACAACAGGGTTTTGAAAGAACTTTCGGCAGAACTAGCTGCACCACTTTCGTCCTTGTTTAATTATTCCTTGGTCATAGGTAAAGTCCCAGATCAATGGAAGCTTGCTAATGTATGTGCTATTCACAAGAAGAACGATCCACAGGAAATTTCAAATTATCGTCCAATCTCACTTCTCAGTACTATAAGTAAAGTAATGGAAAAAATCATTCATAAGCATGTTTTTAACTTTTTGTCTGAAAATAACATGATATCTGCTCTACAATCTGGCTTTGTACCTAACGATTCTACTGTCAATCAACTCACCTCTATCTATCATGCATTCTGTCAAGCACTCGATGAAGGAAAGGAAGTCAGAGCGGTTTTCTGCGATATTTCCAAAGCATTTGACCGCGTTTGGCATCGTGGCCTCCTTCATAAATTAGAAAATAATGGAATTTCTGGCAACCTTCTTACCTGGTTCAGTGACTATCTTACTGGACGAAAGCAACGCGTTGCTCTTTCTGGCACTTTCTCCAATACTCTTCCCATAATGGCTGGTGTACCACAAGGTTCTGTTCTCGGTCCCCTGTTGTTCATTGTGTTTATAAATGACATTGTAAATAATATACACTCTGCAATTCGTCTCTTTGCTGATGATACAAGTCTCTACATCATAATTGATAATCCAGTTTCAGCGGCAGAACAACTCAACTCTGATCTCGTAAAAATTAACGACTGGGCAAAAAGATGGCTTGTGACATTTAATCCAAGTAAGACTGAAACACTTCTTATCTCACGCAAAATCAAGAAACCCATCCACGCTCCACTATATATGAATGATGTCTCAATTGAAGAAGTACACTCACATAAACATCTTGGTATAACTTTCTCTGATGACGGTACATGGCACGAGCACATTGACAGCATAAAGGAAAAGCATGGTAACGTGTTAATTGTATGAGACCACTTAAGTTTATTCTTGATAGGAAAACACTGTCCACTATATACACTGCATTTATCCGACCATTATTAGAGTACTCAGATGTAGTTTGGGACAATATCACACAACAAGAAGCAAATGACCTCGAAAAAATTCAACTTGAATCTGCAAGAATTATATCTGGGGCAACAAAACTGGTTTCTCTCGAAAAACTCTACAGGGTCACATGCTTGGAACAACTTCAATCACGCAGACGTAAACACAAACTCATACTTTACTACAAAATGATACACCAGCTTACTCCAGCCTACCTATCACACCTAGCTCCTCACCAAGTTGGTGAACTAATAACATACAACCTCCGAAATTCAGAAAATACTAGGAACATCCATTGCAATACACAGCTCTTCACAAAGTCGTTCCTTCCTTCAACCATTGACTTGTGGAACAATACACCAACTGATATACGGAACTCTGAGTCTCTTAGCATATTCAAACACAGGCTAAACGTAGGTCAAGAACACGTCCCACCTCACTATTTCATTGGTCAACGAGATATAAACATTTTCCACACCAGATTGAGAACACACTGCAGTACATTAAACGAACACTTGTTTTCAAAAAATATCGTTGAAAGTCCACTTTGTAGATGTGGCGAAGTAGAGACTACAGAACACTATTTCTTCACTTGTCCACTATACAAAACTCACAGGACAACACTCGTTAACGAAATCAGCAACATTACTACACCAATACTTAGCACACTATTAGAAGGAAATGCACAACTCAGCTCTGAACAAAACATATCACTTTTCACTAACGTTCACAAGTACATTAAAGACACAAAACGATTTGCATAACACTACAACAAACGATTGCCATATTGAACGCCTACTCAATTTCCGTACATGCACAAGCCGGTGGCGTCTGATTCTGAAACGCTCTCCTCCAAATTGTTTTTCTTTCTTTCTCCAATAAAATATCATCATAGCCAATTGTGGTGATGTAATTGGATGATATAGTGTAGCTGGTCATCCTGTTGCACAATCACCATCATATCTTAACATATATTTCAAAATTAGTATCATTTTCTCACATTCTAAAATTAATGAGTTACTCAATATTTGACAGTAATTTTGTTGCTTAATTCTAACGGTATGTTTTGTAAATGATTCGTAGGAAATGGATAACCATATAAGCAAGTTGCTTTCTCCTCAATCCTACATGTATTTTCTTATTGTGATCATTATACTATGTATATTCATTGAATACAATATTGTTTAAACTAATTGATTACACATTTGACAAAGTATCCATTGGACATAATGTAGGATATATGTCGAGAATTAATAATTTAATAATTATAAGATGAGAAAACAGATGAATATTAATAGCATGTGGTGTAAAGGAAACAACGATGAAAACAGAGGAAACCAATCAAAGAGACCTATGCATCTTAAAGAGTATTAAGAGGGAAGTAAGTAACCAATGTTATAAAGCTTCAAAGGCGCCGCAAAACATAGGTGTACAAGTAACAGACATGCATGGGTAATGGGCATAGTCGTTTCTTAATATACCGCTGGTCTTGACATACCGCGGAAAACACACACATTTTCTTCAGAACGCGGTAAAATAGAGCCACCTATCCCTCTTTCCATTGGATCAGTGTCCACACAGAATGATAAACATATGTTGATAAGCAAGACATCGTCAACAGAAACGTAAATGGTAAGTAAACCACTTCTGAAGAAATGTTTACCTGAATATCAAGTTCCATATAAAATTATCCCACCCCTTTATCTGAAAACATGCTACATATGTCCTTCATATATATTTGTGTACATTGCAAGTTTGTAAAATGTCTGCTATCTGATATTTATGAATGAAACTATGTTGACCACGTTTTCAAGTTACTACTTCCGGTGGATACCATTCATTCAGTTTATTACACGCATTTCATATTACATGACAAGTGGAGATAAGGCATGTTGTTACCAAATGTTGGTGTGTTGTTACAACAATACATAGTCTCCAGTACCGTAGTCAGAGGCAAATTTCAACCTAGGCAATCTAGGGGGTCCGGGGGCATGTTCCTCCTTAAAAGTGTTGGGGTATAGAAGCGATTTCCTGCGTTTTCTGATTTAATGAGTTTAGACGTATAATTATGTACTGACCTTTCAACTCTCTAGCAGTCTCAGACTTAGTTTAATTGCTCGATTAGTTTTACATATACATGTGAATACAAAACATGACACATTAAAGAAAGGCAAACGGGTCGGGCCACAAGTTCTAGAAACATTCGTTACGGCCCTTCCCGACTATATAGTAAATGAATTTCTGACCACTTGGTTCACAAATCAATTTACCCAAAAAGTATATACATGTAGGCTATATACGACCAATGGCCAACTTCCAACAACGATCCGCATTGTTTTGATGAACAAACTTTCGGTACTACGATGTATGACTTATTTATTATATTTATTTGTTAAATAACTGTTCTATATCATACATGTATATATATATATATATATATATATATATATATTGTATTCAAGTGCTATTAACAAAAAAAAGGAATTAAGGACGATTGAAAACCCACGCTGCATAATGCACACTCGGATAGCGTATTGGTTGAATGTATATACATTATAAAGTGCATACTTCAGTAATTAAATGCAAACATGTTGACAATAAAATGAAACCCTGTCCAGCATAATAGAGCAGTGGTTTGGGCCAGGAAATTTGACTAGGGTGCTCCCCGAGGTAGAACAAAGCGAACTTGGTATATTCGTGTAGGTTAATGTTTCATAGACGCGAAAATAGTTCTTGGCCTATTCAAAACGGTGATGTTTTAAAGTCTTTCAAGTCGAAAAAGCGGCAGGACCAGACGGAATAAGCAACAAAATCCTCTACGAATCTTCTCAGGAGCTATCCAAACCACTATGTGATCTTTTTAATTTCTCATTGCAATGCAGACGAGTACCAACCAGTTGGAAAGAAGCCCACATTAATGCTGTATACAAAAAGGGAGATGCATCACTCCCTAGCAATTATCGTCCAATCTCTTTATTAAGTACAATTGAAAAAGTATTTGAGTGTCTCATATTCAAACATCTTTTCAACCATCTTCGGGAAAGCCAGTTTCTATCTTCTGCTCAATCAGGGTTCATACCGGGTGACTCAACTGTAAACCAGCTAACGTACATATACGATACACTATGTAAAGCTCTCGATGGTGGTCTCGAAGTGAGAACGGTCTTCTTCGATATAAGTAAAGCCTTTGATAAAGTATGGCATAAAGGTCTACTGGCAAAACTATTACACGCAGGTATATCCGGTCCTCTTTTTCAATGGTTTTCAGATTATCTGTCCAACCGAAGACAACGAGTTGTTCTTCCTGGAAGCAAATCGACATGGGCAAATATAAGAGCCGGAGTTCCACAGGGTCAATCCTAGGTCCTATGCTTTTCATCATTTTCATCAACGACATTGTCGACGACATCTCTTCCTCCATCAACTTATTTGCAGACGATACAAGTCTCTATGTGATCGTTGAGCAACCTCGTACAGCTGCAGACCGTCTCCAAAACGATATACTCAGAATTTCTACATGAGCTAACAAATGGCTTGTAACTTTCAACCCAGCAAAGTCCGAATCTGTTTTCATCTCAAGGAAGCGTAATCAGCAACTACATCCTCCTCTCTTTATATTTGACCAACGCATCGCTGAAGTTCCAGACCATAAACATCTTGAGATATTTCTATCTAACGACTGTAGTTGGCATTCGCATATGGACTATATTATCGAGAAAGCATGGAAACGAGTCAATATTATGCGGAAACTAAAATTCTCGCTTGATCGTAGATCACTTGAAATTATATACCTTACCTTTATAAGGCCTCTCCTTGAATATGCTGATGTTGTATGGAGCAACTGTACCAACTATGAGATGGAACAGCTGGATAAAATCCAAAACGAATGTAGCAGAATTGCCACTGGAGCAACTAAGCTCGTTTCTTTGCTAAACTTACACCTAGAAACCAGATGGGAAAGTTTAACGGACAGAAGAAACAAACACAAGCTTATTATGTTCTATAAAATGAACACCAACCAAACACCTGACTATCTCTCCTCATTGATTCCCCGACAAGCAGAAACCCGGTACAATTTAAGAAATTCATAACATATCCACGGAGTGCATTCCAGAACGTCACTATACTATAATTCTTTCTTGCCTTCAACAATTCGGAATTGGAACTCTCTGTCTTCAACGGTTCGTAACTCTCCCTCAGTACAGACATTCAAGGCCAATCTCAATAGAAACAAGAGCAAAGTCCCTCCATACTTTATATGGGTACACGAAAACTTCAAGTCCTCCATACACGCCTTCGTACGAAATGTAGTGGTCTTAACTATCACCTTTTCCTAAAAAATATTACTCCTACAGCTTTATGTAATTGTGGTCAAATGGAGACAAACTTCCACTATTTCTTTGAGTGTAGAATGTACAATGATTGCCGTACAACTCTACAGAACAATCTTCACAATTTCAACATAGATCTCGAAACCCTCCTATCAGGAAATCCGGCCCTATCCGACCAGGAAAACACTCTCATATTCACACATGTTCATACCTACATATCTGATAGTAAGCGATTTGAATAATAGTATTACTAACGATTATTGTTACATGAGACATACATTCTCTCCTCTCTAATCTTCCTATCACCTTCTTCTCACTACACTCTTTTTTCTCTCGCTCTCTCACTCACAATCCACTATATTATGATCTTTATTAATGTTTAACATGTAGTTATTTTCGCATGTTTTCATGTTAAAGCTTTCCTAACTCTATAACACAATTGCAAAAGCCAACCGAAATACATACAATCTTTGAAGAGGAGAAGAATTAAATAAGACTCTGTCTTCCATTCTAATCCTGTTTCTGTAATATGATTATGCGTGGTGTATTCATTGTTCAATATGTATTATATTGGGGAAATAAAATATGTTTAAACTAAAACGGTGATTCAAGAAAATTATAGAGCTTTTAATAAGATGATGTAGTGTTGTTTAAACGCCTACAATAAAAGGGGGTATGGGTAGTATTTTGAAAATAAAACAACTATCAAAGAAATGAAATCGTATATATTATTTACCGTTGGGACGGGTATGAGTTGTACTTGATGTTGCAAGGATTTATTTTGCAGTAATATGAGGATGACGCCATGGTGACGTCATACGTAATAGTAGTCGTCAAAAACGGAAGTAGATATATTTTGTGATGCTAAATTTATAATTATGTTATATATATAATTTGTACAAAACCTGAGTGATTTGGGTATCAATTGTACTCGCTTGATCAATATCGAAACATCATTATCAATTAGAAGTATTAAAATGTGAACATTTCCTATATATAGTAGCATGATCCTGTAGTGATATGCGAAATAAAATTATACAATTCAACAACATTTTATATTTATTTTATAAAACATTAAGCTATTTGTTCTGATGCCAATACCTTTAAAGCAGCATTACATCGTAATAAAGGATGTTTTGGGTAAAATATAAATACTAATGTATGTGTGTTTACAAAAATCGATATAGTCGATCAGAAACGATAAAAATCCAGTAGTATTATAAGAGCGTTAAAAGACCTATACCTGTACCTGTTTGAGGTTGAGGTTTCCCGCCAATTTTTTTCGCGCCATTTTTTATCGCGCCATATTTTTCCCGCGCCATTTTTTTTCGCGCCATTTTTCCCCCGCCAAAAAAATGTTCGCGCAAAATTTCAGAAATATATATTTTCGCGCCATTTTTTCCCGCGCCAAATTTCAAAAAATATAATCAATCAATAATCAATCAATAAATAATCAATAATCGATAATCAATCAATAATCGATAATCAATAATCGAAAATCAATAATCGATAATCAGTAATCGATAATTAATCGTTATTCAATCTATAATTAATTAATACCAATAAAAACTGATAAATAGTAAGTAGTCAATAATACTTGGATACTTTAATGCCATGACCGATTTCTTTGTTATTTAACCTTCACGTGTTTATCGGCAAGTAGCCGGTCATATCCGATTCCGGTAAAAATGGCGAAATATCCGGTTCCCCGTCAAAATGGTTGAGTTTCCGTTTCAAATGGCAGATTCTTCGTGAGACTGATATATATATATACCGGTCAAAATGGCGACATATGTGGATATATACGATTGGAACTATCTTGTTTGCGCTAGAACGATCTGGATGCATTCGAAATAAAGTGTAGAAGAGCGTAACTATCCAGATGACATTCAGCACATACATTCCCGAGAGAACGATGTTGATGCAATCGTCGTATACTTGAAAGGACGTAATATATACTGAGTCAAAAAAAGAAACGATACCGACGATACTACAGTGTGTGTGTGTGTGTATGTTTTACGTTTATTTACCGTCGCTACCGGTTGCCCATATGAGCGACGCTTCCTGAAGAGATTAGTCATTTTACTACAGGGATGGCCATAATACATTAGATTGAGTTTGGTTTTACGGCATTGCTACACAGTATGGCTATATATTAATGTAGCGCCAAACCCTCTTATAATATAGCATATTGTCAATATGCTAGTAAGTATATATTATATCTTTTCTTATATTTGATAAGTATCTTGGTAGTAACTAAATACTTATTATCATAGATCTTAAGACTGAATCAATACTAGACAATACAATACAAAACTGTATACTGTTCTAGTAAAACACATGATTAAGAGATTAGTCATTTTACTACAGGGATGGCCTTAGTACATTAGATTGAGTTTGGTTTTACGGCATTGCTACACAGTATGGCTATATATTAATGTAGACTGGCGTAGTTCCCACAAGTACTTTGTTGTAAAAGCTAGCGGGGATAACGATACTGAAGGGTTAATCTACTGATAAAACGTTCTTACCACATATCACATACAGTCAAACCCATGTCAGTGCTCACCTCTATTAAACAGTCAACCATAAATATGCGATGTCATATATCGATTAGCATTAGTTTTTCCCCAGAAAGAGGATGGGGTTATTTTAGAGGTCATCAGGGGTCAAAAATAAATATGCGATGTCATATATGGATTAGCATTAGGTTTTCCCCTTGAAAGAGGATGGCGATATTTTAGGGGTTATCAGGGGTCAAATTAGGGGCCAAAATAAATATGCGATGTCATATATCGATTAGCATTAGTTTTTCCCAAGAAAGACTATGGCGATATTTTAGGGGTTATCAGGGGTCAAATTAGGGTCAAAAATAAATATGCGATGTCATATATCGATTAGCATTAGTTTTCCCCAAGAAAGAAGATGGCGATATTTTAGGGGTCAAATTAGGGTCAAAATAAATATGCGATGACATATATCGATTAGCATTAGTTTTTCCCCAGAAAGAGGATGGTGTTATTTTAGGGCTCTAGAACTTAGTTTATATTTTATTGCATTCTTTATATTCAATGTACCATACAACTCAAATATACAAACATGTTACAGATGAAATAAATAAGATATATGGTACAATCATTACCAGTATGTTTATATATGGAGAAGCAAAAGGGTTGGGCCACAAGTTTTAACAACATTAGTTTCGGCCCGCCCCAACATACTAGTTTGTAATTAACAAAGAGACTGAATATAGGATAAGAGCATTACAATTAGGATACAAATTTTAGATTACAATTAAGGCGATAATAATGGATATGATAAAAAATACCAAAAAAAGAAAGAAAAGCATTAAGAAATGCAATTCGCAACTACAACACATTCCCAGTGCCACACCGTACAATACCCTCAGCCAGCCAAACCCGCAGCCACACCCATGCAAAAATCGTATCAAGAGAACAGCATAACTTTATAATATAGTTAGGTATGTCTGTGCTCAAAGCGCCTTGTTGATTTAATATAAGTTTGAACTTGTTTGAAAATGTACTCATTTTCTTCGTGCGTTAAACTTTCGAAACCAAACAGTAGTTTTCTTGTGCTTAAAGGGTGATGTGTACGTGTGCTTATGAATAGTAAGCGCCTTTGATTTACATAAAATAGACAACGAAATATATAGTGTTCCGCATCCTCATTTTCATTGAGCTGACACGGGCATTTTGGGTTATCGCGTAAATGGTTATTAAACAAATCGGCATTCAGGTTGCTACAAGCATTTCTAATGCGAGCATGATATATCTGTTGACAGCGGTCTCCGGATTTAAAAAATGATGGTACTATTGGTGGCTTGAAGATTTCTTTCAGCTTTCCTTTGAATGCCGACAGGTTATTTATATTACGAGTATCAGAATCAAGTTCATTCCATAATTTTATTGATGAAGGTATAATAGATTTCGAATAAATTTCAGTACGCCTTGCTAAAGTAATAAAATCTGCACTGTTTCTTAAACTATATGGGTTTGTTTCCTCAACGGATGTTGGAAATAAGTCGGTTAAATAGTTTGGTAAGTTTTCCTGTTTTTGCTTATAGACGAACAGTAATCTTTGCATTTTTCTACGGTCATTAAGTGTAACCCAGCCAATTTCGTTAAGTAGTCTGTTGATAGAGACAGATCTGGTAAGCCCCGTAACAATTATGGCAGCTTCGTATTGAATTTTCTCTAAGGATTCCTTTTCATATGATGTACAGCTATCCCAAACAATAGAGGCATATTCTAAAATGGGTCGAAGATAGGAAATGTATATCTGATTTAAGGTATTGCGTTTTAATTTAAATGTTAACATTCTCATTGATCCTAATGTTCTTGAAGCAGACTTAGTAATGTTTGATATATGTTTGTGCCACGTACCGTCCTCACTAAGAGTAACTCCGAGATGTTTGTGATGATTCACGAAACTTAATTGCGTGTTCTCAAACAATAAAACCGGACGATTAACATTGCATAGTGAAAGAAACATGACTTCTGTTTTTGTTGGATTAAAATTTACTAGCCATTGTTTAGACCATTTTGATAATATGTTTAGATCATGATTCAGTGTAGCCTCAATAACATTTGTATCTTTGGAAGTCATCGCCAATGAACTATCATCAGCACATAATCTTGTTAGACTGAATAAAGATTCAGCAATGTCATTGACGTATATTAAAAATAGTAAGGGCCCCAAGACCGAATCTTGTGGAACTCCAGCATTAAGATATTTTTCGTTTGAGAAAGTTGATCCAACAAAAACCTTTTGTTTCCGCTCGTTTAGATAGCTAAATAACCAGTTGATTATGTGTCCAGAAACGCCATACTGTCGAAGTTTAAAAAGGAGACCTCTGTGCCAAACTCGATCAAATGCCTTACTAATGTCACAGAATACAATACAAGTTGATTTACGCTCATCAAAAGCTTTGCAAATTTGGTTATATATGTCGATCAATTGAAACACTGTAGAATGTCCTGGCAAAAATCCAGATTGATTCTTATATATTAATTCATTCTCGTGTAAATAGTTATATAAATATTTAAACATAACTCGTTCCATTACTTTCCCTACACAACTAATTAATGAAATAGGTCGATAGTTAGATGGAATATCGCGTGTACCCTTTTTGAAAAGTGGCATGACATTTGCACTCTTCCAAATAGCTGGATATGTCTCTTCCTGGACCGATCTATTAAACAGTATATTTAATGGGTGACATATAGTACGAGAAGTTTCTTTAAGCATACGATGGCTAATTTCATCTGGCCCGCTGGCTTTATTTACAATTAAATTTGACAAAACGTCAGTAATGTCTTGTTCAGTAATTATTATATTTCTAATTGTTGCATCTGTTTTTTTAGTAAAAATCGGCAGATCTATTTGTGAATCGTCTATTGTTGAAATGGATGGAAAGTAGTCATTTAGAGTATTGGCTTTATCTGAATCCGAAAGAGAATACGAATTATCACTTGTTAACAATGGAGGAATCCCATTTCACAATTTGCAGAGTTTTCTTTTACCAGCATTTTAACTATTTTCCAATATTGTCGCGGATTAGTTGAGCTTAAATCACATAGTGTAAATTCAATATTGTTAAA
>CM026397.1:26784317-26806817 GCA_014843695.1 Archivesica marissinica | reverse complement strand
GGTAATTTTCAATGGGAATAGCAACAAGATCATTATGAATTGTATACAGAAGGGATAACCTATAGTCAATACGCCGTTGATATAGTCTGCGTAGATTTAGGGAATGTAGCATGTCTGTAACACTAGAGGTACGATACAAGTCAGCCTTTATCCAACGGGCTGCTCTTCGCTGGACACATTCATATGGTCTATCAATGTTTGGGCATGGGGCAACCAGATCTCGGAGCTATATTCAAGTTGGGGTCTCACTAGTGTCTGGTAAGCCATTGACTTAAGGGGTTCGGATTTGACCTGGAGGTTTCTACATAGGAATCCTAATGTTTGGTTTGCTTTCTTAGTTGACCTTGTTATGTGAGTGTCCCACGACAGGTTATTTGAGATATTCACGCCAAGGTATTTGGCTGAGGTGACCGACTCAAGTAGGTCTCCATGGAGTTTATATTGACTGAGAATAGGATGTTTCCTTCTGGTGACGTGGATAACTTGACATTTGGAGGGGTTAAATTACATGTCCCACTCCAACTCCCACTCTTCTAATCGTTTAAGATCGTTTTGGCGTGTGACCGATTCATTTGCAGATGATAGATAGACTGCAGTATCATCTGCAAAGATACGGACTTTGGAACTGATGTGTTGTGGGAGGTCGTTTATATAGGCTAGGAAAAGCAGGGGTCCAAGTACGGATCCCTGTGGGACTTCAGAGGAATGGCATCTGAACTAATACCATTAAGGACAACTGACTGGAGTCTAATATCTAGAAAACACTTATTCCACCTTAATGTTTGACGTCTGACTCCATAGTCATGCATTTTTAGTAGTACTTTCTCGTGATTGACCTTATCGAAAGCCTTACTGAAGTTTAATAGGATGAGATCTACCTGATGCTTATTGTAGACAGACGTAACCAAGTCATTGATTAGCATTACTAATTGGGTCACGCATGACCGTTTTTCTTTAAAACCATGCTGCAAATGGTACAGAATACTGTGGTTAGTGAAGTGTTTTACTATCGAGAAGGAAACTAAGTATATATTCTAGAACCTTGCATAGAACACATGTCAGTGAGATAGGCATATAGTTGGCGGGGTGTGACTTGTCCCCTTTTTGTAAATGGGAGACTTCCACTGGGCCGGCAGTGATCCTTCGTTAAGGGGAGGGAGGCCATTCCAAAGTCGTGGGTTAATATAGTTAATATGGTGCGTGTGACCTAAATGTTACTAATGCATTCAATTACTTATGTACATTGTATGTTTTATTGATGCCAAGCACCTTGTGGGGACCTCTACATGTTTTTTTGGACAGGCTTAGCAGACTGAAGTCACTAACCAGTACTGAGATGCCTCACTCAATGACATTATATGTGCCCCAAACTAGTATCAAACCCGGGACCCTTTGAATCCAAATAAGACACTCTACCACTGTACCACTGGACAATGGATGACACACTAAGTAATTCTCTGAACCATATAACCCATATACATTCGTAGGAACATATATTGCGTCTAACTACTGGTAAATTTCAAGATTATGTGACACTCGGGTGTGTCATTTCCTATACGAGTAATGCATATTTACGTTTGTTTACCTGTTAATCTCGTTTTGGCGAAAGTAGGTCAAAACGGTGCGCACTATATCATAAGCCAAACCGTGTTTCCGTGTATTCATTTTGTAAAGTATACCAATATAAACGTTTTGCCTTCTGTACTTCACGGTCACAATGTTTACGGACCTGAATATACTCGGACTTAAGATATACCTTTCGGTTTTTATTACATGCAACACAATTCAACCAATTTCGTTCTGCTGTAAAATATTATTCCAGCTATCAGTTAGATATATGTAGGCTACATACAATACAACACAACACATTTAAACAATCATATTAACAGTACATAGCCATGTTATGTTTATGGTGATGATGCGTGTGGTGTGGTGTGGTGTGGTGTGATGTGCGTGCGTGCGTGTACACAGACAGAGACCCATTCCAGAGTCTCCTCTGGTTCTTTTACGTGCACGAATTATTTAAGCACCGACACATGACCTCGGTTTAAAGTCGCATCTGAAAGACTGTTAATTTTATTAGTTTAATCATATTTTATTGTTTATTTATAGATAAACATGGTAAATATATAAGCAAACTGATACAACTGCAATGCTATGCTTATACTTTTGCACAGTGCACGAATAAAATCTAGAAGCAAATGGGTTGGGCAACAAGTTTTACCAACATTAACTAGTGCCCTCCCCAATAAACCAGATTAATGTTAACAAAATGACCGTAGCGATGTGTACTGTAATAACTATATTATTTTAGATGAAAATAAATGTTCAGGATTAGAAAGGACAAAAAAACAAAATAGAAAAAAGTAAAATAACTAGAGAAGCATTCTGTAACAGCTCTCTGCTTCTGCGCCATACGCACCATACCCCCAGCCAGCCAACCAGACCCAACCCCCAACCACCAAATAGAGAATCGGCTCGGAGAGAACAGCAGATATGTACTTACATTGTGTTAGTAGATAGTATGACGCTCAACGCGTTTAGTGCTTTTGATGAAAATTTGGACTTGTTTGAAAATATATTCATTGTCTTCAGATGTTTTATTTACGAAACCAAACAATAATTTGCGTGTACGTAGCGGATGGTAAGTACGCGTATTTAGGAATAGCTAACGCCTCTGGATTACAAACAATGGACATCGAAATAAACATACATCGAATAGCATCTTCCGTTTCGTTTAGTATACATGTGCAATTTGAATTGTCGCGTAGATGATTGTTAAATAAATCTGAATGCAGGTTGCTACAAGCATTTCTGATACGTGTATGATAGACCTGTTGACATCGGTCGCCGCATTTAAAATAAGACGGTACAGTTGGTGGTTTATATATTAGTTTAAGTTTCTCTTTAAAAGACGACAACGTATTAATATTACGCATATCAATATCAAGTTCGTTCCACAGTTTTATAGAGGATGGTATTACAGATTTGGAATAAACTTCAGTTCGCCTTGCTAATGTAATAAAGTTTCTATTATTTCTCAAGTTATATGGGTTTGTTAAATCTACAGTTTCTGGGAAGAGATCATTTAAGTAACTTGGTACATTACCATTTTTTTGCTTATACACTAGAATTAATTTCTGCATTTTTCTGTGGTCAGAGAGTGATACCCAGCCTATTTCGCATAGAAGTTTGTTGATGGAAACAGATCGTGTTAGTCCCGTAACTATTCTAGCAGCGTCGTATTGAAGTTACTCTAACATTTCCTTTTTGTATAAGGTACAATTGTCCCAAACTATAGATGCATATTCTAAGATCGGTCGAAGATAAGAAATGTATACTTGATTTAACGTTTGGCGATTTAATTTAAATTTTAGAATTCTCATAGATCCTAAAACGTTGCTGGCAGAAGCTGTAATGTTAGTTATATGGTCGTGCCACGTACCGTTGTCGCTAAGTGTAACTCTAAGATGTTTATGATGACTGACGAAGTTTAGTTGCGTATTTTCAAAGATTAAAATCGGTTGATTTGCATTAACTAAAGATAAGAACAAAACTTCTGTTTTGGTTGGATTAAATTGAACTAACCATTGCTTTGACCAATCTGATATAATGTTTAGATCGTGATTCAATGTAGCTTCTATTATGTTTATATTGTTTGATGTCACTGCCAAAGAACTATCATCAGCAAATAATCGTGTGAGACTTAGAAGAGATTCAGCAATGTCATTTACGTAGATTAAAAAGAGAAGAGATCCTAAAACTGAACATTGGGGCACCCCATCATTCAAACTATGTTCTTTTGAGAATGTTGAACCAACGAAAACCTTCTGACGTCTACCAGTTAGATAACTTGATAACCATTTAAGTATATTGCCGGAAACTCCATATTGACGAATTTTAAACAGAAGACCTTTATGCCATACTCTATCAAATGCCTTATTAATATCGCAAAACACGATGCAAGTTGATTTACGTTCATCAAAAGCTTTGCAAATTTGGTTGTACATGTCTATTAGTTGAAAAACTGTTGAATGACCTGGCAAAAAACCTGATTGATATTTGTATATTACATTGTTCTCATATAAGAAGTTATATAAATGTTTGAACATAACACGTTCCATTACCTTACCTATACAGCCTATTAATGAGATAGGTCGATAGTTCAAAGGAAGCTCACGTTGATCTTTTTATACAATGGCATGACATTTACAACTTTCCAAATAGAGGGATATGTATGTTTTTGTACGGATCTGTTGAAAAGCATTCTTAAAGGACGACATATGGTATGAGAAGTTTCCTTAATCATTCTATGACTGATTTCATCTGGTCCACTGGCTTTATTTATTACCAAATTTGATATGACATCCATATTGTCTTGTTCCGTAATGTCCACGTTATTAAATGACGCGTTTATTTTGGAAGTAAATACTGGCAGATTTGTTAGTGAATCGTCTATAGTTGAGATCGATGCAAAGTAGTTATTTAGTGTATTGGCTTTATCGGAATCGGTAAATGAATAGAAAGTATCATTTTTTAATAACGGAGGTATTGGTGCACTCCTTGAAGAGCTACCCCTGACTAACATTTTAACAATTGTCCAATATTCACGAGGATTCGATTGGCTTATATCATTCAAAGTAAATTCGATGCTATTAAAAAATATTTCTTTGGCATGGTTTTTCATGTTATTAACTTTATTTCTAAATTTTTTATAACTATTCCAGTCTGAAAGATTTCCTGAGCGTAATGCAATACGTTTTTGTCTGTCGCGTTGTCTAGAGGTTTTCCGTATTTCCGAATTATACCATGGCTTATCATTTGGACGAATAGTTACTAAACTTGTTAGAATGCAAGATGTTGCAAGGTCTAAGTATTTATCTGTAAATAACGAAGTAGCTGTATCTATATCAGAGGAATTAATGAAAGACCAATCAGTTTCACGTATTCTATTGTTAAAGGTTTCGAAATCAGCCTGTTTATAATTCCATACTCTGCGTTTGAAAGGACCATTGTAATTAAAATCTACTTTAATATAAGCAAAAGTCCCAAAATGGTCGCTAATAATAGTTGGTGTTTTAATGACTCCCGAGTGAAGTGAAATAATATTATTTGATATAGCCACTGGATATATTAAGGTTCTTGACTGTTCAGTTACACGCGTTGGTTCAGTAATAATGTTTACCATAGTGTTCAATGTCAGAATATCTTTTAACTTATGATTATTACAATTCAGTTGGTCTTCATTAATATCTCCAACTAAGACAATATTAGTAGTAATTTCATATGCTCTTTCTAAACAAATATTAATTTTATCCCATAGATCAATTGTAGAATGTGGAGGTCTGTATAAGTTTCAAATTAAGTAGGTGTGAGAACGGTCTTTAATTTCAATCCATAAAGATTCTTCGAGAATATTTTCTAATTCAATAACTCTTTTAGGCCTCAAATGAGACGATGCGTAAATTAGCAGTCCTCCAGAATGGGGTGTGTTATCTTTCCGAAACATTGTGTCGAAACCGTCTAACCATAGACTATCGGCAATAACGTCAATTGAGAGATGAGTTTCTGTGAAACATAAAATATCGAAATCAAGAAGATAGTCTTTAATATATTCTAACTTGTTCCTAACACTCCTTATATTCTGGTGTAATACGGAGAAACATTCATTAAAAGTGTTATCTGGCCCTGGATTTGTTTCTATATCTCCTGATAATATTAACGAAAACTGTAGTAGTAAAATATACGCAATGTGTGTAGTAAATTGTTCAAATGGATCCTTTGTTAGATTAGTGGACGATGCAGTCATAGGCTCGTGACATGTAATGACTAAGACAATGAAAGCAACATTTACATTGCATATGCTTTTGTATAATACTATACTAAGGAAAAGTAATATTTTATGAAATTTACTGCAAGTTTGTGTAAGTAAATATAGCATACAGGAGATCGAACCTGCGATCATCCATTTATCAGTCCAGCTTATCCTATGATGATTAGATACATATTGTAATTACGCTATGACAACGTTTCAATCATGTCTGAACTATTAATAGATAAGTATATATTAACCATGAACTGTAAAATTACAATATCAATAATATCAAGAGATTATTAAGGTGATTGAAACACGCATAGTAATTATATGAGAAAGTTGAGATTGACTCAGAAGATATGGATAGATGGAGGAACACAATATATTCATTCGGATAGTTCAATGGGAGGAGCAAGCACGCTACATTTAAGTGAATTCAATAAACTCGACGTACACAACAAACATGACGTCAAAGTTGTTGATCATAAATAGCTTTCAAATGTATTTCATCCATAGAAATTATGGATTGCAATTATTAATAACTGTTGTTTGATTCAATAAACATTTGTTTTAGTACATTTGTAATTAATTATATACGAAGTCATAATGATAGTTGCATTGATAGTTTCATTTCCACGCAGAATATTTATATTTTATTCTTTCTCATCAATGTACAGCATATAACAAACACAAAATATAATTTACATATTAAAAAGTACATTGCCACTCAATTCAGAGTTACGACTACCGGTATGTATCTATGCATCATTCAGCTATAACATAATGCGCTACTATAGTATATACTAGCCTGGGAACAGGCGTCGATATATTTTGCCTGGTCAGTCAAATAAATATATTTTAACACTGAGACTATTAATTGGGCCGTATTGAGTTTCTGATGATATTTTGCCAGAATTTAAAAAGTGAATATTCGACAGACTGGAACCCAGGCTAAGTATATACATGTGATAACTACATGTGTGAGATAAAGCTGAAAAGCAGTCGCTAATTGAAATTTAAAATATCATTAAGATGAAATGGAATGAAAAATACTGAAAGCAAACTAAGTAGGCCTACTACTGTGCAAACTAAAAAATGTTTTAAAAGATCAAATACCAATTCCAATCAGATTGGGATTAGCCTAATTAGCAAATGTCTTCCAGGTGTAATAAACAATGAAGGCGACATATAAAACACCCAATAGACATTATTTACAATTTTTTTGCTCGCCCATATGGCTTACCGGAGGCGAGGGTAAATAAACTCAATCATCATTTACAAAGAAGACCGCCTCCGTGGTCGAGTGGTTAAGGTCGCTGACTTGTATACCACTGTAACATATCATATCTGATGGTCACGGGTTCGAACCCCGCTCAGACCGTGTCTCATTTTACGGAGGTTGGTGCACCAAGTACTGGTTAACCGCTGGAGCCTGCCCAGGAAAGGTGTTGCTAGGTAAACTGCCCGGCGCTCAAATGGGAAACCGGTAGCGACGTTAAATAAACTTAAATAAAAAGAAAAAAAAAGAACCAGAGGAGACTCTGGAATGGGTCTCTCTCTGTATCATTGCACTATCCTCCAAAAATCGTACGTGCGTGCGTGCGTACGTGCGTGCGTGCGTGCGTGCGTGCGTGCATGCGTGCGTGCGTGCGTGAAGAGATTAGTCATTTTAGATTGTTGGAGGATAGTGCAATGATACAGAGAGAGAGACCCATTCCAGAGTCTCCTCTGGTTCTTTTACGTGCACGGTGTAAAGCACCGACACGAGACCTCGATGATACAGAGAGAGAGAGACCCATTCCAGAGTCTCCTCTGGTTCTTTTACGTGCACGGTGTAAAGCACCGACACGAGACCTCGGTTTAACTTCCCATCTGAAAGACTGTTAATTTTATTAGGGTCAGACGAGGGATCGAACCTGCGATCCCTGGATTACCAGTCCAGCGTGTTACCACTGGACTATATATCCGTCTGTAATAAAGACATTGTGGCGTCCCCCCTCGTCGGCCCTTACTCTACGTCTGGTCTATTTACGGCTCTTTCCAATGTTTAAGCTATATAAACTCTCTGGTCGGTTGTCTAGGGGTATTTTTCATTTCTCTATCAATTCAATAATAACGTAACACACAAAGTTCTTTTCTATCTATTTTACTTCTATCGTCTCTTTTTATATTATATTATTTCGTTTATTCACATCTCGTGAATATCTGATATCTTATCTATATAATAGTCACTTCAAGCCTCATTAATTTCTAGTGTCTTTATTAGATCACCGCCCTGTCGATAATTGGATTACATCTTTAATCTTCAATATACAATCAAGGATATTTCAATTAGACTGTCTACGTTGATCAGCCGCTCGCGTCTCTCAATAACTTCAATATCTCACAGTACCGTTCTGGTATCAATTTATTACCGCTATATAATAGAGATAATTTGTATCTCTTAGCTTATTATATTAGCAATCACGTATTCTATTCAAGCCATACGGTGCTACTTAATCCATCGCTACCCAATGTGTCCGTAACACTTAAGTTCAGTCTATAGTTCGTTTTATAAGTATATTAAATTAATATACTGAAGACATCTCGTCTGTTATATTAGCTATCACGTATTCTATTCAAGTAATACGGTGCTACTCACTCCATTACTATTCACTGTGTCCGTAACACTTAAGTTCAGTTTATAGTTCGTTTTATAAGTATATTAAATTAATATACTGAAGACAGCTCGTCTGTTATATTAGCTATTACGTATTCTATTCAAGTAATACGGTGCTACTCACTCCATTACTATTCACTGTGCCCGTAACACTTAAGTTCAGTTTATAGTTCGTTTTATAAGTATATTAAATTCATATACAGAAGACATCTCGTCTTTAGTGTCATAGAAACAGTAATTGTTTTCTATCTGAGATACACAATCAATCCTTGCATAAGGACAGCCTATTGTGCTCTAATTTCTCTTTAATTTTAGTCGGAAGTATATACATTTCAGTCAGACAGCGTGGCGCTGACCACCTGTTACCTTACGCAATCAAAATCGTAACTTTAATGAAACAGCCAGACATATTGGCGCCTCATCAAAAGAAACCGACAACTATTACATAATCTCTCGCTGTGAGATAATATTTACGTACATCAGCCTCGCGGTAAGCTAAATTAACGATACATAAATTAAGTTCTCATGTAATCATCTTTTTGCGCGCCAAAATAGCTTGTTGATTTTAGGCGCGAATATGGCATAAAATGTGTACGGTCATTTCTATTTATAATATATACATTAGACAATCACAATACTTAGTATCGTGTGCAAAATAGCTGTTTTTGCACAACGTATGTATTACATATGTATATATATCCTGCTATTAAGACAACGTTTTCTCAGTCCGGAATTATTTCCTATATATTTCGTGCATACAAATTTAGCTTAGCTCGATTGCGAAACAAGTTCTTACAACTTATATTAATCACTATCGATACCTCATTACTGATGGAATCCATCGCCACGAGGGAGAAAGAGGCAACGTGGAATTTAAATGACTTGCATATAAGGGCAAAATCGTAACGTACGGTTACAGTGTGTCTCAAACTCCGGGCATTTCTCACCTGAAGCGAAGGCGCTACCACGGTGCTATCACGACTTCCTCTATATTTCAATTGTCACAAACTCCTATAACAGGACCACCCTATATATATTTCAGTAATAATATCACCTATTTCAGTCACAAACAACAACAGAACTTCAGTAATACGCCCAGTTTCTGCTAAATTAATTGCCCATATGAGCGACGCCTCCTTGAAGAGTTTAGTCATTCTAGAAGTTTGGAGGATAGTGCAATGATACAGACAGAGACCCATTCCAGAGTCTCCATTGGTTTTTTTACGTGCACGGTGTAAAGCACCGACACGAGGCCTCGGCGGCTTAAAGTCGCATCTGAAAGATTGTTAATTTTATTTAAATCAGACGTAGGATCGAACCTACGATCCCTGGATTACCGGTCCAACGTGTTAACCACTGTACTACAGATCCGTCTGTAACAAATTCGCAAGTGTGATCACACATTTTTATCTGACACTTAATATTAAGACATCTGCTTATCACCGTGTGTATTGTGTACCATATCATGTCATAAATGAGTGAAAGTTGAGTTACATTCATGAATACAATAATTATTGATGTTCAACACATGCCATGAGAGCAATTCTATAAATCATGCATAGAGTGGTGGAACCTATGCTCGGCGTAAATCCCACATATAATGACCAGTACAAAACTTGCCGTATATTATTATTTTCTTAAGTCGTGAAAACAACTTTCAAAAGATTCGTGTTGACACTTTTAGCTTCACCACGTGACCTTGCTGCTCAATACAGCTATCGCAACGGTGTCGGTCGGCACCTGTTTATATGGGGAACTGAAGACTTCAGGGCTCGCCCATATGGTTTACCGGCGGCGAGGATAAAGAAACTGAATCATCATCATCAGGGCACCAATGCACGGCGTACTTGTTAATTTTTAGTTATCCTCCATAACTTGTTGAATATCTTATTTTGATATAGTACATCATTGAATAAAAACACTTAATGGTCTTAATCGGAAATGGTATAGGAACTATTTTTCGGGTTAGGTGTAGATTTTTTAAATTCGGATAGCTACCTGAATTGCTCGTACACCTAAGTATCAGTTTCGGTGGAAATATTCTCCCAATGATTTGCTTGTTTATATTCGTCTGATGCACAAGTCACTTGACAGTTGCATGATCATCAGTCTACTGATATACTCAACGGAATGCTATTGAACCATGCTTTCAGTTCTGTTGCGAAATTAGCCTAGAATTATATAAATATTTTAAATACCGATGAAAATGGAAACTACGCCGAGCATAGGAATACGCCGAGCATAGGAATACGCAGAGCATAGGTTCCACCACTCTACAATTATTTAATATTCATATTAAATGAAATGTGCAGTTTTCAAAATAATGAAATCATGTCACATTTCTTACTTCCCTGAAATTTAAAATAACTTTATAATCGATTCCCTATTATGAATTAAATACATTATGGAGCCAGAACGGCCCATCTGACGTTGGGAATCATTTGTCTAGACTCTAATCTTCTGTGGCACAAATAGAACTAGAAGTGCATGCAACTTATTTGAAGAAGAAGAACCTATGCTTGACATATTTTAGGGAGTTGGGGTGCACTGGGTACGCCCACAGGGATTCGGCACGTTTGGGTACTTAAATATATATATACTAGTACCCCCAAACGTGCCGAATCCCTGTGGGTACGACCCCTGACTCGCTGGTGGATAGAGAACAATGTAATCATTCACAATTACGTGGAGCCAGGGGACGGCGAAGGACAGCTACTGGCCGAAACGTGAAGCAGAAACCTCTTGTGCTCATGCAGTGGAATGCTGAAGGAGTCTTTAACAAAAAGACTGAACCGGAGCAAGTACTACAGGACAAAGAGGTAAGTGTTTGCTGCATACAGGAAATACACCTGAACAAAGACAAGACGTTCACAGTACGAGGCTACCAGTGCCTCCGAGCAGACCGACAAGACAGGCACAAGGGTGGTGTGCTCACTCTAGTCCGGAACAATATCAATGCGAGCGAAGTGAAAACCTACCTTGAAGGAGCGGAATACCAGGAGTTCAAGATCAAGACCAAATCATCTGAGTTGAGCCTCGTCAACTACTACTACTACTGCCCAAATGACAAAGCCCTTGCCCTTGACACTATTGAAATCGCAAACAGTCGATACATGGTTGTTGGTGATTTCAATAGTCATTCCCAGAGTTGGGGATATGCACAGTCTGATAGGCGTGGGGATGAAGTGGAGGACTGGCAGGATGAGCACAACTTGATCCTTGTCAACCAGCCCTATGATGTTCCAACCTTCTACTCTAGGCGATGGCACACTACTACCTCTCCAGATCTAGCATTCTGCACAGAGGACATCCAGAAAGGTACGGTTAGAGAAGTTGGCGATCAACTTGGTGGAAGTGACCACACGCCAGTGTTCCTCATAATCAGCAGTGAAGTGATACAGACAGACCATCCCTACCCTAGATGGAACTACAAGAAAGCCAAGTGTTTGCTATTCGGTCCAATTCTCTTACTCGAGGCATACAGGTACAAGGAAGAGATGTTAACAACGTGGTGAAAGAGTTCAACAGCTGCATACTCAAAGCTGCCCATGAAACCATCCGTAGAGGTGCGAGAAGAGAATACAAGCCCTACTGGACCAATCAGTTGCAGACCGTCCAAGATGAACTCACTGAAGCAAGGAACAGGGCAGGAGAACAGCCATCACAAGAAAACCATGAACAACTTCAGAAAGCAAAGGCACAGTTTCAAAAATCTAAACTGGAAGCTGCACGACGAAGTTGGAGGGAGAAAACTGCTGCCCTGAACCTTAAGAAGGACGGGAGGAAGTTGTGGAGGCTCACGAAACAGCTAAATGATGAAGAAAATAGCAGACAGAAAATCACGTTGGATGAGGATGGGAAACTGTTGACCGGCAAAGAGACTGCAGACTGTCTCGCCAAAGCCTAACAGAAAGAGGGCAACATCAAAGTCACACGCCAACAGCAAAGAGAGGCACGAAAAGAACAGAAGGATAGAAGTAAAAGACATACGGAACAAGACTCCATGAAACTTCCACTTACATACCAGGAACTGTACACAGCGCTCAGACAACTGAAGAATAGGAAGTCACCAGGACCAGATGGAATCTCTAATGAGATGCTAACTCATCTTGGATGCTCAGCCATGCTGAAACTTCTTGACATCTTCAATCTTAGCTGGGAAGAAGGCATAGTTCCGCAGATCTGGAAGGAAGCCACCGTTATCCCAATCTACAAGAACGGCAAGGATAGAAAGAAAGCTTCCAGCTATCGCCCTATTAGTCTCACTAGCTGTGTGGTCAAGACAATGGAGAGGATAGTTAACAAGAGACTCATGTGGTACCTTGAGACAGAAAACCTCCTATCCAAGGAACAAGCAGTATTCCGACAGTTCAGATGCACAGAGGACCAGGCAACATACCTCGATCAGAAAGTTGAGGATGCATTCCAAGACCGGAAGGTAGTTTTTGCAACCTGGATATACCTCCAGAAGGCTTTTGACAAAGTCTGGACTGATGGGCTGCTGGTCAAGATGCAACGATGTGGAATTGCCGACAAGATGCTCCGATGGACCAAATCCTTCCTACACAATCGCAGAGCCAGAGTACTTGTTGACAACCAGATGAGCAAGCAATTCCTCATCCGACACGGTGTTCCTCAAGGAGGAATGATCTCGCCTACGCTGTTCCTCATCTTCATCGATGACTTGCTTGCAGAGCTGCCACATGGTATCAAAGCAGCACTCTATGCTGACGACTTGGTCATGTGGTGTGTTGAAGAATATGCAACGACTGCCACATACAGAATGCAGATGGCCGCAGACAAGCTCACAGCATGGTGCATCTCTATTAATAAGGAGAAGTCGTCAACCACACTCTTCACACTTTCCACCAAACATAAAGCTGGAACCATCAAAGTCGGTGGAACTGCCTTGAAGACGAACAACGAGCCAACATACTTGGGGGTGACATTTGACAGACGGCAGACATTGAAGCCACATATCCAGAAAGCAGAGGCCAAAGCCAAGCCATGTGGTGCCAATGCTCGCATATTGAAGACTTGTTACCAAGGTGTGGTCAGGCCTCACCTGGAATATGGATTCACCGCCTGGACAACATCAGCCAAGACAAAAATCAACAGACACTTGACAAGGTTCAGAACAAGGCTCTCAGGCTTATCACAGGTGCAATGAAGAGCACTCCAATCAAGGCCATGGAGAAAATTACTTCCATCCAGCCACTGCAAGAACGTCGCGACACAAGAATTATTCTACAGACAGAGACGTTTCGATGTCAGGAATAACAATCGATGAAGCAGAGAGTTGAGGTACTAACGAAGAATCGTCTAAAGCGCAGCAGTTTCATCCACCAGTCCAAGAAGCTTGCTCGAAAGCACACCAGCCATCTTCCAGCCAAGACATTGCCTCCAACGCCATTTATATCCAAGCCATGGTTGACTAGCGATGAATCCAAGGTTACCATCTGCAGTACAACCCCATACATGACATCCAGAGATAGACAACATGATGACGTCGAACGTGCCCTCACACTAGCACACATCGACAAGAGTTATCTGGAGAAGCATGGATACAAGTCTACACAGATGGTTCAGCCACAAAAGCAGTAGCAAACGAAGGAGCAGGAGTGTATGTCCGACACCCAGATGGACACACAGTCCGTAGTTCTACCTACTGGAGTACACTGCAGCAACTATGGGGCAGAAGTACAGGCCCTTGAAACAGCAGTATCTCTAGTACACAACACTGTTGAGTGTGCCCAGGTTGTCTTACTGACTGATGCGCTCTCAGTTCTGGACGCCCTGTCTAACAACAAAGAACCCCACCTGATGGAAGCCCTTCGAACAGTCAGCGTAACTAAAAGAACTGTCCTCCAGTGGGTACCTGCACACATAGGCATCCCTGGCAATGAAGCCGCTGACCAGCTTGCCAAGCAAGGTTCTACCGAGAGGCAGCCAGACAAAGATTTGACTTACAAGGAGAAATGCACCATAATCAAATATGCATCAAAGCCAACAGTCGAGAAGGATGACTACCACCTTCTCACCAGACAGGAGCAAGTCACGATATTCCGGCTTAGAACATGGCATAACCGCCTGAACTTCCATATGTGTCGGAAGCTTGGACTAGCTCCATCAACTGCCTGCAGTTGCAACGTAGGGGACCAGACTGCAGAACACATCCTCCAGGAGTGTCCCAATCTTCATGGGGTGAGGAAAACAACCTGGCCAACAGATACTTCTCTCCAGACGAAGTTACATGGCTGCCGGGAGGATCTGAGGAGGACGGCCCATTTCGTGTTTGCTGCCGGCTTGTCCATGTGATTCGCGAACGACAAGAAGAAGAAGATTCACAATTACCATAAGAATAACTGATTTATTGGTTTCATACCAAAAGTGAGCTGATTTAGTGGAATTCAATCTACACAGCTTGAGTACGATTCGGTTTATGTTCTTTTACCTCATAACAATAATGATGTCTGGCTCACAATAACACACTTGTAATATAAAAGCATCTCAAGTGATTATATATGCGTGATATTATCTAATGTTATGTGTGGAAAATAACATAATGTCAAAATACTGTATTAGAATCGGATAGGCGTATTTTCGGGTATGTTTGAAATAGAGTACTTCACCTTCAACTTGATACTGTCGTACAATCTGTAACGATAATAGCGGACATACGCAGTCTAGAACAGTGAGTTAATCTAAAACTGTATGTGCAAGTTAAGAAGATACAAGTACATACACAGCTATATAACTGTGTAACTGATAACACCATTTGTATTTAAATAGTTTTAACCTATTTTCGCTGACAGAGGTGAAGCATGGTTCAATAACATTCTGTTGTGCGTACCGGTCACAGGCACCAGACACAATTTTTTTTTTGGCCTATGGTCATATAGTAAGTAATATATAATATATTATATATTACTTACTATATGACCATAGGCCAAAAATAAAAAATAAAATTATTTTTGTGTCTGGTGCATGTGGTACCGGTAGCCTAATGCAACTGTCACCTGACTGGTTCAGTAGCCGAATATAAACAGACAACTTGTTGGGAATATTTTTTCTCCACTGAAATGATGCAGTTTATGAGCATTTCAGGTGGCTCTCCGGATTGGGAAAAAAATGTACAAATAACCAGAAAAAAGTTTCTTATGAATTGTAATATTGTTAGTTATTGAAGTTACTAAGTCAAAATAATATATTCAACATTTACCCATGCATAAATAAAAAAATTCATGTACACCGTGCATAGGTGCCCTAAAGTATCTAGTTCCCCATGGAAACAGGTGCTGTTGCGATAGTTGTATTTAGGTGCATGGTTACGTAATGAAGCTAAAAGTTTCAACAACAATTTTATGAAAGTTGTGTTCACGACTTAAGAAAATAATAATATACGGCAAGTGCACTTAACTTGTTTTATAGGCCATGATATGTAGGATTTACGCCGAGCACAGGTTCCATCACTCTATATGTAACACTCTTACATATATGTAGATAGTAATACAAAATGTACACCGAATACATATAATTTCATTTATATAGAGTGCCTATGCTCAGCGTAAATCCTACATATCATGGCCTATAAAAAAAGTTAAATGCACTTGCCGTATATTATTATTTTCTTAAGTCATGAAGACAACTTTCAAAAAATTGTTGTTGAAAATTTTAGCTTCATTACGTAACCATGCACCTCAATACAGCTATCGCAACCATGGGGAATTAGATACTTTAGGGCACCTATGGCTATGCACAGCGTACATGAAATGTTTTATTTATGCACAGGTAAATGCTGAATATATTATTTTGACTTAGTAACATCAATAACTAACAATATTACAACTCATAAGAAATTTGTTCTGGTTATTTGTACATTTTTATCCAATAGGGTCAGATAGGGGATGAAATATTGTTCTGTGACAGCCCTTTTTATATTTGGTTTCGTTTCCGGTTTTTTTAATGTTATGTGTTCACAAGTACATATCTCAGCATTAATTTATTACAATTTATTACATTTATATACAAGTGTGAGAGCTACAAGAACTAGCCTGGACACACGCAAGCAACTGAGATCTTGACATTTAAACACTTTTGTTAATCTTCAGACCCAGGTAGAAGTATGTTGCTGTTTAACAGATTGGAACTGATGACATCAGGTATTTATTATGACACCAGGTATTTATTTTGACATCAGATATGTATTATGACATCAGGTATTTATTATGACATCAGTTATTTATTATGACATCAGATATTTATTATGGCATCAGGTATTTATTATGTTTATTATGACATCAGGTATTTATTATGACATCAGGTATTTATTATGACACCATATATTTATAGTGACATCAGATATTTATAATGACATCAGATATTTATAGTGACACCATATATTTATAGTGATGCCAGATATTTATAGTGACATCAGATATTTATAGTGATGCCAGATATTTATAGTGACATCAGACATTTATAGTGACATCAGCTATTTTAGCCTATTTATAGTGACACCAGATGTTTATAATGACCATATATTTATAGTGACACCAGATATTTATAGTGATACCAGATATTTATAGTGACACCAGATATTTATAGTGACATCAGATATTTATAGTGACACCAGATATTTATAGTGACATCAGATGTTTATAGTGACATCAGATATTTATAGTGACACCAGATATTTATAGTGACATCAGATATTTATAGTGACATCAGATGTTTATAGTGACATCAGCTATTTATAGTGACACCAGATGTTTATAGTGACCAGATATTTATAGTGACATCAGATATTTATAGTGACACAAGATATTTATAGTGACACCAGATATTTATAGTGACATCAGATATTTATAGTGACATCAGATGTTTATAGTGACATCAGATGTTTATAGTGACATCAGATATTTATAGTGACACCAGATATTTATAGTGACACAATATATTTATAGTGACACCAGATGTTTATAGTGACATCATATATTTATAGTGACACCAGATATTTATGGTGACATTTATAGTGACATCAGATATTTATAGTGACACCAGATATTTATAGTGACATTTATAGTGACATCAGATATTTATAGTGACATCAGATATTTATAGTGACACCAGATATTTATAGTGACACCAGATGTTTATAGTGACATCAGATGTTTATAGTGACATCAGATGTTTATAGTGACATCAGATATTTATAGTGACACCAGATATTTATAGTGACATCAGATATTTATAGTGACATCAGATGTTTATAGTGACATCAGCTATTTATAGTGACACCAGATATTTATAGTGACATCAGATATTTATTATAGCACATGAATTATTTTGACACCAGTTATTTATTTTGACATTATATGTTTATATTATGAAACCATGTATTAATAATAACATCACATATTATGGCACCTGTACTTATTATTGCAACAACATCCGGTAATACATATGACATAAAGTATTTCTATGGCATTTGGTATGTAATATGTGGTAATAATTTAGGTTGGGTGAACGCGCCGGTCAATCCATTACTTCAATACACTCCTGATTAAGGTAGTCCATGGCTATCCTAGCAGTGTGTGGGCAGGCATTGTTTTGCATTAAAATGAAGTCAACACCGATAGCTCCAGCGAATGGTTTTGCAATCGGTGATAGAATGTCATCCCTATACCTTAAAGCAGTTAATGTTCCTCGATCAAACACATAGAGGTCCGTGCGCCCTCGTAAGCAGATCCCACCCCAAACCATTACTGAGCCACCCCCAAAACGATCCCATTCCATAATGTTAAAGACCGCATATCGTTCACCTGGCCGTCTCCACACTCGAGTACGCCTATCACATGATGATAAATGGAATCTACTCTCGTCAGTGAGCAACACAGACTCCCAATCATGAAGTGCCCAGTTACGGTTGTCCTCAGCAATTTCGCGTCTCCGAATGCGATGTGCACGTGTCAAAGCAGGGCCGGTTGCTGGGCGCCTAGCATTCATGGTGTCATTGTGGAGTCTATTACGGATGGGTTGGGTGGGTACTCATTGCCCGGTGGTCAGATGGAAGTCTATTTAGAACCGCGTTGCACTACCACGACGGTTTCTTAAGGCCAATAACCGTATATAGTGGTCATCGGCATCGGTTGTGCATCGTGAACGACTTTGACCAGGACGTCTGGTGTACTGTTCCGTCTCCTGATACCGGGCCCACAAACGTGCAACCACGCTCTGGGAGACGTCTAGTGATCTAGCCACAGTGCACTGCGAGTGTCAATCCTGTATCATTTACACCGCCCTGGCGACCTCGGGTGGATTTAAGTGACGCCTAACACAATCGCACGTGTAAATAAGCACATAGAGTCCCAATAAAAGCCAAAAAGAGTTCATACTGATCACTATAACGAAAGATGGCAATTGACTAGCAAACCGCTTGATTTACCCGTGCGTATTCATAAGAGACATGTATTAGTGCATAGTAATGGACATTATACATGTCGATACCAAAATGATGACATTATAAGAGAGTCATAATAATGAGAGTCATTATAAAAAGTGATCATTTAATTGTTTTGAGCAGTGTATATGAGATGCAATAAACCGTAATCAATATTAGACTCCTTTACTTATACATATATTGTTGTTTGTTTGTTGTTGTTGTAATTCCCCAACCTCCACACGTAAATACTGTTGCATTATGTCGAAATGGAAATGTGATGTATTGTGAAGGATGAATATTCTTAGTATCTCATACTATTTGCCTACCCATTACCACTAAAATGCCAAAAGAAGGGTATATGGATATATGTTTGTTATAGTACGAACTATGTTTCAAACATATCAATAATTTGATCATCACATTCCCATTTTATTTGATTATAAACGTTGGTTTTAATAGACTGTTTGACATACGTTTTGTCTCAATATATACCTTCATGTTTAATACTGTTGCAACTTTTCTATATGAACCAATTTGTTTCAAAGGCAATTGTATTAATTAACTTTAATTTCTGAGGTGGGAAGTATATACCAAATAGAGAAACTGAAAATTTATAATTGCGTCAATAATGTTGGTAAAACTTGTGACCACCCATTTGCATCTAAATTATAACAGTTTCACTCGTATAATATTCGATACATTTCATTTGTTAAACAATTATTGTGCAGTCTGTGTATGTTCTTTGAAAGCAATCAAATATGTTTAAACTAAACTTCTTTTAAATCTTTAAAGTAAAGTTTAATTTGCAAATTATAAGGATTATTCTCTCAACCAATCAGAATCCTTCCAGGTGTTATTACACGTGTGTACATATAAGAAAATATGTGATGGCTGTATGAAACTGAATTTAACAAAGTTATGAGATAAATAGGTTTATCAGCTATCGAATGTCTATGCAATATGGAAGTCGTGATAGCGCAGTGGATACGCGTTCGCTTCAGTTGCGAAAGGTCCGGAGTTTGAGCCCCGCTGGAGCCATTACGATTGTGCCCTTAGGCAAGGCATTTAAATTCCACATTGCCTCTTCTCTCTCCTTCATGGCGATGGATTCCTTCAGGAATGAGGTATCGAGAGTGATTAATATAAGTTGAAAGAACTTGTTTCGCAATCAAGCTAAAATAAATTTGTATAAACTATGCAATACTTCATCATATGGGTTTGGGTGTAGAGTGGAGCCTCCGTGACCCACTGTTTAAGATGGTTTGTTACAAATCACTTGCCTCTTTCCTCTGCTGGTTCTAATCCCACTTATGTTTCAGCTTAAAACAAAAAGAAAATTTGTTTAAGTGAATGATCAAATTAGATTTCACTCATGAACATAGAAAGCTATCGTTATCACTTGTCACTTGTGCCAAACTCATGAACATAGAAAACTATCGTTATCACTTGTGCCAAACTCATGAACATAGAAAACTATCATTATCACTTGTCACTTGTGCCAAACTCATGAACATAGAAAGCTATCGTTATCACTTGTGCCAATCTCATGAACATAGAAAGCTATCGTTATCACTTGTGCCAAACTCATGTACATAGAAAGCTATCGTTATCACTTATGCCAAACTCATGAACATAGAAAGCTATCGTTATCACTTGTGCCAAACTCATGAACATAGAAAGCTATCGTTATCACTTGTGCCAAACTCATGTACATAGAAAGCTATCGTTATCACTTATGCCAAACTCATGTACATAAAACGCTATCGTTATCACTTGTCACTTGTGCCAAACTCATGTACATAGAAAGCTATCGTTATCACTTGTCACTTGTGCCAAACTCATGTACATAGAAAGCTATCGTTATCACTTGTGCCAAACTCATGTACATAGAAAGCTATCGTTGTCACTTGTGCCAAACTCATGTACATAGAAAGCTATCATTATCACTTGTGCCAAACTCATGTACATAGAAAGCTATCGTTATCACTTGTCACTTGTGCCAAACTCATGAACATAGAAAGCTATCGTTATCACTTGTGCCAAACTCATGAACATAGAAAGCTATCGTTATCACTTGTGCCAAACTCATGAACATAGAAAGCTATCGTTATCACTTGTGCCAAACTCATGTACATAGAAAGCTATCGTTATCACTTGTGCCAAACTCATGTACATAGAAAGCTATCGTTATCACTTGTGCCAAACTCATGTACATAGAAAGCTATCGTTATCACTTGTCACTTGTGCCAAACTCATGTACATAGAAAGCTATCATTATCACTTGTGCCAAACTCATGTACATAAAAGCTCGTTATCGCTTGTCACTTGTGCCAAACTCATGTACATAGAAAGCTATCATTATCATTTGTCACTTGTGCCAAACTCATGTACATAGAAAGCTATCGTTAACACTTGTGCCAAACTCATGTACATAGAAAGCTATCGTTATCACTTGTCACTTGTGCCAAACTCATGTACATAGAAAGCTATCATTATCACTTGTGCCAAACTCATTTACATAGAAAGCTATCGTTATCACTTGTGCCAAACTCATGTACATAGAAAGCTATCGTTATCACTTGTCACTTGTGCCAAACTCATGAACATAGAAAGCTATCGTTATCACTTGTGCCAAACTCATGAACATAGAAAGCTATCGTTATCACTTGTGCCAAACTCATGAACATAGAAAGCTATCGTTATCACTTGTGCCAAACTCATGAACATAGAAAGCTATCGTTATCACTTGTGCCAAACTCATGAACATAGAAAGCTATCGTTATCACTTGTGCCAAACTCATGAACATAGAAAGCTATCGTTATCACTTGTGCCAAACTCATGAACATAGAAAGCTATCGTTATCACTTGTGCCAAACTCATGAACATAGAAAGCTATCGTTATCACTTGTGCCAAACTCATGAACATAGAAAGCTATCGTTATCACTTGTCACTCGTGATAATATTGCTTTCAATGTTAATTTGGTGAAATATATTCCAATCATATACTGAGACAAACAAATATCCTCTATGTATCTGGTTGCATGCATGTTACTATAGTTTATTCCTCTATGTATCTGGTTGCATGCATGTTACTATAGTTTATTCCTCTATGTATCTGGTTGCATGCATGTTACTATAGTTTATTCCTCTATGTATCTGGTTGCATGCATGTTACTATAGTTTATTCCTCTATGTATCTGGTTGCATGCATGTTACTATAGTTTATTCCTCTATGTATCTGGTTGCATGCATGTTACTATAGTTTATTCCTCTATGTATCTGGTTGCATGCATGTTACAATAGTTTATTCCTCTATGTATCTGGTTGCATGCATGTTACTATAGTTTATTCCTCTATGTATCTGGTTGCATGTATGTTACTATAGTTTATTCCTCTATGTATCTGGTTGCATGCATGTTACTATAGTTTATTCCTCTATGTATCTGGTTGCATGTATGTTACTATAGTTTATTCCTCTATGTATCTGGTTGCATGTATGTTACTATAGTTTATTCCTCTATGTATCTGGTTGCATGCATGTTACAATAGTTTTTTCCTCTATGTATCTGGTTGCATGCAT
>CM026397.1:26767509-26783317 GCA_014843695.1 Archivesica marissinica | reverse complement strand
GGTGATATATCGTACATGTAGAGGTGATATATCGTACGTGTAGAGGTGATATATCGTACGTGTAGAGGTGATATATCGTACATGTAGAGGTGATATATCGTACATGTAGAGGTGATATATCGTACATGTAGAGGTGATATATCGTACGTGTAGAGGTGATATATCGTACGTGTAGAGGTGATATATCGTATGTGTAGAGGTGATATATCGTACGTGTAGAGGTGATATATCGTACGTGTAGAGGTGATATATCGTACATGTAGAGGTGTAGAGGTGATATATTGTACATGTAGAGGTAATATATCGTACGTGTAGAGGTGATATATCGTACATGTAGAGGTGATATATTGTACGTGTAGAGGTGATATATCGTACGTGTAGAGATGATATATCGTACATGTAGAGGTGATATATCGTACGTGTAGAGATGATATATCGTACGTGTAGAGGTGATATATCGTACGTGTAGAGATGATATATCATACGTGTAGAGGTGATATATCGTACATGTAGAGGTGGTATATCGTACACGTAGAGGTGATATATCGTACATGTAGAGGTGATATATCGTACATGTAGAGGTGATATATCGTACGTGTAGAGGTGATATATCGTACATGTAGAGGTGATATATCGTACGTGTAGAGGTGATATATCGTACATGTAGATATGATATATCGTACGTGTAGAGGTGATATATCGTACGTGTAGAGATGATATATCATACGTGTAGAGGTGATATATCGTACATGTAGAGGTGGTATATCGTACACGTAGAGGTGATATATCGTACATGTAGAGGTGATATATCGTACATGTAGAGGTGATATATCGTACGTGTAGAGGTGATATATCGTACATGTAGAGGTGATATATCGTACGTGTAGAGGTGATATATCGTACATGTAGATATGATATATCGTACACGTAGAGGTGATATATCGTACACATAGAGGTGATATATCGTACATGTAGAGGTGGTATATCGTACACGTATAGGTGATATATCGTACATATAGAGGTGATATATCGTACATGTAGAGGTGATATATCGTATGTGTAGAGGTGATATATCGTACGTGTAGAGGTGATATATCGTACGTGTAGAGATGATATATCTACATGTAGAGGTGATATATGTACGTGTGAGTATATATCGTACGTGTAGAGGTGATATATCGTACGTGTAGAGGTGATATATTGTACATGTAGAGGTGATATATCGTACGTGTAGAGATGATATATCGTACATGTAGAGGTGATATATCGTACGTGTAGAGATGATATATCGTACGTGTAGAGGTGATATATCGTACGTGTAGAGATGATATATCATACGTGTAGAGGTGATATATCGTACATGTAGAGGTGGTATATCGTACACGTAGAGGTGATATATCGTACATGTAGAGGTGATATATCGTACATGTAGAGGTGATATATCGTACGTGTAGAGGTGATATATCGTACATGTAGAGGTGATATATCGTACGTGTAGAGGTGATATATCGTACATGTAGATATGATATATCGTACACGTAGAGGTGATATATCGTACACGTAGAGGTGATATATCGTACATGTAGAGGTGGTATATCGTACACGTATAGGTGATATATCGTACATATAGAGGTGATATATCGTACATGTAGAGGTGATATATCGTACGTGTAGAGATGATATATCGTACGTGTAGAGGTGATATATCGTACGTGTAGAGGTGATATATCGTATGTGTAGAGGTGATATATCGTACGTGTAGAGGTGATATATCGTACGTGTAGAGATGATATATCATACATGTAGAGGTGTAGAGGTGATATATTGTACATGTCGAGATAATATATCGTACGTGTAGAGGTGATATATCATACATGTAGAGGTGATATATTGTACATGTAGAGGTGATATATCGTACATGTAGAGGTGATATATCGTACATGTAGAGGTGATATACGTAGAGGTGATATATCGTACACGTAGAGGTGATATATCGTACATGTAGAGGTGATATATCGTACACGTAGAGGTGATATATCGTACATGTTGAGGTGATATATCGTACATGTAGAGGTGATATATCGTACATGTAGAGGTGATATATCATACATGTTGAGGTGATATATCGTACATGTAGAGGTGATATATCGTACATGTAGAGGTGATATATCGTACACGTAGAGGTGATATATCGTACATGTAGAGGTTGAGGTGATATATCGTACATGTAGAGGTGATATATCGTACGTGTAGAGGTGATATATCGTACATGTAGAGGTGATATATCGTACATGTAGAGGTGATATATCGTACATGTAGAGGTGATATATCGTACATGTAGAGGTGATATATCGTACATGTAGAGGTGATATATCGTACATGTAGAGGTGATATGTATGTGAGGTGATATATCGTACATGTAGAGGTGATATATCGTACATGTAGAGGTGATATATCGTACATGTAGAGGTGATATATCGTACATGTAGAGGTGATATATCGTACATGTAGAGGTGATATATCGTACATGTAGAGGTGATATATCGTACATGTAGAGGTGATATATCGTACATGTAGAGGTGATATATCGTACATGTAGAGGTGATATATCGTACGTGTAGAGGTGATATATCGTACGTGTAGAGGTGATATATCGTACATGTAGAGGTATAGAGGTGATATATCGTACATGTAGAGGTGATATATCGTACATGTAGAGGTGATATATTGTACATGTAGAGGTGATATATTGTACATGTAGAGGTGATATATCGTACATGTAGAGGTGTAGAGGTGATATATCATACATGTAGAGGTGATATATCGTACATGTAGAGGTGATATATCGTACATGTAGAGGTGATATATCGTACACATGATCCAGGTCCGTAGCATGGTTAAGGTCACACTTGGATTTTTGTGAAATATAGGTACAATATTCCAATTCCTTAAAAATATTAATATTTAGAGGACATATGAAATAACATTTTGTGATAAATACCAATTCGATATTTATTTAGCAGTTAAGAAGTTCCAATGATTTAAGCTAATTTTCTTCTTCTTTGTTGAATTTAAAAATTATGAATATCTGGATTATTTAATTTCTCTGCAAACAAATATTAGATATTTATATTGTACAGTTTTTAAATGTTCTGCATTTCATATCATGTCTGTAATGCCTGTGTATATAATTGTGAAATACAATATGATTTCAGACCCTTGGTAAAGTGTTAGGTCTACCGCAGCCATTTCTGGCTCACGTTGCCATGGACTCCGTACCAGGTAAACTTTCTAACTAGTTTCTCTCCCAAATTTTGTCAAAATTGTGTGGTTATGATCAAATTTTTCATTTTTGAAATATATATAGTATTGCTTCCAATAAACTCCCATCCCTTAAAAACACAATAACTGTATACACAATATCTGTTATGAGCATGTAAACGATATACTGCTACAGTTCAGTACACGCCTGATGGAACATGTGACCTTCGCATGCCACGAGCATGTAAACGATATACTGCTACAGTTCAGTACACGCCAGATGGAACATGTGACCTTCGCATGCCACAACTATTTAATGATGCAACATCGTACATGTTTTTGTCTCTCCCACTTTAGTGGAAAGTGAGAGTAAGCAGCCGTTCCAGCGATGGCGGCTACGGAGCAGAACAAGTACATATTTGCATTTAACTAAGTAATGACAAATATAGTGCTCTGATAACTTGCATACTGTTTGTATGGCTTGTGCCCTTCCACCTAACAAGCCCCCCTCCCCCCATGAATGACTGAATCTGAATTTTGGCCAACAATAATCTGATTTCCGATAATTGTGATAACATTCTCTTTTCTCAAAAACCGTCAAAAAAGTTGTTGCTATGAAAATTTGTAGATACATCCGACAGTAAATCCCCACTCACAAGAGTGACCTTGAACCTGAAATTGAAATTTTGCACAAAATAGTTGGATTTCAGAAATTATTTATGCGTAAAAACCCTCAAACATTATCATTGCTCAAAACCTGGCCAACTTATTGCTTTGAAACTTTGCATACACATCTGAGGACTAATTCTTTACAACCCCATCCCCAAATAATGACCTTGAACTTTGGCCAAAATTAGTTAGATTACAGAAATTATTATTTCTCAAAAAACATTGAAGGTATTGCCTTGACACTTGCATACACATCTGAGTACTAATTCTCCACACCAACACTACGTCCCCACCCTTCCACTCACCTTCATCTTGAAATTTGTCAGTCGTTGGAAAGCATAAACGACAATTTATTATTTCAGGGAACCAGTACTTATACAGTCAATCACGTGTGGCGAGACACCCTTCGTGATGTGGCCTTTTTATATTTTATTCTGGCTTGATTATTACAGTATTTCGTGCCCACGGATATAATATTATAAACAATCGTATTTTCGGTAGATTGCCGAATATAATTTGGAGAAATCTGTAATACTTTCCGAAAATAAAATTTATAGCGACCATACCAACTGATCGTGTAATTGTAGTTCAAGTATTCATGTGTCAAATGTCATGTACACCAATCTATTGGCTTGAACCATTTTCGGATATATGCAAAGACTGTGTTTAATTTAATAATCCAACATGGTAATGCTAATATATATCTACATGAAAATCTGTCTCAATTAAACTTGTGTGTGTCAATAATATAAGCAATTACACAGTGTGACAGGGATAAATAAGCAATTACACAGTGTGACAGGGATACATAAGCAATTACACAGTGTGACAGGGATAAATAAACAATTACACAGTGTGACAGGGATAAATAAGCAATTACACAGTGTGACAGGGATAAATAAGCAATTACACAGTGTGACAGGGATAAATAAGCAATTACACAGTGTGACAGGGATAAATAAGCAATTACACAGTGTGACAGGGATAAATAAGCAATTACACAGTGTGACAGGGATAAATAAACAATTACACAGTGTGACAGGGATAAATAAGCAATTACACAGTGTGACAGGGATAAATAAGCAATTACACAGTGTGACAGGGATAAATAAGCAATTACACAGTGTGACAGGGATAAATAAACAATTACACAGTGTGACAGGGATAAATAAGCAATTACACAGTGTGACAGGGATAAATAAACAATTACACAGTGTGACAGGGATAAATAAGCAATTACACAGTGTGACGGATAAATAAACAATTACACAGTGTGACAGGGATAAATAAACAATTACACAGTGTGACAGGGATAAATAAACAATTACACAGTGTGACAGGGATAAATAAGCAATTACACAGTGTGACAGGGATAAATAAGCAATTACACAGTGTGACAGGGATAAATAAGCAATTACACAGTGTGACAGGGATAAATAAGCAATTACACAGTGTGACAGGGATAAATAAGCAATTACACAGTGTGACAGATAAATAAACAATTACACAGTGTGACAGGGATAAATAAACAATTACACAGTGTGACAGGGATAAATAAACAATTACACAGTGTGACAGGGATAAATAAACAATTACACAGTGTGACAGGGATAAATAAGCAATTACACAGTGTGACAGGGATAAATAAACAATTACACAGTGTGACAGGGATAAATAAACAATTACACAGTGTGACAGGGATAAATAAACAATTACACAGTGTGACAGGGATACATAAGCAATTACACAGTGTGACAGGGATAAATAAACAATTACACAGTGTGACAGGGATAAATAAACAATTACACAGTGTGACAGGGATAAATAAACAATTACACAGTGTGACAGGGATAAATAAGCAATTACACAGTGTGACAGGGATAAATAAGCAATTACACAGTGTGACAGATAAATAAACAATTACACAGTGTGACAGGGATAAATAAGCAATTACACAGTGTGACAGGGATAAATAAGCAATTACACAGTGTGACAGGGATAAATAAGCAATTACACAGTGTGACAGATAAATAAGCAATTACACAGTGTGACAGGGATAAATAAGCAATTACACAGTGTGACGGATAAATAAACAATTACACAGTGTGACAGGGATAAATAAGCAATTACACAGTGTGACGGGGATAAATAAACAATTACACAGTGTGACAGGGATAAATAAGCAATTACACAGTGTGACAGGGATAAATAAGCAATTACACAGTGTGATGGATAAATAAGCAATTACACAGTGTGACGGATAAATAAGCAATTACACAGTGTGACAGGGATAAATAAACAATTACACAGTGTGACAGGGATAAATAAGCAATTACACAGTGTGACAGGGATAAATAAGCAATTACACAGTGTGACGGATAAATAAGCAATTACACAGTGTGACAGGGATAAATAAGCAATTACACAGTGTGACAGGGATAAATAAACAATTACACAGTGTGACAGGGATAAATAAACAATTACACAGTGTGACAGGGATAAATAAACAATTACACAGTGTGACAGGGATAAATAAGCAATTACACAGTGTGACAGGGATAAATAAGCAATTACACAGTGTGACGGATAAATAAGCAATTACACAGTGTGACAGGGATAAATAAGCAATTACACAGTGTGACAGGGATAAATAAACAATTACACAGTGTGACAGGGATAAATAAACAATTACACAGTGTGACAGGGATAAATAAACAATTACACAGTGACGGATAAACATACAGTGTGACAGGGATAAATAAGCAATTACACAGTGTGACAGGGATAAATAAGCAATTACACAGTGTGACAGGGATAAATAAACAATTACACAGTGTGACAGGGATAAATAAACAATTACACAGTGTGACAGGGATAAATAAACAATTACACAGTGTGACAGGGATAAATAAGCAATTACACAGTGTGACAGGGATAAATAAGCAATTACACAGTGTGACAGGGATAAATAAGCAATTACACAGTGTGACAGGGATAAATAAGCAATTACACAGTGTGACAGGGATAAATAAGCAATTACACAGTGTGACAGGGATAAATAAGCAATTACACAGTGTGACAGGGATAAATAAGCAATTACACAGTGTGACAGGGATAAATAAGCAATTACACAGTGTGACAGGGATAAATAAACAATTACACAGTGTGACAGGGATAAATAAACAATTACACAGTGTGACAGGGATAAATAAGCAATTACACAGTGTGACAGGGATAAATAAACAATTACACAGTGTGACAGGGATAAATAAACAATTACACAGTGTGACAGGGATAAATAAGCAATTACACAGTGTGACAGGGATAAATAAACAATTACACAGTGTGACAGGGATAAATAAACAATTACACAGTGTGACAGGGATAAATAAGCAATTACACAGTGTGACAGGGATAAATAAACAATTACACAGTGTGACAGGGATAAATAAGCAATTACACAGTGTGACAGGGATAAATAAGCAATTACACAGTGTGACAGGGATAAATAAGCAATTACACAGTGTGACAGGGATAAATAAGCAATTACACAGTGTGACAGGGATAAATAAACAATTACACAGTGTGACAGGGATAAATAAGCAATTACACAGTGTGACAGGGATAAATAAGCAATTACACAGTGTGACAGGGATAAATAAACAATTACACAGTGTGACAGGGATAAATAAACAATTACACAGTGTGACAGGGATAAATAAGCAATTACACAGTGTGACAGGGATAAATAAGCAATTACACAGTGTGACAGGGATAAATAAGCAATTACACAGTGTGACAGGGATAAATAAGCAATTACACAGTGTGACAGGGATAAATAAACAATTACACAGTGTGACAGGGATAAATAAACAATTACACAGTGTGACAGGGATAAATAAACAATTACACAGTGTGACAGGGAAAAAAACAATTACACAGTGTGACAGGGATAAATAAGCAATTACACAGTGTGACAGGGATAAATAAGCAATTACACAGTGTGACAGGGATAAATAAACAATTACACAGTGTGACAGGGATAAATAAGCAATTACACAGTGTGACAGGGATAAATAAGCAATTACACAGTGTGACAGGGATAAATAAACAATTACACAGTGTGACAGGGATAAATAAGCAATTACACAGTGTGACGGATAAATAAACAATTACACAGTGTGTCAGGGATAAATAAACAATTACACAGTGTGACAGGGATTAATAAGCAATTACACAGTGTGACAGGGATAAATAAGCAATTACACAGTGTGATGGATAAATAAGCAATTATACAGTGTGATGGATAAATAAACAATTACACAGTGTGACAGGGATAAATAAACAATTACACAGTGTGACAGGGATAAATAAACAATTACACAGTGTGACAGGGATAAATAAGCAATTAGACAGTGTGATGGATAAATAAACAATTACACAGTGTGTCAGGGATAAATAAACAATTACACAGTGTGACAGGGATTAATAAGCAATTACACAGTGTGAAAGGGATAAATAAGCAATTATACAGTGTGACGGATAAATAAGCAATTACACAGTGTGACGGATAAATAAGCAATTACACAGTGTGACAGGGATAAATAAGCAATTACACAGTGTGACAGGGATAAATAAACAATTACACAGTGTGACAGGGATATATAAGCAATTACACAGTGTGACAGGGATACATAAACAATTACACAGTGTGACAGGGATAAATAAGCAATTACACAGTGTGACAGGAATAAATAAACAAGTACATAGTGTGACCGGGATAAATAAACAATTACAGTGTGACAGGGATAGATAAGCAATTACACAGTGTGACAGGGATACATAAACAATTACACAGTGTGACAGGGATAAATAAACAATTACACAGTGTGACAGGGATAAATAAGCAATTACACAGTGTGACAGATAAATAAACAATTACACAGTGTATGACAGGGATAAATAAGCAATTACACAGTGTGACAGGGATAAATAGCAATTACACAGTGTGACAGGGATAAATAAACAATTACACAGTGTGACAGGGATAAATACGCAATTACACAGTGTGACAGGGATAAATACGCAATTACACAGTGTGACAGGGATAAATAAACAATTACACAGTGTGACAGGGAAAAATAAGCAATTACACAGTGTATGACAGGGATAAATAAGCAATTACACAGTGTGACAGGGAAAAATAAGCAATTACACAGTGTATGACAGGGATAAATAAGCAATTACACAGTGTGACAGGGATAAATAAACAATTACAGTGTGACAGGGATAGATAAGCAATTACACAGTGTATGATAGGGATAAATAAGCAATTACACAGTGTGACAGGGATAAATAAACAATTACAGTGTGACAGGGATAGATAAGCAATTACACAGTGTGACAGGGATAAATAAACAATTACACAGTGTGACAGGGATAAATAAGCAATTACACAGTGTGACAGGGATAAATAAACAATTACACAGTGTGACAGGGATAAATAAACAATTACACAGTGTGACAGGGATAAATAAACAATTACACAGTGTGACAGGGATAAATAAGCAATTACACAGTGTGACAGGGATAAATAAACAATTACACAGTGTGACAGGGATAAATAAACAATTACACAGTGTGACAGGGATAAATAAACAATTACACAGTGTGACAGGGATAAATAAGCAATTACACAGTGTGACAGGGATAAATAAACAATTACACAGTGTGACAGGGATAAATAAACAATTACACAGTGTGACAGGGATAAATAAACAATTACACAGTGTGACAGGGATACATAAGCAATTACACAGTGTGACAGGGATAAATAAGCAATTACACAGTGTGACAGATAAATAAACAATTACACAGTGTGACAGGGATAAATAAGCAATTACACAGTGTGACAGGGATAAATAAGCAATTACACAGTGTGATGGATAAATAAGCAATTATACAGTGTGATGGATAAATAAACAATTACACAGTGTGACAGGGATAAATAAACAATTACACAGTGTGACAGGGATAAATAAACAATTACACAGTGTGACAGGGATAAATAAGCAATTACACAGTGTGATGGATAAATAAACAATTACACAGTGTGTCAGGGATAAATAAACAATTACACAGTGTGACAGGGATAAATAAGCAATTACACAGTGTGAAAGGGATAAATAAGCAATTATACAGTGTGACGGATAAATAAGCAATTACACAGTGTGACGGATAAATAAGCAATTACACAGTGTGACAGGGATACATAAGCAATTACACAGTGTGACAGGGATAAATAAACAATTACACAGTGTGACAGGGATAAATAAACAATTACACAGTGTGACAGGGATATATAAGCAATTACACAGTGTGACAGGGATACATAAACAATTACACAGTGTGACAGGGATAAATAAGCAATTACACAGTGTGACAGGAATAAATAAACAAGTACATAGTGTGACCGGGATAAATAAACAATTACAGTGTGACAGGGATAGATAAGCAATTACACAGTGTGACAGGGATAAATAAACAATTACACAGTGTGACAGGGATAAATAAACAATTACACAGTGTGACAGGGATAAATAAGCAATTACACAGTGTGACAGATAAATAAACAATTACACAGTGTGACAGGGATAAATAAGCAATTACACAGTGTGACAGGGATAAATAAGCAATTACACAGTGTGACAGGGATAAATAAACAATTACACAGTGTGACAGGGATAAATAAGCAATTACACAGTGTGACAGGGATAAATAAGCAATTACACAGTGTGACAGGGATAAATAAACAATTACACAGTGTGACAGGGATAAATAAACAATTACACAGTGTGACAGGGATAAATAAGCAATTACACAGTGTGACAGGGATAAATAAGCAATTACACAGTGTGACAGGGATAAATAAGCAATTACACAGTGTGACAGGGATAAATAAGCAATTACACAGTGTGACAGGGATAAATAAACAATTACAGTGTGACAGGGATAATAAGCAATTACACAGTGTGACAGGGATAAATAAGCAATTACACAGTGTGACAGGGATAAATAAACAATTACAGTGTGACAGGGATAAATAAGCAATTACACAGTGTGACAGGGATAAATAAACAATTACACAGTGTGACAGGGATAAATAAGCAATTACACAGTGTGACAGGGATAAATAAACAATTACACAGTGTGACAGGGATAAATAAACAATTACACAGTGTGACAGGGATAAATAAACAATTACACAGTGTGACAGGGATAAATAAGCAATTACACAGTGTGACAGGGATAAATAAACAATTACACAGTGTGACAGGGATAAATAAACAATTACACAGTGTGACAGGGATAAATAAACAATTACACAGTGTGACAGGGATACATAAGCAATTACACAGTGTGACAGGGATAAATAAGCAATTACACAGTGTGACAGATAAATAAACAATTACACAGTGTGACAGGGATAAATAAGCAATTACACAGTGTGACAGATAAATAAGCAATTACACAGTGTGACAGGGATAAATAAGCAATTACACAGTGTGACGGATAAATAAACAATTACACAGTGTGACAGGGATAAATAAGCAATTACACAGTGTGACGGGGATAAATAAACAATTACACAGTGTGAGAGGGATAAATAAGCAATTACACAGTGTGACAGGGATAAATAAGCAATTACACAGTGTGATGGATAAATAAGCAATTACACAGTGTGACAGGGATAAATAAGCAATTACACAGTGTGACAGGGATAAATAAGCAATTATACAGTGCGACAGGGATAAATAAGCAATTACACAGTGTGACAGGGATAAATAAGCAAGTACACAGTGTGATGGATAAATAAGCAATTATACAGTTTGACGGATAAATAAACAATTACACAGTGTGACAGGGATAAATAAACAATTACACAGTGTGACAGGGATAAATAAGCAATTACACAGTGTGACAGGGATAAATAAGCAATTATACAGTGTGACGGATAAATAAGCAATTACACAGTGTGACAGGGATAAATAAGCAATTACACAGTGTGACAGGGATAAATAAACAATTACACAGTGTGACAGGGATAAATAAACAATTACACAGTGTGACAGGGATAAATAAACAATTACACAGTGTGACAGGGATAAATAAGCAATTACACAGTGTGACAGGGATAAATAAACAATTACACAGTGTGACAGGGATAAATAAACAATTACACAGTGTGACAGGGATAAATAAGCAATTACACAGTGTGACAGGGATAAATAAGCAATTACACAGTGTGACAGGGATAAATAAACAATTACACAGTGTGACAGGGATAAATAAGCAATTACACAGTGTGACAGGGATAAATAAGCAATTACACAGTGTGACAGGGATAAATAAACAATTACACAGTGTGACAGGGATAAATAAGCAATTACACAGTGTGACAGGGATAAATAAGCAATTACACAGTGTGACAGGGATAAATAAACAATTACACAGTGTGACAGGGATAAATAAGCAATTACACAGTGTGACAGGGATAAATAAGCAATTACACAGTGTGACAGGGATAAATAAGCAATTAGTGTGACGGATAAATAAACAATTACACAGTGTGACAGGGATAAATAAACAATTACACAGTGTGACAGGGATTAATAAGCAATTACACAGTGTGACAGGGATAAATAAGCAATTACACAGTGTGATGGATAAATAAGCAATTATACAGTGTGATGGATAAATAAACAATTACACAGTGTGACAGGGATAAATAAACAATTACACAGTGTGACAGGGATAAATAAGCAATTACACAGTGTGACGGATAAATAAGCAATTATACAGTGTGATGGATAAATAAACAATTACACAGTGTGACAGGGATAAATAAACAATTACACAGTGTGACAGGGATAAATAAGCAATTACACAGTGTGAAAGGGATAAATAAGCAATTATACAGTGTGACGGATAAATAAGCAATTACACAGTGTGACGGATAAATAAGCAATTACACAGTGTGACAGGGATAAATAAACAATTACACAGTGTGACAGGGATAAATAAGCAATTACACAGTGTGACAGGGATAAATAAACAATTACACAGTGTGACAGGGATAAATAAGCAATTACACAGTGTGACAGGGATAAATAAGCAATTACACAGTGTGACAGGGATAAATAAACAATTACACAGTGTGACAGGGATAAATAAACAATTACACAGTGTGACAGGGATAAATAAACAATTACACAGTGTGACAGGGATAAATAAGCAATTACACAGTGTGACAGGGATAAATAAACAATTACACAGTGTGACAGGGATAAATAAGCAATTACACAGTGTGACAGGGATAAATAAGCAATTACACAGTGTGACAGGGATAAATAAACAATTACAGTGTGACAGGGATAGATAAGCAATTACACAGTGTGACAGGGATAAATAAGCAATTACACAGTGTGACAGGGATAAATAAACAATTACAGTGTGACAGGGATAAATAAGCAATTACACAGTGTGACAGGGATAAATAAACAATTACACAGTGTGACAGGGATAAATAAGCAATTACACAGTGTGACAGGGATAAATAAACAATTACACAGTGTGACAGGGATAAATAAACAATTACACAGTGTGACAGGGATAAATAAACAATTACACAGTGTGACAGGGATAAATAAGCAATTACACAGTGTGACAGGGATAAATAAGCAATTACACAGTGTGACAGGGATAAATAAACAATTACACAGTGTGACAGGGATAAATAAACAATTACACAGTGTGACAGGGATAAATAAGCAATTACACAGTGTGACAGGGATAAATAAACAATTACACAGTGTGACAGGGATAAATAAACAATTACACAGTGTGACAGGGATAAATAAACAATTACACAGTGTGACAGGGATAAATAAGCAATTACACAGTGTGACAGGGATAAATAAGCAATTACACAGTGTGACAGGGATAAATAAACAATTACACAGTGTGACAGGGATAAATAAGCAATTACACAGTGTGACAGGGATAAATAAGCAATTACACAGTGTGACAGGGATAAATAAGCAATTACACAGTGTGACAGGGATAAATAAACAATTACACAGTGTGACAGGGATAAATAAGCAATTACACAGTGTGACAGGGATAAATAAACAATTACACAGTGTGACAGGGATAAATAAGCAATTACACAGTGTGACAGGGATAAATAAGCAATTACACAGTGTGACGGATAAATAAGCAATTACACAGTGTGACAGGGATAAATAAGCAATTACACAGTGTGACAGGGATAAATAAGCAATTACACAGTGTGACAGGGATAAATAAGCAATTACACAGTGTGACAGGGATAAATAAGCAATTACACAGTGTGGGGATAAATAAGCAATTACACAGTGTGACGGATAAATAAACAATTACACAGTGTGACAGGGATAAATAAACAATTACACAGTGTGACAGGGATAAATAAGCAATTACACAGTGTGACAGGGATAAATAAGCAATTACACAGTGTGACAGGGATAAATAAGCAATTACACAGTGTGACAGGGATAAATAAGCAATTACACAGTGTGACAGGGATAAATAAACAATTACACAGTGTGACAGGGATAAATAAACAATTACACAGTGTGACAGGGATAAATAAACAATTACACAGTGTGACAGGGATAAATAAGCAATTACACAGTGTGACAGGGATAAATAAACAATTACACAGTGTGACAGGGATAAATAAGCAATTACACAGTGTGACAGGGATAAATAAACAATTACACAGTGTGACAGGGATAAATAAGCAATTACACAGTGTGACAGGGATAAATAAACAATTACACAGTGTGACAGGGATAAATAAGCAATTACACAGTGTGACAGGGATAAATAAACAATTACACAGTGTGACAGGGATAAATAAACAATTACACAGTGTGACAGGGATAAATAAGCAATTACACAGTGTGACAGGGATAAATAAGCAATTACACAGTGTGACAGGGATAAATAAACAATTACACAGTGTGACAGGGATAAATAAACAATTACACAGTGTGACAGGGATAAATAAGCAATTACACAGTGTGACAGGGATAAATAAACAATTACACAGTGTGACAGGGATAAATAAGCAATTACACAGTGTGACAGGGATAAATAAACAATTACACAGTGTGACAGGGATAAATAAACAATTACACAGTGTGACAGGGATAAATAAGCAATTACACAGTGTGACAGGGATAAATAAGCAATTACACAGTGTGACAGGGATAAATAACAATTACACAGTGTGACAGGGATAAATAAGCAATTACACAGTGTGACAGGGATAAATAAGCAATTACACAGTGTGACAGGGATAAATAAACAATTACACAGTGTGACAGGGATAAATAAGCAATTACACAGTGTGACAGGGATAAATAAGCAATTACACAGTGTGACAGGGATAAATAAGCAATTACACAGTGTGACAGGGATAAATAAGCAATTACACAGTGTGACAGGGATAAATAAGCAATTACACAGTGTGACAGGGATAAATAAACAATTACACAGTGTGACAGGGATAAATAAGCAATTACACAGTGTGACAGGGATAAATAAGCAATTACACAGTGTGACAGGGATAAATAAACAATTACACAGTGTGACAGGGATAAATAAGCAATTACACAGTGTGACAGGGATAAATAAGCAATTACACAGTGTGACAGGTATAAATAAACAATTACACAGTGTGACAGGGATAAATAAGCAATTACACAGTGTGACAGGGATAAATAAACAATTACACAGTGTGACAGGGATAAATAAACAATTACACAGTGTG